>JAUFSD010000007.1:1200000-1905458 GCA_033030425.1 Verpa conica | reverse complement strand
CCCAGCGTAAGGACCAGAAAACAGGAGGGTACGCACAGGTACGGCCGGGAGTGGGGTAGTGGCGGAGGTATAGATTTTGGCATTATGCACTCAATTATATAACATTCTTGGTAATAGAATCTTCTTGAACCTGTTTAATATTAAGAATAATAGGTTGTTATTTACCTTATTTGTAGATTTCAAGTGAGTATGTAGTTCCTCAACACCCCCTCTGTTTTCTGGTTCTTACCCTGGACCACGAGCACGTACTCTTAGGCAGCAATGGAGTCCCTTGGCTTAGGCGGTGTGACCTTGATCTTCATGGGTTAGGGTTTGCTAAACTCTATGGGACAGCTGCCGGAATTTACCGGTCACTCAGTGGGACGGCCCCGGTACCTGTTATTCGTAGCGTTTTCAACACGAGCGCGCCCCTGTAGCCACGTCGATAAGGCGCCGGGTTGTGTATCGCCTCACAACAAGGCACCAGCGTGATTGTGGGTTTTCCACGTCACTTGGAAGAACACATTGGGCCAATAAAAGTCCCATGTCACCTTTTCTATTCAAGCCCTCGACATCGCCCTGCGCAGAGCTGCACAGTCCCCAGCAATGCGCAAGTGCGTCATCCGGCAATCTGGGCCTTGATTGGCCTTTGCCATCCTCAGCGGAGGTTTTAGAAGATGAATGCTTACCATATCCGTAACTTATGAGTAAGGCTGACTACCCTAATCATTCGCCGATAGCTTTTAAGGGCCAGAATTCTGGGTCTAGCATTCCACGGCTTTTCTTTTTTTTTATGGTTGGTTGTCTCCAGCCCCTTGATGCCTTCTGCGCATCGGTTCTCAAGTCATGAAAGTAGTAGCCTCATCCCAAATGGACCCAACATCAGGAGCACTTTTAAGCAACGCCAGGCTGCACGCTGATTGAAAGGGGACATATTTAGCCCATTAATTCCCCACTGAGGCCCTCCCGTGAGAGAAACGCGTTACGGAGGCCAATACCCATCTCGATTAAAGATGCTCAAGCAAACATTAAGCAGCCGTTATATCTCCAGGAAAAGTCTTAATGATCTTCTATGCGAGAAGTTTGGCCAGAACAATTATACACTAGAGGTTAGGACCGTGATTCTCTATACTATCATAGATATACTAACGCTCCTGAAGGTGATTGAAGATACATGGATTTTGGCAGTACCAGAGTTTTTAAGTGATGTAGGTCCTATGAGATCCCCGCAGCCGGTATGATTACCAACCACTATATAGACGGAGATAAAGTCGGTCGAGGTTGCCCCAAGGAGGAGGCGGCGTGGGAGGTCATAAATCCTTATAACAACAATTATTTATGTTTAGGCGGACGGGGCCCCGTGATGGCCGATTATATTCAACTACGCGTAGAATCTAATACTTATCATTTGGAGGCTATACACAAAAGTGCATTGCGAGGAGTTAGCATTGTCATTTTCTCTCTATTCATTTTTTTTCCTTTAATAAAAGCTGGACCCAGCTACTCAAAAAAACTTTCGTATGTTTGGGTTAGGAATATGTACTATTCAACCATAGATCTGTGGAGTTCTACCGATCCGTAGCAATCCACATACTATTATGATTACCGGGTATACAAGGTTAGAAATACAGGAAAACTCCAATAAGAATTCCCGGATATGATCCTCTCGGATATCGGTAAATGGGTACGCAAGTGAGAGTTTTGGCGAGATATGGCCTGGCATGTCTATCCCACTAACTGGCCGGCTACCAATGATATCTTTCCATCGTTTATAGGCGGAGAAATCTGTGACTAGTACCCGGAAGTTACCCATCAAGGCTCTCCCTCCCGCAAGAGACTTTCCACCGGCTTCATAGGACTTGGAGTTGTTCAAACAAGTTGTCAAGGCGGATATGACGGTGCTTAGATTTAAGTGAGAAAATTCATGACATCTACGTGCATGTCGATTCTTAGGGAGTTTTCCCATGGATTGGCCCAAGATGTATTCCTACCTACACCAAAGTATTAGATAAATAGCCAAATTATACTCAGGGTATTTTTATCCGCTGATTTAGTGGAAATTAATAGGCGTGCGTTATGTGGGAGATATTCATACGGAAACCGGTAGCATTAACAAATATTTTCTTTCTTAGATTACATGTATGTTATGTTTCTTCTATAACTCATACTGATGTCCTGGCGTTGCCTTGTCAGGGCACCCCCGATTACCAAAGAGCACCAATATGGTCCCCATCTAGATATTTTTACATACGAAATGTCAGCAGATGGTAAAATCTCGTTTAAAAATCAGTGTACTGGAAGTTCTATAGCTGAAAAGAGGGCGTTTGAATGACTCCAGGCGAATGACTAGAAGCTAGTATCCATAGTGATAACCAGTAGCAACACTTCATCTACTTGCTCATGTTTGATCAGGCAGCGCAATGACATGGATAGTAGATAACATTGGGACAGTCAAAAACCAAGATTTGAGGCTTTGGTTAAGTATCCAGGGATCGCTGAAGTAATATTGCCCACCAAACCTGTTTCTCTACCAGAGGCTGTACCTTACCGCTTCGCTATATGTATATACACCACCGTTACAGGTTGGCTTAAGTACAACCTTGCCAGGCTACTTTGATCCTAAAAACCATTCCTAGATTAACAACTAGGCTTCATGATACGGTGGTATCCCGATTGCTCTAGCTGAGTTGTGCTTGTTATACGTGTATTATACGACCAGGGTTGATTAGTACCAAGTGGCTTGTGAGCATGGGAGGCGCTGGCTTTTAATTTCTCTTGGCGAGGTTGTTGTCTCCCTTTATACCCACGTTACCGCACCCCCATATTACTTTCAACGAGACGTTCTAGGTTCATCTTCTGCTCAGGTACCGGGTTTGATTACAGTGATGGCATCAGCAAACACTCTAGGAAGTACCGGTCGGCATGAACCAGCTGCGTGGGATGGTTCTCCCAGCACCAGAGAGGGGCGCTTAACTAATGATACTACCCCTGGGTTTATCGGCTGGGAGGGGTATCCACAGAACCTGAAAGCGAACAGTCGTTTTACGAAAAACTTATTCTTTCATTCCAATCGCCTTGACTTGGAGGCCAAAAAACTCTTTTGTACGCCGAAGGATGCCCTGGTGGAGGTATTAGCGTGTGCGATACCGGTCTCTTGCACAACCGATGGTGTGTTTCGATATCCCAGGTAACACCTGCAAACTAACCTGGTACTCTAGAGATGCGGTTCGATGCTACTGAACAGACGCTGGAAAAAATACTTATTGTATATTGAACAATTACCGCCTTTTTTCCTTGCTAATATTTTATTTAGGAGAAGGAAGAAATGCCCTTCAGGACCTTGTAGGCACTCATTTGTATGCGTAGCTCATCATTCAATCACTGGGCTAACTCTTGCAAAGTACAATTACACAGGCGAACTCATGGAGAGAACTAGAAATTACCGGATCAATGCTCCGGAAGTTATTCTCCTTCCTCCAGGTATTTCCAGACTTTCTCAATGTTGTTCATCTCTTCGGTCGCAGGACCCAAGAGCCGTATTCGTCCTCCAGCGGATTCAGTTATAAGATCAAGGGTTCTGTGGAAACTCCTGTTAGTTATTCCGGTAAGAATATCCAGAGTCGCCGAGACCCAGCGACTAAGATAATATAGAATTATGTTTCAGCCTGTTTTACGTTGAGCTAAATGGAAGGGAGGACGCCCAGGACCCTTGGTCCCTCCGGCAAACGGGCTTTTACCTGAAATCTGATTTTAAATGCCCTTCCTCAACTCATATTTTTATTCAACCTTTTTCAGGTGTAGATGAGCTTGTAGAAGAAGCCATACTGAACGGGAATATCAGCGAAACGAATCCTCTGCCATTACAACTTGCTTTTCTCACCGCAGCAATGGAGAACTGGACAGATTATATTGCGTTCCTTGAGGGAGAGCTGAAAACATTTGTTGGTCTTACCCCCGCGCCAAGTTACTTCATACGGCTATTAGTTAACCGTATATAATCCAGCGTGAATGCGTGAATCTGTCCAATAGCGACTGGGACGCCTTTAGAAAGAATGGTGCTGGCAAGATCAACTACTCTGATTACCGCAAGCTTCAGAGATACCTCCGGGATAAGGTTCTGAGAACCATGTCCGTTCTCGATTCGAATAAAGATGTGATCGTCGGATTACAAAAGTTCAATTCACAGCTTAGGAAGCAGCACCTAATACCTTATGATAATACCTTTCGCGAATCGTGTGAGATTATTGAAGGACAGATGCGTGGGATAAAGAACCTACGGAGGAGTCTCGGCTCGATTCTTCAGGTGGTCGATGGCTCGATTAAGTTGGTATGTATCTCCAACTGCCAGTATTATTGGCATCTTCAGTTATTTACAGCTTCCGGTGCAGGTAAAAACATTGATAGATATCCGGAATGATGCTATTATTCAAGAATACAGTAACGCGACACGTGATTTGCTTGCCGCCGCTCGGGACAGTAGACGAGAAGCGGTTGAGATGGTAGAGATTGCACAAAGAACAAAGCGAGACTCCCGAACGATGAGAATTATCACAGTTGTTGCGATGATGTACCTGCCAGGTACATTTGTAGCTGTAAGTTCATTCTAGGGAAATATCTGATATATGCTGACATTAGAATAGACCTTTTTCGGGATGAATATCGTACATTCCGAACTACCAGCAGAAAACGTGGCTGGCTTTTTAGTGTCAAAAGAAATATGGATATTTGTCATAGTAACGATTGCTCTGACTGGAATAACCATAGGATCATGGTGGTTTTCGGAAAGATATCCTAGCTCACGAGAAGCAGGCAAAGTTGAGCTGGAAAGTCCGCCTTCACACACACTCTTATCCGCCAGTACCTTGCTGTCGAGAGGGCGGTGATTATACTTTTCTTATATATAGTTGTAACCTTTTATGCAAGCTAGATTTCTTCAGTACTCTTTGTAGTTCTCTACTTAATAAGCCGTCCTCCGGTATTCAATTTCCGTCCATATATACCTCTTTACTACGTGGATGTGGTATTCAGGACTAGTGTGCTATGCAATATGAATCAACTATAGAATGATAAGCGATTTCAAAGATATATCGATAACTCTGCAAAAAATAGTCAAAGGGACAAGAAGCTGTCTTACCTAGATACTGTAGAGGTACTGGAGTCTTCAGTGAGACTCGCTCGACTATCCGAGTTTCGCCGATCCTGAATCAGTACTGTAATCTGCAGAAGCTTTATCTATGTGTCGAACATTCTAAATTATTTCTGAAGGTTGGAGGAAACGCCACTGCTTCTAATATTGGGTGAGTGTTGGTTTACGTCGTCTGTGTTGTCCGGAGTGATTCCGATGTCACCTTTAATTGATTCAAACGTCCCATATAGTGAGATAGCGTTAATTGTAGAGCCAGAAGTGAAACAAGTTCTTGCCACGGCCGATCTTAGGTATTTCTCTTTTACCCGTTCTTACCGTCTCTAGACCCATGTGACAGCTACTTCCTATAATCAGCAGACTCATCACTGGTCATATATATCTCTGAAGCTTACTCGATACAGAACTTGCATAAAAGTGTAGTTTCAGAACATCCAAGTGTAACTAGTCGTATTTCATTGCTATGTGCTTTGATAGAAATACGAGCACTATATATAGCCCCCTATGATTCTGAATATCCAACACTTATGTACATTTCAAAACCCAAATCCCTTATTTATGAACAGTTCAGTCATCCCCGTTAATACCAACTCTCCAGATATCCCTCTCTACAACACCCTAGCGCTAATACTAGCTATCAGCTTGATCAAAAACCTTTACAACCCCTAACATGCGCTCTACGGTCTTGCTCTTTCTCGTCGCCGCTTTGAGCTCTACGTTCGCCATTGCAGAGGACCCTGGAGAGGTATTGTCTGATCGAGGAGATCCCGGGGAGGTGAAAGCAGTAGTACATGGAAATGATTGTATGTGTTCCAGCTAGTGTTGCTGTGTATATTCTAGTTAAAAATTTCTAGGGAGCTAGCGGCGATAGTAAAATGATAATCAGTACCAAATCTTACTAGGTAGCTATATTATTTTATGATCGCAGGAGATATGGCATATTTTCTTTAGTTGTTAATGTCAAATTAAGTATGGGGTATATCTGGAATTCTTTTTTTAAACATATTTTATCATATCAGTCCTCATCATCGTTTCAAAACTGTGATTAAAAGGATACTTCAGCCTAGTTTCTACGCCAGATCATCCGACATTATGAATATCTCGGTTGGCTCTCTTGTGTCTATCCATAGCTATACTTATTCAATGTAATAGCGGCAACCTGATCTAACTCGATATATCTATGCTAATTCATATAAAAGTTTTATAGAACAGAAGTATATCATATCAAACTTTGTTTGTTTATATTACTAATAATAGTCAAGATATACCTAATATTGTTACTCGGCGTGTAAAATCTTCAGTCATGTTATAAGACCCCACAGTATATAATTTCGTTTTTCTAGCCTTAAGACCCGTGTTATACTTTTGAGGGATTCATACCATAGTTAAAATAAGTAAATCTCGTAAACTATTTCCAATCCCCTGTCACGGGAATTCATCACGTGCCTTGCCTTGGCACTAGTCTTGGCACCAGTGCCATAAAACAAATTGCTTTATTGTAGCTGGATCATTACCTTTTAATCAATCGTTAACGTAACCTTATGCGTCACTCGCCTTCGTACGTGCCTTAGCTTACACTCCCTGTTATGTTGTATATAGTGACTATAGATCATATGATCTGATAAGATAGCATTAGATGATATCTCTACTGGGTTAGGTTTTCTCCTGGAGGTAGATCACACTGAAGGGTAAACCGCAACGACCATCCGAAAAGTAGGGGTAGATTCGCCTTGCTCCTCTCTACCAAACTATGGTAGTGGCATTCTGGGAGCCAATTAAAATATCACAAGATAATTTAAGAGAATCCGTCAGGTTAAATCAGCCCATGCATGTGTTTTATATTAAAAGAATCTCTCCCTGCCTATCAACCATAATTCCTGGCCCCCCTCCAGTAAAGACCCTCGCGAATCAACTTAAAATAATGAAATAAAAAATCCCAAACTTTGCCGGTATCAGGGACATAAATGGGGTTAAAACCAATATGAATCCAGTACTGAGAAGGGTGTACCGTAGTGATTAATAGGAAAATATCAGAACAGTACAAATAAAAAAGGAGATAAAGATAAGGAATGAATAAATGAATAGACATAACCGAAAGTACCAGGAGGTGAGGCCTCTCGGGGATGGTGGGGGTTATGTTCACTAAATATGTGGAATATAGCTTGCCCATGGTACACCCACGAACGCACCGCTTGGCAGTTCGCGTAAACTCAAGAACGGCTCGACCAGTAAATAAGCAGCACTTAACATATACACTGTTGTAATAATATGACGGAAAAAATTACCAACTATTTCGGCGCTCCTTCTGCGGTAGTGGCGGCGGCCTTCGGACTGCTGTTCCGGGTCTCGACTGGTATCCCTGTACCCGCAGTATATATCACGCAATATGGCAATGATGTAAATGAGGACCGGTGCTAGCCCTACTCCCAGGCAAGAGCCCCTCCAAATCCACCGTTCAATTGGGGTTGGAAATTGTGAGTTCCAAGCAGTAGCATGGAGTCCGGCATAAGCCAGGTAAAAAAATAGAGGTAAGAGGGAGTCCCAATCCCTAAGAAGTATATCGTTGATGCCACATGGTTTCGGTCTTCTCTTCTGGTAGATCTGTACGATTGGTCGAATTGTACCCCAAATATCAATAACCATCATTTCCTCGAGTCGCCATATAGGTTGGGGTTTCCCAGGTGTCGGTTCTGGGTATGTTTGTCTCCTCGGTCGAGGGTTCCGGACGGAAGCTCTAACTCTCTCCAAGACCTTCGGGGACTCGGAAGCCGTCACTTGTGGTATACCCGACTCTTTCTCCGATTGTAAATCGTGGTTTTCAGGGGCAGGAGGGCTTGTGGATGATGGTGCAGTCTCCTTGTCGGTAGCAATCTCTCTGTCACTATTACCATGTGTAGGTGTAAAGTGAGGTGCGGGTGTAATCGTGTCTTTATCCAGAAGATCTATCGGTCGTTGCACATCCAATGGCTTATACCACCAGAACCCATAAACCACGGCGGCGACAAGTACTTGGATGACAACGTGAAGTTCAAGAAGAACTCTCGGAAGCCCTGATGCCACACGTCCCAACTGTTGTACCACAAGCCATCCTACCTGGACACAGACAAGGAACTTGGCCAATCCGCTAGCCTTTCCTTTGTCCTTTATGTCCTCCAGTGTTATCTTTCTAAATCTTTCGCGCTCCACTTCGTCCTTCATCTTCTCGATAAACTTTCCCACCGATAGCTGGGTTCCATCCGGGCGGTTTTCACTCTTATCGCTCTCATCCCTATACCCCCCCATAATAGCAAAGTATATCCCCTCCATCTCCAAAAGTTCGTGTTTTTCGACCCCTTCAGGCCATTCCTTCAAGAGCTTATTACGAGTATCTCTTGCTTCTCGCCATTGCATAAATGAGTATTGAACAATGACGTCAGGGGTTAAAAGTGCCAACATTCCTAGGCGGATCTTCCTCCTGAGTCGCTGAAATGATGTGCCAGGAACGATGTCCGGATGAATTGCGGTCCAGATACATAGGCCGAGTGTACACAAGCAACTGAAGATAATTCTCCATGTTCCTCGTCCCTTGGGCTCGGGTTTCCAACCTCGGTACAACTTTGTGAGTTCTGTGTCATCAGAATCCGCTGCAATGGATGCGGACACATAGAACGCTAGGCGAACGAGCAAAATTGTCCCTTTTGACATAGTGTTTACTGGTACACTCTAGTCAAGGTAGGGTACCTTAATTTTAGGTGAGGAGCTGGTGATATTGTAAGGTAGCTGCGTCGCCTCCGGGACTGCTGTATACAGGTAGCCGCGTGTAGGGGTGTACGGGGGTCGCTCTTCTAAGCAATATATGATAGGTGGGTAAATTCTAAATAATTTATCAGTCAATCATTTACTCCTGGTAATAGGCTGGGCTTAATACCGTTTCAGTTCTATAGGATTTTTATATGCTTGAACCTGATGTCTCGCCTGACAAAGCCTTTATAGATGAAGAGTTAGCTAGAACTAGGTACCGAGAGGATTCATTAGTTCATCTGGTACTACTCACTATATATTTCCAATACCCAAAATGCAGTAGTGCGAGTAGTGCGGGTAGTGCGAGTAGTGCGAGTAGTGCTAAAAAAATGTATAGTTATGGTGTGCAGATGGGCCGAGCTCTGAGGAAGGGAGTAGTTGTAAAAGGCGTAATGGTAGGTATTATATTGCCCGAGATACGCTTAGAACTAAATTTTCTGCCAGCCTTATTTCGCCGTATACACGCCTGCTCCATGCGCGGGATCGGGTAATAGTGAGGCAGATCAGACTGCCCCGCACATGATGGGTAAGCCGCTCTGGAGATTGGAATAGGATACAATTAGTTAAACCTTCACGCCTGGCAATCAATGATACAGCTTCTGGAAACTTAGCACCTCACATTTTGGCTTTGATCCTTTTACATCCTCAATGAAGGCTCTAGCACTATGCATTCGCCATATAGCCCGGTCAACACCCCCTCCTCCCGTTTCTTCGCCTTTGCTGTATGCTATACCTGAAACTATAATCAGAAAGCCCCCCTATGGTT
The DNA here is from genome assembly GCA_033030425.1 of Verpa conica. Classification (NCBI taxonomy): domain Eukaryota; kingdom Fungi; phylum Ascomycota; class Pezizomycetes; order Pezizales; family Morchellaceae; genus Verpa; species Verpa conica. The sequence continues at coordinate 1,895,790 of JAUFSD010000007.1, read as the reverse complement.
TTCGGATAGGATACATCTAGACGCGCAGAAAATTAAACAAAGGTAAAATATGCGCGCAATCTTACGAACACATTTCTCATTTCATTTACCACGTGAGTAATACTTGTTCAATGATTGGGATGGGTGTAGCGATTCTCAGGTTGGGCCTTTTGCCGCACGCTGTACCAATAGACTAGCACGACCTCTAAGTAGCCAACAGTATCTGCATTGCTATCCTGGGTGCATGTGATTAATTATAAAACGCGCAGCGATCGCCAGTTTAGCAAAATATATCGCAAATTATCAATGACCATAATTCTCAGCCTAACCTCACCACATTCAACGCTTGATACTTTAACATATTTGCACCAATAGAAATAAGATCTTCCTCCAAGCTCATGGGCTCTAGACCCTCATACATCTCCCGGCAACAAAGAACGAAAAACGGGATATTCCGGTTTAGGGTTTCCATTGGTCTTCCAGTCATGTGGTAAGTGTTCTAGTAACTGTACTGGCTGTAGTGACTCAGTGAATTAGCCAGATAGAGTACGATTCCCCCAATCTTTTAACTTACCGCCAACAGGTAGTAATAATTTACTACTTACTCCCCTGCTTATAAATATCAGAACTGAATAGTCTGCTATCCAAAAGGTTCTCTCCCGAGTAGCACATCAGATTTTCATAATAGTACTTCCTGAAACTATATTAAAGTACCCGCCTATTGATTGAAGGCCTTTCTCGGCAGCTGAAGCAACTGCACACTTTGGTATATGTGATGTGTTCCAATCATGGTAGGTCAAAGCTAAAGTGACTGCGCACTTCGGCGTATGTGCTGTGTTTAAATCATGATAGGTCAAAGCTTTTCTTTGCGGTACTGTCGATCATACTTTTCATACTTTTTCTAAAGCACCAAGACCTCGCTGAGGTATTAGCAGATGTCTTAGTTCCTGTCGCAAAATCTACAATTGAACCGTGCAAAAATCTACCCCCTAGAAATACACATGCATCACGGTCAGTCAAAGTTCGCATGATTAACCACACGATACTCTCGCCAATAGAGAAAACTTAAAGAGCTCCCACCTTATCGCCGATGCAGCCAGGTTCGCTAACCATTGAGCTGATTCAAAGCACAACCCGCCCCAATCCACTCTCATCATGAAGCCCCACCCTAGTCCATCGTAGGCGGCTAGATGTTTGTCTGCGGTGCCTTAGAAAACTTTGACTCTCTAGATACGATGCTTTGATTGATTTGTTATACCCTAGCGAAAACAGATAGAACCCTGGACTTCAACACTTCTGTCTCGATCTTAGTTGCTAGTAGTTGTACTGCTCATTGTCGTCAAGAATGTACAAATTAGGGTGACCAAGAGTACTATGCCGCTCAATACGCAGGGTGCGCGTGCGCGGCAAAAGGGCTATAGTAGTACACTGGATAAACCGAGGGCTAGATGTAAATATTGGATTTATCTAATAGTATGAGGTCACAAGCTCAGACTTTGAGTTTGCATGCCTCATATTCTAGAGACGTTTGACGACTACAAGTAGAGAAGCCAAATTGTAGGGTGGCGTCGTGCGCAGAGATCTTTCTCGGACAGAGGCACAGTGTCTCACCTGAACCAATGTCTCATCTGCACAGGATCACCATGCATTCGGCTAATTCAGACACGTCGCTTTGGATTTGCGTAGGTAGGAAATAAATGTGTCACTTCGGCAGATCTCTGAATTATGGTCCTGAGACTGTATGGTATTACGCGGTACCACTAGAGAGCCGGGTGCGGAAGTGTCTCCGAACAAATAAGTTTAAGGCGAAGCGAATATGCCAATTGTCATGAAAGAGGTTATATTACCAAAAATAGTCTAATTCTAAAATCTATGGTTTAACCACCAATCTAAACCCTCATACAGCTAGTTCTTACCTTGGAGAGTAGATTAAGTAGGGATAAGATAGCTATCAGTGCCTTGGGGCAAAGCTACTCATGTCGCCGTTTTGAAGTCGCGTTTCCTAATCAGGCAAACACCACTAGATATGTCTCTACTATTGGTTGAAAGTATTCTTGGCAGCCTCTGGTCCTCCACTTGGCATATTCTCGGCGCCCTTTCAACAGCTTTCCCTGCCCCATAGGACCTTTAGGGTGTCAATTTTCAGTGAGATACCATTATATTTTAGCTACACATATGTAAAAACCCCCTGGCTGAGACAAGTCTAGAAATTTTTGGCTTAGGAATGGAAAGTTTCCTGATTAGGAAACGCGACTTCAAAACGGCAACATGAGTACAGCTAGAATCCCCGCCAGGGCCAGAAGTGTTTATCGAGATTTTGGATCTAAATTATACAAGGATTCGGCTCGATTCAGGAGGTGATTTCTGCTCCACAGTAGTCTTTATATGGTTGGACAGATATCTTTACCCTTGCAAGCCAGATATTGGGCATGCTCTCATTTGGTTGCTACTACCACATGACGCCTTATGGGTTAATTCCCCATAGGGCTACTCGAAAAATTAGCTATCTCCAGTCTCAGACATATTAAGTCCGGACCAGAGAGTAAGGCTTGGTCGAGGGTTGGGGGTTAAGTAGCGCCCCAATAACGAATAATATTAAGGCCTTGACATAAAGGAGCACCACACAAAACCCACCATTCATAGGAGTCCCACTAAACCTCTCCAGGGCTTCCAATGGGCAAACCCAGGCAAAAAAACACGCCGGCCCAGCCCACCCCAATTTATTTAATGTGGACTCAGGTAGGCCCAAGTAGCCCAACTAAGAGCCCCTCCAAGAAAAAAGAAAACCGGTACTCTCTGGTGCTATCTTTGAGATAAGCCCCTTCTAAAAATTCTCAAGGTTTGCCCAACTCAGTATTTAGCCCGGGTAAATATTTCCTACGGCCGAGACCAGCTCAACTAGCAAAATACTCTTCCGGCCCGGCTCAAGTACGGCCCGGACAAGCCAAATGTGAGGCGGCCCATTGGAATGCCTGAGCCTATCTAACTCCTAAGCTTCGGTCGAGGCCTGCTCCCTCTAGTCCAGAAATAACATATATAAGACTGGAGATAGCCAGTTTTTCGAGTATATACGGTAATCATATAAACTCGACCCGCGATAGCAGGGGTGGTATGCGTAAACAGGAACTGGAATAGTTGGGGGGCGTGGAAATTTATAGCACTAGGACAAGATGGATACATACTTGTACAGATACAGAATAAAGCTTTTTATTTTTGTTTTCTTGTGGACAACTTGTGCAAAAACACATGCTACCTCCGGCTGCAGAGGGTCAAATTTAACAAGACTATGCGGTAACGTATAATCTAGATAATTCACTATACAAGCCACCTACATTAAAAGTGCCCTCTAGACTTGTTTGGGAACCTAAACAGATCAAAGCTATAGTGGGCACGGCCTTAATAACGGGTCAATAAAGTTAGGCTTGGAACACATCTACCACGCCCAAGGGTGTCAAAGTATATACAAACTTTATTAACCGCTTCCAAGTTTACATATAAACCCTTGTATGACACTTTCAGAGCCTCTCTAATGGCATAATGACTCACTTTTTTTAAGATACAAAAACCTCTTCAATACATAATATTGAATATCTCTATCTATATTTGGTCACATAGTAGGTATAACAGGGGGTGATCCCATGTACGATACATTTTATACCCGAAAGTTAGAGTTTATTCTACAGTAACAACAACCCTCAGTGGCATATGAAGGCCTAGGGACCTTCAATACTATATTCTAAAGCTTTCCTACTTCTTATTGAAAATTATATTAACTCATTGTGTTAGAAAATCTGCTCAAAATTTTTGTCCGAGTTTAGGACTGCGCGCAGCTAAAGATAATAACCCCTACAATTAGCTAGCTACTATATACTTAATAGGAATTGGCAACAGTGCCAACATAGTGAATCTCCCAAGATTATATGGTATATAAATTACGTATTGTGCGAAGTTTGGGTAGGGGTAGCTGATAGCCCAGCCCTATCCAACTTAGGAAGTAGGTTGTCCTCCACGGTAGATTATAGACGGCTGTAAGGGAGGTCTTTACCACCATATGACTCTCTGTCACTATTATTGAAGGTAATATGCCACGAATAACCGTTTTCACGTGTCCCATATCATTTCAACCATTTCCTACTCATCCCTTAGCATTCCTGTCTCTATGATCATCCACTGACGTTTCCTGTTTTCCGACCAAAGCACATTGCTGTATTTCTCAATGCTTCGCGTTCCGTTCCCTCCATTCTTTAAAGTAGCGTTACTATAAAGCCCTAAAGAGACCTATATCAGCTCCATATACTAGTAGACGTAAGGAAGAATACCAGCTGACCGGTAGATGCTTAGATTCGAGATCCTCTAAAGTTTGAAGCTACTCTGTACCCTCCTATTTGTTTCTCCTTCTATCCTCTTCTTCCCTCTTCCTATAATCAATCAATGGATTCCTTATAGACCCTATACAGGTCTCATTATACCCACTTTAACTGGTACTAGTTGGCGGAGAGATCCTTGCTAGGATGGCCAACAACTTCTAGGCTAGTAGGCTAATGTTACACTGACTTGTGAGGCCGACGATCCATCCCGGGCTCCACAACCTCCAGGTTCCAGGAAAGCGAGTAGTGGGCGCCGGGGAGTAGTGGTATATGGAATGCAGTGTAGTACCGAAAATCAGGTCGCGGCAAGAATTGGAGAATAGGGGGTACGGCACGGCACTATGAGACGATAGTGCAGTATACTACCGGGAGTTCTGGGCGTGGTATTATACATGGGGTGCGGGAAAATAATACACGTTCCTAAAATAATCATCTTGAATGGCCACATAATTTATTGATGCCATAAGATCATACAAGGTCAACCAAAACATGTAGACTTCTTTTCCACCAAGAAATAAAAGGGTAGGCTTGTGATTGTTTACCATGATAGTATTTTATCAGTGTGACAGACATATGGGTGTATTGGGCGCATTTTGTGTGGTATTATAACGGTGATAAAGCACAGTGAGAGCATGATTCGATGGGAACAGAGGGTATAGAGAGTAGGGAATACAGGGCGAGGTGTTCTGTAGTGGTATGCCTGAGAAGTACTACTAATTCTCCCAGCCAAGTTTCTTTCTTGCTGATTTATATCCCATTTACTAAAGAATTCCTTCACCCATTGAACCTATATAAGGCCTAAAAGAGAAAAAAATTCATACTTACTTATAGAAGATTTGTATTCAATAAACCGCCATTGCACATAGATAGATAGGCATGGCATCGGCTATGAGATCGCATGGAGTGAGCCCCTTTGCGTAAGAAGCCATGAATATCTGTGTATGGATGAACGAATGAATTAATCATAAGTAGATGAGGCCCAATCTAACCATACTGAAAGCAAAAGCAAAAGTAAAATAAAAATAAACAAAAAAAAACAAAAATTAGATAAAACAAACTTATCACGAAAATTCCCTGATCCGTAATCCCCTGTTTCCTCTTTTGCCTCACTCTCCTTGTCTGCTCTCCCTTTATACCTGCTTGCTGCTTGCCACATACCCCATAAATACCTGTGGAATTGCATTTATATAATAGATTATGTAAACGAGCGTTTCACAGCGCGCAGACTGAAGTGAATTATTATAGAGGTAACAGGTTATGTCCGGCCGACGGCCGGGTACAGAACTAGCCTGTGGATTTATATAAGCAAGTCGGATGTCATGGGAAGTCAGCTTTACTTGAGGTTTCTTTCTTATTCATAGATACTGAGCTGGGAAGATCAAGGCTAAGTATAGAAGGCACTCGCACCTAGTTTAAGCGACCCAAAAGGAATAATTTAACTAACAGTGTATAGTCTTTGCTTATTATATACTAATTATACTATATTTGGAAAAAAACACTTATAATTAACATGAGGGGTGAACCAAAAGGTGTAAAACTATAATGCAGACCACGAGGTATATCCTGATGCTCTGAATTCATTACTGTGCGATGTTACCATAGTTCCTTTCATAAGTCTATCTGTAACCTTTCACCAACCTCAATGGTGGCATATTATAATTGTCGTACACGAAATTATCCATGTCCTAGCCGGATATCACACCAGGGCCAACCAGACCGAGCCATAGCAGTTTTTTCCTAAGATATTTACCCCACCATCCCCGCCGCCAATGTTGAATAAGAGCTTTCACACTTGACTTCATGAGGCTCTGTGGATCAGAGGGATGGCCTGTAGCGGCAGATCTACAGGCACGTGGGATTGAGGCTCTACTGGGTCAGGGGCAAGTACTGTGGTCGCGCCACTGTTCTCTTAGGAAGATTCGGTGCACAATAACATATGCGAGGGAGTCTCTTGTTGTGTATCTAGCTAGGTGACAAAAGATGATATATACCCGGCAGCTAGCGTCACTCACTAGTCCGGTTCCACAGTACCGAGGGTGCCGGAAAGTGATGCACATCTTGCCTAGCAACACTCAAACACCACTGTTTTACCAAAACACAACACTCAAATTAGGTGGAGTTTTTACTGCTAAAGACAATTTATAGTACTGCCAGATGTTATATCCATCTTTATATCCTAGAAACATACCTGTGAGGGGTGATGTAGCACTTTGGACTTGACCTCAGATAGCTAAATACAACAGTGACGATGAATAAAGAACTCATATTACGCGCTTTGCATGCTATAGGACGCACATATAAAAGTTAAAATGTAGGGAAGAGTGGGAAGTGATGCAATGAACCTCCGTTATGGGTTAGGGTTTACTGTGCTATCTTATCTTATCTTATCAACAAATCAGGTGATGCAAGTACCAACAGATGTTGCGTAGATAACCGAATTTTGGCCTAAACTACCAGTTTTAAGCAGGCCTCAGGCATAAATCTCCTATAGAAGATTTCTTACTCGCTAGTTCCTGTTTCCATCAGAAGCTGTATCATAGGTAACAGTATACAGGCCATGGTAGAGTTGTTTAGATACAGGGATTATGGAGCAGAGGCTTCTAGCCAATGCTATTGTCCAAACCTTCGTCAAAAACGTACAAGACCAATTACCTTGTGCGCTACATTTATAAAATACTTCTACCGGGAGCTATATGCATGCTATAGCTAATTGCACTTATAGTCTTATGGCGTTTTTAGAACGGACTAATATTACATATCATACAAAACCGCGGACTTGGTATAATTTTTTATGGAATGCAATAGCAGTCCATTCTAAAACGTCGTGGGGTTACAAATAGTGCTAGTATTTGTTGACTTAGGCACCAGTGTTGCGGTTGCACAGCATAAGATACACATATCTTGACCAACCAGCATTCAGTGATCTAGCAGGCATATGCCACGATGAGGGCTCGGTGGTGCGTCATACGAGTGTAAGGCGGCAAATAATTTTATAAATTCTATTTAGCATTTCTAGCATATATAAGTCCATGTTCGTGCCATAGGTTTCACTTTTATGTGGTAACAGCACAGTAACTCAAGCAAGTCATATTTACGACGGAACATTCTCCCCTAGTACTCAACATTATTCTCACCCTCACCACCAAAAAGCCTCGCCTAAACACCTTATCCCTCGACGACAAAACTAGGGTGGCTCAGCTCGTCATGGCCCAGCTAGGACAGTGGCGCCCCACGCGTAGCCAGGATATATCTATTCAAGTCGCATCAGTTATGGAATCTAGTGGTATGAATTTATCCTATCAGAGAACTCGGGGGTGTACTCTCTACTCACCATCATGGAGCTTATGAAGTTCTACCTATTGCTGGTCACGGAATACAAAATTCTACTGGATATATACGGGAGCCTAGTGTTGGAGGCCGGTTGGAAAGATATCTAGCCGCAGCAGAATCTAGACCAAACGGACATGAGAGGTCCAGCACAACAACATTAGCGAGACCTAGGGCATTAGAAGTTTTCAGGCCTCAGTCCTCACGGGGACCAAGTATTCCTGCACCACACAGACACCCAGTGGGGTCTATGAGAAACGATATGTTAGACAGCTCTAGTTCTGTGGTGACACACCAGAATTCCGACATATCATACCAAAGTCTGGGTATTAGTCATGACAGAGCTAGTAATTCAACAGATCTCAGGCACATACCTGGTATAGTACTCCCAAGGGGCAATGCCCCGGCACCCCCACCACGACGCCGCACTCTTAGATTGAGTCCCGTTGTGCCAGACCCCTACGACCAGCGCACTGGTAAACCCACTATAATGGGTAACAACTGTGGACATACTCACCAAGCTACCACTCCCCGTAAACCCCCACCATTACCTCTCCGCCCTTCCTCCTTAGTTGGATTTGGCACTTCATCTCACATCCCAGCATCATCCTTAATTGATAAGAAATTAGAAAAACTTGCCGAAGATTCCACGGCACTCGCTGAACTAGTTAGCAAGGCAGATCACGTAAGTATTGACAACAGGAATCAAAAGTTGGTTGAAAGTGTATTCAAGAGCGCTTCGAAGCTCATTAGCCACTATGAGGTGGTTCTTGCTAAGAGCGGAAGCCCAGAACTCGATATCAATGGCCTAGATACTAAGATTGAAGCGGGGTGTCTCATCTGCTATACTGAGATTTCAGATACGGTGTTGATACCGTGCGGCCACCTTTTGATGTGTTCTGTAAGTCTTCAACATGTGTATCTATGATAGCTGTGAATACTAATGGAGTGAGTAGTCATGTTGTGATGCAATGGGAATACTACTGAAAGAATGTGAGGAGCGCGAGGTTTTGACGTGCCCGATGTGTAGGAGGGAGGTTGAGGATAGGGTTTGACCTCACTATTAATTACTTTGAACTCCGGCCAGTGACTCTAGCACATACTAATTTGACTACAGGTAAAGATATTCAGGGGGTGATAGACCAGGGTATAGGTGATGGAGTAGTGTTATTTGTAAGGGGATATAGACGCTGAACGCAGTCGACAAGTTAAGTTCAATGATTCTACCAGGAATTAGGTGGAGGGGTATAGTCTTTATTATAGTCTTTGTTATCATTACCAGGGTCTACTTGAGGAATAGCTATGTACTGATCTTGTATATCGTTGTGTATGAGCAATCCTAGCGATAAATAATCTTCACCTGCTAGGTAATAAAGAACGCGCTACCTGATATAGTTTTCGGGTGCGCTCGAGATCTCAACATTAGGCTATCAAGGGGAGATATAGAATGATTAATCGAGTCAATTCTGCTTAATGAGGAGTGAATTTAACGTTGTTGTTTACTGCTCTTGCTGATATAAAGGAGTTGACGGCCTGGTGACTATCTGATAAGATTTCTGCTATAAATCAGCGAGCTGCTATCTTTCCACCTACATTTCTTATCAGATCATGTTCGCCATCAGGCCGTCAGCTCTTTTACTACCGATGCCGATAGATCAATATACCAGGTAATTTTTCTTTGGTACGCAAAGATAATCTCTTCACCAAGAGGATCTTGCGGCGCCACCACCGGTCAAATTGTACCTCACGGTGTAATAGGGGTTTGGTTTATTCTCGGTGTCAATTAACGATGCCACGATGCCGGACCTATTTTTAGTAACTCTGACCAATAGAAATATTTTCTGTAGTCTAATCATCCACCCTTGACTTCTCTTAGTGGTGTAGATAAGCAGCTGGGAGAGTTCCCCTGTACTTCTCTCTTCTATGGTGTGCGCAGTTATAAACCCGGACCAACATTTTGAGCCGATATTCAAACACAATAGATGGAATTCTGTATAAAAGCTTGAGTAATTTTATAATATACTATGAAAGCTTCCCAAGTTTTTATAGGCCATTAGGCTATGGTTGTTGTGGAATAAAACCTCACTTTTGGGTGTGAAAAGTGTCATATGGAACAGCTCCCTATTATACCCAACCCATGACCAAATGTACTTATGTATATTTTTTCAGGATTATATATTAAAATACTGTTTTTCATGCTAAAAATACTGGGGTATAATTTTAAGTCACTGAAGATGTTTTGGAAGTGTTATAAAAGAGTCTATATGTTTGAGAGAAGGTAGTCAATAATATTAGGCATACATGACCATACTTGGGCATACTTTGGCACTTTTAGGCAAGATAGGCGTGTTCCAAGCCTAATCTTCATTGGTCCGGGCTTAAGATTGTGCGCACCATAGCACGCTCCATAGCGTATCTGAGCTCCCTGCCCAAGCTACATTACACTATATATCCTGCCATGTACTAGGTGTTAAGGGTAAGTGATCAGAACTGCCTCCGGTTGGGCAGACCACTGGTGAAGGGCTGTAGTTGGCCTAGAGGTGCCACGCTGGCCTGCTTTTGGGCTATATTAATAGTGTGCCCCAAGAAATTTTCCCACCTTCATAGACCTTTATTTCTACTACTTTCTTCTAGGAGCTTATGCCAGAGGCCCCCCAAAAATACCAAAATGATATGTAGATGAAGCACAGAAAAGATGGGGTACTGTGGTAATTTATTTGTAATTTTTATTATTTTCTCTGGTTTTTAGAGAAAAGTTCTCATCATTTTTTTCCCCCATACAAAGCCCCAAATTTTTAGACCTACTATTGGCAACTATAATGTGGCGCACGCAATTTTTGAACCTATCGGGGCCGAGTTCTCATCATTTTTGCACACACCCTAGTACACTTTAGTTAGCACCTAATGTGGATAGAATTCATTTATTTAGGGTGTGCATTTGGAAAGTACGATCACGGGAAAACTACTGATCCTTGCTATACTCTGTTTAAAAAAGTATATTCTGTCACAAATAGCTTACTGGAGGTACACCACTTATAAGCTATAACCCGATTTAACAATAATCTATTCCTCACCCACCCCCCAAAGCGCTTTTGCCAGGCTCCTATTCCTCGTCTCAAGCTCCTTCGCTTCCTCCTCCCTCCACCCCGTCTTCTCTGCCTCCGCTCTCACCCTCGCTATCTCCTCCCTCAATATCTTTGCACACCCCAAAAACTCCTCATTGTCCAGCACGCTCTCCAGCCCCTTAGTCTTGGTGGCACTTTGTTTCTTTGGCATAATGTCAATGTAATAATCGATCTCGACGCTGATGACGGCTGCCAGCGTCGACCAGTGATACTTTCCCGGCGTCAACATATCACGTATGTGTTCGAGCAGAGTCCCTGCAGGGCCAACAGCGTACGGTTCAAGAGCTTTATAGAGAGTATTGCAGTCTAGTGCGTACTCCTCCTCCCAATTTTCGGCAGCGTCTGGGAAAGACGGCATCGTGACCCCGTATGCTTGGGCAGCGAAAATGCCGGCAGAGTTGAATTTTCGGGCGATGGTGTAGTACGGGATTATGGCAGTATCACGGAGAGAAGATTCAGAGGTAGGGGTGATAGCAATGAGATGTGCGATGGCATGGTCGATGAAGCGATTGCAGAGCAGATTATTAAGGAAAAATGTCTTGAACGCCTCGGGACTTGAGGTGCGGCTGGAGGAGCCGGGCGTTATGTGTGCCATATGGGCATCGGCATAGGGGTGGAGGGTGATGTCGAGAGACCAAGCTCTGGCGAGGGGGTTAGTAGCCATGCTGAATGGGTTATATCAAGATCTTGGTGGTTGGGGGGCTTGTGGATAGTGAGAGTGGAATGGAAAACCTGGAAGGAGGCGGTATATATGAATGAGGTTCACCGTAGCGAAACGGTGCCAATGGCTTGGCTCCTCTGTAGGAGCATCGGGATAGCCGATTAATTGTTACTCATAAGGTGGAATGAGCCCCCAGATCGTCATATTCCAAGCCTACAGATACCGTATTATTTTACAAAATCGACCCGCTGTAGCCGGGATGGGTACGCGTTAACAGGCTAGAACAACTGGGCGTCGTGGGAATTCCTGGTAGACGAGAATGATACGCACTTATACTAATACAGGGTAAAAGTGTTTTATTTATTTATTTTTGTTGGAAATTACGCATATTACCCCCACAGCGGGTCGAATTTTGTAAGATAATACAGTATCGACATCTATGGTCTAGGTTTCATTCGGGAAAGTTATTCTAGTCCTGTATAGTTTATGATCGCCGTCCGCGGCCCATGAAATGCGGGGATGTGCCCCCAGGACTCAGAGGCCTGATGTCCTCAAAGATTCTAGTAGAGGCACGGCCACGAAGCCCTTTCTCGCCAACCAGAGACTATAGTGTTTCCAGGTTGCGACCGTGCAAATTTTGGTGTTTTATACATTACAGTACTAGTACTTGAAGACCGATACTTGCGGAACGGGTTACTATTATGTAGACTTGCTATATTTTTATACGATAGGGTTGAGTAATGTAGCGCCGTGGCCTGTTTGGCTTAGTTTCGTTCTATCGTACCCTACTAATTAGAGCGTTTGTATTAGGTCTACAACTCTGCACGAAATGTATTATAGAGCCGGGCGTGTAGCTTGTAGTACATGCTCCAAGAACGTTTACGTCAAACACTTCTATGGTCGCCCTCTATGACAGTCATAGGGCTGGTAGTTTGTTAGAAATATTTATACCTATGAATTCTATTAGATACGGGATTTCATGAGCACCAAGACACATTTATCATTGCTACCGGCAGGTCGCATCCTGTTGTTGATTAAATTGCATTTCTATCTCTCTAATCTTATTACACATTTTTAAACGTCGTGTAGCCCCTCATCGTGCATGCATTAATCTCATCGGTCTACTTGCAATGGCTGCGGGACGGGAGGAGATAATTGAAACGGGAAACAAGGGATTACAGGGCTGGGGATAACTGCTGTTATGGAGTAATTTATCTTAGTTTGCTAATCGAACGCCAGGGTTAGGGTTCACATATGAAGCTTCATTTATTCTCAAATTCTCCCATAGGCCCTAGGCTCCTATAGCTACCTACCGGTGTACCCCGAGGGAAAAGGCGACTCAAGTAATTGAGATTTTGTATTGTAAAGAAACTGGAGTGGGAAGGTTCGGGCATTAGGCTTCCGCGGTCTTGTGCTGGAAAGTGATGCATAAGTCAGACAACTTAGAGAGCTTGCCTAGTGCAATATTTCGAGCCCAATTAGAATATGTAGATTCCGGACAAAAGCTTTTAAGAAGATTTGAATAAGGATCAACAATGATTCTTCTAATCGAATTCTTCTATTCGTTGAGTAACTTGAGGAGAAGCCTTTTTCCTCCTTCTTTATCCTTTTCCTCCAAGCTAGTTATTAATAACTAATAAACACTCCGAGACACATAGACCAATATCATCATCTTGTTGGCCAGTCAGGTCAATATTGCGGCGCAGTCAGCTACATTTTCTAACCCCGCAAAGACACACATCCTAATCTGTCCTTAGTCATAATACCACTCCCCAGCACCATTATTCGGCCAGTAGGAGTCGGGTTTATCACCATTCTGGGTTACCTACCACGAATAAGATGTGAACGTACTTAGTATATTCGTACTCAATTCTCCGATCTTCACCTATGCAAGGGCTAGATCGAGCGCCTATACCGAGTTAGAGTGGTGCCGGCGCTTTTAGTGTCTCCCACCAACTACGAGCTATTTGAGCGGTGGATGCGGATAGAACAAATAGCAACCAATAGCAAAGGAAAACCACAGACTGGGAGATTAACTCCGTAGAGGCACTACCCGATATCAGTTGTGTCTCTTCGATCGGCAAAGTTATTGTCTCTGGGAGAGATGTCACGCTCTGGAGCCCTACGCAGGACTACACTGATGGCACTACCGGTTCCATAGCCCCAGCTACCTTTCGCATCCCTCAAGTGGGAGTAACAGACTACTCCATTCAACTCGGTCTTTACGGGACATGCAATTTTCCAGCAAAATCGGTCGGCAAAAAATACGTCGTTCGTGCTTTAATTGATGATGCTCTAGTTTTCCAAAGCAAAGAGCTTATTGTCCCAAGAGCGGGCCCAAAAATGTCGTTGTTGATAGAATGCTATGGCAAATGAAGAGTCCAGCTGATTGCCAGGTACCATTCCGATTCGGAGCAGACTTTACCTGGGTAATCATCTTGGAGGGTATGTTGACAATATTCCTTATTCTATATAGTTATGATGTTTAGTTAAGAGCTAACAATCATCTCCTAAAATGGTCCCGCCGGCAAAGTGATTCCTGCGACAAAAAAAACCCGTCTAGAACTCTGTTGGGCTATATCAGCAGCCCCTAGTGGGCCCGCGCTCCATCTCCGGGAAGCTCCTCTCGTGTCAATCTCTCCCCAGGTTATCCAATTGGCCTCTTTCGCATATTCTCGCCTACCCCTATGGAGCTCCTAAATGCAGCTGGCAATCCTGTGGATTGGTACATTGAGCGGAGCATGAACCTGGTCTGGAACCCGGTAGTATCAAACCAAAATACGATACCATGTATGGAAGTTCCTACTATGATATGGGACGGTTGGGTGGTAGTTTTAATCTGGATTTGTGGATCAAAAAGCACTTCCCACTCTGCAATTGCTACGATTTGGCAGCTACTACTCAAATTTGTTGTGCGATCCTTGTGGATAACAATAGCAATGAAGTTGTAAACTCGCATTGGGTATTCCAGTTCCCGAGCGGCTATATCAATCCTGGGCCATTATATGGGTGAGTGCCCTATGGAGGGTCATAGCTTGAGTGTAATTCTCCGTTCTGGATGCTTCAAGGTACAAACTATAAGTCATATGATTTTTGTTGGTGTGATATCGCTGACATAAACCTTGTATCTCATAACTTGAAGGCACCCCACCATAGGTGGCGCCGAACGATGCTAGTCGGACTGATTTTGGGAACCACGCCTGAGTTGAGATCATGAAGACGGGGGGCACTGCTCCCGTGGTACTCGGTGCTACACATGCGTTGAAAGCCAATAATCCAGTTCCGGAGATCGGGACCCATACTCGACTGAATTATCTCAACCTAAAACTCGACCAGACAAAATCTAAATCAGATCCTTGCACTTGTACTAACGGCATCGGTGCTTGTTGTGAGTACTAGTTTCCCTCTATAAACGTACCCCCAGTGTATCTGAGTGCTTACACTACCTTCGACAAATGGATAAACCCGGATACCCAACTCTACCGTATCGGAGCTATCGATGCTACTGGTGAACCAAATTACAACCTTCAAATAAATACATTACCAAAATCGCTAAAAGCGGATATTGAGGAGATTTTAGAATACGGAAAATCCTCTCCATATCCCGACAATGTCTTTAATTCCGTATCAGTTCATCCCCAGACTCTGATCCCTAAGTTGTTTGTCGAATCAGACTTCTCACACAAAGTAATGGAGATAGTCATCAAACAAACGGTGACACAAGTACTCATCAAGCTCAAAACAACATTTGAGCAGTCTATCGAAGAGGTCATATCGACCTTCACAGTTTTTGACTCCCTCGAGGACCCTATATCTGCGCTCACGTCATACTTGCTCGACTTTCAAGCGACGCCTTTACGCTCTTTCATCAAAGGATGCAAAACCCCTTTCGGCGCCTTTTCATTCTCTACTGATGATGCTGTTTTCTGGGTACGTGGAAACATTTTTGCTAGAATTGAGCAGCTCAGGACTGCCAACACCCCTCCATTATCATCACCATTCATTTATGATATCGCTGCAAAGTTCGACAATTATCTTTCTGAGCAGCATGACCCAGGGAACACCAGTAGTCCTAAAATCATACTTGACGAAGGGATTCGGGGGTCCCCAATTCACTGCGGAGAGATTTTCACGGTGAAGCTACTCGAGAATAATAGACTTTTAAATGAGAAGCACGCTGCGAGTGGGGATCCGGCGATTATTATACCGACTGGTCCTTGCTCTGAGACGGGAGAGTTTGAATCCTATACGATAAGTGCTGGAAAAACTCAGATCTCGATTTACGCGGCGGATCCGGTCACTCTGCGACCTGGGAAGGTGACTGTTCAAATTGAAGTTTTGGAACCTGAGGATGCTAAACTTAGGTAGGGTGATTAGTTATTCAGGTGGGAGTCTATTGGGTTATGAGACTGTTCTTTGTGGGCTGAATCTAGTAGATAGATAGGCAAGGCGCTCTTACCGTTAGATGGCCATTGTATCAAATTAAGAGTCTGGTTTATAGGAATTTATGTTTGCTTCTATTGAGCTTGTGTTATGTTACTATTTAGTTGGTGCAATGTAGAGAGTACTCGGGGCCTGTTAATAATAGCGGCGAAGTCAGCCTCCCGGATGTTCTGTCAGCCTCATATATATAGGGGTATTCCGGGTGCTGAAAACTGGGGTCGATAGAGAAAAGGGAGGCGAATATATATACCTACAGTACTAGGACAAAAGTTTTGGTAGAAGCGCTATTTTATACTCAAAGCACCCATGTTCACTAGGCTAAAAGTATTATGCAGCTTTAACCAAAAATTTTCATACAGGGTAGAATTCCTAGAATATATCCCAAGAATGATCCTAAATTTTCCTGGGGGTTTTTAACTGTCAGAATAAGTATTTTTGCGCTTTTCTAGCTGTTGTAGGTCTGGATCTGAGAGACTTTCCTGAGGCCCCATACAAAGTCTTGCATGACAACCAGTTTATGGAATGTAGGGTTTTCTGGGGCCTTGAGCATTCATTTCCTGGGCCTGTAAATTATATAGAATAGTCTTAAGATATTAAAGAGTTCTCTAAAATAGGAATTGGAGTAATCAGTTGGTTTTTTCATTATTTGTTGGTGGTGACAGAATGCTATTTTTGGTGTAAAATCGCCAAACTACCAAAACTTTTGTCCCCTCACTGTATATATACTCTATAGAATCACTGAACTCCATTATGTGCCCTAGAGCATTACATTAAACCATCCCTATGGGTTAGAAATCAGGTTAAATCTACCACAATTTCTCTCTGTTTTTGCAATTCTCTGGCTGTGCTGTCGATCTATGGGAGCCACGTTCTAAAGTGTTCGTTATGGGGGACTTGGTCTTCTAAACTGGGGAACCGCGCCAAGAAACCGTCCCGAATCGCTCCAAGACGAACGCTAAGAACCAGCTCCCCATGCCCACAGTGGCTTGAAGTATCCTGTCATGAGGCGCAAGTGTGGCACATGATTGTGCTTAGTCAGGGCGGGGCATTTAAGCCCCCCAGTGATAATCTAATGATCTTTCTGGGGTAAAAAACAGTCTCTTAGTGACCGACTGCTTCAGAGAGTCTTTATGACACTGAGGCATTACATTATTACATATCCCCTGTCTCGTGCCTAGCCTTTGTTGAATTTGGCGCCAAGGCTTGTGCCTCGCGCAGTCTTTACATGTAGTTTTGGGATGGTGGTATAGGACATATTACTACCAATCACAAGAAGGCTGGGCACGAGACAGAACTATCGAGGTTGGGTATTCTATGGACATCCACTCATAATGTAATGATTGCTATATAGGCTAGGTGTTAGGGATAGGATACTGTGTATTCAGGAGATTAGATGGCCTTAGTCTGTACTCTCTCAAGACAGATCTAGACCTAGAGATGCGTGATTGATTAAATCTAGCAGAATGAGCATCTATTACAGGATACATAACTCAAGATAGGTGGCTTGCTCAGCCTTGGAATCTTTCACGTGCCACAGCGTTACATCTCTTTTGGTACTTAGCTGTAGGCGTGCTCTGAAGAATTCGCCTGGAATGTAGCTACTAATCACAAGCGCCACCAAAGATACCAGACCATAGGTTAGGACTTTAGTTGGATGCATGATCACGTTCTTTGATTACGCAACAAACAACTCATCAAAACTAGAGTTTTCTAGAGTATATAATCACCTTCCTAACTCCTGAAATAACTCATGGTTTTTGTGACATAATATTCTTAGACTCAAGTTAATGAAGTATATAGTCCACCGCTTCGTTGCAACACGATACAATCAGGCTCCACACCTGGCGATATTTAATTTCGCCTAAGTATTTACTCATAATTAATCGTCGGCGAGATTAGTCCACAAAGTATGTGGTCGATTCCGTTACCAGACCGACTCAACCATTGGTAAAACAATAACTATGTGGATGAAGTTCCCGCGTATAATGCTATATTTCTGGACCTAATTAATGCTTACAATATTTTTGGCTAATGGAATTTCATGATGCTGAACTACTAGAGTGGGTGACACTCCCTAACCTCTATATGTCAATAATATACATTTTAAGCTTTATATACCTCCCCTCGCGTTATTAGTAAGAATTACCTACGTAATAGTATATACAGTAGTGAGTAAACTCAATTTCTGCCTAGAAAAGAGAGGCATAAATTGGCAGGATACACTTAGCTGACTCCTGGAAATACAAGCCACGGTATTAATTTTCCTCTTCAACCGGAATATAATCAATTGCAGAGAGTGTTCACTAAGTTTATAGCTACCGTAGAGTTTCAAAAATAATCAAGTGACCTTTCATTTAATTCTTCTACGCCCGATAGTGGCATAGGATTATCACCAAAGACACTCACAATATATCACTCAATCCGACCTCAGATGCGGTCGCTTATTGGCCTAGGAGTAAGCTCTCTAGGCACTCAACCCATCGTATACGGGATAGAGAGCTGGGTGAACCAGCAAATTGTCATCCTGAACAGAGTCCCAACTGTGACGGGCAAATGGTTTCTTAAAGTGTAGTGGGGATAATTTTGGTGTGTCTGCTATATGCAAAAAGCCAAGCTCTTGGCGGGCTGAAGGTTGCTATCACTTTTGATGGCTGTTGCTATAAACAGCAGAAACTCGTATCCTGAGACAACCTAGTTCTTATTTCAACGTCTTGTATATTGGTTATATTTAAGAGTTTTTTTAGCCCTCCAACTATTATACAAGTATACCTCACGATGGTGGAACTCTTGACCCCCGCACCCTACGATGAACCCTGATATACCGTGCCTGTGACTGGTTTGGGTAATTGGTCAGAGTCATCTATTCCGAGTTCATCAGACTATTAGTAAAAATAAAGAGCACACTCTATAGCGTACGGTAAGAAATATCGAGAAACCAGGGTCTACTAAAAGGGTGTAGTGGTAAATCCTGCTACTAAAATCCTCAAAGAAAACCTAAAGAGCGAATAAAGACTCTGAACCTCTTATGCCACGTTTCTCGATCTTTTTTGCCGCATGCTGTAGAGGTCAGACCCCAAGTATACTCGTGTTACGTACAAAGTTCCTCATAGTCGAGGGTTAATGGCTAGGAAGTGTAAAAGACGATCATGGGTGGCATCGCATATGGATTATGCACCATACAGCCCCTGACAATACCGCAAGTACATTATTCGAAACACAAGTACGAGCTCAAACCATTATATTAGTAAGAGACCTCGATCTCCTAGGTAATTTTTTGTAGGATCTGGTTCTGAATGGGGCACTTATTACCTGCACGTTTGTTTTGGTATGTAAATCTAGAGAACTCCCGTTCTCAGCTCGCTATGAATCAACGAATCATACTTATAGTTCAAACCGGGATCTGGCAAACCCAGCCACATAGAAAAAGTTACCTGACCTGACTGAAGTGCAAGCCTCTTCTCTGCCCGGATGCTTAGCCAGTCTCTAGTCACTATGTAATCGAGTCTCCGGATCTTTATTATTTGTGAGATCTCGTAGGATATATAGAATTAGCAACTATTAGAATAGCAGGCCAATAGGCCCTAACTAAGTTTCATCAAACAACATGCTAATATCTATCAACCACCTTGTTTAGTTAAAATAGTGGACCCTGTTCACCGATGGAATTTACTAATTTTCGTGCGGTATACAGATTCTTGTTTTCATACAGAGTATATTTTAAGCCCGTATACCCTGGGTTTGGTGGATTGAAGGCTCACGTTATTTCCATGATTTTCCAAATTTTTCTGTTGCAGCTGCACCATACTCCCTGGGAACGCACAAGCACAAGCCCAATTTTACACCTCGAGGCCCAGATCACTAGATTAGCACCAGTTTTTGCGATTTCAGTACTTGGCACAGAAGCTAAATCTCATGATGTGAGGGTAATACTACGTCAGGACTTGACTACCGGTAAAGAGGCACAAAACCAAACTTTATTAGCAGGAGGGGTTTAAACAAGGGTTTCTTGCTCTTTTCCCCTAGGGACAAGCCCCAAATGAAATATCCAGTTAATCAGCTAAGTATAAGAAGAAATTAGAACATAGCTAATCAGTCTTACCTCATATATAGCTCCCGAACTTCACTGAAAGAAACATAGGACTGTCTCTTTAGTTCTTGTCTAGTCCTAAGTCTCCACTCTTACTTTCTCTCTACCGTACTTATAAATTGTCACGAATACATCTTTATTACCCTCGTACAAGCTCCAACCTCAAAATGAAATACACAATTATCCCTAGCTCTGACATACTCTTTACCATGCTTGCTACGGTTTTCACCTCTGTTTCTGCACAGATTCCAGGCTTGCCTGATTGCGCTGTATGTTGTGACCCCTAATTTCCTCAAGCCTATTTACTTATAACTTTATATAAATAGTTGAGCTGCCCTGGTACTGCATTTGCCCACTGTCCGCCTCCGCAAGTGGATCCCAAGTGTATCTGCGTTGGCGAGCCAACCGGATGGTTTTACATATGTTTGAATATGCGCTGTAGCACCACTAACCCTGGGGATATTACGCGTACGTTTCTCATTACATT
Organism: Verpa conica; assembly: GCA_033030425.1. Classification (NCBI taxonomy): domain Eukaryota; kingdom Fungi; phylum Ascomycota; class Pezizomycetes; order Pezizales; family Morchellaceae; genus Verpa; species Verpa conica. Next base: position 1,875,314 of record JAUFSD010000007.1, on the reverse strand, counting down.
TTCCAAAAGCTATGGTGCTAATATATCAACCTATAAAGAGGGTTCTACCGCATACGAGAAGTACTGTGAAGGTTACACCCCGTAACTATGGTATGATCCACGGATACTCCCCTTCACTTCCCTACAGTACACCCTCCTCCTAGTAACAGAATCATCTAGTTTTCCGCAGAGTACTTACATCTAAAATTATTAGATACTTTCTGATAATCTCTGAGTCTACCGTAAACACAATTGCTCCTTCAGATAGCTCATAGTCACTCCTTACACTAATCTCCTTTGTATGTCCTGTTGCGCAATCCGTGATCTTTTCTGTCATTTACGCTACTCGATTTGTGTTTTCGTATTTTCCGATAACTGGGTGGCGTATCAGAAGGCAATATCTCGCTCTATGTAGACTGAATCTCCTTTTTTCTGGACGAATATTGAGTACGAATACGGTCTCCGCTGTGGACCAAATATTTTAAGGGGGAAATATTGTCCGATTTTTCATTTATTATCCGGATCCCTTATATTTTTGTTACGTTTCTCATATGCCAGAGGTACTGTGAGATGCTTCATCTGTGAGCTGGAATTTTGACGGCATAAACTACTTGTCTTTTAGTAATCTATCAGGAAACGCAATGAGACTGATAGTCTTATGACATATTAAACCACCTAATTTGTATGAGTAACTCCCAGCAGGAGATGGGTGTACTTTAGTGCCGTTTCATATAGTTCCGAAATAAGCGTGCCTAAAGAAAAGATTAGGTTGTAGAGAAAGGAAAGGTCAATCTAAAGTAATGCCTCTGGTAAGCAAGGGGGATTATGTACGTGCTGTATTAATCATATATGGATATTTCAATAAAGATTTATTCTCTGTATGAGATCGTGGGCGATATTCCAGGTTCTATAGGTGATAATTATAAGGGGGTAGCACTCATGACATGAAGTTATCAACGCTATACTGGTGGTGATTTAGTAAGGAATTCCGTGAGGTTCATCGTACGCATAGCTGTCTTTACCCAGCAGTGCTGCAGTAGCTGTAGATTAGTCTAGTTCAATATCATAATAGCCTATGATGATAAAGTGGTGACCCAGACATAAGCAAAGTGATCTATACGCTAGTTGATACATAGAGACGGACGGATAGAAAGAATGTCTAGGAAGAGACTCATACTTTACAATAATGAGCTAGGTACAAGGGGGTGGGGAATCTATTTTGTCTCAGAGTGTTCAGTGGGGAAGGGGTATTGCATCTAGTTAAAAAGAAAAACAGGGCGAGCTAAATCATCCTCCGAATGAAGCACAAGGCAGGAAGTGTTACAGAAAAGAAGAAACCGCAAGACATGACGATAATGTAAAAAAAACTACTATCATAAGAGAGACTAGAATATATCCTATCCTTCCCTATATAAACCGTACCCCGAGTCTAAAGCTACACGGTTGCTACCGAAGACTGTAGTAGTAGAGAGCATAGTATACCTAATCACGAAACAAGGGGGTAAACGCCCATCGGATGATTCCAGATAAGAGGTTACCTGGTTAGTTAGCCACAATAACTGGTATACCTAGCTGAGAATTTTAATGCATACCCATGACCCCACCTAAAAACATCCTTATAGTAACGCCCGGTTCTACCAGACCTATCACCACGGGAGCTGCTGCCAGTAGCAAGATGATCACACCTCCTAGAAAATAAACGGCTGTGTGGATCTGGACCTATAGTCTGTCAGTCAGATGACCCAAGATTCCTCTCCTTGATAAGGGACACTTACCGACACTCTACGAGCATCAATCCTCATTGAAATAGAAAATCCTTGCGTGCTACGTTTGAGTACAAGTTCTTCCAGTGCCTCTATGTCCGACTGATGGGTACCATAACCTAAGGGTTGCATGTACTTAAATGATAAATTCATTCATTCATATGTCCGACTGATTCCATGGATTATAACGCTGGCCTAGAGTGTCGCCATTGCATCCATACAGAACAAGACGATCTGGACCATAGAAAAAAGTAGTATCCGTAGCTAGGATAGTACGCAAGTTATTTTTAATGTCCTCGGTTGAGCATTGTAGACACCAGATTGTCTTGTAGGGGCACGACCAGGTCCTGCTCCAGAGTTTGACCTTCACAATATCCTTAGAGTGGGTGTGCACATGGGGCGGGGTTTTCTTCTCGTCCGAGGATATTTGTGAAGATTGGCTATTGCTTATGATGATTACTGATGAATACTTGCTGGTTACCCGCTTTGGTTGGAGATGTAGGAATGATGGGAGGAGGAGGTAGTGGTGTTGGTGGAAGAGGAGGGAGATTGAGATGAGGACGGTGATGATGAGAATAATGATGAGAGTGAAGATGATGATGAGAATTGTGACGAGAATGGTGATGATGGAGGTGATGAGGATGAAGCGGTTAAAGAGATGGAGGTGAGGTTGTGATGACAAGAGTGATGCTATGGTAGTGACCAAGTAAGACGTCAGCATGTACCACTATCCTTAGAGGAAGGCCAAGGGCATGAGAGCTTACAGACCACCATCGGATTCCCTATCAACGAGTCCAACCTACCGAGTAACAGAGGACTGGGCATCCCCGGACAAAACCACTGGAGATGGAGGACCATGTTCATTCCCACCTGCTGTAAGAAATAAAAACGACATACCTTTGCATAATAGGGCCGGGGGTATTTCTCAAGTAAAACTAGGCCCCTGCGGGGGTCTCCAGGACATTTGTATCAAGACGTTCGCCGGACCAACACAACCCTAACCCACGGGTATAAAATTCTTAGAACAAATAACCTACAAATTCTCGGAGCTTCTCGACTTTGTTAGTAATTGCCATGTAAAGAAAACTTCAAGTACAAACGGTATTTGCATCGACCCAGGCTGGGGATGCGCAAGGCTGTACCCACTAGACATCGGGGGAAGTCAGCCATCTATCCGGGTCTTTGTGGATTAGAGTATTTCCCCCCTTAAACCCACCTATCAACCCTAAGTATCCTCAATATCAAGAGCAGTGAAGGATTGATATCGCACATCCAAAAAATACATGTAGTCTTCCGTTCGACCAGGGGTCTTACTCATTTATTCATGACATGAGGCTCTGCGGGAGTTCCCGTGCGGCTCTGCCTCCTGTGCGCTGCCGTCGATCATGACGTCAACGAGAAATATCATGAGATACCGACACACAGACCTACCCACTGAAATACAAGACAGATAAAAAGAGGCTACATGTACATGTAACCGCAGTATATAGGCATTAAACTTATACGTGTAACTGCATATATATCGTGGGGACACAAAGACACAAGCAGGCGTACATTATCCTGCTACCTACCCAGATCAATCTTATTAGATTGGTCGGCCAATTATTTCTCGGCACTGGTGGAGATTCAGCACATAGTATGTAGTACTGCGGGAGGTAGGGTTCTTGGTACCATACTATGGCTTGCGTATGAGACAGTTGGTGAAGCCCCCCTCCTCTCCCCCACAATGAAAATCTACTATTTCTTTCCTTTGTTCCGTAACGAGAGACAAAAGAATTAATTCTCTTCATATATATATACCTAACTTACTATGTGAGTATTATTGTTATTCCCATAGTCGTTAAAGTAACTTGTGCTCGTATTATAAGGTGTGTAAGTCCTCATATCATTATCCCCATCATCCCCGCCTGGGGGATGGAAATTTGGCCACCGGTACTTCTCTATATTTTTATGTCTTTCTCGCCTTTTATTTGTTCTTGTAGATAGGTGAGCTGATTATGGCATGTTATAATTATATCGCCGACGGCAAAGGGGGGGCTCTCACTTTTCAGACCTCCTATATAAACCCCCTCCCCCCCTTCTCTTCTCCATATACGTGGGCCATCCTACTCCAGCTTTGGGGGACGAAGCCTCACGGTGGGTCGCCCCTGTCTGCAGGAAGGTGGTTGGGTGAAGGGCAATCTGTTTGTGCACTGCTTCATCCTGACCGCGCCCAACACTGGTCTATAGACTTATCTATAGGCTCAAAAACCACAGGTACTTTAAGGAGAGACTACATATTGAACTTACATCTCCAAAGAATTAAACTATTGGGTGGTTTGTTATAGCGGGGAAAAAAATAAACATCAAAAAACCCTAACCCAGGCCCTATGCTACTTTCAGCCACAGTAACAATAAACCCCTCACTCCCTGATATCAACTCGATAAGGACAGCGGCCATCCCACGAAACCAAGCACCTCAATTAATATAACATGTCTGACGTATACTGCGGTCAGCTCTCTGCCGGTGCATACGTAATCCGCAATAAAGAAACGTCGACCGTTTTACACATGGAGCACGTCAATACCGACAAAGTAGCCTCTCGTGTGCTGGCATATAAACAGGATGAGAACTTGTATAAAGACCAACAAATCTGGTGGATTGAACCACTTTCTTGTTTTTGTAGTGAAGATACTGAGCCGGAGAAAGGATTGGTTTATTCAATTACTAATCCTGCATCTGTGAGGTCCCTCGATGCACCCACGGGAGACGGTATAACCCCCAAAACAAAGGACAGGAGCGATACCTTTCTAACGATATGGCCAGTATTAGGGAAGCTCTGTACCTGGCATCACCATGGACTACCTTGGCAGAGATGGAGATTGCGAAAGGTGGTTGATGAGGATGGGTAATTTTGTCTTGACTTTTAGTCGTTCACTGTTACTAAGTGCAGCAGGGGCGTCTCTTACAATATCGTCATATTCTACAACGACAAGGTAGTTGACATAGCTGGAGAAGTCTCGGACTCGGGTTCTCTACTACATATCCAAGAGTATACTTCTGGATGTAAAAGACATTGCTGGGAGTTTGTGATCCCCGTCATTGCATTCCCGCCCGGATGGGTCCACATACAAAACGTAGGTACCCGAGACCTGCTCCGGCATAACTACGTCTATAACTCGCCTATACTCTTATCACCAGCAGGCATCCCGCGGGAGTCTCAATATCGTGAAGACTGGGAATTTCAGTGGACGTTAGCTCACTCAAAGTGTTTCGATTCGTCGACTACCGAGGAAAGAAATTCATGGTGTATCATCAACAGACTTACGAGGACTCGATTAACCCCACTTTTTGGCAATATCAAAAATCAGGAAGATTACGAAAACCGCTTTATTAACTTGACATGGAAGTTGGAGCTTGATTCATCTCGTAACTGGAGGATCACAAATCTGAGTACGTCTTGCTTATTGGAGCAGACAAACGTACCGTTTAATGGTGGGACCGCAGTAGTTTGTAGCGGTCGAAAACTTATACAAAATAGAGGGAGCCAGAGCTGGATCATTAAGTATACCCCCCCCTACCACGACAGAAAATTGATTTCTTACATCCGGCTGTACTAAGAGGAAAACCTTGGGTACGATAGACCGCCATTGCTCTTTGGCACCGACGCAGTGAGTACCTCACGAACCCAAGATCACCTCAATAGCTCACACAAATCCTATAGCCTGAGTCACCTCCATGGTACGACGATGGGTGATCTTAAAATCATTAGGATATGCAGATAGTGCTAGACAGCTTCGTGGGAGTAGTTTAACTATTTCTTTCTTCTACTTTCTTTCCACTTCCAGTACGTACACTGAAATAAATTGCTTGTGGGACTTTTAGGTCTACCACCAGTTAATCTTTGGGATTGATATTTCTGTAATGGTAGTTGCGGGGGTACAAAATAAGCATTTAGGCCATTGTCATAGTAGGCTACATGATCCAGAAGCAACCCCCCACTTACTTATGAGACCGGTAAAGTATCAGCGACTCTTGGCAAATAAGACCCATGTGCTAAGACGTCGAAATAAGATGTGGGCCATGAAATTAAGGCTACATGTAGATGAGCATAATCACCCTTGTCGCTTCCCCACATTCTCCACGGTGATCATCCGAATCATCCGAGAACATGATTTCCGACAGGCATTAAGGGTTTCCCTATGCATATGTACGTGTATAAATCTCCACAATTGTGAGATATAATGATCAGGGGGAGTATATAATGCTTTGGGGATCTGTCCGGGGGTAGTGGTCGGGTGTTTGTACACGCTTGGGCGACCCCTAACCCTGACTAGGTAAGCCGCGGCGCTCTTGAGTGAGGACAATTTCAGACCTCGAATGTAAATAATCACTTTCCATAGCATTAGAGCAAAATAGCATTATATAATAACCAATGACTGATGATACAATTAGAAGGCTGCTTGTGATAAGATCTCTCCCTCTACACGGATTCATATGCACATAAAGTAAGCGCTTATTTCCCAGTTCTGGTTCGTTCCTTTATGCTGTGATAGTTACATGAATACATAGCCTATGTGAAGTGAGGTTCTTTTTGCTGTTCGGGTGGCCAGTCATCCCCCGTACGGCGCCGGGGAGTCGGCTAGATGCGGTGTCCCCTCAAGAAATACACGTGATAGGAATTAGATACTCACAGTCGCGTACGTTCTCAATTTTATATGACTACATACATGTATCCATATGTTTGATACTCTCACATTACTATGTACACATGAATTCAGTTACTCAAATGATGCATATGTAGTGTTTGAAAGAAAGCTTTACCCCGAGTATCTACCTTACAGTAGGTTAGACGGTACTCGAATTCAATCTCAATCGCCCCCCCAAAAAGACTTGGCCCTGACTCTTGATACTTTGTACCGGTGATAGCGGGTGCAGCTCACTGTAATGGCAATTGGGAGACTCGAGTCTTAAACTTAATCCTCTTCACCACCACGGGCTGGTGTGTCTCAGGGTAGTGATAGGTAGGCGTCTCCGACAGAATTGTAGGCAGATGAAGTTACATTACCAACAAACGGCTTACTCAGGTACGTGCACTTTACCTCACGGGCCCGTAGCTGCTTTTAGTATCCAATGGGTTCCCATTCGACTACTTGATATCATTAATCGGGGGCTACGCAGTAATACGTGTAGTCCTTGTGTCTATCTTCCCCGCATTGGGATGGTCACCGTGAGATGTCTCAATTAAACCCTAACCCTGAGACAGGAAGCTTACTCCTACTGTCGATCCGGTGATCTGCATCTCACTCATGCGGGATAAGGCTGAGCTGAAGCTGCGAAGCAGGACCGCTCAAGCCTAATGAGTGTTCTCCATCGCCGATGTGAGACTGGTGCGACACAGCAGGAAGTCGGGGGGAATCCGGCAATTAGGAGGTACGAAGGAAATTCAAAGAGTCCTGAAAAACAGGACGAATGCCTTTATTCACTCCACACGGGATACAGTGCGGGTGCTAGGCGTATATATATGGTATAGAATTGCTCCTTGATTTCCATTCCTCTAGTTTCTTGAGAGCACGGGCTCACCTATAATACTCAGATATAACGAGGCCCGTCACTATCAGAATCTACCACCTATACAATTACGCCTAAAGTAACAATGAGGTCCTACAGCTACACAAGTCTGGTTTCGGCCGCTGTGCTTGTCTGTACTGTCTATTTCGTCTGCCCCGAAAAGTACTACTTCAACTTCTTCAAGCCATATGACCCGATCGTCAAGGAACTAGGCTCTCAACTTTCCCCAGGGGCTTCAATCGTCCTACCAAAGGATAGCACCAGGTTTGGAGAGTTGACGAAACGGTATTGCGACTTCACTCACCCAGAAATAACCGCTGTTGTGAGGGTTGGCACAGAGAATGATGTCCCCCAAATTGTCTCTGAACAACCTCCGCCTACCCTCTACACATTTCATTCTAACCCAAGTTATAGATTAACTACGCCAAAAGGAATGGTCGAGCCATCTTCGCCGGTAGTGCCCGTCATGGCTGGGCCACCACAATAAACAAGGTGCACAATGCGATCATGATCGATATTTCTACACTCTCTACCCTTGACATTGACCTCGATACCGATACAATGACCATCGGTGGGGGTGTTACCGTCAGCCAAGTGATGACTACCGTACATGCTGCCAAAAAAGAAACTCGTTAGGAGCCCTCCTCTTCCATTCTCAGGAGCCAACTAACAATCTCGTAAGCCACCGGGGTATGCCCATGTGTTGGCTTCCTAGGCGCTACCCTTGGTGGAGGGCATGGGCGACTTCAAGGCCTCCACGGCCTCATGGCTGACAACCTTATCTCAGTACACCTCGCAACGGCTGCCGGGGAGCTAATCACTGTCTCGGACACGTCCCATTCAGACCTCTTCTGGGGACTTCGTGGGGCTGGCCACAACTTTGGTATCGTCACGAAGGCAGTCTATAAAATCTACAACGAGACAAACGGGGGTCAACAATTTAATGCTGATATCATATACGACTCTGAACATATCGAGGCGATATTCACCGCGCTTAATGAGTTTGAGCAGCAGCCCGAGACTGCAGTATTGGTGCTTTTTGGAGTGGGACCATCTCTCAAAGTCTAGGCCCCCTTCTCCCTGGTCTTGTTTTACTTCGCTGACTATCCCAGCCTGTGGTTGCACTCAGCTTTGTCTCTTCCTCTCCAACCGCAGCAGCATTATCTCAACTCAACAGTGTCTTCGGGCGTATCCCCCATCTTAGTCGTACCGAATCTGTCATCCCATGGGACAAAATTGAAGAACTCGGCGGGATGGCAATAGGAAGGATAGGCTGCGCCACTAAGGGCCGAATCAGCCTCTACGCCGCGTCGCTGAAACACTACGACATCCCGACCGTCCGTAATTTATACTCCGACTTTGTAAAGTTCACCACTGCCCACCCTACTGCAAACGGTAGTTTTATTTTGTTTGAGACGTACCCCGTTCAGGGAGTGCAGGCAATCGACGATGCAGCGACAGCTTATCCACTACGCCAGGAGCGTTTCAACGTGTAATTATCCCCCTACCTCCCATTTCGTAGGTCTAACTAACTTCTGGCAGCCTATTATCTGCGGGCCTCCAGGACCCGGCAGTAGATAATGTATCGGAACGGTTTTTAAATAAATCAACGACAGCACTGCATGCCACGGGCGGGTTCGATAAACCGGTGGTCTATCTGAATTATGCGCAGGGGCCAGAGGGGTTCGGTGCATTATATGGGTATGATGACTGGCGGAGGAAAAAGCTAGTGGGGTTGAAGAAGAAGTGGGACCCAGAGGGTATGTTTAATGGGTATCACCCGATTCCGGTGGAGTAAGGGGCAGCTGCGGGAAGGCATTGTTGTTTTTAGTACAGGTTTTTTAGTTACTGAGTTGTAGCGGGGTGGATCATTAAGATTACCATCAAGCTGTCTAAGCTTAGGAGAATAGTATTTTTCTACGGTAGATATTCCGCAAAGTGGTACTAAATAGTCCCCCGCTGGGATTGCGATCACTGGTGATAAAAGAAATTATATTTGGTGCTGTCCAAGATCCCTTTTTGGTCCACATACAGGCTGGATGGGCTGAGGATACAACTCTGTCTAAAGGTCAACTACAATTCGAAGTAGCCATTATACACTGAGAACACTCCCCCCCCCACAATGCATAAATAATAGGAATATTCAGATACAAAGCTGACAGTGATATTTTACGATGTTAAGTATGCTTGAGTGAATCTGCAAGCTTAGTACAACCTGTTAGAATATTGTATAAGCGTGGCTACAGCGAGCTCTATGATAAATAGTAACTCTATTTTGTCTTCGATCGGGATTACACGTGCACCCTACCAGTAGGTACAGTCAAAAGTGAGTGATTTCTCATGAGGTACTCTTTACCTAATTTCATGGCACCTACAGTTCCTCCCAAGAAGTGTTCGTGATCGCTTAGTCAGCGCAACACACCAAAAGTTGCGATGCAAAAGAAAGGAAAAATGGTAGTAGCCCAGCAACTAAGACTAGTCACGCTATAAAGAAAAGAAAATACGTCATAAATTAAAGGTCTTAATTTATAAGAGGATGTAAACTTGCCGAGAATGAACCTAAAACACCACTTGGTGACAAATAGCTCAGCTATCCTTATAGATATATGGCGCGCGCAGTCTTAAATGTGGCGCAAAATTTCAGCCGATATTCCGGCTCTCACAGCCAGCCAAAAGACTAACAAAAAGATATGTGGCTTTGTATAGCATCAATAAAGCTCCATATCTTTTTGTTAAGCTTTGGCATGTGTAGTTGTTGTGGAATAAAACTTCATTTTTGGCTGTAGAAAGTGCCAAATGGAACCATTCCTAGAAATACTTAGACATGATGGATGCTACATATAGCCTAACAAGTAAGAAGGGGTATACAAGAGGAAAAACTCCACTGGGATCATATATTGGTAGTGTTTGTTTTCTGTTGAGCATACACTTGAGCTTGTAGGATTTTTTTTTATTTTTTGCATGCCCAGATTATTGAATTTTGGCTAAGATTTGGTGTGGGTTGCTGTTCCACACCTGAACTCGGCTAGCACATTTAAGTCTGCGCGCCATATATGTAGCAAGCTATGGATGAGTTCTTCCGTGAGGTTTTTCTAGAGTCCATAAGCAGGGTACTGGGGAGGATTGAAGTGACATCTACGCGGCACGCAATTACTGCAATAAGAACCCATATTGAAAGAACCGAGTGAGTTTAAGTGGTTTATGTTATAGAGATATAGTACGGGGGTAGCTATTTAGTGTCCTAACTAGATGAGGCTGTTTTAGGCGGAAACATGCTAGGTGTAGCCTAGTGCGGCTCTGTTCAGGCCTTTCTACTAATATTCTTAAAGCGAGTACTCTTATGCAGAGCTTCCAATGTACTGTAGTAAAAACATAATAATCAAATAAGTTATACATATATAAGTATCGTAGGGGGAATTCGGCTCGGATAACCCATTACGATAGAAAATGTATATCTTAATGGGTTAGGGTTTATAGAAATTTAGCTTATCCCAGCGCGTTGTTTAGTGACAGCACATGGCTGGGAACTGCCAAATGATTCGAAGCCAACACGCCTTTCTCAGCCCATTGCAAGAGCCCCCGTTTCACATCGCCTACCTACCTACAACAACCTACGAGACTCTGGCAATGAGCTATGGCAAACAGAGTTTTACAGCAAGATCAGTATAAGCTAGAAACCGTATTCGCCGGCGATACCACGACCCATATAGTCCGTAAAGGGCAGAGAGGGGTTGAGATTCGAAAATCATGGAATCGTAGAAAAAAACTCGGTTCTGGAGCATTTGGTGTCGTTTGGCTTGAAGAAGAAGAGGGGGGACAATCAAGAGCTGTGAAAATAATGCCCCGGGATAACACAAATGTCAATTGGGCACGAGAGCTAAGTATTTTGGCACAAGTGAGAAAAGTAGGCCAATTTTCCTGAGTCAGGGAGTCGGTGTTTACCTCACACCTAGTCCCGTATCTATAGCCAACCATGTACTATAAGACATGTCAAGCTAACGTTAGACTGCTAGCATGAGGAATTATTTGTCCAGTTTCTGGGTTGGTACGAAGACGAACGGTCCATATATGTTGCAATGGAGTATATTCAGCACGGCGACTTGGGTCAGTACCTCGAAACTTCTGGGCTAGAGATTGCAAGGTCTCAGGCAAAAAGAATCATCATCCAAATTCTCAGCGGACTTGATATCCTACACAAGCAAAATATATGCCACCGTGACATAAAACCAAAGGTTTGATCTCCCCCCCTAGGCTGAATACACAGCCTTGTGCCCCTATAGATAACACTAAGCCCTATACTTATCCTGAAAAAATTCCAGAACATACTTATCACCTCCACTTCACCGATCCAAGTGAAAATTGCAGACTTTGGACTATCAAAAGACCAGAATAATACCTCACTACGAACAAGTTGCGGAACTTCATACTACATTGCCCCAGAGTTACAAGGATTTGTACCGATGCCTAAAAATAAAAGATCGTACACAAATCTTGTAGATATATGGTCCATGGGTATCCTGACGCATGAAATTCTGACCTCGAAGGTACTATTTCTAGAGGACCCAGACTCAGATTCAGAAATGAGGTTGGGAAAAGGACGGGAATCGTCTTTAATGAGCATGGGATCTTCTTTAGAGGGCCCAGACTCAGATTCAGAAATGAGGTTGGGAAAAGGACGGGAATCGTCTCTAATGAGCATGGGATCTTCTTTAGAGGGCCCAGACTCAGATTCACGTATAGGGTTTAGAAAAGGACAGGAATCGCCTCTAATTAGCATGGAACTTTTAGAGATGATCCCCGTCCCTATCAAAACCCTATACTGGAAGCCGGGTCTGATCCCTCTAATAAAGGGCCCAGACTCAGATTCAGAAATGAGGTTGGGAAAAAGACGGGAATCGCCTCTCATGAGCATGGGACTTTTTTTAGACTATTGCCGCGACCCCAAAAAATTTCCGATGGAGGCCTTGAAACGTTCGGGGGTAGACGACAACGGAATAGCGTTTGTGAAAGCGTTACTGGTTACTGATCCCCAATCCCGAATTTCTGCAGAGGAAGCCCTTGAGAACAGCTGGTTACAGGAAACTAAGGAGGAAATGGAGGAGGAAGCGAGGGAGAAGGAGAAAGCGAGGCAACTGGAGGAGGAAGTCAGGGAAATGGAGAAAGCAAGGGAAATGGAGAAAGCGAGGGAAATGGAGGAGGAGGCGAGGCTACTGGAGGAGGCGAGGCAACTAGAGAAGGCGAGGCAACTGGAGGAGGCAAGGAGGAGTGAGCATGAAGCGCAGTTTGGTGTAGTGTTTACGGTAATTATAGCATCGGCGTTGGTTACGGTAGGGGTAAGTGAAGAAACAAATATGCATAAGGTAGTGCTACTTGGATCATTGGCTCTAATTATGGTGATAACGGCGGTATGGAACTTGGAGCGGACTATGGACAAAAATACTCCGGGAAGCTGGTATTATATGAAAATAGTATCAGTGTTCATTAACATTGCACTGACGGCGCTGATGATGTTAGTGCTGGTGGCGTTAGTGCTGGTGGCGAGATCGCAGGGGGAGGAGGGGCCGTCAGTGCGGAAGTCGGCGGTCGTGGTGGCAGCGCTACATTCATTGGCGACTTTAAGTTTTATAGAGTACCAGAGCTTCGACAAAGTTACGGGATTGGTGGTGGTGGCGATATTGGTGATAATGCCGGAAATATCAGCGGTTCTGGGGTGGGTGGAGGTGCTGGGGGTCGTAGAGGTGGTGATAGTATTTGTAGCGATGAAGTTTCTAGGCTTCGAGACTTGAACAAGGAGGACACTTGGGTATTGGTAGTGATGATACTATTGGCGGTCTGGCGGTGATGTGGCGGGGGTACAGCTAGCAGCAAGGTTTATAAAGCCTGTAAAGAACTCGTGTTAAGTCATTAGGTTAGATTCCCTTCATAGTTGGCCTCGGTGGTGTAGTTGTTAAACGAATATACGATTATACCTATTCCTTATATCTAGAATGCCTGTTAGTTATTCATAATCAGTTTTCTTCTCGATGCCACTCTTTGCTTTCTACGAAGACTTAGCACTTTACGATGCAGCCATCTCACCTTTTTAGCTCGCTATGCCCATCCCGCACTATGGGTAGTTGGTATCATGAGAGGCCCCATCTGCTGTGGGCTAGGTCCAGATACGTGGGCTCATCAGTCGTTATGTGACCAAGTGATTTGTCGTGACCACTGGGTTTCTGTTATGAATGAGTATATGAAACGACCTAAGTTCAATGATTGTGGTGCTAGTATAGTAGTCGATTCTGGTATTTGCAGTATTCAGCTAATGATAGTAATTCTCTCACCCTAATACTTAAAACCTATTAATCAGGGTTAGGACTACTTCCGTAAGCAATGCTTTTTCCCATCCCTGCCCCAGATTACGGATGAATGAATGAATAAATGGATTAATCATAAATACATGGAGCCCGACCCGCTCCAGAGTACTATAACTGCCTATGAGTTCAACCCAAAAAGCATATATATAATAGCAGCCGGAGCACCTTACACCCCTCAATAACAAGTTTCTGATAGTTTAATTCTACTATCAAGGTAACGAATACAAATGAAGATCACTCATTTCAACCATTGTAGTAGTAGAACATCTAAGTTGAACCACCACCCATAAGCCCCGTACGTCTCAATGTAAATTGGTCTTTAGCCCCTAATATTTCCTCCAGCCTGCGGGGTTCCGATCTCTATAAATTCCTACTATTAGCCAAGGATTCACTAGTTAAGAAGATATGAAGGCGTACCTCAATAACACGCCAGTTATAGAAATCTTTAACCGTAGAAGCCCAGGCAGGTGGACTAGGAAACTTTGCGTTAGTAAAAGTTTTCTGCTGAGGGAAAAAACAGTTCTTCATATTAGATAGGCAAACAAACTTAGAGCATAGTACGGTATCTCCTCCTAAAGCATTCCATGTCAAGGACTCCGTCCTGTTCATGGTATTACTGATTGTTTTACTATCGTCGCCCTTCTCGTTGTTATATTGAACTGAGCCAGACACATATGGGCTCGAAAAACTAGCACCGGCAGAGATCTTAAGCTGCGCTGCCCTCTCCTCTGACGAGCCTTTAGAAAAGTGTTTCGTAAGCTTCGAGCTTGTCAAGCGACCACCAAGCCGTACAACAGTCGGGAACATGTGGCCTGTAAACTCATTAGCTGCTGTTCCACTAGATGACCGTGCTCTTCCTTCAAGAGACGAGGTTCTTCATAGCACAGAAATACATATGTGGAGAGATGTCTTCATCTTGGTATCGGCAGGGGATCAAGTACCGAATCTGAGGTAAAATTTCCTAATCTCCGCCTCTCTCCTCCCCCCCCACTCAAGGGTCCCAATGGTCTTAAGCATACTGGCGCAGTCATCAGTTGGCTCCAGTGTTTCGCTATCAAGAAATACCATGACTCGTGGAAACTGATAGTGCTAGTATAAGTATGTGGCTTTGTGTGATTCACAAAATTAGAAATACTTACATTATACGACACCTCCATCTTTGCCTCAAATGTTGTTGTGTTTGATGCTTTCCCATCCGATTTCTTCTCCGCATAGCCACCGTTAGCCCCCACCTCGACCCCAAAGGCCCCTCCTGACCTACAGAAGATATCAGCAGTTTCTTTAATCCACAGGTAGGGTTAGGTACTCACACAGAGGCTTCCAGCGACTCCGATGAGAATGAATTTTTAGCCATGGAATCCTGAGCCTCATTTGTTATTTCCACAACAGTGACCGAAGATTCGTCACAGATTCGAAATTCTGGGATAGTCGTTTTTCCTTGCTACATAGCACGGTATTAGCGGGTGACAATATTCATTCAGAAGGATCCATACTGGTTTATCGTCATCATCATCGCATGCGATATATTGGTCGACCGGCCTTGACTTGATCCTGAAAGCTATTCATAAGTCAGACGGTTTCAGCTAACTTATCGATTGATTTACCTGGCCGTCTTGCTAGAGTAATCTTGCTTCCATTTATCACATAGCCGTGGGTAAGGATATTGTTCTTTAAAACTATTTCCCACTGAGCTTTGCTCAGGTCTGCCGGATGTCTGAGATGAAATAGTCAGATACAATCAATCAAGAGGGCTGGGCCACTAACTGTCCGCCTTCACCAGCCTCGGTCTTGTAGTCTGATTCTGCAAGGGTTCTTGCTCTATGTGCATCAGAAGGTTGAGTCACCTCTGCCCGTGATCCTTCCGGTGCCTAGGTATCAGAGGCTTATCAGCATTACTCTCCATGAGTGACTCGGAATGCAATGGGCCCCATTACTGTCAAGGTTTTGTCAAACTTAGGGAGCTCAACTCGCCCACCTTCAGGGCGAGATAATATATTAATACTAAGAACATGAATTGTAATAACGATGGTCTCTGATGTCTCCTCTCCTTTGAGTTGGTCGAGATTCTACACCCAGTATTTAATTAGATAACGTAATATTAACAAAATCGGAGATTGTGAGATAACACACTTCTTTAGTTAATGATATATAGCTTTCTAGAGTAGTATCATCACTAAGTTGGGTCGTCGAATCTCCCGGCAGGCAAAATCGCTCCGTGAGGCCTCTGCCCAACCAAGATGTAAGTATATGAAACACGTGAATTTATTAGCGAGAGAGTTATAGAACGCACATCTTGCCTAACTTGCGCAGCTGTGATAGAGTGGGCCCAGTTGTCTTATTCAATCCTTCAATTTTTAGCACCTCCGAATAAAAAGTGGAAGTAGATTTAGCTTTGCCCTGTCTCTTAAAGGCAAGAAGAGGTTTCATGCTGTCAAGTTTCGCTAGTATTTTAACCTTCTCCGCCGGGGGAGCAGGTATTTCTTTGTCGGCAGACTTTTCAGTGTCTGCAGACTTTTCAGTATCGGTAGTCTTTTCAGCGGTAGACATTTTTGAGTAGATAGAGGTTGTTTTGCTGATGGTCTTGATGAATCTATTCCGTCAGTATGCAGTGTATCCCCTAGTTTATATAGACCACAACACCTTCAATTACCGACAATAAGACAAGAAGTAGACCAAAAAGAAATCAAGATTCGGATACATAAAAGTGGGGCTTGTCAAAACTGGACTATACGCATAAGGAAATGGCTTGCAGACGCTGATCTCTACAGTACCTGCAAGCATCCCAATGTCTAGATCATTCATTGGTGAGGTAATTAAATCACCTATACAGTACAAGAGGCCAAAAAAGCTATAGTGCAGCTCCACCTACTCTTTCCCTATCGAGATTTACAGAGAATATCACAAAACTTTTAACTAGAATTCTACTAATGGGTACGGTCCCAGTCAACTCCCCTCAGCCCACACAGTAGCACCGTATTACTACTCAAGGTTTGCTTTTCGGCTATGTAGTAAGTAAGGGAAATACTAATATGAGTTAGAAACCTTAAAGCCTTAGCAATAAGAGGGACTAGTAAAGCAATAGCTTGGACACGAACTATACGCATATCTCGATACCTGCATATAATTATCAGTGGGGGTCGAGCCCGGGGATAATTTCATGGATCTATACACATGTAGGTATCTATTTCCCCTGTCCTACCCATAGATCGCAGTGGATACTCCCTGATCATGATCATGATCATTTTATGCATAATATACGATTTGCACTCATTTTCCCTGGTATTTCTCTTTTTCGGGGCAGATCTATACCTACTTAGCACAAGACCCTGTACATAATAGCCACCCCTTATCCCAACTATACTAAAGTAGGCAATCTCAAACTACAGCATGCAGCCATGGAGCGTCACTAGGTTAGGTCGTCAATTCAGCTGAAGTTCACGGAACACGTCCGTGTTGGTCAAAGCAACGGCAGATTCCGTGTAAGATCACCGATCGCTGAGTTTTCGGCGGGGCTTCGGATCAACTATTTTACGTCATTGATTTTCGTAACTTCACGGCTGGCGGGTACGCAGCGCAGGTAGGGGAGAGTACCATGCGGGTATCATTTGTGCTGTAGCAATGACGGTAAGACCTTTGACCGGAAACAATTGATCATCAATGCAATCTACAGGTTATTCCTACAGATTTTCATAATTTTTAACATTTCTTTTCCCCGAGTGACGTGGGCCCAATTCTCCACACCTGCCGGTTCAGCTGGCCGGCTTACCTTCCTGATAGTCCGGATTATCGATGTTTAAGCGGTGTTCTCCGCACATACTAAAGCCTTGGAGGAGAAAAGCAGTGGATATCTTACCATCTATTCTTGAAGTTGAAGATATAAAGGCTGGTGTATCTACTATCCTCAGATAACCACTGTCTTTTTCCTATAAGATACAAAACTTACAACCATTTCTTCCAAAATGTCGGGACCATTTGCGGAAATAGATCCCAACTCACAGCTTGGGTCTATCAATGATGAGGACGACGTGCACGTTTTCTTCCAACGTGAGGATGGTCACATCTATGACCAGAAATATCAGCCACGCGGCCAGAGATACAGCGTTCATAATGTTACCTCTGGGCTAATAAGTCCCCCCGCAAGTGGTGCTCCGTTCGCTGTTCTGCTAGTCAAAACACTTGAGTTTGGGGATGAACCTATCTATGGGGTTAGCACTTCGCTACATCTATTCTTGTAACATGCTAACAGAGATTTAGACGGACTACCGTTTGTATCTCCGAGGTGAAGGCGGTACTATTCGGGAATATTCCCGAGACGCCACAAAGGAAGACTCGGCCTGGTCTCTCAGAAAAGAGTCCGGGGAGGGTATAGTTATGGATCCCAAATCCCAACTGGGTGCCATGACTACGGGCACCAACAGTTCAGTTGTTTTCTACCAGGTAGAAGATGGTACCATCAACTACTGGCGACCCGGCAATAAAGCCTCGATGGCAATTGATCTCGGCCGTGATTGCTACCCACGGATGGGTACGGCCCTTGCTGCCGGTTCTGCTGGGGGTTCCGAGATGACTGTCGTCTTCCAAGCGTCAAGAGGCGGTATTTATGAATTGAACTTTACGCAAACTGGAGCCAAACAAACGTGGGAGCTGGGTCCTGAGATTGCTCAGCCGAGGTTGGGTACACCATTGGTCTTAATGCCAAACTGGGGGGTCAGTTTCCCCATTATATCCTACCGTCTAACTAAGTACTGACAAGAGCTAGGGTCGTATATACTACTTTAATCAAGACAACATGCTCGAGGAGCTTTGCCGAAATTTCGATGGTACATGGTTTGCAGGTGATGTCAACAAGAAACGGCTGGTTGGTTCTATCACCACCGGGTTGACTGCTTACCTTGGGGAAACCCGGAATGTTGAGTTTCGTTTCCAGCCCCCCAGATGATCATGAAGCAGGAACATGTATCCCTCATGGCTCAGTATTTGGAAAACCAGGGCTAGGGTTTTTGTTGTTTCTGTCTCCTTTTGTATGAATGAATGAATGAATTAATCACAAATACTGCCTCCTTTTGCACAGAGATTAGAATATTGTAAATTTAGTCTAACCATCCACCTTCAATGAATTACTTAGTACAGAGAGATCACACTTTTATATTGTTATTTATGTTGAGTCATCAGTAGTACGATATTTGGGTAGGTGTGGAATTAGTATAGTACTGGGCAGCTGACCAAGGATGCCATACTTACGTGGCCTTGAGGAGTGTTTCTATGCACTTCATCACCAATGGTAAATCTTAATTCATCCGATTGACCAAGAAATCTATTAAGATTACCACACTACCACCTTCCACTATAAATATCAAATCCGGAACGATCCTCCCCATTATAGAGGTCATCACTTATATGGGTCGGGATATCGACTTTAGGAGTATGCCAGCTCCTAATACCTGAATGCAAATTTAGAGTCCTATTATACTTGGGTTAAATAATATAAACTGAACTCTTACAGACTTAAATATACTATTTCTACTTTTACTAGACGAAAATTAGCTGCCATTACCCTGTCTCTGAGGACTTACGTCACACATTGTCACTCGATCATTACCCATCGTATATTGTCATTTTCATACTATTAAATAGGTATTATCTCGGTAGAGGTATCACCATTCTTTGCATTATATTCTATTTAATATATAGATATAGCATATTAAGGCCCAGGATATAGCTAGCTCCATGTAGGCATGTAGAAGCCATAAAAGTACTCTGGGAAGCGACTCCTCCTAAGTAAACATGGTCCAACTTCCATTACCTCTCCATAAAACTAGACAGTTTCATTCCTACTGAGAAGTGAGACTAACATCTGATTAGGTGTTAGCTGGTGCTATCCTAGCCTTGCTATAATAAAATTATATACATTGTAAATATTAAGTGAGGCTAATATTTGAATACTTCCGATTCGGCCTATTAATCCTCGGCTAAACCGGATGTGTAGATGCGGAGACCGCGTATATGTACTTCTTATATATATGTTCTGGCCCGTTCGGGGGACGCTGCCTATCGGGGGGACGTCCCCTGGACGGGCCGGCCTGTTGGAGGGATATCCCCCCAATGGGCTACCTGTTGGGGGGATATCCCTCCAATGGGTAGCTATAAATCAGTTTTATAGGGCATCCCCTCAATGGGCTACCCATTGGAGGGACACACTGCGTCCCCTGAACAGGTAGACAGCTATTTTACCCTATTAAATCCTATTTTACCCAAGTACATCGCTTATAAAGCGCCCATATTTATCCAATAACATATAACTATTATTTACTACCAAAAAGCGCCCACAATATACAAATCCCTAGAGACAACAACCCATGGTATAAAATCACAAAAAATCTTAAAATAATTTCAGGATAGGCTGATATTTTTCTGACTACTCACTTAATTTATTTAGGATTTCCTGTATTAATTGACCCATGATTTATCACCTAACCATATGGGGACACTGGTATCCCTCCAACAGGTAACCCATTCAGGGGATGCCTACCTGTCCGCTCCCAGGCTGGCCCGTTCAGGGGACGTCCCCCCGATAGGCAGGTCCCCCCAACGGGCCAGAACATATACATTAGTATCGTGAGCCTTGATGGTCGGTATGCTGATCAATACCAGTTATTCGGTTATAGGACGAACCTCATATGGCAAATTAATACGTACGGATAATCTTAAACCCGCTGACCTCCTTCTAAGTACTCTCCTACTGTATAAAATTACGGAACATCTCCATCCCCAAACGCTCCACCCGAGAGCTTCAAGGCTAGAAACCTACCAAGTGCGGGGTCTTACCTCGGATAGATGTCGCTCCCACTGTATTATAGAACGAGTGTTCTGCCGAGTATACTAATAGAAGGACTAAAGCTATAGCTTTGAGAAATATCCTTGCTTATGCCAGTATCATTTCACAAAATGATAGTTGACTCCCCCGTTCGAGTGGTATTCCTGCCCCAATAATTATCTTGTCAACTTTTATACTTCAATTTACTTATAATACGTTTAATATAGGCTGTGATCGGAGCAGCAGGGCGCATTGGGGTTCGTCATGTCGACCATATCCTAGAGGAGCCTTCAACAATTCTCACCGCAATTTTAGATGCCTCACAATCACCCACCGGATCTGAGCTTGCAAGAAAACATAATATCCCTACTTTCGCTACTTCAGAAGACCTCATCGAAGCCCGCAAAAATGGATTAGTTACTGTTGACGCTGCTATTGTCGCTACGCCGAACCATACCCACGTCCCAATCGGCATCTTACTCATCGACAATGATATCACTACAATGGTAGAAAAACCTATAGCTGCAGAGAGCTCTTCTGTACGCGGCTTACTCGAATCTGTCGAACGGGCCAAGAAGCGAGGGTCGAGTGTAGCGATTCTTGTTGGCCATCACAGGCGCTTCAACATCTATATACGCACCACGAAAAAGGCGATCTCCAGCGGGGTTCTCGGCAAGATTATAGCCTTCCAGGGCACCTGATCGCTGTTGAAGGACATTAGATACTTCAAAGACGAGTGGCGGACGAAGGCTGGTTCTGGGGGACCGATCTTTGTCAACTTGGTTCACGAGATCGACAATCTACGGTATTTATTCGGGGACATTGAGCGAGTTTATGTTGAGCAAGGAGCTTCAACCCGAGGCTTCGATGTCGAAGAAACAGCCGCTATGACAATGAGGTTTGAAGGCGGTATCGTCGGGACCTTTATTATTTCCGACTGTTGTACTTCCCCGTACAATTTGGAATCGGCTACTGGAGAAAACCCACCCGTTCCCCCGGCACACCAGTCAGTATACACCATCCTCGGAACAAAAGGCTCTTTGTCACTTCCAGAACTCCGGCGATGGCATTATGACTCGTATAATAGTAATGGGAGTTGGCACAATGCGATCGAGTATGACGATAGCTTGAAATCAGAGATTGATGATATCATGCCTCTCGCACTACAGCTACAAAATCTTGTAAATTTACACAGGGGATTGGGGGAACCAAACTGCTCTGCGTTAGAGGGTTGCAAGTCCCTGATGGTTGTCGAAGCAGTCATAAAGTCAATGCAAACTCAGCAGCCAGTTGAGGTAGAGAAGCCGGGGGTATGATCTAAGGGTGTTTAGGTCATAAGATTAACCCAAGCTATTTAATTATAAAGCTGAAATAAAGATGGCATCTCTCTCCTTTGATAAGGGTATTAGAGTTGAATTCACTTCTGCAGTAATATACTAGATCAGGGCTAGGTTAGTGCGGCTAAGAAACCACCATTCCTATGATTTCCCTAATTAGCTAAAAGGGCCCCTTTACCACCTATATTAAGAGTAAGATTTTAAAAAAATCATATAACTCCGCAATATTAACGTAGGTACTCATCTATTATAGATTGGCCTCGGTGGAATACAAGACCGGGGTATATGAAGACCCATGATATTTATATACACTGGGTTAGGGTCACTCGGAGCATAATCCCAAATCTTATCTTATCTGATGATCAAATATAGTTGAAAATGAAACCAGAAAACTATAGCGCGCTGATACTTTACCCCAGGCGTATCACCAGGTCGGATCAGGATGTGCTTTCCCCAAGTATACATTTAATCACATGGCCGAAGATGCCAAGGACCAGAATATGATTGCAAACCTAGGCGCATATTGGCCCCGAGTCACCCAAAGAACAAGCAAAAAATATCATAACATTATAGGACGTTGATAACGTATATGCAGTTTCCCGATCCTCGGCCGAGGGATCCTTGTGGTGCGACCCCGAGACACTGCATGCGCCTTGCTTTACCGGGTGGAGGCTGTATGTGGGGTGGTCCCCAGCTGATGATCGTTTTTCAAGGTATGCCAGTGGGTCACTCGTTATTATGACAGAAGTATATCTTGCTCGCGGAATTCGCTATCTCCGTCCCGGTACCCGAACCCGAGAAAGGCTCGGCATAAATATTGGGCCTGAGTGATGTCTTGTGAATATAGAGTCACCGAATAATAGTGAAGCCTTATCTGAATCAACAGTATGCAGCAAACATACAATTCGTAGATCACACTTCAATTCGATCATCTTTATGATGACCTCGAAACATAATAACTCAAAACCCTAAGAACTCGGGGCACCTACTCACGTGGCGTGTCACATTAGTCTAAAGGCATTCGAGGGTTACTAGGAGATAGTCATGAGCGGATATTTAGCCTAATTTGTCTTTATTCTAATAAGATGCTTATCTATTGTACTAGACTATGAGTTAAATTTCCCATAGTGAGATTGAGAAGGAGAGCTGATAGCTTTCGTTTTGTGTAAATGAATATATTCAACAGCTTTCGCTCTACCACCTAAACCTCAATCTCTCTCTACCGAGTCGAGAGACGTTCCTCTAATCAAAAACGGTTACCCCGTGGAACAGCTACACTTGTTCAGCCAGCCTTCAGCAAAAGTTGAGCCGTCCATCGGAATAGGCTCCTGGAAGGGTCTTGGGTTTGCCGTTAACGAGAGTAGTGTCCTACGCAAAGTTCTCGGAAGCCCTATACCGGAGGTGTTGGCACCATGATACCGAGTACTGCTGTAGGAAGCTCCCAAAGCGGAATGTCACCACTAGCTTGGGCCGTACATGATAACGGACTTCTCCAAAGAGTTAATGATGTATCGAATACGCTTAGAATTTCAAATACTCATTGTGACGGAGGTTCCCTGAAATCTTTTAAGTTACAAAGCTCACTATTAGGATCGGCTCGGATTCTCCGCCAGAGGTAGTATATTCCACTATAAAATACCATTAGAAACAATTACAGAGTTAATGTTCAACTAGGTCGAAAGTAGCCCATTTACATCTGGAACAGGTGTAGGGTATACAAAGCTAGTAGAAAAGGCTGGACCTTTGGCAAAGCCTACTGGGGCGGTGACCAAGTGAGTAGTTTTTGGCCCAAGGAGTCACCAGCGCGATATCCTAAAGCTGGTTTATTAAGAATCCATATCCGCAGTACAGTACGTGATCTCCGTTGTTCGCTTGATCGTACAAACAGGATGTCGCGATACCACAGCCCGGGCCGGCACCGTGGATGCCTATCAAAGCTCAGGATCAGCAGGACATATCACAATTAAGCCAGGCTGTCAATGCTTTCTCGCCAAGCAACCGACACCACAGCATATTATGATCCCCACGACAGCGGTGCAAAGCCAAGATTCTGCAAGATCAAAGAGATTAGTATACCGTTATTTAGACTTCAAAACGGCTGGGAAATACTTACTGGCTTTTGCGGGGATACGCATTTTATTGATCAATCCACCAGCTCTTATCCCGCTGTCAACCGCCAGTTGCGAATCCGCCGTCCCATATGAAATCTGGTTCAGTCCTGTCATGATAGCGTTGTGTGCACGAGCCAAGGCTAGTCATTCAAGACCATTATTTGGAACCGTGTACTGGACCTGTGGGGTAAAGGGAGGGAGAGACTCCTATGACCAGCTAAGGATGTACAGCAGCATCGGCTTTACCGTCGGCAGCTACGTGCATCACAATCTTGAAATCAAGAAGCTTGAGTTCTGTGAATTCCTTTTGTTATTATCCATTTCCATGTTAGATCCGATGTACTCAGCTGCATCTGCTTTGTTGGGACGCCACTCCCACGTTGCAATTCTGACAGCAACAGGTCTTTCTCAGCTCCAGGGATCTAGGTGTTATCACCGAGCTCACAAGAGCGATCTCCACGTATCGAGCGATGGTTTATAGGATGTGTTGTGAGACGGTGTTGCACCTGGACCAACCACCTCTTGGGGCATCTCTGGTTGTTGCGCCTCACTATGTGGCGTTACCACGATAAATAGATCCAGCCCAGGTATATCAGCACCAGCATTCTAAAATATATATACTCTAAGTCGTGTTATTCAGGTCCCAAAAATACCTATACGACTATTACAAAAAAAAATCATGAGACCAGCCGTGTTCTCTTCGTTGGGGATAGCTCGCTTACAGATCTGAGCATGAGAACATCGGTGGTACCGTATACGTATCAACCCGTGAGCAAAAACCTGGTCTGATGTGAGACGGGTATACAAGACTAGCTGCTGCAGAGCCCCAAGATGCTGCCTTTTCACTACCTATTACGGGAATACCCCTCCTTGGTCAAACCATTATTTGCTCAGCCTGGCACATCTTTAACTCTGTTAATTAACCATCCCCAGATTCTTTATACGTGCCGTGAGGAAATACTCGGGTTGCGATTGCAACTTGATCAGGCAACACAGGGAAACTATAACTGATGAGGTAAAAAATACGAACCAACCCTAGGAGAAGTGTAGCCGTATTTTTACATCCCTGGTCATTGGTAGCACCTTGGATAGCACCTGACTAACTATAGGATTATACAAATAGTATCACTCCTGCCTCGTTCTTAGTCATGAATAGTCACTCGCATTGTACTCAGTTGGTCCAGGGCTGGATAAGACACTTGGTGCCTCTTTTGTGACTGCTGGGAATGACTAGCCCTTTACGTAGGGTGATCTCTATGGGGAGCAACGAATTACATAGAGTATCGGCTATCTAGTACTGCATTGCATGTCACATTCTTCTAAGATCATATCCCTTGCTTGAGAGGATAGAAGACATAGAAGTTCCATCATGGCAACAATGTATGCTGTTTACTCACACGGCTGACTTAAAGCCACAGTAACAAAAATGGTAATAGATCTGGAAAACTGTCAAGATTGAATCATCCAACCAATAAGTTTGCTACGGATGTATTACTCGGGGCAAGCAAAAAGATTTACCCCCCCCTCCATTAATTGACAGGTGCATTTTGCCCCAACAGAGCCATTTCCTCCAATAAAAAATGTTTGTCTGAGACTTGCATTGCCGAGTACCATGTTTGCCATGACGGCCTCAAGTCGGCCGAGCACAATGGCCTAAGGATAAGACATATACTATACGTGAATAGGCACTCACTCGGGTCGTCCACCATACAGATCACCTCAAGTTGATTCTGATTGGTTGCGACTGTGGTCCTTTCCCCAGTTCTGGACTATGTTGCAACTGCCAAGCCTGGTCCAGTACCTTTTGTACTGGACCATGGTGTGGGTAACAAGGTCGTACAGGGCAGACCGGGGAGGTTCCAACGGAATGTCTCCTAGTTTACTCTAGTTTGTTGGAATGGCCTCCACAGACCGTTGGTTTTTTTTCTAAGTTACGGCTGTAAGCCCATTTCCTTCTCTGGTCATGGGACTAAAGTTATACTCGGATGTGCATGCCCATCTATGGGAGTTGAATGATTGTGGTACTATCCCGTGGAGAACCTAGCTGTAGCTTAGTAGCGGGGTGAAAAGGTTCTTTTATTTGTGAGCATCGGACCGCTGCATGGTACGTGGTGCGTACCAGCTTGGGGCTGCTATCCGGGTTTTACTCGGGGTTGTGTGTAACGTGGCAATGCTTGGGAAAATCGCCTCAAGGTTAACATTACTTGTAACTGGTCTTGGGGGGTAAGAAGGCTATTTAAGGAATCCAGATATATCGATTCCTACTCTAGACGTTTTTTTAATTCTAATCCCTTTTAATACTCTATTTGCGCAGCCTTCGATTGCGCCCTTGAGGACATGTATTTCCATCCAGTCATATGTCTTTTAACTCCAGCGATCAAAAAAGCTGGCTGGGGAGGTTTCGGAGATATAGCACCTGTAATTCGTAGTGTCTTTTAATAGAACTCTCATTAACTCACAGGAATTCTTTGGTGGCCTCGGCAATGTACCTTGGTTTCCTGTTTTATCGGACATTATTGTGGTAGGATTGAACTTACCCCGGGCATCGAGATCGGGCATATCAAAGGTCCAAAACATAGCCCATAGCTACAAGTCGGCAGCTAAGCCGATGCACAAAGTGACGCATGTATAAAAAAAAGAATGGACCTACTTCAGCTCGATTTGCTGGGTATTAATAAACTGCGGTTTTTCTTTGAAAAGAGCATTCAAGGCCGAGGCTCTAAACCAAGTCTGTTGTTGACTACAGCTCATATCTATCTGGTGCCCCCCCCAGATATTCTCCAACTTCTGGAATTACCCACGATTTGAAGTGCAAGTCTCCGGCAAACAACAAGAGTGTCTGTTTCTGCCAACAAACCCAAGCTCTAATTGTCCAGTCCACAACAGCTTTCGGGATGAGTGGAGAGCTCAGAGGGTTATACAGTGGGGAGTACACTGGGGACTTCAGTGGGGAATTCAGCAGGGCCCCGACACTAATGGGGAGCGTAACCGACTTAAGTTTGCGAGATCCAAGGTTAAGAGATTCGACTGTCTCTCAGGAATCTCAGGATTCGATTGTCAAGAGGAACTCGATTATCAAGTCGAATGAACCACCCCCGCCACCAGATGGAGGTCTTAGGGCTTGGCTGGTGGTTCTGGCGACACACTTGACAGTGATGAATTCATGGGGACTTATTGGTGTGAGTAACATTCAATCATTACTATAACTATTTTGTGTCCGTCGTGCCTAATACTATTTTTTGGAGAGAAATAGTCTTTCGGAGTCTTTCAGACCTACTACGCGAAGGCCCTTGGCGAGGACAAGTCAACAATCAGTTGGATAGGATCACTCCAAGTCTTCCTTCTCTTTTTCGTTGGCGTCTTCGGGGGTAGGGCCACAGATGCGGGGTATTTCCGACATGTATTCACGACGGGTGTGGTCATGCAGGTGCTCAGCTTGTTCATGACTTCATTATGTCATACATACTGGCAATTCCTTCTCGCTCAGGGGGTTTGTGGAGGGCTTGCGAACGGATTGATGTTTTGTGCCGGCTTTTCGGTGATGAGTACCTATTTCAGGCGGTGGAAGTCGATTGCTGTTGGTTTTGCAACATGTGGATCAGTAACAGGGGGGGTGATCTACCCCCTGATGGCGAAATACCTTATCCGTAATATCGGGTTTCCGTGGGCAATGCGCTGTATTGGGTTTGTATGCCTGGCAACAATGTTGCTTGCTTCGTCACTGTATCGGACCCGCGTGCCCCCGCGTGTCGCAGGCCCCCTTGTTGAATGGTCAGCGTTCAAAGAGCTGTCCTACAATTTATTCTTAATAGGTATATATGTCCCCAACCTTTGTGATTCCGTCATGCAGGATAGAAATCTAATGATACCTTTAAAGGCAGCTTCCTTTTGTTTTGTGGAATTTATTTCGCTTTCTACTATGCAGCGGATTATTCGCTGTCGATCGGCATTGTGCCCCGCGACGCGTTCAACTCGATCATAATCGTGAACGCCGTTGGTGTTATCGGCCGACTTCTACCAAATTACCTTGCGGATCGCTACACGGGTTGCCTCAATGCCTTTGCCCCAGTCACGATCATTACAGGCATCATCATGGTCTGCTGGATGAAAGTATATGCTTTCGGCGGTCTGATGGCTTTCCTCATCGTCTACGGGATTTTTGCGGCTGGTGTCCAGTCCCTCTTCCCTGCCAGCGTGGTGGCTTTAACAGATGATCCTAGAAAAGCAGGTACTAGAATTGGCATGAGCTTTACTGTTGTAAGCTTCGGGTGTGTTGTTGGGCCACCAATAGCTGGGGCACTCATTGAGGCAGCGGACGGCGACTTTCGGTACGCACAGGCATTCTGTGGTACTGCACTTATATTAGGTGGGATTTTATTGTTTGCTGCAAGACTGGCAAAAACTGGGCTGGTCTTGAGAGCTAAGATGTGAGGGAAAGGTGTACGTGGTCAAGATCTTGGGATAAGTTTTAGAATCTTTGTAAGAATACGAAGCTTTGTGAATATCCAAGACTGGGTATAGGGGAAAGTCAGGGGGGAGGATTTGTGTACTGTCTTAATTTTATTACGGTTGCTCAAGGAAGAGGATCCGTTACTGTAAATAACATAATGAATTTTCTAAAAAAAATAAATACCAATTAGAGCTGTGCGTTTAAAGATCAGTATGGGAGTAATAACAATTTTGTCTGGACCGGGGTATGGAAGTACCCAGAGATGTAAGTTTCTTCCTCACTAATATATATAAGTAGATGTATTTTTCTCACTGGGAGGACTGTTCCATCCAGTCAGGTCGAAGTCGGGCAGTTCCGGGTACGCCTACCCCGAGTACTCGAAATTATAATTAAATACAGAAAATTGTGGTGACATGCCCTTTACGAACCTTTATAGCAAACAGTAGAAAGGGTCTAGATGTATATTGGTCTTGTAATCCCGGCTGGGGTCCTAGTGGTGGTATTTTACCGTATATCGTAGAAAGGACACTCCTATTTGACCTTCTCATCTTATTGCCATATGAAAAGGGTGACCCTTGCGCCACCCGTTGCAATATGTAGTCCTGTGGCTGCGATGGAGTGGCTTTGCAAGCCCTGCAAAGAAGAGACGTATGTAATCCATACCGAAAACAAGGCGGCTGCCCGGTCTCCAGCGGAGGGAACTAGAACCCCTCTTCCTCTCATCAACAACAACCGAGATCCCTCCATCTGCGGTCACTCATATAATATCTTCTACTGAATTCACCGGACAAACGCGCCCGCAGCTTGCCAACCCTCATTTGTTAGCACCCTGGAATGTCAGTTTTAGGTTGGCCGTATGGCCACCACGAATCAGCCTGGGGTCCAAGGACTTCCACAATGAAGTATGTTTTATTTTTAATTAGTACTCTTAATGCAAGTCTAGAAGATTATTGATTGTGCTTACGTGTTACTACAAATCGTAGCTTTTGTGAGGAAGTATGCAACCCTAACCCTGTAAGCTGCCAATGTACTAGCAGTGTTAATCGGGACGGGTTTAATTAGGATTATTACCTTTCACCGTACATTGCAGAATTCATCAACACTATCACAAATGTGTTATATGGTACGCAACGGTCTGACGCGACTATCCAACAAGGCAGTATTTACCAAACCTCTACACCCCACTCACTAATTATCTTCTGCGTCCATAGTATCTCTCGCTGGTTACGGGCTTCAGAAAGCAATCAAAGAGGGTAAGGATGGCATCTTCACTCTTACGTATGCGTCGTTTGCACTTGTTGGTATCGGTTCGATCTGTTTTCATGCTACCTTGAAGTATTCCATGCAGCTAGGTATGAAAACGCAGCGCATTTACCCCTTGCATTTTGACCACCAGCCACTAAATACAGTTTTGGTGTACGGAGAATAGTGGATGAACTTTCTATGCTGTATGCCACAAGTACTGTTCTGTATACCATCTGGTCTTTCCAGCTGGAAAACAAAAATAAGAAACTCCTCGCCTCAGGAATTATCTCCGTTTTGCTCGGGATGACATTTGCCCATCACTTCCTCCGAGAGGCCTTCTTGCATCAATTGGTTTTTGGATTATTCATTGCCTGTGTCTTCTTCCGGAGTGTGTTCCTCATGAGAACAAGAGTCACAGACCAAGAGGTATTGAAAAATATGCGAAAATTGGCTGCCGTCGGTACAATAAACTTTGTATCGGGATTTGCTCTCTGGCTAGTTGATCAATTTTATTGTTCTCATCTAAGAGATATCAGAGAGTATACTGGAGCACCTTTAGGGTTTATTACCGAGCTCCATGGCTGGTACGTGCATGCACTATCTCTTGGTTCTTAGGTTTCTCTCATGCTAATAACTCATCTTACTTGTATTCCAGGTGGCATCTCCTGACAGGTGTAGGTGTTTACTGCTTTCTCGTTTTTGCTGAATATCTTCACATTCACATCAACAATAAACAGGACGAGTTCAGTTACTCCGAGCGTGGTAATTTCTGTATGTTTCCGCGGGTTTCCCGAGTGGGCCCGGCCCCTAAAGATAAGGCCCAATAGTGGAAAAATAAACCGCTATTTAACGAACCTCTAACTTTCTTTTTATTTCTTTTAATTCATTTCATTGCCAGATACCTTTTTTTTCTTTTTGCGCTATTGAAGTTTTCCTTGTCTTTTTTTCGCTTGGTGTCACCAGGCTTGAATTTATCATATCTCGAGTGATTACGTATGATCACTGTCAGCTGTACGTATGTGCTAGGTCGGCTATAAGGAGGGTCGGTCTTTTGGAATCTTTGTGAACTTTATAGGTGTTAAAGTTAAATAGTATAAGCTTGTACTATTTCAGCGAGGAGAGAACTGTATACAGCTGATTTAAAACTCAGTGCTGAAGCTTATACGTTACACCTTATGAAGATATTCTGAAACTCTAGGGAAACACTATTGGTTATTATATTATGCTTATCTGATCAGAGACAAATGTGGGTGTTAAGTACTCACGGTGTTGATCACGTGGCTAGATTTCCGTGGCTAGCATACCAATAGTCGGTCACATGACCAACCTGGCATCGTGAGTAGAAGCTAGAGTAGACGAAGATTAGATTAGATCAGATTTGTAACTAACCCTAACCCATAATTTTTTGATAACAGCTGCGCATATGTACCCAATACCATATTAACTGGTGAAATCCTTTTCTGTACTCAAGTGTGTGGGTAGGTCTGATGGTAGGTGGCTGTGGTGGCACTAATTTTGTACGGGAAATACAGGCGCAAGCCACATTTTTTGCACCGCCTGTCATTAGACTTACATACCCGTACACCCGAGTACTTTGAGGTGGGAGTAAAGTGGGGCTCGAATATCTTACTGGGAATGGCCTAGGCGTAGTGTTTTCGCCACTCGCTGCATTGGGAGGCGGCTTTCTTTCGCTTAACTGAGGATAGTAGCTGCTTTTACAAGTTAGATGTTTCGCTACTTATCTCAACCTCGAAGTGTAAGAGCGGATTTCGCTAGTTAATACGGTATTACAGGGTAGAATACTAAATCTATATAATCCAGTAGTGTGCTTAGCTAGTCTCTCTTCTCTTCTCTATGCATATCAAGGTTAACCCAAGCTATTTAAGCCCTTAATCTATACTAGAGATGCTTACATCAAGGTTCTATTGTTCTGCTTGGGTTGTCTCAGTCATTACTAATATATATATGTATACCTTAGAACGGAGGTCTCACGTGGACTAATTACCTGGGGTATTTCTAAAACCTTGCCCTATGTACGTACTGTAATATGCGAAGTACTCTATTCTAATTTTCCATTACCTAGTTTCACTCGCTATGGCAATCAATAGTCCCTCAGGAAGACCTGTCAGATGTGAAACCTACTTATTAGGATCGCTAATTGGTAGGGTAATTCTATCCGTGAGTTTTTTCTTCTTTTTCTCACATACTACATGCAGTCTATCCGTGAGTTGTAGCGAGTGATTCAGGGCTTAGTCGCAAATATGGACCGGAAGCTAGGATCATTTTAATCTGTAATTCTTGGGGTTTTAGGGGGTCCCCCGCAAAGCAAGATATCAAAGCTGGGGGAAGTTAGGCGCTGGTAAAGAATATCTCCGGTGGGGAGAGTATAAGGATTCGCAATTGGTAATATCCCTGTGTATCCGAGGGCTCGAAGAGACAGGTTACTAGGAAATCCGGAACGTCTCTCCATAACTTTTTCTGGGCGTTTTAAAACAACAGCGGTTTCCCCGGAAAGATGCGACTGGATACCGACACTTGCATCTTAAAGTGCTCTTTGTGGAACATTTAGGCACAGACCCCCCGATTAGCCGTCCGGTTGAATAACTATACCCTGTAACTTTTGGAATCTTCTGGGGATCCCCTCGAGTTCCTCCGCTACATTTAGTCCTTAATTCTATTCGGAACTTAGATGGTGGGTATAATTTAGCTGTACTTTGGTGATTTCATAATACATAGTTTATGCCTGTAGTTTGGGGTTGATTGTGGGGATGGCCGACAGCTCGTGACAGCCGTGGGGTCGGGGAATAATGATCACCGTGCATTTGGAGGTATACAACCGACAAAACACCGGAAAACACCCCGGTATAAACGAATTCAAGTGCTATAACGTTAGCTCAGAGAAGAAAACTACTTTCTAGCCTCATAATACGAGAGATAAAAGGCAGAGGTCAGCCTTTCCTAGCCGTACGTACCTAGTCTCACATCGGGGGCTTCTAGTTAAAGGTTATATAACGTATTAAGGTATATATCGTTACAAACGGGCTATATGATGTCATACGCGCGTTTCTATACTATTCAAGCAATATATGTAGGTTGTTTCATTCATCGACTTTGGAATTAGGTACTAAAGGTATGGGCTCACTTTAATTAAGGTAGGCATATTGGCCCGTGATGCCTACGCTAGACCAAAGAGATACATATCCGTGCATATAGTTATGTATTGGAATACCAGAAGGCCAAGAAGAAAACTCGGAATTACAGCGTGTAAGTTCCCTAATCCTAGTACCACTCAATATCAAATTCCTCATCTGACCCGAAGGAAACTTTTCAGCTGGTGCGAAAAAGGGTATATAATAGACTACTATCTCGCACAAACTTAAAATCTTATTCTACTCTTCATTCACTCAAGCAAATCAAGTCTCTACTGGACCCAAACACCAATATGAAATCCTTCTCTATTGCTGCTGCTGCTGCGGCTATCTTAAATGCGTCTGGTGTTCTTGGACACGGCTACGTGAGCGATCTTACCATTGGTGGTACTGTATACAGTGGTTACCTCCCGTATGTCTCTGATCTCACTCCCGATATTTTAAGATTACTTGAACTGCAAGCCTAACTTTTATTCCATAATTTAGGTATTCCGACCCTTATTACAGCACTCCTCCTCAGAGAATTGTCCGAAAAATCCCCGGAAATGGACCTGTCGAAGACTTGACTTCAATTGATGTACAGTGCAACGGCTATCAAGGATCTGGATCTGCACCTGCACCTTTGAGTGCTCCTGTGGCTGCTAGTTCTACTATCTCTCTACATTGGACAACATGGCCCGATAGCCATCACGGTCCAGTTATAACATACATGGCCAAGTGCCCCGGTAGTTGTACAGACTATAACCCAGGAACTGCTGCTGTTTGGTTCAAGGTTGCAGAGGCTGGAAAGCTAGCCGATGGTACATGGGCCTCTGATGCGCTCATCACAAACCAAGCATATAGCTTCCAGGTCCCCTCTAGCTTGGCTGCCGGAAACTACATTGTCCGCCATGAGGTCCTCGCCCTTCACGCTGGTAAATATACTCCTCCTGCGGTATTAGGTTTGAACTATCTCTAATAAGGATCATTTAAAATAGCCTACGCATACCCAGGCGTCCAAGTCTACCCCTCTTGCTTCCAGATCACCGTTAGTGGTAGCGGAACCTCAACTGGACCTAGGTAAGTTATTGCAATATTTTTCAATATGGTTTAAAGTTAGGAAAAGGTGCTAACTTTGCAATAGTACCAAGGTTGCCTTCCCTGGTGCTTACACTGCCACGTCCCCCGGTATTGTCTTTGATATTTACCAGGGCACTGGTGCCTATCCCATCCCAGGCCCAGCTGTCTGGACCGGCTAAGGAACCAAAAATGTTAGAGGAGATCGTTAGCATAGTTACTCGGAGTAATTACCGTAGGAACAGGTCTCGGAGGAAAAATTGTTTATTGTTTGTGGGTTTTGATTTGGATAGAGCTCTATTTGTATTTAAATATTCAATTCTTGGAGTCGGTTTATTTTCTTGTCAACCTTTTGGCCGAAGTTTGCAGGTGTAGCCCAGCCCTCGTGAGTACGTTTACCTATACCGGTACGGAAATTAGGTTTACCATGTAATATACTCGGACACAGTGTGCTAATAACATCCATGGAACCCAGCACAAATAAATAGAATTAAACAATGTTCTCTATGAGTGGGACGCTAGGTTAGATATGCACTTTTCACCCTCTAGCCAGCTATAGGCTCACTCTCAAACCTCTGAGTACTAAATTCACTTCACTACTAACTAGATAACTAGTCTCAGTAGTTATACTATTTATCTTACTATTGGCCCATGCGCTGTATCAGGATTTCATGTAGGCGTTTCAAATATATACTGGTACTAGTGGTGGTAACTTGTGCTTTAACAGACTTACTCCTACATATACATGTATGAATGTCATGTAATTGAGTTCTTACAAATTATATATACATTTAATTACAAACCGTTCATAAGAAAGGAATTTCTAGCACTATCTTCAGCTACCCCATAACGCTGGCGATAGATAGCTAGTTATCGAGACCTAAAGCTTCTCTTCTGGTTGGAGCTTTCGGATCAAAGTATGGCTTTTCAGCAAGTGTTGTGACACGTGTACCATGTCGAGGTTCATTTCCCTATATCATTACCGCTAAATCAGCAAAAAGAATCCTGATATATCACCGCCAGAGCCAGGAGATTATACCTCATAGTCCCAGCTAGCGATATGAATCGTGATACGGTTATCCCATAGGGCGCTAGAATAATGATTAGATCAATTGGCCAAAATCTCGTGCACGTAAATTTACCTTGTACAAGGTGTCCAGCGAAACCGGACTTGAATATCGACGTTTCGCTCATAGACATCATAGAGATAACCTAGAATCAAATCTACCGTTAAAAGTTAGCTTTCACTCCAGTGAACTGCTAAGGACCATAATTAGTACACTTACCGCTTTCCGCTTTGTCCAAACCAACAATCCGATCTGTGAACTCTCTATTGACGAAAAGACTCTTCCAGCCAGTGACGGGATGTACTCTCACAATTGGATGTGTCCTTTCTACAAACTTTGGGCCTGCCCCCGGATCATTTTTATCAACATATTTGTGCATAGACCTAAAAACGGCATATTTGCCATCAATCATCTTCCGAAACTCGGGAGAAAGCTTTTCATAGGCTGAGTATCCAGAAGCCCAGAGAGTATCACCACCGTATTCTGGGACAGTGTCGTTGTGAAGGTGTGTAACTCCAGCAGGCTGCAGCTCATGCGTCAGATCTGTGTGCCAGTAGGATGCACCCCTATATCTCCCCAGGGATAAGCATTGTATAGCAGGCATAATTAGTAATTTTAAAAACACCCCTTACCCTGGTTTGCGAAAGGATGCTCCCCCGCCTTCTGCAACCTGCAGGTCAGGCCACATTACAGTAACCCCGGGGCAACCCGGAACCTGTGGCACTTGTGGATGTACCTCAATGACCCCAAAATGCTTTCCTAGTTTGAGTTGTTGCTTTGGTGTGATATCCTGGTCACGGAAAAATACAACGCTGCGCTCAGCGATGAGGAGGGCAAGTTCATCCTTTTGCTGATCGGTCAACTTAGCCAGCTGAATCCCGTAAAGCTCGGTTCCAATATGGCTAGTAATTTTTTTTGTGTTAGAAGCTTAGAGACCCCAGATGCCAATGCTCTTATGAGTTTCCCGGGGGAGCATACCGTGTGAGATGGATCACTTTCGAGGCTGCACTCAATAACGCCTTCTTCTCAGGATCTGCCCGTTTTCCAGGATCGTTATGCTCCCTATATGTTTCGTATTATATGAGCCTGATGCGCTTATCCACTAGTTAAATAGAAGTACTTAGGATAAGTACCAGTTCTCTCCTCTGATCTTGTACACTTCGTCTAGAGAAAGTGATTTTTCAGGGCGGGCGGGATATGTTTCTGGGTCGATTCCATCCTTTAAAAGCCTTTGGCGGGCATTTGTAGGAAGTCTAACTCCACGGTTTCTGGTTACTTCGATGGTTGAAGGGGCCATTTTTTCTTTAGGCTGTATGGTGGGTAGATCAACAGTTTCTGTTCTCCGCCTCGTCGGTATGAAGGATTAACAACAAAGAAACAGGAGCACTGTATTATATAGGGCACCTTTACCACAAACCTGCTTCACAGGAATTACGGTACTTAGTTGTAACCGGCCTGCGTGACAGGTTATTCTCGGATATCAAGCCGAGAAAACGCTTAATGGAGTTAGCCGATCGCAACATTTCCCCTCAAAATCACAAGCTGGCTATTCTGTGCAACTCCATTTTATGGGGTACATCTCTGGCGCTGTCGAGTTATCTTATGACGTTGTTTCCCGATTTTCAGGCAAGTCGGTGGCACACGATGCATGTCCTAATATATACTGACTCTACCCCACATAGGTACATGCCTAGGGTATTGCTGTTCCCGAGTTTACCGGGTTGTATACCTATAGCTCAGCCTACTATTCTAGATTGCGTACATGTAGCCCCAAACTTATGCAATGTACGATGAGCTCCTCTGCTTAGCTGCTTGAGTGGATTGCTTATTCTAGCATTTTATAATTTCTATCTATTTACTATACCTTAGCCCAGGACTAATGTATTACCCCCCTCCCATGCGTACACCGGTGAAGAAAAAGTCTATATAAGGGTCTGCGCAATTATCCATCCGAACTCTGGAGTTACCTCCTAGATGCAAACGAGGTATAGTAGCAATAAATATATAGATTACATATCAGATATTGACATAAGGTATCATGTGACATGTCACGCTACAGTAGCGCGTTCTTGGGTGGCTCGTACTTCTCGTACCCTAACCCTGGATCAGACCGCGAATCTTGTGAACCTTCAGCACAAGGCCAGAGTGTTGGTTTTTTGCTTCCGCGAACTTGCGCAATGGCATATGTCCATGAGAAGAGATACGACTAATAGTGCCCCCAAAACCCCGGTACACATAGAAGATATTATTGAACCATAATAGCGGATATGTCCATGCGCCTTATAGAATATAATTACGGTTATAGTAATGGTACTCAAAAAGAGGGAGCCAAATACATACGTAGCGGTTGATAGGCGACAATTACCCATAATTTATTTATGAATTTTTTGTGCTTAATACGGTGGCAAATACCTATAACCTAAGGGAGATATAGTTGCGATGTTGGAATAGTTTAGTAAATGTTGAGACCTGAGGTAATGTAATTGGCACTCTTATAAACCTCTTCTTGAGTTTTATGATGTTGTTCTTGTCTTGATAACTTGAATCTCTTGTTTTGATATTTCAAGGCTTTTTACTAAGAGTTTGATTCGCATAAACCACTTTATGTAATCGTAGATGGTGTTCTTTTAGGCAATTTATTTATCCGTCCCTAATAAGTATAGGGTATAAGATCGTCTACGATCCTTACTCTATGTCCAAGACTAAATATAGTATTTACTACTACACCGCCGGCCCCTAGATCATATAAACGTCAAAATCTTAGTCTATAAAAGCTAAAGTCTTGTTTTAAATTACTAAGTCGCTATCCTTACTATTCAAACAATATAATACAATGTAGTTCTAGTAAAACAAGCCAGAAAGACGTAATAAGCTTTAAGAAGTAGATCCAACCACCGCATTGAAGTTGACTTTCCCACTGGAAGGACAGCTATTGGTAATTGGAGCAGGTCCAGTACCAGTTTTACCATTGATAGTTACCACAACATTACCAGTGCGGCCATTGAATGGCAACTCCACTAATTTCACCCCTGCCGCGACTTGAAAGTCTTGCCCGACGCCTCCAATCGTAACAGAAACAGTTGTGGCTGTGTTAGAAGCCGTAACAACAAAGACACTGTCGCGAACACAGTTTGTAGCCGAGCCACCAGAGCCATCAACATCGCAGGTGGTGGCGCCGTCACTACAAACACTCTTTGGGGTAGTACGGTACCAGAAAGCAGCGCCTTCTGTCGCGATAGGAACATCTCGTGTTCCCGCTTTATATGCGTCGATATAGTAAGGGAGAATGAACCTCCAGCCATCGTGTGGCATGTTGTTGACATAGACATCGGCCCCTGTAACGATGCCCTGGGCGCGGATTGGGCCAATGTAGTGCGATTCACCATAGTCATTCCAGGTAATAATCTATTCATAATCCAAGACGGTTATTGATTGAAACTACAAAACCAACCGATAGGAATTGGTTATAGCTTACCTCAACATATTGCGGCAGTATGTCCAAGACAGACTCCCAGCGGTCGAACCTTTGAGCTTCGTTAGTACCGCGCCTCTATGGTATAATGAGTGCTAGAGCTTACCATAGAGTATCAGAATCCCAGTTCCAGTTTTTACTATACTGTGGGAGGCTCGTATAAAACCATGGAGATACGGCCATCATGTAAGGTTTGCCTGCAAGGACATTAATCCAAGCTTTATCAGACTCTGTAGTCTTATGGGTTGGGCTTGGATCCGATGGCCACGCATCCCAAACAACTATAGCGGACCCCGCAAATTAGTATGAATCAGGGTTACGGACTAGCCCCTACTTACATGCTCCGTCAACAACGTCAAGATGCTGGGAAAATCCCGACGGTCCTAGAGATGCCCAATCCGGGACTAGGTGTAGTTGCCCGGTGCTTTGTTCAACTTCAGACCACTGGGAGATAAAGTTCGTCCCTTCAAAAGTTGAAACCATAGGCTTTCCGCCAACTTTGAACTGAGCAGAACTGTCTTTATAGTTGTTGATGAACTCTGCAACTTGAGAAACAGGCCACAGACCACAACAAAGCTAGCCAAGATATGTTTTCAGTAAGATATTCTTTACATTATTATTTTTAGAGAATTGCTCACCATATCAAAAGAGATAAACAACTTGAAGTTGTTCGCCTCGGCAGCCTGGTAGGCTAATGCAAGCTGTTCCGGCCCAAATGAGTCGTTAGGGCCAGCATTGAGAGCGAACCCATCGATATGAGAAGCTTTCGCAAGTTGAATATCTTTGGTCCAATCACTGAGAGTCTGCCCATATGTATTTCCCAACTGCTACTATTAGCCCGAAAGGACAATCCTAAATTCAGCCAATTAACAACATACCATGTAATGGGCAAAGACTTCTCGCGCGGCCATCGCCGACATTGGTGCAAGCGCAAGAGCTGCGAGAACAGAATAGACTGAGCGCATGATGCCAAGGCAGAACAAAGATATATGGGGGAAAGACTTATTGGATACCTATCAAAGGCGATGAACAGTGATGGACTGGAGCGAAACCAAATAACTCAAGGGGATAGGGGTTTAAATAAGGGTAGATCTACCTATGCTATATATATATGGTGGGAGGATTAGATCCTTGAAATTAACCATGCAGGACGTCGGACGGGTCACGAACCAACCGTCGGCGGCCATAGGCTTTCTTCAGCACCGTGTACGACATGTAGTAATTTAACGAAAAACAAAAAGAATGAAACGGTTGTTTTGTATTTACCGTGAAATGAGTTCAGGCGATTACAGTGTACCTATCCACAAAAGTGTTGACCGAAAATTACTTTCACCGCAAGTGGAAGTGGAGAGTT
Source organism: Verpa conica (assembly GCA_033030425.1). NCBI lineage: Eukaryota > Fungi > Ascomycota > Pezizomycetes > Pezizales > Morchellaceae > Verpa > Verpa conica. The sequence continues at coordinate 1,835,610 of JAUFSD010000007.1, read as the reverse complement.
TTACAGTCGTATAATGCTTCGATTACTACTACGCATATACTCCAACAGTCTGCATTTGGCCAAAAACCCTTAGCTTGAGATGAAAGGAAGGAAGAAAACCCCCTGTGCGCTAACCCCATAAATCGAGCACAGCCACTCTAGCCCTTGAACCGAAGGCCTATATTATTGCTGGGGAGCTTTTGCCGTGCTAAAACCAACATCCGCAACCTTAAGGGGACATTTTAACGAGCCGTTACTTGCTAAGCACGTAGATTATTACTTGAAAAACATTCGCTAGCTACCTATTCAGCTTGCCAAGGCTTTACTGGGGTATGAAACTTTTACTGGAGACTAGGGTCGGCCGCAGCTACTTAATTATAGGCAGCAGCGCAGGGCTAACCGGCACCATCGGCATTGATGTGACCGTACCGGCATGCCACTTACGGGCAACCTCTACCGATAGTCGCTCCACTATTCTTCAGGGTTAAAAGATCGTGTAAAAGATTTTGGGTAATCCTCAACCCGGAGAACATACTCCATTGTTTGGGCCAGCTGTTTTATCAAGCACGGTAAAGACCTCCGTTAAAATATGCCAGCGCGTTGGTGGTCTAAAAGTTCAAGTAGATGAATGAATAAGTTAATCATAAATAAGCTCAAGTAGATAAAACCAATTGTTTGTAGAAATCGGATTCTAGGTACAGTCCCTTACATCCAAAAATTATCTCGTTACCTTATGTCAAGGGCCTAGGAAGCAATGCTACTTAACTGTCGTTGTTTACGATGAGAGAGCATTATATTATCTCAAGGGACAAACCAGGATAAACTGAGGCTAAGCTTTAAGGATATGCTTAAAAATCCACGTTTCATAACGCCGACCTAGAACGCGCTCCTAGCCCTAAGACAAAGGTACCGAGATTTCTACTAATCACTTTAAGAGGGTGCCATAGTGAGGTGTTAGGGTCAAGTGCATACCAAGATTGGGTAACCCAGCCGATAAATCCAGCCTCTTCAAATAATATATTTCACACTCTATCAGGTTTTAATATATAAAGCTCAATAGCCTGCCAGATGCTTTACCCCTGGGGATACACCCTCTAAAATATCCACGATCTCACCCCATACTCGCTTCTGTATCTCGTTTCCCTCATCACTTGTAACTAGTTGTTGGGATGGCCTATATATGAAGTATGATTAGTACACAACTTGCAGTAACTGAAGAATTGGTGATACTTACGCGGCTATCTTGCAAGAGTTAAGGTATTTCCCATGACTTTCTATACCTTTAGAGGCTGCGTCCACCAAGGTCCTACTTCCTTTCTCGGTACTTCTTGCAAAAGCAAAGCAAAGCAAACGGTGCCCCCAACCCAGCTCCCTCCCAAGTTCCGAATAGCAAAGTCCGGGGTTGAGCGTATTAACAATAACCGCCGGCGTGTTACTTTCGGAGTCGCTCATCGGGGTAATTTTTGCTATCTGCCTGGTGATATAGATATCAAAAAGTTTAGTGACCGGGTATCTATCTGGTATATCCTTTCCGAACTTCTGCTCATCGTTCAAGAAGCCCATAATTCCCAGTTTATCGGTGGGGAGCGGCCATTCTTGGGATTGCGAAATGACGGCCGGGAATCCGTGGACCTCTGAAGACACAATGACCATGCGAGGGGTCCATCCCGGGTGCTTTTTTGCGGATGAAACCATCTTCGGTAGTAGGCGGAGAGCGAGCAATGTAGTCGAAAGAACATTGACTTGCAAGGTTTCTTCCCACCCATCTAGAGAAGTCCTCCACGTGCTTGCGGCCAATGCAGCATTTAACACAAGTACATCTAGTCGGGGAAGTTTTTGTATTTTTTCGATAAAGTCGATTGTCTCTGAAAATGTGCTCATGTCCAGCTTCCAACACTCAACGACATTCGTTCGGCCGGTTGAATCTTCAATAGATTTCTTTGCGGCCTCACCTTTCTCGAGGTTCCGGACTGCGAGGATGACCTTCTCCGCGCCGAGACGTGTGAAATGACGTGCTGCTTCCAAACCTAGGCCTGTATTTGAACCCGTGACGACTACCGTTTTGCCGTCGAAGGAATGGTCGGGATAGGGTAGAGGGAGATTTTGTAAGATGAATTCTGCCATGGTTGATGGAGGGATTAAAAGCCTGTATAAGATATATATTGAAATTAAGATTAGAGACTTAGTCGTTGAGGAGGGTTATGGGAGCTGATTCTTGATAGTTTGTTCTACTTTGATCAGATATATATACGAATAGCGACATGGTTAGGATTCTCTACTCTACGCCAGAGGACGGAGTTAGATTTTTTTATCGCCGTGAAGTCGCTATCTAGTTTGCTACGATCGGTCATAATCATGTACTTGGGCTGAAATTAAATATTGCTAGGTTGTAAATCTGATTTGTATTGCGTCGAGTCACTTAACTATACTAAAGAACTAAGAGATGACGAGGATGGTAGGGTAAAAAAACACGGTTCTTGGCAAAATAGCCAACGTAGTATTGGCTGTGAAACTGTTTTACTAATATATCCTCCTATTGATATCTTATAGTTGTCACCATTGCTTGTTTTTCAGGTAGATCCATGTCCATTTGGTCACTTATTGCGGGATATGAGGCTTGCATCGAGCTCTTGGTTACATCACTAGGAGCAATACATGAAGATCTTAAGAAAAGTCGGACTTTGTGCTAATCGTAGCCTATCTCCAGTGGCTTAATCCTATTAAACCCCAGCTTTATGTATGATTAATTAAATTAACCAACTCAACCGGTTTTGTAACTACAGATCCAATAGCTAGCTCCTAACATTTACCGTTGCTACTAATCCCCGGTCTTTGCGGCTATCACGAAGCCCGTAGGCACTAGCCTCACTCTTATCTCCCTGTAAACTCCGGAAAAACAAATAAAACTATAGTTGCTCTTCTATCTACAGAAATTCAGGATACTATCGATCTATTGTGGTATCTCGATAGATTGGTTATCTCCGGGCTTTCGTATGGTAAATCTGTAACTAAACCGCCTATGGAGATTTTTGGGTCTCAAACAAATCCTCTGGCACAATTGGGCTGTTCTGAGAGGTTATCGTTGGTTAGGGCTCTACATTGACTAGTGATACCGGTGATAGCTAATCCATCGAGATACAACGGTGCTTTGGAGTCGTGCCACTGATGACCGGCCTATACGCCATGGGCGAGGATCGGCGTGCCTATGTTACACTTGGTATCATCGTACCGGGTTGTAGCATCAGCTCTGCGTAGCTCATGCATTAAAGCATATTTATTTCACACGAATCAAGATATTTGTTACACAATGTCCAATTAAGCCTATATACTGTATCACCATATCCATAAAATATCAGTTTAGACTCTGAAGCGACCCCTATATTAATGTTAGCTTATCTTTTGAGATAGGTCTAGATTTGTAACATACGAGTCGCGGAATCCCGGTTTCCGATTCCTAACTAAAAGGAATTTTCGAGTAGCAAACCAAGTCAAGAATACCACAGCCAAAACAGGTACTGTCCCGACTACATACCACACGATAGATGGGTTTTCCTTGAAGGTGTCCACATTCATTCCAAAGACCCCCTATTTGTAACCCCTGGTTGTTAGCCCGGTAGTCGTTTTTTTTTTATAAGTATTGTGAGCTTCTACCGTTAGAAAAGTAAGGGGTAGGAATATAAACTAAATAAAAATTAGCCACAGTGGCGATTCTCTATGACTCAGTGCGGGTAAGTCACTCACAGTCACCCAGCTTAGGCGGTTCATCGATGCTCCATATGCATTCGCTGTCTGTGCTTCACGGAGTGATGCAATTGTAAAAAGCTATTTACCCATAGTCAACATTTCAAATCAAACATAGTTAGCCGACATAACCTTACCATTTGCATATTTGTATGTGTTGGTTCAACAAGGTTTTGGGCGATGAGGCGCTTGAGTTTTGTGAATTGCGTATTTATCCATTGCATGTCTTCATCCTCCAGGTTTATAAGTGGGAAATTCCTCGTCTCACTGGCCTTCAGCTCCCTGCAGAACATCTGTAGTACTTCAATCTGTTTATCCATTGTTTGATCGAGGTACTTCCAAAACACCTCCCCTTCCCAAATCTTTTGAGCAAGTTCCGTTGTTGTTTCGGTCATTATGCTGGCTTTCTGTTTATCGGAGCGTGCACCTCCTTAGTAGTAGTAATATGATGTAAGGATTGTTGGAGATTTACCAAAGACATTACATGCTCAGTGCATGCCATAATAACTTCCGCCCACTTTGACGCAAGATCATTATTAAAGAACCGAAACAATATCTGACCCGATATAAAGTCGAAAGCCTGCTGTCTATTACTGATGCCAGTAAAGTTCTGCACCTCATCATCAGTGCTAACATCAAAAGTCTGCCACGACCTCTCAAGGTCTGTCGTAAAGAAGACCAAAGTCCGAGGCATAATATCATCAGACATAGAATACGGGATCCAAAACGACTTTGTCTGCCTCAGAATATCCCGAACAGAAGGAGTAGTCGCCATCAACTCTTCCGCAAACGTCATCGGGAACTCACGCTTAGAATCTTCCTCTGGAGTAGAACCTCTCTGCTTCTGAGTCGCATAAGCTGAGTCCAGAGTCATCATTCGCTGCCCAACAGGCCTGCTGATGGATAGAGGGATACGATCATCCAGGGTGAACAAGTCGAACACAGCATACAGGTCTCCGTCAAACCCTCGAGAACCCTCCCCGGGCCCTTGCCCCGGGAGCACCACAAAGTTTGAGCAGTTCGCACTGGCATCGAACGGTATATCGCGCTCTATCGTGTTGAGTTTCCGCTTCTGGGTCACCTCATTGGAGTGGTGGCGGCGCAGCGTGGGGCCTCTCTTCCCCGTCACACAAGTAATAAGGTCATAAACACCAAAGCCTTTAAGGAATGCCGCTTTAGCCTCCTCAACAGCCCAGTGGCGGTCGACAAGCCTGGTAACAACAAATTATTCATCTGAAGTTGGAATAGAGTTGGTCAAGGAATATCTTTTACTAACATTTTTCTGATAGTAGGAAGGCTCGTGCTAGGTTCCTTTACCATCTTCTAAAAACCCAATGGAAAATAAGAAAAGGAAAGAAAAGAATTATTAAAATAAAAAAAAAGATATCCTTCAAGAGTCTTATATATCATAGGCTTAAAAAACTCTTCACCCACCTCATTCTCATCCTTAAAAAACAAGCTCAGTGCTTCCGCATCTTGAAAATGCCTATAGTTTACAACCAACTTCTTCAAAAGCCCCGAATCTAGTGAGCGTCAACTTTGTCCGCTTGCACGTGATCTAATCAATTCCTGGCCTACTCACCATCCCAGACGAATGTATAGTCTTTTATCACAGCCTTGTTCTCTTTCCTGGATAGCCCTGAAGTGTAGACCTCCTTTATAAATTTTCGCGAGCTTCCTTTAGGATCTTCTGGCATCTTCGTTAGCTGCGACCGGGGGGGGAGAGGTTTGTGTTTATGATGTGGGGCGTTGAATTAGATTTCAGGGAGTCACTCGCTAGGCTTTACGTTAAATAGAACTTTTGTGGGAGTTCTTTGGGGCTGTGTAGTTTTCCGTGGCTGTGCAACATAGTCATGGGGGGGGTTGCTTTAGGTCAAATGCCCGTCTTTCAGCGAAAGAAAGAAACCAGAAAAACAGGGTGCTTAAGTTGCTGAAGGATGTATTTTGATATCATACCAATACCTGTACCAATTCCTGGTAATGGGGGTAAGACTTTGCAAGAGTGGCCTTATTCCGGGGTTGCTGGCTAGGCGAAGTTACATACACCTCCACGCATATTACCCCCCCTGTTCTCGACTTTTCCTGGGGACGAGTATAGCAGAACCTGCTCAAAGCGTATCCTGATGCATTTTATCTCCAACCCCAATCCCGATCATATACATACATGTGTTCATATCAGTAAACCTCACCAAAATATTAGCTACATGTATGTATGCGGTACAGCCCAGGCAGTACCCGGTTCATAAATTTTCAGTAAAGATCATCAAAAACCTAGTATATAAATCGGTTATCTGTAGCCGAGTAGCACAGCCATAACTACATGCCCTCCCGCCGTGAATCTTCACATCCTCATCACCAACCCTAAACCTCATCTTCGCAGCACAGAACCCCCATCCACAGATGCAAGGGGAATCAAGTTGATGAGGTTATCTAGATCCGCTTACCTATTAGAGTTGAGCTTCTCGTATGTCTACTACCGCATCTCGAAGTGATATGAGGTTTGTGAGAGAGGTGTGCATAAGATATTGAGGCTCAAAATTTCCTGGGGTCGGGTGTCCTGCCTGAAGCGAAGGTTCCAAGCCATTCTGTCAATAGATAAGGGTTAGGGTTTCTTGATAGGAGAAATACTTGGCCGGCAGACCCAGTTGGTAGCACCGACTAAGCGCCCATCACTTGGAATGGCCTGAACTTGATCCCTTAATGAAATTGGCTCTAACTTTCTCTCTGGTTCTGACCATGCTCCTACTATCTATAAAGCCTCTAATCTAACCAGGATCTAAAAGAACGAAACTCCAAATACAGCAGATATAATCCCATACATGATCCGCACCGCGAACCCCCCAAACGCCAAATACAGCAACTCTAATCTAACTCTTAAGGAAATGACTCAACCCCACCTACTATGACCTCCTTCAGCGATCCAGGGATTCTTAATACCCCCCATTTCCCTCCTTGGGTTCTCATGATTCTCCAAGCAGCCCTACTAACCGCCACAACGAATCCCTCCAGTTCCATCCCCGAGCCCTGCTCCCAGGCTTCTACTAGTGCCTCCACTATTGCCTCCGCATCATTAACGACAAGCCTCCTCTGCGCGCCAGCGCCACTCCCGTACCCGCTCTCAACCTGGTACGAGAACCCATTAAGCACATGCACCTTCCTCAAATCCCCACACTTTCCCAGCCCATCTAGAAAAGCTGTCCACGCATCGGTACTATTCTCCACAGCCACCGCCATCTCTGTTAACCCGCCCGCTCCACAAACCCCAGAAAACACCTTCCCGAGCTCCTCCTTCCCAAGAGCCCATTGCTCTTTCAAGACTAGCCTCCCTACCCTCTCGCCACACCTCGGGAATGCGTTGATGACGACACGCCGTAGCATATCCAGCGCTTCTCGCTCCGTGTGTTCATGTTGGTCTGTTAGGAAACAAATCTCCTTCCGCTTTCCGTTGCCGGTAGACGTGTAAAGGGACTCAAGCACACGCTCCATGAAACCCAGCCCGGTAGATCTAAAAACTTCAATACCGCGCCAGCAGTCCTTTGTGATCCGGAACCCAGCGCGCTCGATACATCCTAGGAGTACAAGGTTCTTGAGAGTGCCAGTCTGGATCTCCCAGTTGAGGATCTTCTCATCTACCACGAAGCCGGTAAGTTCAAGGGTGTGGATCTGCAGCTTCTTATCCGGGTGTCCCAGTTCCTTTTTAGCTACGCTATACCCGTTCCAGTCAAATACTGGAGGTGTCTTGAGATGGCGCTCGTCTTCATCATGCTCAGGGACGTGGTAGATCCGATGGTACCGATCAAACAAGTACTGATACCGCTCATGGTTGATATGCGGCATCTCTAAGGCCAGGATACGAAGCGTATCAACTGATGCCGCGATGAGATACCATACCTGTTTCCACCATTTTCCACCCCTCGTCGGTAAATTTGATAGCCTCAACTCCACAAGCGGCAGTGTGGAGAAAGCTTGAATATTCGGCCGGTATTTCGCAAGATTCGCCCACTGGAGCAGCGGCGATCCATCCCTACGTCGCTCCTTCCGCATCGGCTGCGATAGGTTTAGGTTGAGAGTGCTGATAGATTTGATACCGGCGATTGTTGAGATTAACTGGCTACGGAGAGGGATTGGGGAGTCCCATGTAAGAGATGCAAGGTTCGGAGTACGCTCGAGAATGTCGCTCATATAGGCGTTTACTTCCTTGATACCACCATCACCGAGAAGACCTTCTTCTTCTATGAGCTCTTCGACATCCTCTTTACTCACCACTACCATTCCATAGTTATCAGTGACCTCTTCGTCCATCAGAAACACCCCATTATCGAGTAGGATGATCTGGTTTTCCTCCCAGCCTTTTCCAAGGCGGAAGCTCTTTGTCCACTTTTGCAACTTCGGCTTGTTCTGCGTGCTGTGAAGACTGGATAATAGGTGTGAGAGGTAAGAGTACGAAAACCCATGTGGATAATTTGGTCGTAGATTAATAGATTCATAGAGCAATGGCTCGACAGCCCTCTTGACCCGTTTAGATACACGCGCTAGCCGTGCAAGATCCCAAGGCTCGAGCTGTACTTATCTTAGCCAGTTATATTTTATACTTAGGAGAAGGTGGGATTACCAATGTTCCAATCTTACGCCAAATACCCCCCGACCCAAACCCGCCAAGACTAGAGAACGCGACCTCAATATCAAGCGATAAAGTAGATGAAGACGCAGAAACAGCGATAGCTGCATTTCCCCAACCCCCGTATACCTCATTATCTTTAACCGGTGTTTGAGGGCTAGGTAGCGTATAGACACTCTGTTTAACCCCCTGCCACTTCTTCGGCAATGGACTAGCAATTGCAAGCTGGAAAGCCGGAGGCACACCCAGATGAGCATACTTCTCCGGAACCACCGCAGAAAGCCGAAGTGATTCCCGCGACGATGCAGACAGCTTAGTATTAGTCTTCTCGGGGGTGTTCTTCTCCGTAGAACCACTACTACTACTAGAAGACGCATAAGAAGACAGGATCCCATCAAGGCTTGTATAAGAATCCCTCTTTTCGTCCGTATCTGGAACTGCCAGCTTTGCATGGAGCTCATCAAACAGTTCTGGCTGTAGAAGTAACGACATGTTCATTCTCGCTGCCTCAACTTCTGCTAGTCGCTGTTGCACTTTTATAGTACTCTGTTTTGTGAACTCTCGGCTCTCCCTCTCTGATGGCTGCATGATCAAGGTCCTCCTCTCGCTTCTCAAGCTCCTTGTGATGCCCATTCGGATAGGAGAGCCAGGTACTTTAGAGCCCCTCTTCCTCAAGGGGGATTTTGGCTGCAGTTGTAACGGCGATGGGACTGCTCTTGGGATGGGCATCAGTGGTGAATGTGAAAATGACAATTCAGGCAGCAGGAGAGAATCCATCTTGGGGATTGAGATAGGCACCGGGAGGGTGTTGCGTGGGTATTTTGGTGGTATTGGTGGTGGGGGTGGAGATGACGTAGCTCGGCGGGAAGGTCTCTTTCTCTGCTTCTCTGGTTTTGGTGCTGGTGTGTGGGGGAGAATCTTAAGATCTAGTGGGACAGTGGGAGGGTTTGTGGCGTTGTTGCGTCTTCTTCGGCCAAGTAGGGTGAAGGAGTCAGCCAGACTTGCAGATACTGACCGTTTACGGGAGTGGGAGTGCCGCAGGTTCGACGAGGGGGAAGGGGATTCGGGGATTGGTGGGGGTGGCAGATGGAATTGGGGGCTTTGCACGTCAGGTGGGGTTGACTGGGGGGTTTGGGTATTTTGATTGGGGGCTGCTAAATCAGAGAAAGGCCTTTGCACCTTTGTCAGGACATTGATGTGGGGGGTTCGGGGCAATGGTGGAGTTGGTACACGGGAATGGGAAGACTGTGGGGTCTGTAGGTTTGGATGAGAGTGGGAGTGGGCATGGGAGTGTTTCCCAGGCTCTGGGGTCTGTAGATGGGAGTGGGAGTGGGAATGCTTCCCAGGCTCTGGGGTGGCTAGACGGGAATGGGAAGACTTCTCGGACTCTGGTGGGGTTGGCAGGCGGGTGCTCAGATCAACCCGTGGAGGTGGACAAAGACCCGGAAACACTGCTATAGGCTCCTGGAAAGACGTCTCCATGGACGATATGGACATCGGCGGGGACGGGGGTGGGGTTAGGGGCACATTGAAAGACGCCGGGAGTAGGGTAGGGGTCGAGAACGATAGTACGCTCAGACGATGGCTACGGGAATGTACGGGGTACTTTGCGGGCAGCGGGGGCAGCGGGGGAGGTGGGAGTGGCCGAGAGAGAGGAGCCCCCCGGGGACTGCTGCCATAGACCTTTCCCACCCATCCCGACATTCTCTTGCCGCTGTTGGTGCCCCATGTTGCTAAGCTCCGTGATAGTGAGTGTCTCCGTCTGTGTTCGGACCGGCCCTTTGGCCCAGTGAGTGACTGGCTGTGATCCATGTTAGGACTATCCTGTATATGTATGCCTTTTCTCCACTGAGCTATTATATTATCTGTAGACGGAGAGTACTTGTATATGATGTTTCTGATTGTCGAATATGTATTGTGTATGTAATGAGCGACAGACAATCAAGTGCAGATACAAACGTCTGCAGAGAGACACCGCGTGTAGTTATACCCAGCCAACCCCGCCCAAAATAGCCCGGGTCCTTTCAACCCCTCCTCGGATCCCCACATTACAAAATCCCCTCCGACCGGTATCCAACAAGAATAAACCCACCCGGTGTCCAGCTGTGTTCGCCGAGATGGGTATCTTTGACCGGACCGGGTTGTTGTGGTGGTGACTGTGCCGTAGCTATGCTTCCCACACATGAGCCGCACAAAAGCTGGATGTCAGTAGCGATACAAAAGAAACATATATTTAATAGATTTTGATAGAGCTTCTTGAAATCTTCTACACGTCTCTAGCCCATCCAGCAAATCACCAGCATACCTCGACCATAGCCATCGATATTATCTATATAGTTTATGTATCTAGCCTTGCTAATATTAAGTTTCAGCACCTCATTATTTTGACTACTTCCCCAATACTGAAGAAAATCCTAACCATCACAGGTACTGCAAACTCTCGGAAGTAGACACAATAAGCGCATTCCTGATATGCGGCGAGTATCCTTAGTTAGCCTTACCACATAAAGCTAGGGCTTACCTAATCAAGTGCTGCTCCCGAGCCTGAGACATAAAGCTTAGTGTGTCTGTTGGATATTACGCATTCTGATCACCTATTCAGAGAATACTAAAATCTACCTAGAAGCACTTAGTTGACCTTAATATACCTATACCAAAGCTCTAACTCTTATACTCTTCTCCTCGGGGCACCCATGTCAACAGACACAACAGCCCTAAACACCAAAAACCCAACCCAAAGAACTAAACCCTCTATATACTCCCGAATTAAACCCTACCAAAGCCAACTATGGATCTCCACATTCGCTTCCGTAATCTCAAACTCCAATCTAAGCGTATTCAGAACCGATAAGTACCCAACCAAACGCACCCCAGAGCGACGTCTCTCTTTCTCCAATTTATCAACCAAGCCCGCTAGTCCCTCACGCTCCTGCACGAGTGCGCCCCGATCATCACTATTATGCTGTCGAAGCATCTGCGAGAGCTGTGCATATCGGGAAATAACACCTGGTAGCTCTTCGTGCTCGATAAAATCGAGTCTTTGTCTGAGGTGGTCTATTGTTTGTTGCGTGTTTGCAACCCTTGCTTTGAGATCTTGAATGTAGACTGCGCCTGGGATGAGTATTTCGCGAGACATTGTTGTTCTGTCCTGGTATTGGTGGTTAGTGATATAAACTGATTTTGGTTCATTTATAGTTTTAATAGATGAAATAATTTTTTTTTTTTTTTCATCTTGATATTATTATGATTAGGGTCTTGGGGGGTCTTAGTCGTATACGGATGAGTGAGTGAGTGAATTAATCATAAGTACATGGAGTCGTATACGGATGAGTAGTTGAGTCTTGTTTGAATAAATCTCTTTCTTAGGTCCTTGTCCTTGAATACACATCCGTGCCTTTGTTTTGCTATTTTTGTTAGTGCTGGCTTAGGCCGTTGGCGTGTAGTGCGAGTACCTTAGCCCTAGCTTGGGCTCCATGTACTTATGGTTGATTCATTCATTTATTCACACATCCGTGTCTATCATGGAAGCGTAAATCGGTTTACTATCGGTGGTAAATTAAAGTACAAAAACGCTAGATTCCAGCACCCTGTAGGTCAGGTACTAACAATTAGCATTAGTTAACTTAACTAGGTGGAAAATTGACTAGGCCACCAAAGAGGTAAGCCATTATCACTAATATCTAAGCACCTGTTTCAGTAAATTAGTTTTTACTCAAGTACAGGGTGCTGGATTCAGTGAGAGTAGTACGTACAAGCGCTGGAGTCTAGTGTTTTGTACTCTAATTACCACCGGTAGTAAACAGATTTACGCTCCCATATGCCTATAACTATTGATCTTCATTCTCTAGTTCTTTGAGATCGAGAGTGAGATATGAAATAGGCAATACATACGCTAATCATCCTACTTCGAGATCTAATTAAATCTCTATTTAGATAGCAATATGCTAACTATTTGGGCTCTACGCCATCACTACAAAATACCCACTTGTGGTAATAGCTCTAGGTACCTAGTTGGTTGGTTGAATTATTGAGTGATTGAGTGACTGATCGATTGGTTGATTGATTGATTGATTATTCATTTATACATATGCATAGTATGGTACCAAAGGGACCCGTGACGGGCAAGAAGTGCCCGGAATTTCAGGCAAGTATTCTCCCAATGAACCGATATCATTTTCGCCGAAAACTCTGTATCTAATCAATATTTCTTATCAGAGACTCTCATTTTCGACCACTTATCACCTGTACGTAGCGAGTGCTAAATCCCCTTTTAGGACTCAGGCCCGACTCAGTATAAAAACGGTCCTTGCTAGAATTTGAGTGATAACAATCATTTGACCTCGTTCCAGTGATCAATTTCTAAGAGCATGTGTTCATGCTCGAGAACTCTATTAGTCAGTCAACTGCTGTATATACCGGCACTCGAAACCGGGATTCAAATAAGCCACCGCGTCATTGTAAGATTTCTCCGAGAAGGGCCCGGTCTTCGTATCATAGAAAGTTCCATCAAATGTATGAGGTGTGGGTCCAGCCCGTCTTGAAATTCCGAGTATGAACTTAGTCTCTAGTACTTGCATGTATAGCTGTTTGGTTGTCAGAATATGTGCTCATGTATGAATTGATATGACGAGCAAGACCTTATGAAATCTACTATAAAAAATTATCCCGACGTTAGCCCTTTACTCACACGTGCCGGAACAAAAAAGCTCGCCTAAACCGCCGGATACAGGAAACCAGTCCTATAACAGTATGCATTTTGCGCGATATTATATTCCTGCCGAGACGTTACTCTTATAGGAGAGTATATACAAGTAGTGCGCATAACATAGCCCTTATCCGAGTCGGACCGCATAGCCTTATAAGGTGAGCATTCTTATACCTCTAATTCTTCTACAGCAACTGCGCTGTACGGATGCACTCAGGAAAATGTAAGTGCAAATACAAGGCTGTGGGACCGGAGAGTGGGGAATCCGATGCAGTTCTACGTACACGATCGTACGAACCCAAGGCCCCGGAGGCCCCACGATTTTAAAAAAACGCGTTATTGATTATATGGATTTTACAAATGCGCCTCTGGTTTTATGATTCCCACCTTTAAAAAAAAGCAATTTTAAGGGGTGCAGGAAAAGAAAGAAAAAGAATACATTCGTAAACCGCTAACGTTTGTAGTATCGATTTCTATTGCATACCATACAAAATAATAGACTGGGCGTAGTTTTGTATGGTATGCAATAGCGGCCCGTTCTACAAACGTCAGCGGTTTACGAGCATATAGGTCATGCACCCGCGATGTTCAACCCTTGAGGGCTTTTATTTTTTTTCTATATGCATTACTCTTCATATATCAAAAGCATTCGTAATACTACCAATGATCAGTTGACAACAACGTTAGATAAGCGGGAAAAAAATAACAGCCCACATGCAAGGCGCTCCCCATTAAAGTTCTTCCACTTCTCATGAGACCTCATCTATATAGCTATTTACCAAATAGCTACTACACCGGTGATAAACGCAGGGGTCTCATGAGAGCTATATTGTAGTACAAGGCTCGGTCTTGTCTTTCGTCATTGTGGATAAGCAGAACTCGTATGATGGTGTGCATACTCACGGGTATTATGGAAATACTGCTGCAGGGGTGCATACAGGTACGGGCAAAGCTATCTATATCTGGAAATAAGGGAAGGAAGCCCTATCAACATAAAGCTTCAATCTGATCAGTCAATACGACAGGGTCTAGGGTCATTGGTAGACATAGGTATATATTGAACTGTGCAGGTAGATCGCACCCTAACTATAGGAAAAGAACGCAGCCTTTTGCTTTTTTATAGTATATAATATTTTGTATTACGTTAGTAGGCTTCCATCAAATATCTAGAAAGTAAGAAAGGATGTCACACCTGACCGCAAAACTTAATTTATTACCATTACCGTAGTATTTAAGAAATTCGTTCCGCTGCAGCAGGGGTATTTTACAACAAAACCTGCATAATTGACGTCTAAGGCACTAGAAAGCCTGCTCCTCTTTGGTCAACACAGCTGCAGCGGAACGAATTTTCTTAAATACTATGGTTCTACAAGTTAGAGATTGCTTTGGTATGCACCCCGGAGGGCGGATTGCCGCCGAATTAGAATGCGCTTCGATGGCGGTCGCTTGGTAACACGTATACACAGATAAGCTTGGAGAATATAGTGATTGGGGACGTTGTCACGCTTGATGTTTTAGATATATGTATGCATACAGCTGCATAACTCAAAAAACTTTGACATCTAATAACTACGTCACCCCCGATCTGAACTGGGCAAGATGAAGCTTGTATATCTCGGGGCGTACCCTAGACATAGGTAACACAAGCAATTATCACGCGCAAAAGGCATGTAGTCATAGCCGGCCATTTTAGGGCTGACGGGGCTAGGGTGAGAGAATTAGGCAACAGTTCGCCCAGTTCGCCAACGTGGAGAATCCTCAATGATTGCCCGTATCGGATATACCTTTTCCCGTGTCTAGTCGGTTTCAGACGCGAATATGTGAGTCGCGCTTGGGAGTGCCGGGCCGATTCATTACGTTGCTTATATAACTATGAGTCAAACAATAATTGCGCTACGCGCACTTCAATTATGATAACAGGTACTTAAAAATTTCAAGCGCATATAGTTAAAGTGACTGAGTTATTGAGGCTTATTATTATTTGCTCAGCTAGCTTTGTGCGAAGGAGGCTTTGTGTGGCGTGTGAAATATAGTGGACCATCACGATCACCTAGCTGCATAGAATAAGAAAGTACCAGACTCAAAAACAACAGACTGAAGGCGTAAATTTGGGCGCTGGAAATGACTCAGATAGGGGCATACGACTAGGTTAACTCATACCCCTTCAGGACATCTGTAGAAGTGTATCCTCGGGAACGGGTACGTACTTAGTAAGACTAAAGTACTATCCAAACTGTTTATAAAACGCAAAATTCATAATCATGTCATCAGTAGTAGTATTCTTATGAGAATATAGGCTTGGCCGAGGGAACCATCGATATGACTTAGAAGAGCTGAGCTGAATCACTCCTCAAATACCACTCTAGCCCTGTGCTGCCTAGTTCCTCTAGTTAGCTTAATTACTATCATGTTTCTTTTTCTTGCAGCTAGATTCTCACTGACCTTATGCTTCTAGCCGTCAAGTGTAATGGCATTAATTTCTCCGTATTAATGACTAATTCTATATTTAGCCAATTTCTTGAAGAGTCATCGAATTTTATAGACATAACGTAGGCTAATATATAACCCGGGCCCAACTTAACCAGAGCCCTAAGTTACAGTTTCAGAGCCCTTATGCCCCTGAGTTAGCCTAGCAAGCTATTAGTATGACTTCAATAGAATTTTACATAATCATAACCCTTGAGCCCAGTATGGCCAGTTATAGACATGTCTACCCCATAATGGATATTTATAGTCTCCAGATTGGTATTATCATATTTAAGCTTTAGACATATGTTTGATGGGTGATCAGCCTTGCCTAGTGGGGAAAACCACTAGCTATATTATACCCAATCCCTGTACCTCAAACTAGCTAGGAAAGCTCCTTTATACCCACAACAAGCATACAATTTAGAATAGGTAGTACATACATGACAGACCCTTTTAGTCCTAGTAGCCAACCAGTGGTGGAGTAAGGATAAAGTGCTGTTTCACCACTCAGCTCTTAATGCCCTTTAGATTGTGTAACAAATAGATTGGGGGTATCTTTTGTAGGCATCGAGATAGAGGCTATATAAGCCTGTGCCACCAGAGTTATAAACCTCTCGGTGCAGGCAATAAGTATCCGAAAATGCAAGCCTCGGACAAGGGTGTCTTTATTGGATGTGACGGCCTCTATGCATTAAAATGTAGCTTCGGTTGGTAAATATAAAACTTGCATTTTCGGGTACTTGTTGCCTACCCCGAGTAGATAGCTTCTAGATGCGTTGGATCAAGGGGCCAGTTGGGATTTTTTTCAAGTGGTTGAGCGGCCAAGTGCATCTAGAGGTGTCAATGGTACCTTGCTGCGCTGGGTAGGGATAGATTAACTATAGGTTTCCCTGCCAGTCGGGTAAACCCTTAACCAAATACTGAGAGTATTCTATGTAAGGTCCAAGGCGTTTTTGACTAGTTAGTAGCTGTTTGGTGACAGCAGTAGTCGTGAAGATGCCAAGAAAATGAAGTAGTACTGTTTTCAAGTTATATCGTAGTACCCGCTTTGATTCTGAGCTAAGCCCACCCCCACCACCCCCACCACTCCCCCTCCCAGCGGGTAAGGTCAAATTTAAACTTCGCTTAAGTATCCAAGCTGTGTACATGTATACATGTAGCTACTTAGTTGGCCCATGTATAAAAATCCACTGTAGAGGTTCAGCTAGGGGCATCTGAACAGCGATGTCCCTTCTCAAGTGCCGGCTCACAATCACCGACAGGGCTATCGTGAAACCAGGGCTGGTGATTAAGTTGCTGTCATTGCCATTATACCCGTTGAGATCATTAAAGGCCAATAAAGGTCTTAAACCCTGAATGTCTCACTTTCAAATCAGTCGAACGATTATTTTCGACAGCTCAGCGGTCTCAATTCTCAGGTGTATCCTTGATAGATATAACATTGATTGTTGCCTAGCTATGTCTTATTATCTCGAAGCCCCTCATCTAGTCCCCATGGAGCTTAAGAACTTGTGCGTAGGTGCACAGTTCCTGGGGGAAAAAGTTCGAGAAACGTGATATCCCGAATTTACGGCTTTGGTTGGCCCTACAAGTTCTCAATGAGGATCCTCGGATTGGATAATACGGTCGTAGAACCCCTGCCTACAAATCCTTGTTTTTCAATCTGTATACAAGGCCGAACAGGATCTACAACTCAGTGCGACCAAGAATTCGAGAAAAATTCACATGCCAGCTTGCTGTCCGCTTAGGACATCCATAAAGGTCATCTGGATAAGGGCTTTAGTACACAGCCTAAGGTTCTAAGACCAATCATACTTTGAATACCTCATGGCGTATAACTAGCTGTTTCACGGAAGCCCCGAGCTTGAGCTAGAACTTTGAGTCATAATAGCTAGTCACTAGAACACAAATCAGCTATCGGCTTATCAAAAGCGAGATTTACACCTCCTGACACTCCCGCCATGTTTCGTACCAAGATTTTATGGAAGCTGAAGAGTTATTCATTGGTAGCTAGGCTTCACGCCCGGAAAGCCACTCTTTTAAGCCTTTAGTGATGCCTTGTCTATCTACAACCATAGGACAGTTGTCTTTCCCTTAATATGCTCAATTGTATTGTATATTTTACTCTCTAACTCTTTGACGCTTAGCTGCGGAATTAGCCACCAGGTTCATTTTACAATAAGCCTTGCTATCTCAACGACTAGCTAAGCACTGGTACGAAGGGAGGAACGTTGTAATAGGCTTCTTTACTGCCTTTCTGGGCTGGCTCCTAACAAATAGCAAATCAGCACGAATATACTACCCTCTTAGGAAAGTAAACCCTAAAGCAGTGGCTTGATTACAGCTTTATGTCTAAGATACATCGCAGTTATTGAATGTCTGCCTTGCAATCAATATGTGATTAAATTTATATACAAGGCGGACTTTCTGTGTAGCGGAGACTTGTCAATCCGGAGCTCCTTTGAGCCCTCTCCGCTACTCCAGTCAGGGCACCAGTAGTAGGTTCGGTGATTGAATATAGGGGAGACCAGTAAGTACCAGTCATACTATGTCTGACAGGTCTTGCAATAAAAGCAGTATAAACTTTATTAATCTTACTACCACGTGGTCACGGACTTAGCTGTACCACTGTTCAAGCTGGTCTCAGCAGTCAACAGATACTAATCCCCAGATTCAGATCATTTGCCCTCCAGATGTAAGACCTTCTCCAGCACCTATGCTTAGACACATGGCCTCCGGATCACAGGCGATTAATAGTGTACGTACGTTACGTATACATATCTGGTGTTATATTACCCTACAGAGTACCCGAACTTTTCGCCAGGCAGCTGAGAGGTCCACAAACGGTAATCATACCAGTCTCTATGACTACTCCTCTGCAATATAGAGCTATCTGTTTCAGGGAAATAGTGGGGTCTAAGAGATGCTCTATGGGTTAGGGTTCGCCATCGCCACATTTCAGCAGGCGTGTGGCTTGGATTAGAGGGCCCACCCGAACTGCGACGTGGCAGCGATTCAGCACGGATACTTCCTAGGACAGCTCCAAAAGTACCACATTTGTACTGGACCAAGATCTGAACATGCTGAGCCCAATCCCTCGGGACGCGCCGTTGAGCTGAGAAAGCACCCCCCCCGCTTCGCCATAACTACAACTCTAGACCCCCCTACACAATATTTGAAATAACATAACCTTTGAACTAGAAATCTGGTCGTCTAAACTCTTCTACTCTGGACTATCCTTTACCAAGAATCCTCGCCACCGTGGAGCTGTTGAACGCGTAACGCAAGTAAACCACATCTTCGCACTGCCCCGCCCTGACGATCCGGAAGGGGCGTGCAAAGGACGCCCGTCCAATACCTACATTTGTACATAATACGTGGGGAAGTAAGACCATCGCGTATGTTCGGAACCCCATAAGTAGCGGGGGGGGCGTGTCGCTGAAGCCGTACGTTGTGGGGCTTGAGTCTATGTAGCTAGTAATTATTTAATGTAACGCACTGTAAGCACTGGCAACCAAAATTTGACGACGATAGAGAATACTATAGATCGGGAATGAGTACCTAATTTCGGCAGGAAATTCCCAGTTTTCGTAGCCACAGAAAAATTATTCAAGAAGGAAAAGATTTCTCCCTCTCGCTAAAAAGAAGTGTATGTGTGATCTGCCTAAAGGTGCTATCACCGTTCGCCTCACTTCGGGCAATGTGATATGTTCCCTCTTTTCTGGTAATCCTGTAAGACACAAGCCTAGTAATACCCGGTCCTGGAGAGAATGTCGCTCAAACGTATAACGCGGTAACTGTTCCTGAAAGAGGGAGTTTAATAACGTCATTAGCTGGAGTTCGTATAATCCGCCCTACATGAATCTATTCTTGTAGGCTGGCTCGGGTCGTACAAATAAAGACTTCCGATCTCATACACCAAATAGAGATGAACTGGAGATCGCAATAGCTTCGTCAGCCTTAAAAAAAATACCCCTCGAGACTCTGCAGAAAATCCGCGAATATGTATAATAACAAACATATATTCATTAGATCATTATATAATTAACTCCACAAATCTGAAAAACTCTTATAGGAAAAAACATAAACCAATTAGAAAATCCACCATCCCTACAGCGATTGAAATCCTTTCCTCCTCATGTCACACCAGAACTATCCATATTGTTTAGATCCGCACAAAAGAAAACGTTGAAAAAATGAAGACTCTTAATCTCAAGCGTAGGCCCACAGCCCTTATGGGTAGGAACAAAGAAAACTGGCGGATCCGTACTAACTCCATGGAAAATCCTATCCTTGGATCGCAACACCTTCGGGTATCCTTTGGTGGTATTCAAAACCTGGGAAACCAATCCAGGGTCCAAAAGCCTCGATCCACGTGTGTGTCTGTTAAAGAAAAAACTACAACCATCCTGCAAGGCCTCGTGCGCACAACCAGCAAGAAACCACAACCCAAAGAAAAAAGAACCTAAACTGCCGACGGGGCGGGCTGCGCAGCCCGGTGATGCTTGTAATGGAAGTTTTCGTGCATTGATCGGTCTCCGCTTGCCCACTGCCGGCTCTCGCGATACTGCCTGTGCTGCTTCTGCTGCTCCTCTGGGCCTTGCTCTCGCTGACGCTTCTGGCGCTCCAGTGATGCCTCGTATCCATCTTCGCCTGGGCGTAGGATCTCGGTCGTGGCGATAGTCGTCGTCACGGTCATCGTAACCGTCTTGGTTACCATCTTTCCGTAAGCCTGAACTTTGCTCGTGCTTGGGATCGGGTTTCCCTCCGAGTCCACCTGACAGGGCCCCATCTCGGGCTTTTCGTACGAGGTGTGAACCTTCTGGTCTGAGACTACGTAGGAAACGCAATCCCAATTGACTGTCGGCTGTCTCTCGTCCCCCGAGCCCGGTGTTGCCTCTTGACATGCCGTGGTCTCCTGGTTTGGACGGGGGACTGACCCTGTGTAGGACGAATTCAATCTGTCAGACCTTACGTTGCTTGACGTTGTAGTAGTACCAGATACAGGAATACTCCGTGGCTGTGGAGGAGGCGTAGATCTTGGAGTTGGGGGTGATTCGAGCTTGATAGCTTTGGGACTACAAAGTACTTCGATATCCTGGGGCCTGGCAGTAGTCTTGCGGGTGGACCTTCTGGGATTGCGTTTCTGGACTCCTAAGGCCTTGGTGGGGGACTTTTTGGATCCTCCAGTAGTTTGTTGACGTGTTCCTGCAGCCATTCCTGAAAATATTGGAACCGCAAAGAATGAATAGACCTCCGGGTGAATAAAAGTGGCTTTATAAAAGACCTGAGCCGGGATCCAGGGAAATGGATATAAATATAAAGAGAATTAACGGTTCTAAATGGCCCGAGGAACTGTCAAATACTAAGAAGGATAGTCCGAGTGAATCCTATAGACAAAATATAATAAAATGGACTTTAGTCAGAAACCAATATTCCTTAAATTATAAAAAGAATTGAGGGGCTTCTGTTTTTTTTTTGAGGAACGGACTTTCGGTGATGCTTTTCTCAAAGGGCTTGAGGGCCCGAGTAAGGATAGTTGACTATTGATCGGTATTCTGTGTCTGTCTAGAGAAAAATTTTGAAGGGTATTTCTGTAGCTTATATATATGTCATAGCAACACACAACTCATAGTTTTTGTATGTATTCGTCCGTGAGCTACCGCATTTGCTTTTTTTGTTTTTAGTTGTATAGCGTAGCTGGTTGCTGCCTAAATGATTCAGCCTTGCAGAGCAGCGAGGCGACTGCACAGCCGGTCGCACACACCATTGGTGCCTTGTAACTCCCCTGTAATACATCGAGTCCCACTAAAACCCAGTAAGGAACGAATTTCGAAGTCTCTAAAAGTATACGATTGATCTCTCCTCAGCTTTCCGACTAGCTAGTACCTAATATTTGTAGCGCACATTTGATCAGCACGTACAGCACTCGGTCGGCAGTACCTAGTATTAGGGGAACGCACTGAACTTATCTTCAGAGAATAATAATTCTCGCCCTCTACTACAATAGATAGATAGGGCGAAACCCGGTCACAAATAGATGGCTGCATGTGATCTTATCATTCGCAAGAAACCCCTCCTTCTATCGACAAAGAGATACCCCCTCCCCTCCCCCCTCCCCTCCTCCTCCTCCGCAAGAAAGATTTCAAGCTTTGTGCGAATATAAAAGCACACAATATTCACTGCAGCCTATTTAATCTTTATTTATACAGCCTAGCTTTCAGTTACACATCGGGAAGTCATATTCGGCTAGCTAAGTCCCAACCCTAACAGTCAGTCCCACAAAACTTAAAGTCATTATACCGAATGATCGCGTGGCTAGAATTACTAGGTAGCAGTCGGTGTAGGTACTATTTTGAGTCATGAGGCTCATACAATGGAGTTTAATCGATAACCTTATCGATCTTTGATCTTGGCAGGAGCAACACAGCTCCCCCTGCGAACTCATACATTTCATGAATGAGTGAAAGCTGTAGAGGATCAGTATACTACATGTTGGCTCTTCTATAATACGAGGTAGGGGATCACTGCCCCTGATAGTAGGGGCCAAGCGAAAAACTACCATCGTGTATGGGGGCTTGGGGGAGAAGCCCACGTAAGTGACTATCGTCATAGTGTAGTGTAAAAAAAGAACAGTCCAAGTTAAAGTTATTCGACCAGGCCAACATCTGGAACTCTTACAGGCTACAAGAGGATCTAAAACTGCAGTGGGGCCTAATCGTGAGATTCTACAGAATAAGACAACTGGCTGGTGTAGCCTTGTGGCCCTGGCTGGTGAGCCCCGCGGCTCGGTAAGCAATAAGATAATAACAGTACTATATAAGTATAGAATCATGGGTTAGGTATATAGCTGGTAATGGCATGTACGGTGAATAATACAATGCACGGTCCCGCCGATGACAGTAACCAAGGAGCTGGGTTCATCGTGAATAACTGGAGCTGAGACTCAACTCTCGGTACCGGGGTAGAAGCTGCATATCCGAAACAGATTTGGGTGATCTACAGCCAAGTAAGCTCCTTAGATATTTTCTGTAGTAATTCAGCACTTCCCTATTGTTAGGTAGGCTCTTGCTACAATGGTTTACGTAAGCGCATAAGGCGCTGACCTTACATAGTGCCACAGGAAAGACACAATTGAGTGAAAATCTAAAGGCAATTGATTGCCTTAGTAGAAAGTAGACCAAGAGCAATGACTGGAATGAGATGGCAGATTATTCCACAAATCTCAGGTACGCCATAATCAATTGGGAAAGGGGACCCCCTCCATCGATCCAGACACCCCGACAGGAGCTGGACATCACAAACCCTACCACTCTATTGCATTTGGAAACAGAAAAAATAAAAATAAGAAATAAGAAATAAAAAAAACAAATTATACCCGCATCCGTGTATCACTTGGGGCTGAACTTAATTTCCCCAGAACTCGTCTAGCATTGATCGTCATGCTAGAGTGATGTATCCATGTGCTGTCCTTAAGACACTCAATTAATTGACCACCGCAGCTGCAGCTGTAGATGAAACGGTAGTTGTACAAATCGCGGGGTGGCGTCACACCCTCGAAGGGCGCGCGCTTATCAGTATAAAATATTCACACCCATGCCTCTTAAGCATGTGGCTAACGACCTATCTAAAAGGCCACATGCAGTTTCAAAAGATTTATGTACCCCTGTGCCCCGGTACATAAAGCACGTCTATGGGATTAACTATACGTATATTTTTCTCAGTCGCTTTGCCTAATTAACGTATAGCAAGCTAGGTATGAAAAATTTCAAATACGGCTCGTACACAAACACAAACGTAGGGAGAAAAATAAAAAAAGCCTGAGATACTGGTCGCAGAATCCGTTTCGATGCCATAGAACTCTGAACACCTCATATCTCCCATGTCTCAAAGGGTGCGATGACTTTATGCTTCATACGACCGAATGAATCAATGAACACAATTACACCCGGCATTTCCTCTGCCTTTCAGAGTACGTGGAGGCTGAGCAGGGTTAGTTCTTTCCCGCTTCCCTCTTCAAGAATTAAGCCTTGTCTAACGTCATTGCCAATTTTTTTTTTTACTCGAGAAGCGTTGAGCTATCATTTATGTTGATCTCTCCTTGCATCTCCATACGTTGTCACCGCCTCAGGCTTATTTTACTGGGTTCGTTTACAACCAGCTATGCGATGCTGTTAATTTGACAACGCACAAACTATTCAAACTAAAAACATAGTACCCAAAGGTACTACTACTTCAATTCAACCTCATGCAGTCCCTTCAGTTCTAGCTCAGAGCAGACCAGAGCGGGAGATAGTCCCAGAGGCGAAAATAGATGAAACAATATTGGCTTCATTGATCATGCAATATGACTCGAGAGTGTTTATGATCCCAGAATATTTCCAGATGAAACTTAGACAACTGGCTGGCTAGCTTATAGCCCAAGTCGCAAACTGAGTATTCTTTGTGAATAGGAAGGCGTAGGCTAGAAATCCCGATTATAAACGTTACTAACGAGAATTAATCAATAAAGCGTCCTTCGGGTATTCCAACAAGCTGATAGTGAATCGGCTTATGAACAGCGACAAGAAATTTTTGGTTCTTTAGGACAGAATTCAGCTAATGAGGTTGAGTTCTAGGCTGCTTCTCTCTCTCTCACCACCTCATCCAAGATATTGCCATCCATCAGAGACCATTAGAAACAACAGAATCTGTGGAACCACCTCAAAATCAAGATTTACTTATTTAAAGCTTTAATATCTTTTAATTTGTTGGTTCGTTAATGCAGATTTCTTCTATAAAGTACTAAACGAGCTTCTACCGAACGCTAGTTTGCACTCAGTACGTAGGCGAGGCTGAGGTCTACCAGGTGCCTAAAAAGCCCTTCCTAACTTGAATTCCTCGCCTGTGACTTACTCTAAGCCCTAGGTATAGGGTGAGATGTCCTGTGGCAGAGTGGTCGCTGTCTGCCATACACTTGTACAGTTGCTATAGGCATTGATTGCTCCCGATTTCTTCCAGGGTCAGACCCTGAGGTTTGCTCTTGAGCAGTTGGAACTAAAAACTGATCATGTATGTTCATGATAGAGAAGCTCAAACCCTTAGGGTATCCACAGGTAATAGTTGGGACATAGCCACGAATACCGGCAGCCCGGAGAGATTTGTTGGGCTCGAGTACACCCAGAAAGATGTAAGCCTTATGTGAGCCTGGCTGATCTGTGGACTAGAAGCTCTTTGGTGTGAAATACTATCACAAGACCATAGCATTATTTCCGAGTAAGGCAAGAAGAACCTAAAAAGATGTTTTGTTGGAGGTGGTTTTAAGTGGTGGAGGTACACCTGCTGAATTCCCAGAGTAAGACTTGCATATTTAAGTTCTTACTTGCAGCTGAATCTCTCCTGAGAGACTAGTTATGCTCAAAATTTTGAGGGTTGAAGAGATTGATTGGGCCCATTTTCTAGGAAGTTCCTGAGAGAGCTTTACCCTTCTCCACCATCAAATATGACCTGAACAGCTCAGTTCTTTTTAATGCTGGTGAAGGGCATAAACTAATATCTGTGGACCCAAGATAAGCGGTACCAAGCACCGCATTGGTCTTGTATGCCACGAATTATGTTCTCACTTATATATAGTGATTGTTATTTTAACTAGACCATCGAGCATAGCAGCAACAATGGCTATGTTTCCTCCAGGAAAAGTATGTGGCTCTAATTTCGGCGATACACGTAGAATAGAGCCACTATAGACACGTAGTCTAACATCATGTGTTCATTGTAGAGATACTGAGTGTCGATTTGTGGGTATCTAGGGCTCTAACGAGATCATAGTGCTAATGAGACTAGCTTGTTGTCCAGATTTCTATGGAACTCAGCTTGCTAGCTATGTCAAGAATCAGCTGGACTTGTAGACACGGGTGATGGCCAGGGAAATCAATTCTGCGAGATCTCCCCACTTAGCACTGTCCCAACACCCAACATTAACATCATGTAACTTCTGTATAGGGGAGAGAGGGGCATACGGTGGGAATTCTCAAACCTCAGCAGCTGATCAAAACTGGTTGGATATGTAGGAGTTTCTTAGAGCCCTACTCACTAGAAGATCATTCCCATACATGTATGGTCGTAAACTAGGTGAGGATAGTGGGGCTATTCTTCACGAAGAGGTTTTCTCGCGTGATGAGCAGATTATATTGTGCGCACGTATACGTACACGGACACCTCTCCCAGGCGGGGTCTTGGTCATTATTCATATAAAGCCGTTGATGAGCCTAGTCTTTCTAAAATCCTTGCACAATCGAGAGGGTTTTATTGGGGGGCCGGCAATAGTAGGTTGAGCTGACCAAAGAGACGCGCGCAGCATTTAGCCCGGGCCAGTTTGTAACCTCTAGCTGTGCGCGTATTCTCGCCAAAAACGAAGTCTAACGATCGTTCTGTACCTATGCATAAGAAGTGTCCCTTTGACAGGCAAATATCATAGGAATTAAAAAACAGCTTAAACTTATGTCGATATCCCTTAATCTAAAAAAACAATAATTATTAAAATATAATCTTTAGGGTGGCATTGGGTTGCGTTATGTACTACATGTAGCTGGTACATACTCGATCGTCAGATTTTTGGGGGCGAACACATGCGCAGAGCCATTTGCTATCAGTGCGCGTACCGACCTAATAGCAATGAAGCTCCCTTTCGTTCATAATATCTCACTGGAGTACAGATAAATGCACCGGCTAAATTCAAGGAATCTTTTTCTAGAGCTCTATGATGTCATCTCGCCCAAGCTCGCCCCCTCCGAGTCTTCAGAAGCTTATACCCTTTCTAAACCCATTCTCCAGAACCCTTCTTCTAACTACTCGTAAGTTAGTTTTTTTTGTAGCTCTTTGTTTCCTACTACTGTTAGGGTTAGGGTTGTCGATATAATTAAGACGTACCTTTGTAGCCTTCGCAAAAATCTCTACTAACTCCTCTATTCTCCCAGAACTTTGCCTCACCGCATAACTCTCTAGCAGCTCTAGAAGTACTCATCTTAGTGACTATCCTCTCTATCACCGAAGATTACAACTTACCTCTCCCCTCCTTATAAGACTTCCCATAATCCTCGCTAGCATAGCTCTCAACCCACCTCCAATATATATTCCCCTTTCTTGAATTCTCATCCTTGTTTTCTCCCATAAGTCTTATAGCAACGTGTCTATAACCCAGCAAACAAGGTGCCATCGCCATCTGCAGTGCAAAAAAATCTTGGGTTGTCCCAATGTCAAGTACGTATCGAGTATACGCTGTGCATGCTTGTGCTTCCGTTGCAGCATCCATTTGAGCGTGCGAAACGCCAAATGATGCGCAGTAGGATATATGGAGATCCATTTCGCGCTGTATGTAGAGGATTACTCCGGCGGCTTTTGCTATGTCGTTTATGTTATTGGCTTTGTATCCGGCGAGGGATTTAGCGCGGGCGAATTGGATCTGGAAAGAATACTTTAGAAGGCGCTAGATATAGAAATAAGAGGATTGAAGGAAAAGGAAGGGTACTACAAACAAGGAACAAGTAGTCTTGCATCAGATAATACTTAAAGCTCTCGGTTTCTAGAGTTCCGGCACCCAACTGATTAACGAACTCATGGTGCGTGTAAGCCCGCCAGTTATCCTTCACTTTAGGATGAGCGAGAAGATAGTCCACAAAATGTCCACTTTTCTCATATATGTCAGTGATCAGTGTGAAAGGGCAATTATTACAGAAGGGTGGAATTACGGGGCAAATGGAAGGATGTAGCTGCTGTGGAGATGGTTGATGGGCCCATTTCCTTTTCCAAAGCCTGGAATTGAAGTCTTGATAGCTGCCGAAATATATATACACGATGCACGTACAGCATCTTCAAGGCTGAACCCACGAGCTAGGTTGGATGCAATTGAAGCTATAAAAATTCAAGTCAGCATATATCCTACCGAGAATTAAGACCCCATGAGGTAATTCACATACATGCTAGAGAGCATCCAGTTCCATGTGTATTCTTGCTATTGATATACGGACTTTCGATCAATATCGATTCAGTCCCACTCACTAGAACTTCAACCACCACCTCCTTCTCTTCCTCACTTTCCGCAACGAAATACTTAAGTCCTATTTTCCTGAACGGGAGATGCCCGCCTTTCAAGAGTACGTTTTTTGGACCGTGAGCCTGTAGTGCTTTCGCGATCTCCACCATCGTTTCGACGGAAGTAATCTCTCCAATATTTATCTTCAAAGACTTTAACAGTAGATTTGCCTCTGGAACATTTGGTGTTAGAAGAAACGTGTGGGGAAATATATGCTCTATGAATGACGCAACAGCTGAAGATGGAAGAAGCTCAGAGCCGGATGTTGAAACCATCACCTATTTTTTCCTCAGTTACTTCTATAATCCAGACGTTAAAAATAATATATTACTATCTTTTACTTACGGGGTCGATCACAGTCTTCTCAATACTATATTTTTTGAGCATTTCCGCTATGACTTTGATACTTTCTTCACTGGCTAGCATTCCTACGTAGCCAGATATGAATTAGTATCTATCACCCCCCCCCCCCCTCAGTATTATCATTTCAAGCCCCTCGGTGATCAAACTAACCCGTTTTAACGACATCCACACCAAGATCCTCCAAGACCGCCTCTAGGCTGCTCTTGAGAAATTCCGGTGGGACCATGTGGATCGCTCTGACGCCCTCTGTATTCTGTGCCGTCAAGGCAGTAATTGCTGTCATAGCGTAACAGTCATGAGCGGTTATGACTTTGATATCCGCCTCAATCCCAGCACCCCCTGAGGGGTCTGAGCCGGCGATTGTCAGAACTCGGGGAGTTGGCTTAGTCTTTGAGTCGGACATTCTATTCTGGTGTAGATTGAGGGGTTCGGAGTTTTTTGGCGGGGATGTTTGAAATTCCAGACAGGGTTAGGGTTCCTCGATATAGTAAGACCAAGGCTGATTACTGACAGCCCACCAGCTTCGAGAGTAGTCAATGGCCAAGTGATATAAGATGGCTTATATCAGCTGCGAAATAAAGGGGAATAGTACTGTGCTTACTGTGAGACATCTGAAAATACTATTATCAGCCTTTTTTCTCTACCTACCCAATGGCCAAGTAATTCCAAGAGCCTCCCCCGCGGCTGTAATGTGATATCATATAGCAAAGATTTCAGACTCATCTCATCGGACAATAATCTCAACCTTGTTTACCCCACCAATACAAGTCTCTCTCCTCCGTTATTACTGTGCCAAACGGTCCTAAATTAAAGATGGCACCACCACGCCCTGATCTTACAATCTACCTTGTCACCGACTCCTCCCTCCTCCCTCCAGGCACGACTCTCCCGGACCATGTGCGCGCATGTATAGACGGCGGCGTGACAATAGTGCAACTCCGAGAGAAAAAACTTGCAACGGCTGAATTCATCGCCTTAGGGAAAAAGGTCCATGCAGTCACTAGAGAAAGGGGAGTTCCACTGCTAATCAATGACCGCGTGGATGTTGCACTTGCTGTTGGCTGCGAGGGAGTTCATGTTGGATGGGATGATATGGGTGAGACCTTTTTCTAATTAACTTTATATATCACAGCTATATTATTGCTTCGCCGAGTGTCACTAACAACCTCTCCCTTCTAGACTGCAGAACCGCCCGCCGTCTACTGGGCCCTGATGCAATAATCGGACTCTCCGTCTCAAACCATGAACAGCTCACCAAAGCCCTCGAGGCAGACCCCACCTATCTCGGAATTGGCCCCGTCTACGCAACAGCCACAAAGCCAGACCATAACCCGCCACTCGGCACCACCGGAGTCAGCCAGCTTCTAGAAGAGATCCCAAAAAACATCCCAACCTGCGCTATTGGTGGAATTAACCTCAAGAATATCGAGTGCGTCATGCGTTTCTCGTACTCGAGCCTCTCTAGAAAATCCCTCGATGGTGTCGCTATCGTATCAGCCATCATGGCCTCCACAGAACCTACAGAGGTGTGTATGAAAATAATGAGCTCAATGCTCGACAGTTCTTTATCGGCTCCTACATATGACGAACCCATAGACATACCCGTCAAGGAGCTTATACCACGCCTACTACCGCTGCTGGAATTGGTAAGGGGAAAGGCACCACTTGTACACCATATCACCAACAACGTCTCCAAGACGCTCTCTGCAAACGTGACACTCGCCATCGGCGCCTCTCCCATAATGTCTGAGAATCCTACCGAGTTCGAAGATCTAGCTGCGCTAAGCCCACACGTTGGACTAGTGCTAAACATGGGAACCTTCCTAAATGAAACTGACACAAGGGTGCTATTCAGCAAAGCTTTAAATGCTCACAATCAGCGTATAAACCCAATTGTCTTTGATCCTGTTGGTGCAGGAGCTACAGCAGCTAGGAGGAAGTTTGCAAAGATGGTGCTCCAGGATGGGTACTGCAACGTCATAAAGGGAAATGAGGGCGAAATTCTAACCATTGCTGGAGAAAACGTCAAGATGAGGGGTGTTGACGGTGCTGGAGCAGATGGAGGACGTCAGCGTGAAAGTGAACTAGCAGCGATTATTTCGAATCTCGCAAAGAGGGAAGGTAAAGAAATTATACCCACAAACCCTAACCCTTAATACTCAGATGGCCCTATGAATAAAAGAACTACAGAAACTAAGTGATATTAACTAGGAAACATCATTGTAATGACTGGCCCAACCGATATAATCTCTAATGGTCAAAACACATATCTTCTCCGAAACGGCGACCCTATCCAAACTCGTGTTACTGGAGTAAGCTCATTTTCTCCTCTCCCTTATTACCTATCTCACACACCTACTCATAACATAGATTGGCTGTGTACTCTCGTCAATGATTGCTGCCACTCTTGCCATCTCGAGCCGACCTAACGAAACCCTCTTTGCTGTCATTGCCGCTGTCTCGGCATTCAATATCGCCGCTGAGAAAGCAAATAGCGATCCGAAGCCTGCAGGGCCGGCCTCCTGGGCAGTGAGGTTTGTGGATGCGTTAGCGGCCGGACCGGGGGTGGATTACGAGAGCCTAGTGAAGATTGAAGAAATTAACGTTTAGGTACCGGTGGGTAGAGAATACGAATAAGTGGGAGTGCCCAGCTTTACTTTGAAACGTAAATAACAGGAAGTATTAGAGCAGTAGGTGTTTGGCAATTTGAGCAGGATCATCGGTCCCTAGTTGTAGGAATAATATATATCGTCCCTACTCTTATAGTCTATTCATTGCTAGATGTCTTTTTTCTCTGAATTCCGACACAAGTAATCAGTCAGGCAATATAGTGAATAAATAAAGGGAATTTAAAGTTACGATTATGCCCAGTTCATATCCATTCTGTGTATCTCTCATATCACCTCTCAAGAAGCTAGCTTCATAGTTACGGTGTACGTATTCACTTTGTCGATATGAATGAGTGAATAAATTAATCATAAGTACATTGTTTGGTCGATATATACCAGTATCGGCTTAACTTCTCCAAGAATATCAATTATACACTACTAACCCTAAATATTTGAAAACACACTAATAAATAACTAATAGGGACTAGCTCTCACCTTAATTAGAGAATACTATTGGTCTACAGGTAATAATATAGTTAATTGGTATATATTAGTTAGTACAAATATATTACTCCACCAACTTCATACCATCTAACCACTATAACCTACAACCGCGTGGGACTAAATTGGTAAAAACAATACTATTTCCCGACCCTATCATACACATAACTAATTCTAAACAAAAAGAATGCGCAGTTCGATGGACTGTTCTTAAACGCGTAAAAATAACGGAAAATATAAAAAAACGATAAAAAAACGATTAAAAAAACGATAACAAAAAACAATAACAAATAAAGTATAAACCAAGAACCCCTCTATGTCTTAAACACACAACCCCACCAATAGAAAACACATCTAATAATCAAGTCTTAGCGTTGATATATCGATCCTATTGGCCCGTAATCCCCCCCCTCGCAGTCCAGTTCTTCTTTTGATGGATACTCTGGGACCACCTCCAGCAGCCAAACCACTATCCCCCGTGCGCTCATGGCACACATTAAATAAACACCAAGGACTATTCGCATCGCCTTAGTCGCACTAACGAGCTGAATTGAAGAGAACAGAATCGTTAACCAAGCGTACAGGATGCAGGTACCTATTGCCGTAGCCATATTCTTGAGCTTTGCCATGCTAGGATGAGTAACCATCAGGCGGTCCGATACGTCTGCTATTTTCCAAGACCAGCGCAGGCTATTCCCTTCCCCAGGGTCCTTGGGACCTAGGCATAACCTCGACCAAATAACATCCGCGACGTGCACAAAAGCGGTACTGAACATAACAGAGACGATGGGCCAGAAAGAAGTCCAGCAGGCGAATGATATGAATGCCCTCTCTCCCAAATATACACTCTGGGCTATCACCCCTCCTGCCCCTGCGATTGCTAGTATGTGGAAAATAACAATCTGCCATTTTGGGATTGTCCGTATTCGGTAAGATCCGGTTCCCTTGGAAAGAAGAATCTTTTCGAGATTGGAGACTTCTGGTTTCTCGTCTCGAGCGCTCCAGGAGACTCTTAGTGGTAAGGTTGATGGAGTGCAGATGGAAAGAAAGAATGCCATGATTGGGTGGTAGGTGTGGATTTCCAGTATCTCGTCCGTTGAGTTTCCGATCATTCCGACCATCGTAGGCATCTATATATGTATGTAGCTTGTTAGCATTTCTCATTATTGCACCCTTTGCTGATGGCATATTCGAAGATTAAATGAATACTTACAAAACCAAGTGCGGTAGAGCCTGATGCATAGCTCGACATGGTATAGTTATCAGTGTTTCCCATGACACATTTAAGCATCTCTCTACACTTTGTCGAATCATAGAGGTCGATCTCAACACTACATAAAGCTATAGCTTCGGTAACGATGCCCATAGCCTCCGTTATTATGAACTTCTTATACCACATGTTTGCTTGCTTGATGATGTCGTGGAGCTCGATGGTGTTCTTTGTCGGACGTTTACTCTGTACTTACACATTCAACGGAAGCTTGATTCCCTTTTAAACAGATCGAAAACCAGCAAAATCTACACCACCTTTTTGAGTCAAGCCAACGGTGAGGGGCGGTTCCGAAACAAGTGTATGCACACACTTTCTTAAAATACCACATGAGCTGCGCTAAACTGGGAAATAATGCAGACCAATCACCCAGAGTACAAAAAAGAAACGAGTTACACTGACGCAGAAAGCGGGGTATCCGCAGATCGAATACATACAGAATTCTCTAATAAGAAAGAAAATTCACCATAATGATCCAATTAGAGAAAATCTCAGACTCAGAAGATCCGAACTCGGCGAAGCCTAGCTCCCACATTATAAAACGTGAATAAAATTTCTTTTAAGAAGTCAAGGCAATACGTGCAGATTCTGATAGATTTTACTTAATGTTAGTACTCAGATTTACTTAGCCTATAACAGAGTATTCCTCAGCCATATATAGCTACGCCATCTAGCCTATCAAATCGAATACTTGTACTTTCGCCAGTTCCTAAATACGATTAACCGATACCACTGTATAATAACCATTTAGGATCAAAATCGTCTGCTTTTCCCCTTTACAGAACCCCTGTAAGCCCTCCCTTTGGTACACAAACAAAAGCAAAACATGAATAACTGCCCGGTCGACTCGTTAATCGCGATAACAGAGGTCTTAGACATATACTTAATCCACTAGTCCACTCAGGCTCTATTCCTTCTGGATCTTTCTTTAGAAGACGGCTGGGTATGTACTCTGTGATTCTTCTAAACTGCTTTAGGCTGATTTTGTGCAGCACCAGGCACCATGCTGACAACAGACATTATATAGTATCGTACCTTACAGCGAAACCATTCAGGTCCCAGGTTTTAAACCGGGAAAGAATCGTGACTTAACCTCCGCTCTCACCCGCAATACCACCAAGTAGTAGTTGTAAAAGCACACGGGTACCGGTAAAGGTTATTTCACGCCTTAGCTGTTTTGTGGCTGAGCGTATTAGGAGTTCCAAGCTTAACTTGCCTAAAATTTTATGCATATGCAAAGCTCACCGGAGCTTTGTACTACATATAAGTTATAGGTAGCGCGCGGGGGCACCCAGACACAGACATCATAGCTTAATTTAATCCAGTTCTCTTAAAATTTAATGATCTAATCAGACCACTTTTTATAATTATTCTGAAGCAGAAAAATGAGAAGCACAAAGTTATAAGCCAATAAATCTTCCCCCAAGAATAACCCCACAAGCAGCGAACCAGGAATTCATGAGTATTTGAGCCGGACCGAGCCAAGCCGGGTACAGCCTACATACGTGGTCGTGTTACTTTTTTAGTGAAATCACATTTTTACAATGAATTTACCACGCAAAAGAACAGAAACGCCTCTAAGGTTAAGAGTTTATCTTTCGACCAAGTCACTTCTGGCCTTCGCGATAACTTGTCTTTTTTGCTATTCGAAGCTTTGATTTTGTATCAGGCCGCGCGCGGTAACTGTATTACAATAGCCATTACCACAAGCTTATAGAAAGCAGAATAGTCCTGACGTGAATGAAATACCGAAACTAAAGGCCCAAACTAAAGCCACGACTATCCGGCTATATCTAGATGAATGATTCCTAATCACGGCTCTAGGGCGGTTCAAATCAAGTCTTCAACCACAGATAGATAGTCGTGATAGAACTCTGTAAGATCCTCATATATCATATCCTCTCCTCGGCAGTCGGCATGTCGTATATACCACTGGCCGAGTGATTTTCCATGTCTGGATATACGTAGTGTGTATGTGCGATCTAAACAAGTATTTATCGGCCAAGTAACCAGCTATGCAGCATCGAGTGAGCTTAGCCCTATGGCCTTGTGCTAAGCTTTCGAAATGATGGCAGTACTAAGTCTTGGCGAAAAACTACACTTTACGCTAAAGATATAGCCAGGTGAAAAATGCCCCCAATGTGGCAGTGGCTTTATACGCAACAAGCTTCAGGCTGGCTAATGAAAAAAATCTCAAGATTTAGGGGGGGGGCAGCTTCACCGAACTATGGGATGCAGGATCGGTTTGCTAGTGAGTATTTTGTGTATATTTCCCTCTGAAATCTCCAACAACTGTTTTTTTTAAAGGTGCTGGCCCATCCCTGGCTAAAACTCTCCAAGGCAAAAAGGGGCTGGTCTAGGTGTGTTGCGGATGCCCGCCCCGCCAAGCGTCCGACACCCAGCATGCCCGCTTGCCCGCTCGCTTACCCACTCAGTCATAGTTAACTACATACGTATAATCACCGTACTTCTTCTGCTCCTCTAAGTCCTCATGCTGTATTATTTACTCCTTCTCCCCTTCTCCTATACGCCCCCCGATTACCTCTCTATTAGGACTTAAAGAACCCTAGAGGATCAATATAGAAACTACACGAACTCCTTCTTCATTACCTCCCAGGCATCTATTCCAATAGCCCGCCCAGTCGTACCGTAATACTGCCTTCTTAATTATATACCAAGCTATCCACCCCTTCAGAATCCCTGCCTCTTCAATTTTTCGACCGCCGCCTTTCCGCCCGCCGCCAAGCCTACTCATGAATTCCACTCCCGCTGTCGTTTTGCCGCCATTTCCAAAGATTTTGCCTGCTTTTACCCGCCTTTAGCCTCTCTTTCATTTACTTTTAACTTGTGTTAATTACCGCCTCTATTCCTATCTCCTTTTAGTCTCTATTCCTACCTGCTAGTGCCATATACATAGGAGTTATAAATTAGACTAACACATACCATAAGTTGATTAATCTTAATAGAAGCTGCAATATTAGCAGCAGCAAAACAGATCATGATGTATCTATAACCCATAATTCATCTCTCCAATGTGTTCCATATATTCATTCCTATTTTTACAGCCTGGCACGCGCCCTCATAGTCTCTTTTCATGTTTATATAACATACATGAGTACCATAATCTATGATTTCGCAGATTTAACGAATAAACCAAAAATACCTTCTATTCAGGGTTAGGGTTGTGATAGACTGCAAGTTAAAAATCTAAGAGCCACAATTTACTTCGTGGCCAACTTATGCTATAGAGTATATGCCGCGGGGTAATATTGTGAGCGGGATGTGGCTTGGGTAGTATAGAGTAAATAGAGACTTTTACTACAGAGTTGGTTGCCTTCTTTTCCTTATTTACCTCGTTAAATACGTGCACCCCAGCAGACTAGCTTGGTGAGTCACTAATTACTACTGACTTATCTCACAACATTTATGAGTGAACTCTTAGAGTTGGAACCGTGGGTTAAATCGCTTTTATCATATATTCACTAAAGCATAACCTATCACTCGATTTTATTGCGTACCAGTTGTTGTAAAATAGAGAGGGCGAGAGTAGACTAAAGGCTTAGGAGGACTCGCTCCAGCGAGTGCTACTATGGGTCCTATATATATGCTGCTAGAGGCGAAGCCTCCTACATCATAGACCCAAAACCTGCTTGTACTCGGCACTATACCTATTCAATACCCATAATACAACACCAGTATCTTCCCATAAGAACACGACCTCATCGGAATCTAAAGTCTTTATAGGGTATTAGACACTTTACGAAACTTTAAGTATTTCTAAACACGCTGAGAGATTCTTAGATGAAGTTAACCGTATAGTTCTCGCTATTGTGTTCCAAAGTGCTCGAAATCGACAACCTTACTCGCATAATATCACCCAATATTATTATAGAGGTTATAGTAGTTCTACTATGATTATCTTGACTAGAGTAAATAGTTACAATCTCTATTCTTTAATTTACCGACATGGTGAGCCTTTGCTTATATCTTTCTTAAAATTTACTGAAGCTTGTATATAGAAAACCGCTTAGACAAGTTACCAACAGCGATATTTCCAAGCCCGTAGAATACAGATAATATGATCAAAAACAAGACTTATATCCGAACTCTACATTCTTACCACTTCCTATCTCCTCTCACAAAAACCCCATAAACTAGACGAGACACAAACACGAGTGACCCACTATGACGAAGTCGGAACCCTTCATTCCCGTCGCTTACACCTCCCAACCAGAAAATTACGTACACACAAAAAAACGCCCCTTCCCCCCCCTTCAACCCTTCCCCCCCCTTCAACCCTTAATATCCAGAACCTTCTAGTACACCCAACCTCCACAAAAAAAAAAAAAAGGGACCATTGAGCACACAACAACAAAATGAAAAAGCCGAACCCCCCCACAAGTGATTTCATCCGAAATTAACGAATCCTACAATCCACTCGATCCTATAATATAATATAAAAAACCTAGTACGCGCGCACACAGGGTGAGACAAAAACCCATGGCATTCTCACCCAATCAGTTACTCTTAACTCAAAAATTATATAGAAAAGGGAAAAGCCCCCCAATGCAAATCCAATCGATCTCTACGGTTAGTTTAGTCTAAGGAGATATATATCAAATCGGCCCTTTTTTTCATTTACAGCATAGAATAACTATACTAGCTAAGTAGTCCTCGGCAAACCCAAGATACCTGCCGTGTTGCCGGGAGAGAGACAGACAGAGACAGAGAGAGTATTTTAGCCTTTCGCTTATATACCGGACCGATCGATAGTCTAGTCCGGTTAAGGTTATCACTGTCTGGCTGGGCTAGCTGGCTGACGTTGACGTTGACACACCCCCGAGTTGCCGACGACGGTGCGATCGGTCAAACCCGAGGAAGGGAGAGAGGAGAGGGTCTTGCGGCTATTATGGCAAGTAATTTATCGTGAACACTCGCGTGTGTAGATTTAAGGGAAGTTACTCTATTCACTCGGCTCGGTGTATATATTTTCTCTTACATAATGGAGCTTAGACCTATATGTATGTAATAATATGTGGATCTCTTGAGTGACATATAGGGGGGGGGATTGGGAAGAAAGAAAGAAAAGAATTATAATGAGCTTCGCTTTTTTTGTATATAGGCGAATCAATTTGGTTGTATCCACTCTCTGGCCTAATGCAGAGATTTCTTTCTTTCCCCCCCACCGATTATGTCTCACCAATAGTCGAATGTAGACCGGACTTGATCATTTTAGAATAGTGCCTAGCGTTAAGTATCAATAAGCTAACTTATTAAACTCTCAAGTAACCGCCCTACCCCCGCACCACTTCCGAATTCCGATCTTGAAGAGCTTTGGAAGTGTGTTTTGGGAGTCAATGTGACTCCCCTTCACTAGCGCGCTAGGTGAACAAAGACCCAGAGTGACGTTTACATAAAGGTTGATAAGGCGCACAACTGGTAAGGATAGGGGGGGAGGGGGTTTCATGGTATAAATTGGATTTGTTTTGGGATGAAGGAATGAGAAGGAAAGCTTGGGCCAGTAGTCTTCGGTATGAGATATAGTTGCTCCACAGCGCTAATAACTTCCACAAATAAGGATCGCTGGGTATGCAGAAAATCATCCCGACACTTTTCCTAATCCCTGTAGAAGATTATTCCTCGGCCCACTGCACTCAAAGAGAATTGGGGGGGGATTCCAGAAGCCTCATTAAGTGCATGACCCACTAATTCGGTGTGTATTTACATCATGAGATCTCACCTAGAATTGAGCTCTGCTGTCCACGGAGTCAATTGTACACGCTGGTAAAGGTGAATATCTCCAGGTGGCCTACCAAAGAAAGTTTAGTGATACTATAACGCATACGTACCACAGTTGTCATAAGTCACTATGTGATTTCCCCCCGCTCTTGCTCTCCGCAGGCATAATCTCAGGGTTTCTCTTGACGATACCTCAATCTGTTGATTTGTTTCATGGCGCCCGTCAAATAACCAGGACCATGGCTCGCCTTGAAGTACCTGTGGGTTCCTTCACTAGAGTACGTGGCAAAAGCTTCCACAAGTCAACGGGAGCCCCTTGCTCAGTTGCCAGGCCCGTTGTTTGGCTAGAGGGGAAAAGGACCAGTGAGAAGGCGTTGTCGTGAACTCTGCCCCTTGTTCAAACAATTAAACTGCCCCTTATCACCCTTATCAGCAGAGAAAAGGAAAAAAACATAATGTAATATCACATGTGCATTTCTTTTTGGGAAGCCTTGCCACGGCCTCCTTGTCGCTTGCATTACTTAGCTAGGCGAAGTGCTGTGTCTGGCACTCTGCTGCCCCTGAACCAGCCCCCAAAGCAGAACACGATCTGATAAGATTGAAGATAGTGCTGTGTCCCATCTCGCATCGCCCCGCCACTGCTGTCGTCGTCATTGCGCGTACCTGCAGCTGAGAGAATGGAAGCGCCACGCGGCACAGCCCCACTCAGCTTGTTTTGGGATCCACTTGGATACAGTTCGCTTGTTCGGAACAGCACCCAGGAGGCAGAGTCGGGGAGTTATTCTGCACGTAGTGGTTGATGATGGTATAGAGTGAGAGCTGTAGACCTCAGTGTGTAATTAATCATCGTCCTCGAGTCCCCTCACTTGAGAATGGCAGTGTCCATGCCGGCTGTACTCCACGATGTAGGGCATATATCGTGTTTCAGGACAAGTCTATCTGTCCATGATTGGGACCTGGCACTCGGGTAAATTTATCGTGGCCTCAAACAGCGGTAATGCTGCCCGGGGGGAGCCCTGGCCTGACGGTTTCACCCCTCAGCTATCACATCACATATTTGCCTGTCGCCATTCACCGCCAAGCGCTCATTCTATTTCCATGTGGGAAGAAGAGGGATTCCGGGTATATATGCATCATGGTATTTTTAGTCTGTGCGTGTATTCACACCTATCCCTACTCCAGCATGGAGGGCAGACGAGCTTCTCTGCTTTCTAGCCGCGGCTCAAGTGACGAGAGCCGTCGCAGTAGTGTATTTGCCTCGCTGTGCAGTTTCACCGTACATAGACCAGAGACTTTAGACTCCATGGTGTATTTTGGTATACCCAAAGATATCCGTCCATAGATGCGGTGCCTTCTGTAAATGCCACCTTCTAGTAAAACAGGAAGTCTTGATCATTGCTATGGTGTTTTTCCGGAATACCTTCATGTATTTGTGATGAATTCATTCACTCATTCACTCCACGGAATACTTCTTCAATGTACCTGCCCTACGTGTACCCTATCCCTACGGTCACTACCGAGATTCTTTCCTCGGAACCGAGCCGTATGCCGCTTGGCCGCATCCTTTTCTGCATGGCCTGCAACTCTCATTGGCCCCGCCCAACCCTAACCCAGTCCCTTTAGTGCCACCGCGCGCCTCCCGAAACAGTAGCAAATAGAAGCCTCGCAAATCTATTGGTACCCAGTGGCTATCAGGCGTAACATTAGAAAGATCGCCACGAACCTAGGCACGGAAAACTTTGCATGCAGGGTTCGGACCCAGAGACCCGTTTTCTTGCAGGCTATTGGATCTTGCCTTTGCTCCTGGTAAGAGACAATTAATGACCTGCGCTAACCTCAACAGAAGTACTCATGGGCTGTGTGCCTTCTGTATAAGTTGACCCCATTCTCTCCCCCATTTGAAGGAACCATCAAACCATTCGAGAGCAAGTCACTCCAACTGTCCTTCAGTTTCCTTTTCCCTCACTCACTTTTCAAGTTCATTTCTTTAAACGACTGGGTCGTTCTTTGAATCTGTTTACTCTGACCATTCTTTTGAAGAAAACACATTCTATTACTTATTTCTAACAAGTACTGTGTACTATATCACACTCACTCCTCACATCACCAGTCTCGATCGACTGTTATATTTCCAAGAAATTTCATACCACCACCACAACTAAAAAAATCAAACATGTCTCGCTCATTCGCAGTTATCGCTTCTGCTCTTCTTCCTCTCGTCAGTATGGTCAGTGGCCACATGGTTATGTCTAACCCTCCCCCAATCCGCTACTCGGGCAACAAGTTCTCCACAACCGTCGACTACGACTACACATCTCCCCTCGACGCCTCGGGAAGTGACTTCCCTTGCAAGGGATACAACTCACTCCTCTCCACCTCAGAGGGTGGCTCAGTTGCAACCTATGCAGCAGGATCCAGCCAGACTATGACCATCACTGGAGGTGCCGCACACAACGGTGGGAGTTGCCAAGCATCCATCTCTGAGGACGGTGGTTCTACATTCAAGGTCATCAAGTCCTATGTTGGAAACTGCCCTCTCAGCAGCGGCGACACCACTCTTCCATTCACCGTTCCATCAGAGACCAAAGACGGCGTAGTTCTTCTCGCCTGGTCTTGGTTCAACAAGGTCGGAAACCGTGAGATGTACATGAACTGCGCCGCCGTGACCATCACCGGCGGAGGATCGGGACTCAGCGCTCTCCCGGACATGTTCGAAGCCAACATTGGAAACGGATGCACCACCACCGAGGGAGCCGACGTTCTCTTCCCTAACCCTGGCGACGACGTCACCACCGCTTCCACCGGCTCAACTGCAGCTCCCGTTGGCAGCTGCGGAAGCTCCGGCGGCACAACCCCCGGCGAGTCCTCTTCACCAGCTGAGTCTGCGCTCCCGACTTCCACCTCTGCTGCTGTCGTCGCTCCTACTACAACTTCGGCTGTCATCGCTACTACTTCGACTGTCAAGGCTCCAACAACTTCTACTGCTAAGTATGGACGCCCAAGCAAGAGCAAAGCAACTTCAACCGCTACTTCTGTCGCTGAGGCTGCTCCATCAGAGTATCCTATCGAGTCTGGTACTCCCGAGTGCAAGAGGTCCGTCAGGTACACTCGCTCCCTCCCTATC
Source organism: Verpa conica (assembly GCA_033030425.1). Classification (NCBI taxonomy): domain Eukaryota; kingdom Fungi; phylum Ascomycota; class Pezizomycetes; order Pezizales; family Morchellaceae; genus Verpa; species Verpa conica. Next base: position 1,794,422 of record JAUFSD010000007.1, on the reverse strand, counting down.
GATGTTCAGCCCGGTTGCCAGTGCACCTGCGAGAACAACGTTCCTAAACCTGTCTGTGGAGGGTCTCTATAAGTTCACGGCCTCTCTTTGATTATTCTTTTTTTTGGTGGTTCTTGTATTATTAAGCTTTCTTGAAGCTGCTTTTTTCTTGGTCCAGTTGAACTGGTGGTGTTTTTTTACTTCTTTTTTCTTCTGTATAGAAGCATTTCTTTTGTTGCTTGCTTTCGTTTGGTATAATAGTCACTGGTTGGGTATAAAAATATAAGCCTATCTCTGAAAAATATAAGATCTTGCTCTAGATGTCTCTGTGCTGTTTGTTAGTGACTGGGCTGTGCTCGTGTATAGACAGTTCTCATTGGGTAGATAAGTATCTCGGCACTAGTTAGCCGACTCTTAGTAGACCCGATTTTTTGCTGTATCGTCATAAGGCATCACTCGGCTCTTCACCTTTCTACAAATCACCGAATCAATCATAAGTACATGGCTAAAAAAATCACCGAATGAACTAATCATAAATACTCTACAAACACACAAGCCAGTAATAGAGATATCTAACCGCTTTAAACATTACTACCACATTCCCAAACCACTCACTATACACACACTAAGACAAACCCCACTCCCACTCTTCCTCCTGTCTACACCTCCACCCCCCATTCTCCCGCCTGCGTAAACAAAGCCCCAACTTCTCCACATACACCTCCACATCCACCTGGAGCGCATCAATCTCATCACAAACAAACCCCCAAGAATTCACACAATCCGCCGGACTCGAGTCGTAAACAGCACACAGCACACTCCTCGTAAGTCGTAGTAAACACACCAACTCGCAAAGAACCTTGATCTCGTGGTCTAGCGAGAGTGTTTGTATGGCTTGGTCGTTGATCCCAGCCCAGTTGAAGCGCGCTTGGAAGTTGCCCCAGAGGTAGGGTAGTTGTATCTCAAGAGTGTACCGGAAGCGCCATAGTGCATGGTAGGCTGTGAGGGAGGGGGCTAGAGGGTGTTAGTGTGGTATTGGAGGATGATAGAGGGGAGGGGAGTTACCGAGGCCGAGGATGTATGGTGCTTTTATCCTTAGGCTTGAAGATGTGTATCCGGGTATCTGTAGTGGTGTGTCGAGGTTGAATAGTGATAGGAGGGTTCTGGGCCCGAGTTTGTCTAGTCGGATAGAACTGTCGTTCAGTGTGGAGAATAGATACTCATCGTTTTCTTCTACGTCGGCGGGTGGGTGGTGTTTGGGGTGGGGTCTTTTGATGTGGGGTGGGCTTTGTGAGGCGGTGTTGTGGGGTATTGGGTTATTAGTGGGGGTTTTGTGGTGATATGGTGCTTGTGTGCTCTGGTAGCAGAAACTGAACTCCCGGTGTATGTCCATTTTGGCTCTGGGGGATTAAGGTGGGGGTGGGTTAGATAGGGTTCCTGAGGATGTGGAAATATGTTGTCCGGGGGGTTCATGGCTATAGAAGTATTTTAAATATATCAATACAAAACAAAAGTCCTGGATTCTATAGCTATGAACCCAGGATTTATTGCTGTAATTATCTTTTGATTCACTGAATAAATACAATGAAGGTCGAGCGCAGTCAGAAAGGGACTGGCCCGTTAAAGCGCATGCAGCTCTAAGCCATTGGTCAATGTTTAACACCCTCGTAGTGGTAAAGGACATCATTACAGTGTAGGTAATTGCTTATATAATTATTTCTTAGCCCAGGAAACCCCTGGGAATCCCAGTTTATATCTTTATAATCCACACAACCACCCTTATTAGAAATCTAACTAGTCCACAATCCTTCAGATATCACTATAGAAAAAGAACACTCTTTATCCTAGAATTTGTCGTGCATGGAGCAGACGTGAGTTATTATTGCTCTGCTTTCCTAATTCTAGGCGTAAAGATTTACCTACAGCGTGAGACCGCTGTGTAGCCGTTTACTGGTGTATAGGATGAAGACCTTGATGAGGCCGACCGGGTCCACTCAATATAATCATATTTCGTCTTTAGAATACCTTCCGGCTTCGTGCTAATAGTTCAGATGCTAAAAAGAATAGAATAAGGAGGATTTACGAGTGATTATCCATGATCTGTAACTAGTGCGGCTACGAATATCGCTTCCGGGTGAGCATTTTCAGAATCGCGGGCTTAGAGTGCTATAGGAAATGAGATATTACGTCTATTTTAGGAGAAATAAAAACAACCAGCCACACAAGCACAACACTCCATATACATACAGCAGCATAAATGACAGAAGGAAAAATAAAAAAGAGCCTTGTGCGGTTTAAACGACAAAACCCTATAATACCTGTCTAACAGGGGGAGCTCGTGGCGTAATATATAATGAGTTCGGTACACTAACAATTTGACCTTTCTATCGAGACTAATGAACGTTCGATTCTTTTGCGCTACTTAATCCCCAAGCCCCTCTTCGGCAATGACGTGCTTGTAGGCAATACGCAGAGATGAATATATGTATGAATGATTTTCAAAAGGATAGTGGTATTTAACGACTAATACCGCAATTAGAAACCCTATTTGAAGTAGTATAGTTTCTTCTCTTCTCTAGTTTGAGGTTTCTGCTTTAGTTTACATGCAATATTATATATACATGTAGTGCACACTTGAGTCATACTTACATATATGAATGCCCGGGTATTTCTGTTCTCATATAAACCTTACAAAGGTGTTGCTGAGTAGATTGCAGATATTGGTGCTAATATAATCTCACTCACTAGTATCGATTACTTAATTAAGGTTGTACGTACATATCTATCATTGCTAATATAGAAGCTTTGCCCCTCTATCTCACATTGGCTTTATTTCTTTTGAAATAGAAAAACCCGGCGCACCTGTTATATCTCTTAGCTTAGTGTATTTTATGAGCACTAAACTTTTTTTAAACCCCCTCCCCCTAAATCTAGACACTATAAAAACCTTGCCGAAATCTTACAAAAACATTATTCGGCCATAGGTAGACTTGTATTGTCGCAGCAGAGATAACCGCCAGCTATGGAGTGGTGAATGTGCCAAAATCTATTTACTTCAGGTAGCGACCACCGACAGTATAAGAATACTAAAATCCGGTGCACTCATGGGCATTAGTAATAAAGTAGGGCCCAGGACTACCAGTGGTAAACCTATTTTTACTGGTAGACCTATTAGTAGTTAGGGCCTCTTTGTGGACTAATAACCAGAAGATCCCTCCTATAAACGACGTAGATCTACAATTAGTGAATGTGAGTTTAGTACACTATAACACCAGTAATAAAATTAGTCTTAACAAATTCACCGCCCTAGAACTACTCGAGTTAGAGAGGAAGTCCGGAAAAACAAAAGAGACTCTTCAAGCCAGACTCATTGACTAGAACAAAAATTCGCTGAAAGGACATTTCCTATTCGCCGTAAAGATCCCCCTTGTTTTTCTAAACTTCTTTCCTGACCCGAGTAAAATCTATGCCAAGAAATCTACATACAAAGGAGGAAAGCAGACATTACTATATGATATACCTTAAATGATTACTTCTTCTGTACTTTATACCAGTGTTGCACCCGAGCCCTCCTCAACCCTTCTCATCCAGCACCCACCGCACAAATACCTTAGAAGTAAACACCCCAAGTCTCCATGTACATGCGGTCGCATATAAAACCCAGAGTACATATTACGTACATCAGTTGAATCTAGCGATTGCGGGTAGACACCTCCCTATATCTCTGCCTTGATATATAGTGCAGGCTGCAGGCTGCGCTGCAGGAACCCGGAATAATCCCGACATGCGATAAATGAAAGAAATCTGACAAATTACGGATAAAACAAATAAAAAGATCTTGGTTTTTCTTCAATGGTTTTTTCTTTGTTCGCTTGGGTTCTCCACGTATAGCGGGGTAGTTACAGATAAGTAACGGATAAGACAGTCACGTGCAAGGGGATCTCAGAGTCTTACATCATCCCCCACCAACAGCCTCCTTCACCTCCCCCCACTTGTAAGCTCCTTCACAGCCCACTACTCATTAACAAGTACTCACAAACCACCGAGAAAGCTATGGATAAACAAGCCTCAGAGGGAGAGAATGTCTTGACGCCGGAAGGGATCTCCTCCCTGCTCGACACTGACCTGTACAAGCTCACAATGCAGTGTGCTGTCCTAGCTAGCTACCCAGATGTCGGTTTGTTCACCACTCCGTTGAAATTTACCTCCCGGTGAAGTTTAGTAGACCTAAGCCTATATCGATAGATGTAACCTACGCGTTCACGAACCGCACACCCGACCTCAAGTTCACGCGAGCTGGGTTTGATTGGCTGCAACTACAGTGCACAAGTTTGTTTTCCCAATGTCTGGCCATTATGGTAGCACTAGTAACTGCATTCAATGACTAATATATAATATAGAGCTTGGAGACCTCCGGTTATCCCCCGACGAGCTCAAATTCCTCAAATCGTCATGTCCATACCTGCCTACAGCCTACATCTCCTACCTCGAAAAATTCCACTTCAAACCAGCGGAACAGCTCAAATTAACGTTCACCCCAACCGGGGATGCTAGCGAACGAACAGAAACGGAAGGGAAGGATACCAATGATAAACAGGAGATTGTTTGTTTGACTTTGCTTCATCCTGATGGAATCGAAGGCTAAGTGTGCGTATAGGGCGATGTAAAAATCGATATAAAAGGGAAATGGGTTGAGACTATTCTCTACGAAATCCCACTACTGGTTCTAATCAGCGAAGCGTTTTTTAAGTTTTCGAATACCGATTGGGACTACGAGGGCCAAGAGGAGAAAGCGTACGCAAAGATCCCACCCCTTCGTTTCTTTTTGCTAATAAATTACGACGATCATAGTTATAACAAAGCGAAACAGCTCCTAGATAATGGATGTATATTTTCTGAGTTTGGAAGTAGGAGGCGGAGGAGCTACCGTACGTGCTTGTGATTCAAAACGGAGATTTCCTAGCTCACAGATCGAGATACAGATACCCAAGAGCTAGTCCTCCGGGGCTTAACCCGTGCCAGCAAAGAATACGGTGACGGCCCCGGCCGTCTCAGCGGTACCAGCAATGTTCACTTCGCTCATAGGCTCGTCACCTCCCTCCCTAGTTAATATTGGACCCACTGACTGACCCTTGCAGGTTTGGACTAGCGCCTATAGGAACTGTCGCACATGAATGGTTCATGGGAATCGCCGCCATTACCAATGATTACGAGTCTGCTAATGAGATCGGTCTCAATAAGTGGATCAGCTGCTTTGGTGAAGGTGTAAGTTGTCCCCCTGTACCTTTCCCACTTATTACAGAAAACTAACACTAGCGAAGATTCTTGGAATTGCTCTCACTGACACCTTCGGTACCGAACAATTCCTACGCTGCTTCGCTCGTCGCTACAAGAATGGGAAATCATACGCCGAAGTATTCGCCGGCGTACGCCAAGATTCGGGTGACCCGGAGACGTTCGTCAAGATGATGAGAAACTTTTATGATACCCACGGAATCAAAGAGAAGAAGACAATTGTGTTTTCGGATAGCTTAGATGTAGATCTTTGCCTAAAGTATCATAATACTGCACAAAAAGCCGGATTTATTGTGAGCTTTGGGGTTGGGACTTTTTTGACTAGTGGGTACCCATCTTGTTTCACTTTACCTTATCAGATTGTTCTAACGGCCTGTGGTGCGACAGATGACTTCAATAATCTCTCCGAGCCCTCGAAAAAATCAACCCCCCTAAATATTGTCATCAAGATCTCCTCGGCGGCAGGCAACCCAGCAGTCAAAATCAGCGACAATATCGGGAAAAACACCGGTGATAAAGAGACGGTCGAGCGGGTTAAGCGCGACCTTGGCTATGCGGAGAAGAACTGGAAAGACGGAGACGAGAGGTTTAGGTGGGGGGGGAAAGAGGTGACAGAGAAGTAGGAGGCGAGGGTTGTACTATACGAGGCATTAGAGCCTTTGGTGAATAACCTTAAAGGGTGTGTATACTCTAGAAGTAGGTTTAGCCATCTCTCATCGAGCTATTAAAGTTCATTATAGGTAGAAGTAGTTATACTGTGTCCTGTTTTTCTAGCCTAGACTATATTAAAATTACCTTATCTCTTAGAGTGCTACATTTAGTGGATGTGATAGACCTTGGTGAATATATTTGCTCTATTGCCATCATGAAGAATCACTCGAAATTTGACAAATAGTTTAAAATCTCATCGGAATGATCGGTAGATTGCTTACCTCAAGTCCTTAGGAAAATATACAACTACCTCTGTTCAATCCTTTATTGCAGTGCAAAATAGGTGTCAGTGAGAAAAGGACAAGAACTACGTATACTTGTTATGACTACCGAAAAACAAGGCAAAAAAAGTCTATTTAACCACGTAACAGAACCGAGTTCCCTCCCTTAGTACATACTAGAATTGAGGATACTTGTTAATTAATAGCCTACCCACTAGTTAAGCTAGATGAAAAAACCGAACCTACATAAGCCACTCCTAATTATCAAACTAATCAATTTTATCCAACTACTTAATCTACAAATATTCTAGCTAGTCAGTCACATATACTTGACGTGTTAAATACAAAAGAAAAGAACGATACATAACATACACCTATCCCAGGAAAGTTATCTTGATAGACCGAAGAAGAAAACCGATAATCAAGGCAGACACAAAAAGCTCTACACACAAAACCAACATACCCCTAGCTTACTACCGAAAAAACTATATCTACAGTCCAAAAACAAACGCATGTGGGCCACTTAACTACCAACATCCGATATCACGATAGGGTTTTCTTCTGTGCCCTCCAGAGCTAAATTGGTTAGAAAAACAGCAGACGAAAGAATAATCACAAATATTAGTAGACTTACTTCCACCAGAGCCCACAAGGTTCGAGTCCCCAGTTGCATTGGAGCTTTCATCCCCACTAGAACCCACAACCCTATCTCCACCCTCATCCTCATCACTAGTCTCCGGAGGCAAGCCCCCTCCCAACCCCAGAATGACATCCCTCGCCATTGCAAGATCATACTGACGCGGATGCGTCAACAAGAGCGCAGTCAACTCCGCCCTCGACAACCCCGGAGGATCCACATTCAAAACCTGAAACTCCGGTAAATCCCACGTCTTGAGACCGTTATAGACGATATCTCCAAAAGGATACGACTCCTGGCTGGCGATCACTTTGAAGTTATAGAATAATCGTAGGCCCCGGGCGTAACGCTGGTATGTGCTTTGGAGAATCAACTCGGCTACCCAGTAGTTTAGACACCTGCATGATCCTCCTTTACCGTCCTTGACGATGTCGAGAGTGTTTGGAAATAAATCGTTGAGATATTTAGCCATCTGATGTTATTTTTGAAGAGTTTTTTTTTCCCTGTTGGTTAGTGCTTTTCTTTTGTGATATAGACTACCCACCCACCCACCCACCCCCATCTTATTTAAGTTTGTGAGTAGAGGGTTCCCCGCCGGAAAATCGGCAGGGAACCTTACTCCGTAGACTGACTAGCAGGTCATGTGCGAGAAATATTAATTATAAAAAAAAAATTTATTATCTCGCCGTGAATAAAATATTCATTATGAAGTGAAGGAATGGAATAAAAAAAAGCAAGGAAGGATTCAAACCAGTTTTCTAGAAACTCTCAATCCCAATCTCGCCGGAGCACAGAATGCCGGAACCTTCGGGGTGTCCCCAACAGAATAATACTGGTCGGTATATGTTGGTGGGGTAGTGTTATTGGCGAGCAACAACTGAGCCAAACACCTAGCAGCGGCGCGGACCTTATTAGAGATTTCACTACGTTTATCAGCAGATTGACTCTCGTATGGACTCCCTAGAACCTCCTGCCAGGTTACTCTCTTCAGGACGGTTGACGAGGGTAGTTGGTGAAAGTTGATAGTACTGTAGGCTGACCGATCCGGGTTGCGGACACGCTTACCGCCGTGCCCGAACCTATTCGTGTTGGGAGTCGGGGGAGAGGATAGTTCCTCCGTTTTTATTTCTGGCGTATTGGAACGCGGGGGAGCAGCAGGCGGGACGGTTCCTAGGCTGTCGCGTAGGGGTGTTGAGGGCGCAACTGCCGTAGTCTTCGTGCTGCATGGAGGAGGGGAATCTTCGGTGGCCATTCTAGAATACTTGATAATGGGAGTATAAAACTTTGCAGAATCAAGATTAGAAGTAGTTTGGAAGATACTTGAGAGTTTGAGTATAAAAACTCGGAAGTGATTTTGGAGATACTCGAGAGTTTGAGGATGAAAACGCAGAAGTGGTTCTGAAGATACTTGAGAATTTGAGTATAAAACACAGAAGTGGTTCTGAATACTTGAGAATTTGAGTATAAAACGCAGAAGTTTTTCTGAAGATACTTGAGAGGGTGAGTATAAAAGTTTTAGAGAATCGAACTCAAGAGTAGCTTTGAAGACACTTGAGAGTCTGAGGAAGATGATATACGAGATTCATGACCTCTATTTAAATATAATGTAGATATCAGGTGATATCTCTAGTGACGTCAAATAATCTACTGTCCATTAAATGCACTAATAACATCCCCTCAAAACTATGGTCTACATCTTGGCACTACCAACTAGCATGTCCTGCATACGGTTAATCAAGAAGAAAAAAGAAAAATTTTCAGGCTAGCAAACAGATTCTAACGAACTATTGCCAAATAATACGTTCGTAGGTAGTCCAAGGAATATACTAAGTCATAGTTTATTGCTGCATACCAGATTTTATACCCAGAAAAAAGTCACTTGATATGAAAAAAAAAAAAAAAAAAAAAGTCCAACGAATATACTATATCTCCCGCACTAATCCAAATGTATGACATAGGTGAGGGTCTGCATATATAATGGTGATTGGTTGAAGTAAAAACAAGCTTGTATGAAAGTAGTAATAGTCACAGTTATTTATTCCAATATATAAATCCCACGATATCCACATCTTGCATCGTGGGTCTAAATTTTCGCAGGAATATATTTCCCCACACTGAACGCTAGCTCAAGCCAGCCTTGTAGCTCCCTAGTACTTATATATCTCCTTAGGCCCTCGAAAAACCTAATCGCCATCTAATTAGCTCCGGGTTATAGAGAAATAGGGCAACTACGTTCTCTAAACTACGATAGCCATCAAAGACCAAATGAATAAATGGCGACATTGCTTTAGACGAAATTCTGCCCAGCCGACTCTAGGGACTATACGTGGGGAGCCCTGATGTGGAGAGAATTTAGAAGGAAGAGCAAACAGAGGAGGAGGGAGAGAGAAGGAGAGGGAGCTGAAAATGAAGAAGAGAGAGGACGAATGGGGATGGGGAGACATGTGGGAGGAGGAGGCAAGCAGCGAGCAAATAGGAGGTTAAGGGAGTTTCTGGAGTACTTTGTTTAAAGTTACTTTTATATTTCTTATGCGTTTTTTGCTACTGTCTCTGCATATTTGAAGTGCGCAGCGCGAATACCTTAACCCCAGGGCTGTATGTAGTTATGATTAATTCATTCATTCATTCCAAATGAATAAATCTACTCATATATGAAATCTACTATATACTCTAACTATTCCTACCACCCAAGTACCCACCAAAATACAGATATCCTACCAATAACTATATCTAGTAACAATACCCCCCACCAAATACCAATCTCTATATCTAGTAACAATGTCCCACCAAGACCTATACTCAAAAAACATATCAATAAATCAGATAATCAAACCAACCAGAGACAACCAACTATATTTAAACTTTCTGCCACCCGCGCCACATGTAACCTGCCACACAAAAAAACACACATCACATCCCCCCCCCCTCTAAAAAAAAACAAAAATACTAACAAAACCAACCCCGCAAAAAAAAAAAAAAAAAAAAAAAAAAAAAAAAAAACACCACTACAGATCTCGAACGTTCTTAGACACACAACAAACTTTACAAGTCTAGATCATACTAGATGGCGCTCTCTCGCTTCCTTAGAGATCGATCTACATTATTCCCTTTTTACAAGGGGGGTGGATGGATAATTCCGTAGGAGACAGAAAACGGGTACGTTGGGATTAATACAACTAAACAGTTAAAAGAGATCTAGACAGACCTAGACTGGCCGCGTGTCCCCTAGCCTAACTGTCCAACCGAGATGGAGAGAAATTCACCGCGCACATTCAAGAGAGATAAACTAATTACACCCATCTCGCTTATATAATGTTTAGTCTTTTTTTGTCTTTTGTCGGGGATAAGTAATAATATTCAGTATATACTTATAATCATCAGTAATATACGGCTATGGTTCTCGACTCGGTTAGAGCAGATAAAGGCGGGGGATCGAGAGAGGGGACTAGACACCGATAGGGCCTAGAACATACAAATGACGAACGACAATCCATTGGAGGCGCCGATGACATCTAGACTTTTAAGTAGAGAAAGAGAGAGGGCGAGAGAGAGTGTTGTGACATCTAGATCTTTGGGCGTCAGAATGACTCAGTTCAGATGGTTTGTTTTTTTTTAAAAAAAAGGATTTATCGCGCGGTAGTTGGATAACTCCAACCTAATTCCTAGACTCCCTCACCCCACCCCCCGTTTCAAACTTACAGCGCTCTTCGCATGTATCATCTCAGTAAGAATATTCGGATGGATAACTGCCTTCTCGATCTCGGTGACAGCATCTAAAGGTGTAAGATACTATAAACATAGCTTACAGTATCTCCTCCCCCCCGCGTATGTCACAGACAAGAATATTATACTCTTCATATCTTTTTGAAACTCTTTGACAACCAATAACTTCCTATGCGTTCGGCGACCTAGTGATAAGTGGTGATCCAGGCCCTTGGACGTCCGACATACGCACTGACTTCTGACATAATGTATACTTAGTCTATTCAGATTTCTACCCAACCGGAAGTTATAGCTAACGCCGCTCATGTTCGTCACATGAGTCTCTCTCTCTCCTTCTCTCTGCCTTGCTAATAGTGAACCAACAGTCATCAAGTCTTTCACCCCGAAAACAGGTTTAAAATAAAAATAACGAAATACACTTGGACTTCTCTATGTTCAGACCCCCAAAGTCTGTGCTCGGGTGTTCCCGATACCAGTAGTCCCCGGGCCAAGAGTTTGGCCTGAGACTTGGCTCCTTTCTCCGAATAGTCGGATGCCAATAGATTGAAAACGGATCACATGTCATGATAGCCGATCCCCCTAAGAAAAAGTCAGATAACGGCATCGCATAAACCTTGAATTCTTTCTCAGTAATCATAGAACCCCCCTAAGTTATAATTCGCAGATAATTTTAATGTCTTTCCTTTATGCTATTTCTAGAGTGATATCCCCCCCCAGTAAGGACCACACGTCCTCATTCTCCTTTCCGATCACCCCCAACAGATTCGCGATGCTCATGACAATCTGATTCAATACAGGCTTCGGGGATTCCCATGACTTGTCTCGGGGTTCCCGTACTAATTCCGGTGTCCTTCCCGAAACGAATGTTTCTAAACGAATAAACCGACGTGATTTATTATCAACCTCTAGAAGGGGGGAGGGTGTGGAGGTAAAAATTACCGAAGATATTTAGAGAAAAAGTCTTTGCGCACAGAAGTCAATACCCCACGAGAAGTCATGTCTTGAACTACCGTGCGCCTCGCGGAGAAAAGCTTGCGAATATTCGGCATTTACTACCGAAACCTGAATAAGCCGCTCGGAGGGGGGGCGAGGGGGAGAGGGGCCAGACGTCAAAGTCCGGATACACCTCATTGGTTCAAAGGGTCACTGCTTATTCGGACCTCTTGATCAGCCCGAAACCCCACTATGATTCTAAAATAGTCCCCAGACTGTGTTGCGACTCGTCAGAATCTCAAAAGGAAACAAAAGGAAAAAAAACATCAGTCGAGATATCGGATGATACACCGTGACTTTAGAGGCGTAAAAGAAAAAAAACGAAAGAAAAAAAAAAAAGAAACACGAGGCTCGTGCATGAAAAGAAAAAAAAAAAGGGTTTAAACAAAATCAGCCTCCGAAAGTCTGGACTGCGTGGAGATCATATCTTGGAGATCAGATTTCCACATTGCTACCACTGGATTCCCCTCCCAACCCAAACTATACGGTCCAATCAGGACCCATGCTTCATATTCTGCTCGGAGCAGATCTTGTCTCCGGATCTACTCCGTCACACACTTCCCGTTTCCGCGGCCGAACACAAACGTAACGTAACGTAACGCAATACCGAGTGCCTGGAACCCGAATAGTCGGAGCTGCAGTGGTGGGGGGGGAGGGGGAGACGACAAAGTCACCAGATAGATTAAAAGCTCGAGTATCGGGGATCTCGGGTCATGCCACCATGTGGACCAGCAGTCAGCCAGCCAGCCAGCCATGCATGATGAGCCTGACCTGCCCTACACATTGACCAGATCCACCGATAGGGGAGCATAGAAGGCGGCAGAGTAATTGTGTATTGAGTATTTTAGAATATCCGCCCGGCGTTATCCCAAGGCTTGATGGGCTGGTCTAGGCTGGTTGACTGGCTGACTGGCTGGCTGGCTGGCTGCTGGCTGGCTGCTGGCTACCGGCTGCTGGCTGCCCTTGCACCCCGGCGGGTAATCTACAGTACAAGAGGCGCTGGAGCTGAGCAAGAGACGGGATGAACTCCCGATCGCCACGGTGGGACTTGGCCTCAACACCACCCCTCCGAGATTCTCCAGGCTTTAGCCTTACAGGGGCCCTTTTCTCTCCTCCGGGAGCTAGCCCTTAACGCCTAAACTGCCAAGCGACCAAGGATTGAGAGTGACACCGATGCAACCACGGACGCAGGTAGAATACCCTTCTTTTTTTAAAGTTTTCTCGATATTGATATTGATTGCTTTTAATCTTTTCTCCCTCGATCGTACCTGAAATGAGTGAATCTATACAGGTACCACCCCCCCGTCATACGTCCGATACGGATAAACCTCCAACCGAAGTCTCGAGATAGAGATCTTCAATTAATTAGGCAATGCTTCTACCTAGCCATGAAACAATGCAAACATATATCCCCCCCCTTCCCCCGGTGAGAGTTTAGCCACATATTCAATTGGCAGTAGAAATGGAGAAAAAGGACTCTATAAACAGTTCTATATGGTATAATCTCACGGATTGCAGGTCCGGTTGATTAATTCTTTCTTGCTACTGTTGCCTAAGCATGGCTGTAATTGAATCATTCATCCATCTCATCCTATACTCCCCCATGCCCAATACAATAATCAACGCAGGAACCCTTGATACGGAAGTTAATCGTACAAAGGGGGGGGAGAAAAAAAAAGTTTTTCCGGATCATCATTGATCACCCGGGATGTGTGAAAATACCCGCACATCATACACACCTGAAATATAGAGAGAGGGTATTAAAAAAAAGGAAATAATTAAAATAAAAAAAAAGCCATGGTTTAATCTATCCACTATTTCATCGCATGGTACCTTTATCGCCAAGCATTACGCACATACGCACATGTATTTATTACAGCTACCCCGGCTTTCTCCCTCTCCCTCTCCCCGATAGCTAATAGGGGGAGATGTGAGTGGGGAAAAGTAAAAGGAATGAGGATCATCAAAAGGTTTGACGTCCGCCCCCCGTGGCTTGACTCGGACATCAATTGAGCCGACGTGACATTCTTTTTTTTTTTATGTTGATACCCAATATTCGAAACACACACACCCATGTAAGAAGTGGACCATATTCTCACACCTCATTCTCACGAGTGCGCACCTCTCTGTAAATAGCTCTCTCGTCTGTCTGTCCGTTGTCAAGGCACACGCACACACACACACACGCGCGCGCGCACAGGGCCATAGCGATAATACAGTAATGTATACTTCACGATATAGGAAAATTGTAACGAGGAGGAGGGGTTTTTTATTTATTTATTTTTTCTTCTTTAAGTTTTTTCATTCCTCTCCACCCCTTTCTTGGCCGGATTAACCCAAGACAAGGACCACGAACGAACGCGTGGGACCTAACGTGATCCCCTCCCCCCCCTATAATAAAATTATCACCACCACCGTCGGGGAAAAGGATGAAGGAATTGGGGGGATATGTGTGTGGGGGAATTCGATTCGACCTTTGCATTGACAATAAGGAAGCTGGTTAGCATGCATTCTTTTACTTCCATCCTCCCCCCCCCTAATGCTTCCTCCACGCGCGGCTATCGATAACCGAAGACCTCCGGCTCTTCGATAAGCGGTAGGAAGGCTAGCTTAGACCTTAGATCGAGTGATTAATCAACCCAACGAGTGACAGTCTATGACAGTCCCTCCTACCCCCCGGAGAGAGAGCGGCTACAACCGCTATTGAAGATCACCGGTCAATCCCACTCAAAAAAAAAAAAGCCAAGGGCGTACAAGAACTGCAACCATGGGGCGCGAGAGAGAGCGTAGAGCAGAGGGGGGCCCGTTACACGAGCTGTACGTGCTCCAGGCACAGGAACACAAAACGTCTAGTCTAGTCATCAAGTCCCCCCCTCTCTCTCTCTAAAATTCAAATTCTATTCTATTCTGTTCTACATAATTGAGTGCGAGATATAATACCCGAGATAGTTAGTACCGTACTTTCCCCCCCTAGTAATACATGGCTTCCCCGCAAAATCGTTAAAATAAAAATAAATTACGATATTGCTTTATGCTTTAACTCCTCTCTTTCTCTCTCTCTCTCCCCCACCCCCCGGGAATAAGTCATTCCTCCGGTTACAATTAACTCCGGATTTTTGTTGGGAGGGTACCACTCTTCGAAACTGATCTCCATACCCTCCCCCCGACCACCCCCGGACCCCTAGATACATTGCGGCATTCACTATACAATAGGCCGGTATAGGGGGGGAGGGTATATTAAGTCATGCTATAGCACCGGCGAGGCCGTGTGAAGGGTGGTGGTGGTGAGGGAGGTTCTTTTTTTTTTTTTGTTGAGCTAAGACGGAGTTACTTCTTGTTACTGCGATTGTATGCATTGCGTATCCGGTACACATTATAGATACCCCCCCTTACCCTAGAGGGGGGGGGGTGGGGAGGATGGAGAAAAAAAAATAAAAAATAAAAAAAAAAATACTTGATTTTTTCTTTCTTTTCATAATGTAGTACAGGAATGAGGGGGGAATAGAGAGATAGATAGAGATAGAGAGAGGGTTTCTAGGTCACGCGAACGGAGGATCCTCAAATAGTACCTAATTATAGATTGTATTTTTTCCCTTTCCTCCCTCCCCCTCACCCCTCACCCCTCCTCCCCTTCTATCTTGTGAAATAGAGTACGGTACCCCGGATGTTAATGAAATGTATAATACGCAATTGGTATTAACAAGGAAGTGGAGGGAGGGAAAGAGTGTGTGGTAGGAGTGTAGGGGTGTGTGTGTGTGTGAAGGAGGAACGTACGGCAACTTCTTCGGTCCCCCCCTTTAGAGTCAAATCGGGCCGACGGAAAACACGGAGAGGGTGAGGAAAGAGAGAGGAAAGAGAGAGAGGAAACACAAGGGTCCGAGACATAACAGAGACCTCCGATTGATTAAATACCAAAATAAAAAAAATAAAAAAATAAAATAAAAAAATCCTCCTCCTCCCCCTCCCCCTCGAATTTGAATGAGCCCTTACAGTGCAAAAATAGCTGATTCATAACTCGGTTGGTAGAAAGGGATGTAAATACACGTACCTTCTGTAGGCACCGGAAGGGCGCTATTCGCGGCAACGTCAATATTCGCGAACATTGGCCCCTTTATTTTGTTACCAGCCCTTGGTTTTATCGGGTGTACAGGGTGGCTCAGCAATTCGGGGGTTCCCTGGAACTAGGGCTGACTGATTGACGAGCTATGACTACAGCACGCCAGGAACAGGTAACAGGAACGGCTGCCAGGTACGGGAACGCTCAAACAGTACCACCACCAGAACTAGGAACATCACATTTGAAAATCTATCAAGTCATGAGTATCTTTTGAGAGAATTATGATATTAAGATTATGATATGTGCTAATACCGATAGCTAATATATACTACCATGCCCACGTTACCCCAGAACCAGACCATAATGCAGTCGAATACAAAATAAAACCAGAAAGCCAGACAAAAGAAAACCAGAAACTGCTGTGCATATCAGATAGCCCACAGTTGTCAATAAAAATAGAAAGCCCATCGTACGCCCTGACAAGAAACCAAGCGAGAAATAGGAGGAAAAAGGAAAGGGAAAAAAAAGGAAAAATCAAAACCAAAAACCACTAGCTCCGTTCCTTTATGAATAAAACACCCAAGGAAATGACGAAAGAGAGAGAGTATAAACTAAAGGAAATAAGAAATGCTCCCAGATGCTTTCCCCTTCCCAATTCAGTGCATGATTTCTGCCTCGCATCCCGTACGTTCGTTCGTGCTTTTTTTTCGTATCATCGTCGTTTGTAGAGTGTGGAGATTGTGTGATCGAGGATCGATAGACAGAGAAAGAGAGCCGGCTCTCAATCGTAGTGTGGAATTGTGGTGGAGGAGTAAAAGGCGGCAAAGGACTTGTGCGCGCCAGGAAGTGTGGGAGTAGTTCTTTTAGTGTGAGCTCACGGCATGTGATGCAACTGCGAGCTGAGGAGGGATTGTGGTAGTGGCCTATTTGCTAGGAGTAGGAGGGAGGGGCCTGTTTGGGGGAGGACCAGGGCATGGTGGGATGGTCGAGGGAGCAGGACCATTGAAGTTGTAGCCCAGCGAGCTAAGAGAGGTAGGGTCATTGGGGTTGACGAGAGTTTGCGAAGGAGCAGGCATTGTGAATGTATGTGACTTTGAGAGAAGACTGGAGATTGTTTACTCGAAGTTTAGACCCGGGGGTGCTGTATTGGTTGGGAGGCAATTGAAGTTATTGGATGGATACCGAGGGGGGGATCCTTTGATGTTTATATATTGTGGAGGTGGTGAGGTAGTCAGGTAGTCAGGTAGTGAGTAGCCAAGTAGTGAGTAGTCAGGTAGTGAGTAGTCAGGTAGTGGGTAGCCAGGCAGTGAGGTAGTGTGAGGTAGCGGGGAGGTGTGGTGTATATATATGTGTGTGTGTGTGGTGGTGGCTCGGGATGAACTGGCTTATGATGAGGATTGTCGAGGGTGGTCGGAGTCAGGAAGTTTATATACCGGTGGGATGCTGAATAGGAACCCGGCTAGTAGGGGAGCGGTTGTTTGGAGGCTCTGCGTGAATTGCAGGCAAAAATAGGCGGTGCAGTGGGTAGGCAACAGCAGCAGCAGCAGTAGTAGCAACACAAGCAGCGCGGCAGCGCACGAGTTTCGGATTCAGTCTTGGACGATTTCGGCTCCCGTAGAATGTGTGAGATGGGGGATGAGGTGATGTGAGGAAGTGTGGGTCCAGGCAGGTTTGCGCGTGTTTCAGCCCCAGGTTGTGTCGGATGCAGAGTATGGATGTAACTGTGTATGTGTAGTGGGTTTATGTATGTATGCGTATATGTATATACCTATGATGTATGGCTGTTTAATCTACGCAACCCTCCGCGGAGAGTAGCAGAAGGCGGTGTAGAGGGTGTGGGTGTGGGTGTGGGTGCGGACCAGTGGCTAGAACACAAAAGCAATGATACGAACTTCAACGCCGAGTTACGGGGGGGGGTCAATATGGAGAGGATGGCTTGATTTGTCGATATGTAACAAGGTGTAAGGTGCTGAGTATAGGGATAGAGGGGGTTCTAAGGGCTATTTATTTTACTGTCCATACTTGTGTTTTCCCTTTTTTTTATGATGAGCAACATCCCCCTGTTGAGTTCCTCGTGGTGGACTACGAGCACTGACGACATAGCCGCAGGGGGGTGAGGGGAGGGATGGGGATGGATGGGATGGGGATGGAGGGCACGGCGAATGGAGGGTTCTGGATGGGGATGAGGAGTGTGATTAGGCATGGATGAGGATCTATTAGAGGACACGGTTACACCCTTTCCCGCACTGATGAACAGTACTCTCCGATATCAAGTCATTAGTGAGCTGTGAGCTGTGAGTGAGTGAGTGAGTAGAGGGTGGGTGGTGGGTGAGTGAGTAAGTAAGTGAGTGGATGTATCCTTCAGGTCAAGATGCATCCAGACACCGTGAAACCTCAGAGAAATAAGCTCATGGCAACTTCAGACGACGTAAGGGCGGGCGGGGCAAACAAACACCTCCCCCCCCACCCAAACACCACTCTCATCAGTGAGGTATTCTATAATGCTCTGAATGCATGGGTTACGCTGGCCTCCCTCTGCCCGGACTTTACCCCCCCATCACCCATCCATCTGATCAGCTGGACAGTCCTTCCCAACAAGGGGGTGTAATTCAGGATGAGATGGTCGTGTGCGTGCGTGTGTACCCGTATCCACCTACGTATATACTCACCCTACTCTCATGTATGTACCCTTCCGAAGAAAGAGATGTGTCTTGTGTGCCTGCTTGAGCAAGGGTCGAGGGGTTCCTGATCCGTTTTGTCGGGAATCTGCATCTAGGGCAAGGGACCACTACAAACTATGTACATGTACATACAACCTCAAATTCTACAGCAGCGACACCGCTGCCTGACAGACTGACCCACCGGCCGCTACATCGTATGACAGGCCCCTCCGTCACCTACAAAACGGAAAATCTCGGGGCTCTGGTATCAACCGCGGCGAGACGAGGGAAAAAAAGGAGGAAAGCCCGCCTTCCAAGAAAGATAATGGTAATAAAAAGAGGGGCAAAGCATATATGGACACATTGAGAAACAGAGATCAAGACGAAGACGGCCAAAAAACAGACACCGGCCTGCCTAAACGGAAATTAAAGAGACGTCCTAGAAATAAAGGAAAGGGAACCTCTCCCAAAGAGGGAAAGGAAAAAGAAACTTCCATCTCCGCACATCCTCCCCTTTTACACGAGCGAAACCTCGTGCGGAATGTACATCCAGAGCGACGGCAACAGCTAGCCGCAAAGGATGAAACCAATTAATCTGGTGCCTGGACGAGGCAACTACGCGGTGACGAACTTGGGAGATCGGCCAAAAGAGACTTTACTGAATCGAAACGGAACAAGGTGAGGCCGTTGGCCTTCTTGACCGCCAAACTCCCCCACCCCCCGCCAAGAACCAGGAACGGAGGAGCGGTCCAGGCCCATCACGGTATAGCCAAATCGACAGAAAGCACTAAAGATCTCTTTCTTTTGCCTTCACGTCAACTACCGCTACCCTATTATCTAGCTCGGCCCAAACAGCCCGAGGCGAGTTTTCACTTCTCCCGAGAGGACCCTTAAAGAGAAAGTGAGGAAAACTCTGTTTCTAGCTCAAAAATAGGCTCTCCGTCCAGTCATATCGGCATATATATCGGGAATCGTTCAGCTGAATTTTTCCGTCGGCTACACCGCGTGGGGGGCACATGTGCTCTTGATATTGACCTTAAAGATAGAGATCCCCCCCCATGTGAATATTTCGCGATATCTCGCGATTGATTAATAAGGTACTAATATCAAGTGGATCGCTAAAGACAGGAATATCAGGCGAGAAAAAAAAAAAAACTACCACTGCGGAAAATCTGGTTGCCGTACTGTTGACAGGCAATCAATCGGGGCTGCCACGTTTTTTTCCCCTCTCGCCTCCTTGCTTCCCCCCCTAGCTATGTCACACCGCAGTTGAACCGCACCTCTCCTATTCCGGGACAATAAGCTCCTCAAGAGGCTTGGGTTTTTTCAGGTCTTGGTTCTCATATATCAAACTTCCTCTTTCTCCACTTTTTTTGCCTTTGTACCACAACTGCAGCAGATACGCCACACGATTGCTACCACAAACATTCAGGAACACATGCAGTGCGTGCTATGCAGCTTACCCTCACTCGCGATCTTTTTCCGGTGACCATGTTGTCGGTGTCGCGGAGATGTTACCGTAGTTAAACGGAACCCATAGCGATAAATGTGGCGCTTTTGTGGACTTGACAGTCAAGCCAGCCTAGACGTCTTGCCCCGCGTATCGACCAATCATAGAGCATGTGGAGATACCGAACTGTAGCGGCGCCCGTGATTTTTAGAATAATAATCCCGAGGTAAGGCCGATAAATTCAATTGTATGGAGAATTTATGATACCTTCCATGAATACTTCCACGAGAATACGACTGCTCTATTGGATGATGGAGTCAAACAATGCCCCCTTTGTCAAATTTCCGACGACCTGCTACTTCTTGCTGCTGATCGTGAGGGTTCCAACGAAACATTGACTGACTCTGGGGATGAAGAGTCGACGAATCTACAAGGATCTCTTAAGCAAAGGTGCCGAGTGGGAGAGAACGATTTGTGGAGTTGTAGCACTCCGCTGCTGAATTTGAAACTCTGATAAACGAGAGACAATCCATGACGTTGGGACGTTTCGGGGGTGGCAGTTACGGTAACTCAGGTCATTGATACAAGCCTCAGGATCGCGCAGTGCGCGCAATGTGGTTCGCAAGCAGAAAAGAGAGACAGAGGAATCTAGAAGCAGCCACAGCTGTATGCAGGGTCATAAGGCGACCAGTAGCCATTTACAGTCACCCCCCCACGCGAGAAAGACGCACCAGCAACCGCAGCACCAGCCCAAACGAAACTGGGGTAGAACAATAGAATATTCCACTGGTCCATAGGCGAGGCCGAGCGGTGGCAAATTGCCCTTTTTTTTTCTCCCTCCCTCCTCCCTCTTCGGTTTGTAAGTGGACTGCGGTAAGGCAAGGAGTAAGATCAACGATGCAAAGTATGGATAACGATCGCGAGAAGCTTGGGCGGATATTTTAGAATAACCAACAAATTTCTCGAATAAGGAATTATATGCAGAAGCGAAAGCAGGTTGGACTCCTCGTTGCGCGCGCTCGCTTTGTATGAAACGGAGTCTTGCGTAGACAATAGCATCATCATTCCATCGGGAAATTGATCATTCGAGGAAAAGGAGCAACACGCCTGTTTCCTGTCAGTGTGTCTGTGTACGATTGACAGAACACTCTGGACGCTCAGGGGACAAAGCATATTTTTTTTTCTCCGTCTCCGCACCGGGGTTTGGCGCTGCGCTCGACCTTGGACAGGCTTTACTAAATAACTGTACCAATTAAACACTTTCTTAAGATGTATGTTTATGATCTATCTGAAATCAGACTGAATGTACATCGTCTAAGTACCACACACACACACACTGCACAGGTACTTGTCCGGAAATACCTTCGTCAAAAAAAGTTTAAATAAAATTCATTAACTCTGCAGGAGAAAGGGGGGGGGTACAACACAGGAGGCAACCGACATAACATCAAACTTTTTTTGATTCTTATTATGAGAAAAGGGAAAAGGAAAAAAGAAAACAAAGAAGAGAGTAAAAAGGAAAGAAACATGGCCCCTCGCAAAAATAGGAGAAATGTTTCTGTGGGCGTGTATGCAAAGTCCTAGAACATTCGGACAGAAGTCGCACCCCTTCCTCGTCTTTGAGTGATAGGCACAGTTGACAGCCGTTTCGGGATTCCCGAAACATTAGTGATTTGCGCGTACAGGCCACAGACCACAAACGGCGTACACCAAGACTGTGGCGTGCGGTTCGAGCTCATTGCCCCTTTGAGCTTGAATAGGGATCTACAGGGGCAGGGACCAGGGTTTCCACGTGTTTTGTTGAGGCTTACCCTCAATACTGAATATTTCTTTCCCGGAACGGGGAATAAGATCCTTGCATAATTTTTTTCTTTTCAGGCATCAGTTTGGTTTCGGCCTTGGTGAGAGGTGAGTTTCGTTTTTTCTCGGTGGTGGTGGACTGACTAGCAGGATAGTCCCTCCGGTTCTATAGAAGCTTCACGATTTCCTCCCTGAGTCGTTCGCATCTACACAGACCGCGGTGGTGGGGGGGAAGGATCTGTTCATCGAGAAAAACACGGTAACTGCGCATAGCCGCCGTGAATTCCCTTCGTCCTAGTCCACGATAAGAAGCGAGTCTGAATTGGAAATCATCGTCGGTAGGGCTAGTCTCTATCTCGAAGTGCACCCCCACGTCGGGAACGGCAATTCATACTCCTATTCAGGGAATATATTTACGCCATCGACGCAATGCATACATCATTATTTAATGCTACTATGAATGGTATAAATGGCTGATCTCTGAGATACGCGTACATCGTTTCGAATATCATGTCTCGAATGATCTTTTTGACTAGATTAGTTACTCTAGTTTTATTTTAGGCTTTCTACCTTAATTTCTTGCTCGGAGTATTCGGAGCAATTGTTTCTTCCCGGAGAGCGCGGCACCGGTAGGGCCGGAGGCTCGCGTTCCTCGTATCCGTCGCGGGGAGAATAGTGGGAACATTTGCACCGCGTGGCTACTCTACTTGAGAATAAAGGAATCAGACAATTCTCGCTTGAGGAAATAACGGATATCACATCCAAATGGAGGCGATGTCATGGGCTACTACAAGTGGGGGGGGGATGTGGATAGACATAAATGAATTTGATAGACCACTATCATATCATTATGCGGTCGGGAGAATCAAACGGTTTAATCGATAGGCAGCAAAAGAGAAACTACCGTACCCGAGGAACAAGCCATCCAGGCACACCCGGCCCCTTCCTAGCTCCACTTTGAATCGCGATGGACACGATGCTGCGATGAGATAGAATTATCCCGGCTTGCCGGCCACTTAACCGGACGAATGGGCAAGATGCTCGTAAGATTTTCCCACCACTCGACTCGACTCGACTCGACTCGCACAAAGTAAGTAGTACCTGCATGATGCAACCTGCGATGTAACTTTCGTACGAGATGGATGTCACTCATCTCCCGCTAGCTGCTACTAGGTGTGTCCCACGAGCTTATCTTTCCACTCCCAGGGGTGGAGGGGAAGCAATTGGTGAACGTGGCTTAACAATCACATTGCGGGGTGACCCTTGATGTAGCACTGCATCGAGTTACTATTCTAGGCACTGGAATAATATTTACAGGCGGTAGAGGCGGTAGTGAGTTAAAGATTATCACGGTGACTCGACCCTCGTGCTGGGGTTGCCTTTTTGTTGAGCCTCACCCTCACCCTCGGCCACTCCGCCCTGTGATTGATACCCGCCTCGTGACCTCATCTATCACTTCATCTCGCTTCATCCTAGAAACTCCAAAAGTGCCTGCCTGCCTGCAATAACGACAATGCCTACCCTACGTCGCTACTGTCGCGTTTCAAAATATACGTAAGAGTTGCCCCGTGCTCCTGTTCATATCCGTCTAACCAATTGTGTCCCTCTTGGTACCCCGCACAAGTTAGTGTTCTCGAGTGTCGCATCTACTTGGATAATCCTGCGGATCTAAACACATGGCTTCTATCACCACGATACAACATCCTTCCGCGAATATTCACGAGTGTTAAACCACTCGTCTTTCCGAAGCTTCTGGAGCAAAGGGATCGTGAGAGGGTGAAGGGGAAGAAGGCGGTTGCTGTGAAGGATGTTGTTGTCGAAGGTTTGTGGCTCAGCTATGGGCTATGATGTCATCAATCACGGTTGGTAAACACAGCGTAACTAACTAGTGACAAATAAACAGATGATTTCGAGATCTCCCTCTTTCTTACAAACTCAGGAACCCGTCATACTGTAATGACGAAGCGGAAGAACCTCCGTGTAGCACCCCCGAAGATCCTATCCAACTCGTCAAAGCTCACTGGCGGCGGCGGCGGCCGGAGTTCCGCGACAGTAGAGATCCGCCGTGAGCCTTCCGAGGACTCAATTCGGTTGACCAATATACCTATGGCTCCGATTCCCAATTTCGTTGTCCCAGACGGCGATCAAGAAGACAGGGGCGTGGAATCAGGGTCTGTAGAAACCCGGCGGAGCACTCGCACAAAAAGCAAAAAGCGCAAATCCCCCGCGCTCTCGGACGGGGGCAGAAGTGATGGGGATGACGGAAGCGATAGTGACCCCTATGAACCCCCGTCGAAACGCCAAAGGACCCCCATAGTCATAATTCCTGACTCGCCTTCTGACAGCCTCTTTGCTGAGGACCTGGAAGAAGGCGAAGGCGATGATAAGAAGAAATTAGGCTTAGAAACTGAATATGAGGGATTCAACATACACTCCCGGATTCTTTGCCTAGTTGTCAAACGCCGTGGTACAACCGGTCGTCAGGCAGCAGCCAAAACATCTATGGAAACAGCTGGTAAAGGGAAGATTATGGAGGAATGGATTAGTATGAGTCAGGCAATTAAGGACGGGGATGGTATTGAGGTTGAGTAATCGGGTTTCTTTCCTAATTGTTTTTCTTTTTTCTTTTTCTTTTTTGCTTAACCTTGGCTTCTTTTTTTGGGAGAGCTCTTGAGGGGTTTATGGTTTAGGTGCTTTTCTGGGGAAGGAATGGGGGATGAAGGACGGGGGATGCGGCAATGCCGGGCTGAATGAGAACTAAGATACGTAATACCACCCTTAATTTTCTCATCGGTAACCATTAGCGTGATTTTTTGCGCGTTTTGCGTTTTTATTCTATTTTACGCGTTTTCCAACTGTGCATCTGTGTGGCTTGGGAATTTCAGCTCAAGATGGGTCAAGTGCTTATCTTTTAGACGCGTTCAGGAGCTTAGCCTATATTGGAAAGTTTTATATGACATGCCTTTTTTTTTTTTTTTGACAAGCATATATCAGCTCAACAATGGAGTGCGTTGGACATGTGTTTACGGCTGAATTGATACAAGGGAGAGAGAGAGTGTGTGTGTAAGGCTGAGCTGACTGACTTTTGTCCGGGGAAATGGGAAAAACGTGGACTCAAGGGCCTGACTAGTTCTAGAAACTAAATATTCCTTGTACCTGCAGCTCGTAGATTCTTTTAGGTTCTTTTCACAGCTTACATCAAAAAAAAAAAAAGATATGCGATTAGGTCTCTTATCTTGTTTCATATTTTTACAAATTATTATTTCCCTCATAGTTTTCTTGATATCTTTTTTTCCCACCCCTGAAGTGTTTGGGCTTGATACATCTACGCATGAATCTTAAATACGGAAGTAAGTTCCAGTGTCAATGATCCGGGGGACCTATATTTACACCACCAAGACGGTTCTGCTTTTTGTTAGTCACTCTCAGGAACTGAAGCCCAAGTCATAATTTAGCTCATTTTCTATTATTATCAGGTCTTACCGTTCACTAGAACATATTTCAGACCTCGCCAAGCCGCCCAGTCCCAAACGCACAAACCCGACTCGTAATAATTCGGACATTAGACACGTAGACATGAAACACAAATGTGCCGTCTATCCGACCGTCTGGTCTCTATTGTTGAATCTTAGACCGCCCCGGAGGAGGTGAATGGGGGAGGTGAAGGGGGTTGATTATCACGGGGGGGTTGAACTATATTGTTTCGGCGTGGGGGCTGTATTGTCCCTTTTCGGCCCGGTTTGTAATATACTAGCTGTGCGGGCCGGTCTTGGAAGAGGGGAAGGGTGTGATTAGTCGCCAAGACGGATTTATAATATGGGGGAAATGCTTAGACGAGGTTGACGTATGTACATGGTACGTTTTTTTTGTATCTGGGGAAGGGGGAGGCTGGTCCTGGTACGTAATGCGGGGTTCGTATTTACTAGGGGGTGTTAGAGGGCTATTATTATGATGTTAGATGATTGGGGTGGGTATAGGTTAGTAGGAAAATAGATTCTCTTTATATTAGTAGATTTAAGAGGATGGATAGATGGTATGACCTTAGGAATGTTTGGAGTACCCGAGTGATAAGATGTGATTAGAAGTTTTTTACTTCTAGTTTTTTGTAAAATAAAAGCTGGTAAAGAGGTCTCTTACTTCCTATTTATAAAAATTGGGTATTAGAGTTTCTGGGAAGGTACTTATATATCATTAATACTGGTTTTTCTTGAAGTGGTGGTAATGATGCTGTGCAGTTAATATTACTAGGCTGAGTGATGAAGTATATATTCGCTTTTGGAGGTATCTATGAAGAGAGATTTATTAGTAGGGGGTTAATGGGGTATACTTAGATATTTTTATAGATGTTTCGTAAGATTCTCGAGTAGGATCTCTTCCGTATGTTAGGGCACCGAGGTTTGTTTTTTCGGGCAAGTCTGAAAAGGGACAAAATGAGAAGAAATAGTATTAATATAATGAATGAATCATAAATATATGGAGCATAGTATTAATATAGGAGTGGATGTCTTAATTGTGTACTCGGGACTAGAAATACCTCCTTAATTAGTTCGGTAGTAAAAAAGCAGGAAGATAAAAAAACAAAAAACAGGACCTACCTAGGGTATTTCCTTTGATAAAATCCCCAAAGTAATATCACTAGAAAGACAACTATGCAAGCAACTATGCTTAACCTGTTATTATTTTAACGCCTATTCCGTAAACCTGTAAGGCTACATCTACTCGTAGGGTCAAAACAACGTGCGTAAGGCATATATTTCTACTCTTAAACTGATTCAGGTGTTCTCTGTGTTGAGCCGCCGCCGCCACGCAAAAAGAAACGTTTTGTACGGGTAGAAAGCCGGTTGGCGCTAGTTTCTCTAATGACATAATCAGAAACATCGGTGAATAGTAAAATCGGGGATGGGTACACAACTCTCAAAGGAATGAGGGAACACAGAGGGAGCCCTATAATAATTCACCCGTTAAATTAGTAAGGATTGGTATTTGAGATATGGTTGTAGCTAACGAGGTAGTAGAAAGGGAAGAGGCTCTTGCTTGACGAGTGGATTGAGTATCAAAATAACTGATATTAGAAGTAATGCCTCTATATAAGTAGGGATAGAGGTAGAATAAGTTATTGGAGAATAGAAATCCACTTCTAGTGGTTTTTCTAGGACTGATTGAGCATCTGTTTTAATATAGCCTAGTCTAGCTGAGTTACCTGTTTAAAATTGTAAGCCGCGTGAGGTATGGTTCTTGGGAAAGCCAATAAAGTGGCGATGGGAGTTAGATAAAGCGCGTAAGAACTTACTTCGAATAATCTTAGGGTCTTAGGACCTTTAGTCCGTATAAAATAGTTGAGTATCTTTTGGTGCTTTTATGGGATAGGGTTAAGCAAAGCTGTCAACAAGGGGTGACTGACTTATTCTGGTTTTTTAAGTGGCTTTACGTCTGTGATTCACAAAAAGTAACATGTGCTAGGTAGGCCCGATCCAGCTCCAGATCAAATTTTGCTGCTTAATATAGAGAATCTGCGCTCTAATATCCAGGGTTTTCAATTAGCAGTGGTATAACCTTAGATTATGTTTATAGGGTGGTTTAGAGTTTGTTTCGACATCTCTGAACTTAGAACCGCCATGATCACAGTACCACACTCGCACTACCCCAACCAGCGTATCGTTCCGAGAAAGACAGGCCAATAGATTGGAGTTGCTCACATCAAAGAAAATTATCTAAAGAAAACCAACAGACTGAAGTACCCTTCAACCACTAATCCAAAACTCCTCCATGATAGATAAAACTCAAACCATTTGATACCATCCTCTTCTCAAATAAAAAAAGTAAACAAAGATAAAACTCAAAATGAAAGCTTTCAATTTAGACCCCATAGCCAAGCCTAAGAAAAAACAGTCCATCATATACTTACCGAAAGTCAAACACCATGTCTGTAAGATGTTATATCAATAAAATCTCCATATCCTGCTCTCTCATGACACTCCTCCAGTGCACCTCCTTCCTACACCCAACTCCCAGGTTTAGATCATTTTCGTCACTCCTTTTCCACACCTCCTTCATGATTTTCGCAATCCCGCATAAGCTACCGTCACCCATTGTGCAGCGGCTAGCAAAGTACTCACGATCCTTTGGTTCGATGGCGATACAGCCTCCTACTAGTAGCGGCCATGCGACTATCCTGTTGAGCCTAATAGGAACTAATGTGATCATGATTACTAGCTCTTCGAGTAGTTGTTGGAAGAAGCTGAGGCGTGGGTAGAAGCCGAGACCGATGCTCCAGAGGTGGATCCGTGTTGCAGTGCGGAAAGCGGCACTAGTAGCTTTGATTACCATACCTTGGTCAGGGGCTATCTCGAAAGGAATGTAGTGGTCACCAGGGAAGTTAACAGAGTCTAGGGATGTTTCCTCTCTAAAAATGGCAGCGGTGCCTTCAGAAGTTGTGAGAGAGTCTAGAGTTGGTGATGGTGAAACTAGGTAATTATTAGTGCCATCTTTAGAGCCTTTATCTTCGTGTGATAATGATGGTAGTGGCTGAAATGGCGGTTCCGGGGAAGGAGGAAGCTTCACAGCAATAGGCAGGTCCCTATCTCTCAAGCGTACATCTAACTTCATCGCTCTCTCCCTTCCTCTCCTCCAGCTAATTATACCATCATCCAGTGTCCGAATTTTATAGTCTTCGACACACATTACCTCTGATACGAGGAGCATAACTGTGTCGTCACAACCCATCATCTCCAGGAGTCCGCAATAAGATCTTTCGTGTAGAGGTCGAGATAGTATCTCACGGTAGTTTGCCCAAAGTTGTGGAGCACGTCCAAGCGTTAGTGCTGATATTATGTCTAGCCAAATGACGCGGGACATTAGGAATTTTGTAATGGCGCTATGGGTTGGTCGATTTAAGAGATCCATTTGAACAAGACACTCGATTGCTGCCGTGAGGTGAGGCTTCCAGGTGGATGACGATGAAGATACCTATATGGCTGGTCAGTTATGTGTCTTTATCTTTGGACCCCTTGGTGGGTTATGTAGATGTTTTGATCCAATAAGTAGGTAATAGTTCTGTTTTTTGGTTTTGTATGTACGATACAGGAGAGAAAGGGCTGATAACCAGAAAGGGGCTAAAGAATTAAAAGTGAATAATTGTAGGGCGGGGGGTTTAACCTCTGAAGATGTAAGTATCAATATTGAGGCAAGAGTTTTCTCTGATGCACCTTCATCTAGTCTAGTATTCAAATCATGAATACAATCGATAGCGTGCTTTAAGGCATCTAATAGCAGAGTCTTGACATCAAGACCAGGCTGTCCGCTGGAAAGGGCTAGATGCATAGCACTGCTACTCATACACCCCTTTAGGAATCCAGGGTTGGCGCATAACATAGGGACGACAACCTCCCGCAGCGACTTATGGATTCGAGCTTCCGACATGCCACAATAGGTTAGTCGGAAAACATTTCGGATAAAGTTCTTAACAAGATTCAACTCATTTCTTTTTATCGGTGGTATGAGTGAAGGGTCCGAAATTTCTGATAAGCCAAACGGGGTCTGGCTTGTAGACAATGACGTGAATGATGCGATGATAGCATCGTATTCGTCATGGTCAATCTCCTCTTCTTTTGTCCGAATGCTTGGGTTCATATGCTTCCAAAGCTGAAGCGTATCTACTAATACGGCCTCTGATCTGATGCCCTGTATCAAGGGCTTTCCTGTGGACGCATCGAGCAACTCATAGCCAGATATAGGATGAGCACTCTTTGCAAAGGAATCTTTGATAGGGCATCGAAAACATCCAATAGGTGGATGAGGTGAGTCGAGCATTGCAATAGCCTGGGAACTAGATCTCTCCGATGTTTCATCAAAGGGTTTCAAGAGCTGTATTCCACCTTTGATCATTTCAAAAGTAAAGGGCTGCGTTCCATCGACGCTTCTCTCATCATCGTCTGGCTCTTCTGAAGCTTTCGTTGGAATATTGTCCTCTAAGGTATCGTCTTTGTTTCCATCACCACCAGCTTCATGCTGTTGCACTATTTTCCCTTCTATGCCGTTGTTCTCTGGTGTAAAATCTTTGACCATCTGAACCAGGGTCTTCTTCCTCCGTCTACCTCGCTTGCCAATTTGAAGCTTGATCTCCTCCTTTTTCTTCTTCGCTGCTTCCGGGTCCCTCATCCAGACTGGCTGGGCAATTCCGTATCCATCGCATCGAATCCTTAGACCTCTGCATTGTTGGCAAACTGGTCTCGCTTCGTCGCATTTCTTCTTCCGAAGACGGCATATCCAGCAACCTAAAGTTATCACCAGTTAGACAATCAGTAGAAGTAGATCCGTTCTTTCCCTTCCCCAACCCTTTTCATCAGCGGAAAAACATAAAACTATCACTCACCTGTTCGCGAGCGGGGGTGGCGCGTTGAAGCCATGAATGGTGTTTATGAGGCATGCCTACAAAGCCTACGCATGTAGGGCAGGAAGGTGGCTAGTTATGTGGTAGGTCTCCCAATAGGCAGCAAGCCGCAGACACCAGACACGTTGTGCATCGAGATCAAAGTTTCTTGTGTAGGCCTATCATTGATCAGACATGGCCGCACTGGCACCCCGCGAAATCGGGCGTGGCCGAGCATGGGCTGGGGAATATTCTAGGTGGTCACTAATGCAATGCAGGTATGCAGCCACAGGGGGCAAGAGCGTGCCAGCTCGGATGAAAAGGACAGGCTCAAAGCGGGAGTGACCCGCCATGATGTGGCAATCTTGGTGGGCTAGCCATACGGCCTACCAGAGATGGCCTCTCTCTCGCCGGTCAAAGTTCGATGCCCTGGTCCGCTTTAGTCGGTATTTCTGCTAAGCTTTCTATCCCCATGCACAATTCCCCTGCCACAGCTGCCGTTACCCCTGCTCCATGCGGGCCGTACATCATCTTCATCTTCACCTCCCTCTCCATAGTTGTCCTGTTCTTCTGCTGGCCCTCATTGCCAGCAATTTGCACTCGTTACCTCCGCTGAAGAGCTGGTGGGGTATCTGCAGTAGCAACTTATGAAGTCATCCTTGCTAATCCGATGGCGACAGCAGTACCTGTTCTGCTCTCCGCGGAGAGGAACCTGATGATCATTGAGATCACGGGCACTCATGTATGTCTTCCCCTCATGATAAGTCTTCCCTTACCCCTGTCGGCAGATCTTTAGTTCGTACAGGAACCCTAACCTCCACAGACTACTTGCAGGTGACGTGTCAGTTTTTCGAAGTCTGTAGGCTACTGGAAATCAAATAGGCAGGGCCCTTCAGTGTCCGTTAGTCCGCAGCAGGTGCTCTATCATCGTGTCTTTCAGACATACATGAAGGGTACCTTAGTTACATGGATTGAGAGAAGTGACTCGATTTCACGGATCAGGGATGACTAAAAGTGTCTAATCACCTACTAGTATCATAAATTGACGGGTCTCAACTAGGCCTCATTGCAGGTTGAAAGAGCCTAAAGGGTGGCTATTGTTGCTGTTGCAAATACCAATGCATCTCGGGACTTTACATGTTCGCTACCAGCTGTTGAGTTACTGCATTGCTGCACTAGTGTGTCATACTGCATATTTTATCGACGCAAAAGAGCAGCATCTGGTTACTGCTAGGAATATCGTCCAGTCAAGGCTCGTAGATAAGGAACTTACGGGAAATTGAGATGGGTCTGTGTTGGGGAGATGGAAGAAAAGAAAACCTACAGTCTACCTAGGGTGCCCGGGTTGCCCAAAGCGACATTCTAGATCGCAGCACACTGAAAAGCCAGTTTGTGATCAGTACCGCAGTGTTAAATTGCACGAGCTATGTTCGTGACTCGCATCAAGTTCCCATCACTACAAGCTGATAGGCTAGTCGTGGTCTTTGAAGCCTGTCTCCGTGCTTCTAGCCACTTATGCGAGACTAGCATACATGTCTAGATCTCCCGGTATACTCGTGTCGGTATGGAGGACTTGAGAATGGGCTTTGTTGGTGCGTAGCATCCAATTGGCTATACACTCCCGTATGGACGTCCTGATTCGCCAGCTGTACATCCCTGTTTCTAGACTCGATCATCGTTATGGTCAGAATCAACAACCCATCTGGAACAGAATTGCGAACCCACGTTGCGCCACATCGCAAATCTCCGCGCAATATTGAAATTGAGCGCTACAACCTCACCTTAGCAACCGCAGCCGCGCGTCGCAGCGCGGGATACCTATCTTGAACGAAGTAGACACCATGGTTTATGTCAAGTTTTTTAGATGATCAATTGAATAATTGGAGGATAAATCGGGGTAATTATTGCTTCAAATATGATGATCTTGTGCGGAACACTGTTTACGGGGAAGAAGCAAGGCGACCGGGTAATGGACGGCCCGCCCTAAAACACGGAGAGAAAATTGCGGCAGCGCGATTTCTAATGCAGGACATAATGGAGAAAGAAATATGATATCCCATTTCCGTATCGGTAGCACGACAACGAACTCGCATAATATGATAGTTTGACGGGGTTCGGACCATCCGATATTCTTCATAGACTCCTGGAGTGCATGGCCCTAAATTCTTAGGCTATAGCTACTCTAAAATCAAAAGCAATACAACAACCGGTTCTTTATAGATTCACAAGCTCCTAACCAGATCCTCGAGATAGTTTTTCTCTATGCCTTAATGTGTTTGGGATAGGTAGCGTACAATTTGAGCTGCGGGCCGCTGCCAATGTCTTAAGGGGATAGCTAGTGAACGTGGACAAGGGAAAGTAAACTCCCGGGCTCTAGCCTCTATTTATTGGTTATTATTCTACCCAAGATTTAGCAAGGGCATTAATGTAACCAGGGCATGTGGTGAGTCCTGCCTGATGACGAGCTTTGCACATTTAGCTGGGTTATATTGACGGGTAGGTTTGTCAGAAGATCCTGCTGGGTTTTCTTCCCATGTGAATATTGTGAGCTTGAACAGAACACTATTTGCAGCCTTTCTCAAGTCGTGGATCGAGATCCACTTTCGGGTATAAATTTGCCCTCAGACACTATTTGCTGTTTTGACGCACAGGGCTGTATGACAGGACCAACAAAATGACAGTTGTTTTCAAAAGAAACTATATAACTACGAGGTATATATCCCGCCATGCGCTTCGTGAAATGCAGAGATCACAGCGCAGCTTTTTTAGAACAGGATCTCGAGGCCTTGCCTTTGACTATAGATATGAGACACCTTTTTGCAATGTGGCTATCGGCTCTTTGCTATCTTTTTTTGTTGGTTATGGAGTTAATCCTCGGCTCAAAACTACCGGCCAACTACCGAAAGGGGATCAACCATGTCTTGCAATGTTGATTGGGTTTAATTTCAAACTTAAAATCTAGTAACATGATATTCATAGAGTGGCGTAGGCTGTATGACCCCAACTCGCCTGAATCGATATCGGGCTCTGGGCGTATGATCACTATAAAGATACTAGGAGTTGTTTTGATCTGCAGACCCTGGTCCGGA
This sequence comes from Verpa conica, assembly GCA_033030425.1. Classification (NCBI taxonomy): domain Eukaryota; kingdom Fungi; phylum Ascomycota; class Pezizomycetes; order Pezizales; family Morchellaceae; genus Verpa; species Verpa conica. The sequence goes on along the minus strand of JAUFSD010000007.1, from coordinate 1,761,439 downwards.
CCTTTATGCGTCGTTCGGAGTTCCGTATACTCTTTTGACTGAGTACGCGTTCACTAGTAATATCTAGGTCTAAACTGCACGCTTGGACGTTTGTTGATAGTCATAGTGGCAACCTCCTTCTGTGAATGGCTAGAATTGGCGAAGTATTCGCAATCTGAGGCTTTCCACTTCTTATTTTAACATCCCAAGGCGTATTTCGGTGTGCATTGACGCTCTTGTATATTTTATTACATATCTAATCTACCCTAACACCGCCGATCACTCGGTGGCAGGAGTCCTTTTATTGATTTTTAGCGCATATGGAGTGGCGCTCGGCTAGTCAGGGCACCTAACATTAGAGTGAGCGAGGCCTTCTCAGGCTTGCGGGCTCCTTGCTAAAGTATTATGGTGGTTTTGAAAATCATCTCTAATCACTCGGGGTGGTACGGACTACGAAATTGGATTAGTTGTAAACACGCTTAAGCTCATAAAAACTTTATTTATGACAAATTCATTCATAAAAACTTTTATAATTTCCGATCTTAATATATACTTGAAAATTTTGAGAGAGAATCACGATTCTCCGGACCGAGAAGGCTGTAACCACAGGAAATCACTCGCAAGTCTTTTATTGGTCGTTTGCGGAGCCTATAGTAAGTGGGATATAGGCTTCAGCCTCGCGATATGATGGTATATTCAGCCATACCCTATAACTAGGCTCTATGGGCCATCTATAATTGGGTCACTTCATGTCGCATTTTCGCACCTCGTATTAAGAGCTTTGAACTAAACACCGAAAAGCTCTAGAGATTGGATTATTGGTCCAATGGCCTTGGGAACTCAAAAGCCACATAATTTTTAGTGAGTTTGTGTGCTTCTAAAGTCTGTTCATATATGTACAGTCGTTCACCGCTGTGTGGCGAACGGGGGTCTATATCTCTAACCATAATCTAGTTTTCTGTCATTCGTTGCCTGTTTAGGCCCTTGTCCGCCATATAGGAGTGCTCGCCACACGGGACAAAGTGTGGCTGGGGGATCTTACTGAAATTTTTTTTTAGCAAGGGCTGCTTTCTGCCACTTGCTACACCGGGGGGAAGTTTTTTTTGTGTAATTAAGGGTAAGAACTGCTTCTGTAGGTTATGGTTCTCCCAGCTAATGCGGATAAGATTCTTGTATTAGTGTAATCAAGGTTTCCTGGTGGACACGATGCTCATGGTTAGCACTAGGGCGATTGGTTGAGGAGGAGGACAGTACCTCTGAAGTATACACTGGGCCTTGTAAATGAGGCTGCCGGTAACTATGACTGAGCACCTAACAATTCCCACTCCTGGTACCTAGGCAGGTAGCAGTACCATATAATCTGGGTTAATTCGACCCGCTACGACCGGGGGTAATGTGCGTAATTCATGGCAAAAAAAAGAAAAACTGTAACAGGTTTCATCTGTATTAGTACAGGTATCTACCTTTCTTGTGCTAGTGTCTTCAATGTCCATGGCTCCAACTGTTCCAGTGCGTGCTAAACCCTGTTTAGCGGATCGAACTAACCTAGATTATACGGTAGTCTCTGAGGTGATAACATCAAGGAATCAAAGAGAGACAGATGTTTCTCTATTCTCTTTATACAACTATGTTTTATTTCTATAATCACTGGGCTGCACTATCCTGTTGGTTATTTTTGGCGCTAAAGATTATTCCCTACGTCTGGCCCTCAATCGCCTTGCAGGCATAACTCGAGTCATTGGACGAATACATTTAATGGATGCATATATATGCATAAGGTGTTTGAGTTTCCGGTCTAGAGGAACCATGTGCTTTTATGGGATGGTGGCTAGGGTCGTCGTGTCCATGCAGCGCAACAACTGGCTTTCTGTATTAAGTTTTTCATTCACCTGGTTCTCAATGGTTTTGAGTTATTCTAGGCTCTCATATTTCCTTCTAATAGTCACGAGACGATATGAGAAACAATTCCAACAACCGGCTCAGGAACAGAACACAAGAAGTTGTATCAGGCAATCCCTTCTGTTTCGTCTGTATCACCATCCTTATCAATATCCTTACCTCTTATCGTTTGTCATCTTCTCAATACAACTACTTTATTTTTGTCTTAGGGGAAGTTTTTTGCTCATCCATGGTTAACGGGAAGGTGTGTTCCTACCAGGATTGGGAGGAAATTAAGGCACACACATAAATGTGCGCCCACAAACACAAACACGCACCCACACGCACCCCACACGCAGAAGGGCTGGGTTTTTAGTGGCAAAATTATTCGGCAGTAGGTGTTTCTAGGAATTGATGGCCAGAGTCGTCAGCGTATGTCTAAAAAAACTTATTTATGTCAAATGGGAAATGCCGAGTCATAGACCCTCACACGACAGCTCCTCAAGCTCGACAGGCTAGTTCCGAGACAGGGCAGGTGACCTTTAAATTCTACAACTTACTGGCTGGGGCGAAGGGGCGATTAACATTTGCGATCGGGTGGCTTGGGTTATGCCTCTTCTGTATATCGCTAAGCTGTTTTGTCACCATATGAATGTTGTGTCACTATGTTCGGCTACTCCTGCATGCTTGGAAGGGGGACACCTCACTTTGTTTCTGAGAGTGCGACCGTATGAATTGAAGGAATAGATTTAATGAGGGGGAGGGTATGTTAAGGTGGGTCTATAAGGCTAAGAAATTTTTTTATTGAAGTTTTCTTTAGCTAGGAAGTGGTAATCAAGACAATTTACATCTAGTGGATTATTTATGTTTCTAGTAGTCATCGTCATGATCTCTCACTCGCCATATAATATAGGCTCAACGGTGCAAAATACTCTTCCTTTAAGAATACCTAAAAGTAACTTACAAATAACACCTCTAGCTACCTAATAATATCTATTGCTACTCATCTATTATTCAAAAACTTCTTTAACAAGTGCCTTCTTATTAATCTTTCCCATCTGGTTCCTTGTCATCTTCTCTACAACCTTCATTACTGACGGAACCTTGTATCTTGCTAAATTTTCCTTCAATAAGTTTCGCATCTCTTTACGGCCAAAGTTTTCTTCCTTGCCTTGTGGAGTTAGTACGACGATGGCAGCGACCTTCTGACCCCAGACGGAGTCAGGGAGTGCTACGACAGCCGCTTCTTCGATTTGAGGCCTGTTGACAAAATTATCAGTATTTTGGAAAGAAAGGGAAAGAAGAGGAGGAGGACAGCTCAAGTAATTCTCGCTCAACTTCGAGGGCTGAGATTTTTTCGCCGCCGGATTTGATAACTGCCAATGATCAATACTCCATATTTTCGAGTCGAGTGAGATGGTGAGCATACTATCAACACTCGCCCGCCCATGAATGTAATAAGCACCCCGTTTATTTCTCACCGCCACATCTCCAGTTTTGAACCACCTGTCTCCACCCTTCTTGTCCTTAACAAATTCTTTCTCTGTTGCCTCAGGCTTACCCCAATACTCCCTAAACACCGTATCACCCCTAACCTGGATCTCACCCTCCTTCTCCGTTTCCTCCGCGGGAATAGGTTCCCCCGTCTCGGTATCTACTAGCTTAGCTTCTACCCCCGGGAGCGGCCACCCAACCGAGTTGCTCATCCTATCCGACAACGGTAGACGCTGAGACAATGCCATCCCAATCTCCGTCATACCATAACGTTCTAGAATCGTCCCCCCACCATATTCCGTCCCGGCAAGATTACGCCATTGATCCCTAACACTCGCCGGCAAGGCTGCAGAACCGGAGATTGCAAGCCTTAGTGCGCTTACAGCTTCTCTTCCGCGCTCCTGGGTTATCCTAGGTAGTGTATTGAATGTAGCGATAAGACGGTTGTAAACTGTTGGTACCGCCATGAATAATGAAATTATCTCTTTCTCTCCTTTCTGCTCTTCATTCGGCTTCGGTCCAGCCGCCAATCGTTCCCAAACAGCAGTAGCATTGAATGGGAAAAGATATTCAACTATTCCTCCGGAAAATAACGGTGCAAGTGTCGCGTTTACAATCCCATGGATGTGGTGAAGAGGTAATACATGGAGGAGATGGTCTTTGTCCATTCTCCATGCGGAGATGAGCGACTTGCTCTGTGCTGTGAGGGATTTGTGAGTGGAGAGGACACCCTTCGGGAGATTTGTGGTCCCAGATGTGTAGATTATTAAGGCACCTCTACCCCCTCTCTCCTTACCAATTTTTTCGGATATCCAGCCCACGTCGACGAGTTCAACGCTCACGTCTTCTCCTTGTCTAGGAAGACGTTTAGCGGGATTGTCAATGTTGCAGACGTGGGGGAGGTCCGTAGCAGCAAATATTGCTTCACTTTGCTTCAAAAACCTTTGTGATGTAATAAGAAGACTTGGTGTTGAATCCGATATGACGTAGCGCATTTCGTTCGTGGGGTGGCTTGTGCATAATGGTACCGCAATACCACCAGATGCAAAGATACTCAACATTGATACTGTGTGTTACTCTCATCTTCCAATCAGTCTTTCTATTTTGTGTAAGGGTTTATCTTAGGTAATATTATTATGTAAACTCATACCTACATAGTCGTACCCATTCTCAACTAGAAATGCTATCCGCTTCTCTTTTAGGTCTTGCTCGGCCTCAGCTCCATTCAACTTCAAAAGATGATCTTTATACCGTGCCGTATCAGCAAGGAGATTCCCATAACTAAAGTGTCTTCCAGAAGCCGAGTGTATGATTGCCGTATCCTCTTTAGGGCGTGATGCGAGTGCCTCAAATATAGGAAGCCGAGGCAAAGTCAATCCTTTCTGCTGTAACCTAAAGCTCGTCGCAAACCCTCTTCTGGCCCTCAGATACGGGGGAAACCGTGGGATTTGGCGTAGGATAGTCATTTTTGCATGGGTGAGAGTTGTTTGGATGTTCAATCGCTCATCATATAAGAAACGATGTTTTACTTCGGGCTGACATCATTAACAGTGGAGTTGCGGCTCTGCATGCCAAGTCTACCAATCAGTCAGCAATATTGCGGCTCTTATGTCTAGCATCATGTGATACCAGGAATCTCAACCACCACCCACGTTTTCAAGAGAAGAGATGTTGCGGTTCGTACGCAGGTTTGCAAACATGGCTAGCAGCAACACTCCGATGGAGGATACAATCAGGCAGAAGGTACTGAGTATTCTACTTGTTTTTTAAAGGGGAAATTAACAGAAATTAGCTCACTGCAGCTCTCGCCCCAACAACACTAGAGATCTGGAACGATTCGCATAAACATGCGCACCATAAGGCGATGGAGGGTGTAACAAGCAAAGAAACACATTTCCGGTGACTTCCCGCCTGTTGCTCTCTCGCTGGATCTCTTTGGGCTGACTAGGGCCTAGGTTGGTCATTACCTCTGCCGCATTTGCCTCAAAGCCACAACTTGCCCGCCATAGAGCTGTGAATGCGCTTCTTAAAGACGAGCTTGAGCGTGATGGGGGTATCCATGCTCTTCAGTTAAGAACATTGACACCGGAGGAAGAGGAACGGTTGTTGAAAAAAGCGAAGGAGATGGAAGAGAAAGCATGAATATCGGGTTCTAGAGATAAGCCGAGGGTCTTTTCGGAGCCATGGCTTAGTTAATTTCGCGTTTTGTGAAATTATTACTTCTTGTGATGTACCTAATCTGGAAAAAACAAATAGGATATCTAATAAGGACTTTATGGGGATAAATCTCCAAGATATCTCTAGGGGCATTATGAGTAGAAGGAGCTAGAAAGGGATACTAAATGCAATAGGGCCTTCTTGAAATTTACCCTGAGTCTATTGCATAAGATAATTAGTGGAGAATCTTATTCTAGAGACTGATACTGTGATTCTACAAGGTGCGCTTCAGCCAGTCAGCGCAAATATGTGGGTTGTATACCTACCAATAGATTGCCAATAGTTAGATAAGTTTTTATTTAATCCCCCCACCTTCCGCCATCTGGTGACTCTCTAGATGTAAACGGCCGCCATCGGTTAGACGGCCGCTCGCATGCTTTAAAGTTTGCGCCAAGCCGGGAATTTCCGTAAATTAGATACGACGTCAGTATGCAGATGGCTACCTATTATATTCCATACTGTCAGTCGAATATTTCTGTATTTACGTCAGCTCTACTATCTAAATAGAATTTTAACTTTCCCGGCATGACCATAACTAGCCCTCATGAGCAAAGATGCATGTCTCTTGGCTTCAAAACCAAATAGAAGCTGGACGGCATTGATATACCCATGCTTAGCTACCACTAGGAGGCTGTTCTTTTCTTGAGCTCAGCGTTAAAATGGCTCTGTTGTCACATAGAGCTGCTGATTTCGATATAGCCATAGCCAACCGCCACCATTAAGGTTGTTTGGCCCTTGGATCTGTGTTTACATCGGCTCCATAATCTAGTAGAATAATAACGACCCTAATATTCCCACCTTTAACCGTCATAAATGAGGTTGTGTTGGTATTGACCACATAATTTTATGGAAACGGAAAGACCCCAATATTTCCATCGTTAACCGCCAGTGAAGCTGTGTTGGCGTCGGCCCCATTACTTAATAGAATGATGTAGGCTCAAGATAAGAAATAGTTATGTTGGTGTCTATTCGAGAGCCATCTCTAGCTCTGCTCTATATACTCTAGCTACCGTAGGGACTCGTGTAATCCGGACCGCTGCCTAGAGAGCGGCTTGCTAAACTATACTTGTTGTGATCAAAATAATAATTTAAAGGCAGTGAGACCCTCACTCATAAGTCTGATATATAATAGAATTTCTACAATATACTTATATTTCTTGCGATCCACACTCGGTAACGGTCCGAATTACAAGAGTCCCTACAGTACTAGCGTTTTTACATAATTATAATAAGCGTCTTAAGGACAGCCCTACACTTGTCGATGTCCGTATGTCCACTGCCAACTGCCGCTAGTAAAACTGTTTTGGCGTCGGCCTCATGATCTGATAGAATTTTGAAGGCATCAAGACTCTGTTGGCATCGGCCCCATAATTCAATAGAAGCATGACGATGTCTGTAAACCCACTGTCAACCGCCTCTAGTAAAGCTACGCTAGCATCGACCCTATGATATGATATGAACGTATCGATATCGATATACCCACCGTCGACCACCGCCAGTAAAGCTGTGTTGGCGCCGACCCCAAAATTTAATAGAAGCTCGACGATGTCCGTATCCCCATTGTCAACCGCCGCTAGCAAAACTGCATTGACATCGGCTCCATGATCTAATAGAAGATTGACGATGCCCGTATGCCTACTGTTAACCGCTGCTAGTAAAGCTGTGTTGGCGTCGGCCCCACGATCTAATAGAAGCGTAACGACTTCAATATGCCTGCTTTTGACTGCCAATAGTAGAGCTGTGTTGGCATCGGTCCCAAGATCCAATAGAAGAGTAACGATCTCGATATGCCCGCCTGTAATCGCCACCAGTAAAATTGTGTTGGCGTCGGCGCCACAATCTAATAGAAGCGTAACAGTCTCGACATCCCCGCATTTAATTGCCGCTAGTAAAGCTGTGTTGGCATCGGCCCCACGGTCCAATAGAAGCGCAACGACACTGATATACCCGCCCTTAATCGCCACCAGTAAAGCTGTGTTGGCGTCAGCCCCACAATCTAATAGATACGTAATAGCCTCGATATGTACGCCTTTAACTGCCGCTAGTAGAGCTGTATTGGTGTCGGCCCCACGGTCCAATAGAAGCGTAATAACACCGGTATACCCGCCTGTAATCGCCGCCAGTAAAGCTGTGCTGGCATCGGCCCCACAATCTAATAGATGCGTAATAGCTTCGATATGTTCGCCTTTAACTGCCGCTAGTAGAGCTGTATTGGTGTCGGCTCCACGGTCCAATAGAAGCGTAATAACACCGGTATACCCGCCTGTAATCGCCACCAGTAAAGCTGTTTTGGCGTCGGCCCCACAATCTAATAGATGCGTAATAGCCTCCATATGTCTGCCTTTAACTGCCACTAGTAGAGCTGTATTGATGTCGGCCCCACGGTCCAATAGAAGCGTAATAACACCGGTATACCCGCCTGTAATCGCCGCCAGTAAAGCTGTTTTGGCGTCGGCCCCACAATCTAATAGATGCGTAATAGCCTCCATATGTCTGCCTTTAACTGCCGCTAGTAGAGCTGTATTGGTGTCGGCCCCACGGTCCAATAGAAGCGTAATAACACCGATATACCCGCCTGCAATCGCCGCCAGTAAAGCTGTGTTGGCATCGGCCCCACGGTCCAATAAAAGCGCAACGACACTGATATACCCGCCCTTGATCGCCACCAGTAAAGCTGTTTTGGCGTCGGCCCCACAATCTAATAGATGCGTAATAGCCTCGATATGTCCGCCTTTAACTGCCGCTAGTAGAGCTGTATTGATGTCGGCCCCACGGTCCAATAGAAGCGTAATAACACCGGTATACCCGCCTGTAATCGCCGCCAGTAAAGCTGTTTTGGCGTCGGCCCCAAGATCCAATAGAAGTGTAATAGCCCCGATATGCCTGCTTTTAACTGCCGCTAGTAAAGCTGTGCTGGCATCAGTCCCATAATCTAGTAGAAGCCTAGCAATTTCGATATGCCCGCCATTAGCCGCCGCTAGCAAGGCTATTTCTTCGTCAGAGCTTGTGTCCACGTCGGTCCTACAACCCAAGAGAAACCTGACAATATCGATGTGCCCAGCGTCTGCCGCTGCTTGCAAGGCTATTCGATGATTGTTTTCTATGTCTCTACCGGTATTATTATACAGCAGCAATTTTACCTTACTGAGTTGTCCAGCTCTGGCCACTACTTGTAATAGGTTTCCCCTAGTCAAGCTATCTACCACGCTTAGGTCGAAACTTGGGGATTCAATGATCTTGAAAACAGCTAACCGGCACTCTTTTTCTATAGCTCTTTGGAGTAGGGATAGAACCCCCCCATCCACTGCCGGCAAAAACTGCATGATATCTGCATTGCCGACCTGCCTGAGAAATATATTTTCTTTGCCCTTAAAATCCAGATCTGCACCAAGGGATGAGAGTTCGTTCTTTAGATCCTCAACCCAAGTGTTTTTGTACCCCTTCAGCCACGGGCTCTGCAAGGCATAGGTTGCAGTTGGTCGATCCTCCGGATTCGCAACCAAAAGGCTCTTGACAAAATCTATGCCTTCTTCACTTACTTGTGATCTTTGTAAAGCCTCAACTGGGAGTTCAATGTCGCCTTTACAATATTTTCTAAGAGAGTGCATGTCAATCGCGGACCCTATTAGGCCTATATCTTGAGGTGTAGGTCCGTTGCCATTACCGGTGCTGGGGAATGGGGTATGTGAAGTCAGGATCCCATGCACTAGACAACCTAATGACCATATATCTAATACGTAGGTGAAAGCTTCTCCCGGACGAGATGGGTTTCCGGGTCGTTTTTTGGCCCTCTTTCGTTGGAAGAATCCTAGTAGCTCGGGAGCAAAATAACCGTCTGTCCCACACATAGTCCATAACTGAGTGTTTTTTGCCCGTTTTGATATTCCGAAATCGGCGACTTTGACCCAAATTGGCTGGGTAGAAGCCACTAAAATGTTCTATAGTCATTGCATATTAGCGTAGGGATTAGTGTCAACTAGAGTCTAGAAATCAAACCTCGGGTTTCAGATCACGGTGACAAATTTCTTTCCCATGTAGGACCTCAAGTCCTTCCAGAATCTGCCTAGTAATCTCCTTGACCTCAAGCTCCGTCGGCTTCTGATTATTTTTAATATATTCACCTAGATTTCCGCGCTCAATATACTCCATCGCGAGGAATATATGGTCCCTATTTTCGTACCAGCCAAAAAGTTCCAGGAACAAATGAGTATACTAGAAGTATACCGTTAGCTTATACTTCGCCTACGTTTACATAGGTTCTCTTAGGATGCTTACATCTTTTAGTTTAGCCATGACTAGTAACTCTTGAGTAAAATGCGCCTTTGCCTCAGACCGTTGGTCTAGCTTCTTGACAGCCCTCAGGTTTCCCTTTTCTTCCCTCTCGAGCCAAACTTCTCCAGTTGCTCCATCACCAATAACCCTGTCTTGCTTCCATGTTGATTCCACCCGCACCCTTTCGGAATAGACCCATTGGTACGTTGTATGTACCACATAACCTTCGTGAAATACTGTTTCTAGCTTGTAGCTCTCGAGTTTCTGATCTGGGGCCGGCATGGTAGGTCGTTGATAAGGAAGTAGTATTTCTTACATGTGTTGATACTGGGGTTTAGAGCTTTACGGTGGAGCTGATCACCCCTGGAATCTACGATGTCATACATTGGCGCCAAGCTAGCGCTAAAGCTTACCACTGTGGCACACGCTATAGTAGATAAGGCTAAACGTTACTAGCCACAGCGGCACCTATCCTTAGAGAGGAATGATCCAATATAGATTATAATATCATCCTGATTTTCTGCTTGATCGAATTTTATCATCTTTCAGTTAGACTCTTCGATCGTAAGGAACACTAAGCAGCCTACACCACGGGTAAGAAGTGGGGCTAACCTCCCAGAAAAACTTTGTCTAAAGGCAAAGAGAAGGAAATGCAAGAGAGTCATCAAGCTAATCACAAGGTACTACTGGAAGACTCTGACTTGGAATGTTGGCCTCCTAGAAATTTTCTAGCGCTCTGGATGATATCTGTGGTGTCGAGAGAGCCTTTGATAACTTTTAATTTTAATTATAGAGGCCCCGACAGCAACAGACTTTTTTTGGCGATAGTACTTCACGCAGTTTATTTAAACCTCTCATAATGTTTTTGGTTTTTGTTTACCTCTGTGAGCCTTTTGCTCTGTTGTCTTCTGTTTGCCTGTCATCCAGCCCGTTCCCCGTAGGACTCCTGAGGCCGTACCCATACCTTTTCCTCCGCTACAGTAATTCTCTGTAGAGATTCAATACTTATAGCAAGCTACCTTACCTTTAGCATAGACATACTCTCTAGCTTAAAATTTAATCATATCTAGTCATCTAAACATCTTAGGTATCCTTACCAGAGGCTAACGAACCAATCCCTACAAGCGAGGACTAAAAAAAGGGCCCAGAAATCAAAAAGACAGCTATACGTTACTTTACGCTTTTCTACTCTAGGGTAGATAAATATAAAGGAAATACATGAAAATATATATACTAAATTTCATATAGGGAAGAGCGCTTCCCAAGAAATGGGTTAAAATAAATAACTTTGTATAAGGGAAGATTTCACAATCGGCCCTATAGTCTGAGTGATATATAAAAGTAGAGGTAAAAAACCTCATATAAATAGTTTGTAAGTCGGCCATCACTTTTGAAAGATAAAAAAAAGACCACAAATAGTAATATATTCAACAAACTATGAGATATGAAGGTTAAAAAGGTAGTATAAAAGAGAACCGGAAAGGGGCTAGGGAAAAAGGGAATCAAAAGAGGTAGGAAACGTATCCTAGAAGTTTCTCTAGATTATATTCCAGGGGGGCAAACTCCTAGCAAATAAGCCAGTCTCGCTTACAAGGGATAAGCTAATATGGAATAGGGAGCCGAGAGAGGGATCTGTCGAGTAATGAAGAAGGGGCCCTCTAGGAGGGGGGGTACATTTCTTAATGCCTTCGAAAATAAATACAAGTATCATCGGTGCCGTTCGCAAAACTAATTCACAACGGGTGCGGCATGCCTTATGACCTCAAAACCCTAGCGATGTCAATATGTCCACCCTCAACCGCTGCTTGCAAAGCTGTTTGACCTTTGGATGCTGCCGCAGCACCTACATCGGCCCCATTTTCCAAAAGTAGGAAAACTATATCGGTATGCCCGTTCCCAGCCGCTGCTTGTAAGGCGGTTTGACCATTGGGTTCTGCCGCAGTAGCATTCACGGCGGCATTGCTGTTTAACAGAAGTGTGACGATGTCAATATACCCACTCGCCGCTGCAGCCTGCAAGGCTGTTTGCCCATATTTTGTTGCGGCATCATTCACTGTGGCTTTATTATCTAACAGCAGCATGATGATGTCTATATGTCCATTCCCAGCCGCCGCTTGCAAGGCTGTTTGACCTCCGGATTCTGCCACAGCAGCGTTCACGTCGGCCTTGTTCTCTAGCAGTAGCCTGACAATGTCGATATGCCCCTTCTGGACCGCCGCTTGTAGGGCAGTTCGACCATCGGATTTCGCCGCAGCAGCATTTACATCGGCCTTGTTCTCTAGCAGTAGCCTGACAATGTCGATACGCCCGTTCTGGACCGCCGCTTGTAGGGCAGTTAGACCTCCGGATTCTGCCGCAGCAACATTTACATCAGCGTTGTTGTCTAACAGCAGTCTGATGATGCTTATATGCCCACTCTCAGCTGCCGCTTGCAAGGCTGTTTGACCCTTGGATTCTGCCATAGCAGCATTTATATCAGCGCCGTTGTCTAACAGCAGCCTAACGATATCGATACGCCCGCCCTTAGCTGCGGCCTGCAAGGACGTTCCATCGTCGGATTTCGGTGCCGCAGCATTCACACCAGCGTTGTTCTCTAACAGCAGCCTAATGATGTCTATATGCCCACCTTCAGCCGCCGCTTGTAGGGCAGTTCGACCTTCGGATTTCGCCGCAGCAGCGTTCACGTCGGCCTTGTTCTCTAGCAGTAGCCTGACAATGTCGATATGCCTATTCTGGGCCGCCGCTTGCAAGGCTGTTTGACCTCCGGATTCTACCGCAGCAGCGTTTACATCGGCCTTGTTCTCTAACAGTAGCCTGACGATGTCGATATGCCCGCTCTGAGCCGCCGCTTGCAAGGCTGTTTGGCCTCCGTATTTTGCCGCAGCAGCGTTCACATCGGCCCTATTCTCCAACAGTAGCCTGACGATGTCGATATTCCCGCTCTTGGCCGCCGCTTGCAAGGCTGTTTGGCCTCCGTATTTTGCCGCAGCAGCGTTTACATCGGCCTTATTCTCTAATAGTAGCCTGACGATGTCGATATTCCCGCTCTTGGCCGCCGCTTGCAAGGCTGTTTGACCTCCGTGTTTTGCCGCAGCAGAGTTCACATCGGCCTTGTTCTCTAGCAGTAGCCTGACAATATCGATATGCCTATCCTGGGCCGCCGCTTGCAAAGCTGTTCGACCTCCCAATTCTGCCGCAGCAGCATTCACATCGGCCTTGTACTCTAGCAGTAGCCTGGCGATGTCGATATGCCCGCTCTGAGCCGCCGCTTGCAAGGCTGTTTGACCTCCGTATTCTGCCGCAGCAGTGTTCGCATTGACCTTGTTCTCTAACAGTAGCCTGACGATGTCTATATGCCCGCTCTTGGCTGCCGTTTGCAAGGCTGTTTGACCTCCGGATTCTGCCACAGCGTTCATATCGGCCTTGTTCTCTAGCAGTAGCCTGACAATATCGATATGCCTATTCTGGGCCGCCACCTGCAAGGCTGTTTGACCTCCGTATTTTGCTGCAGCAGCATTCACATCGGCCTTATTCTCTAACAGTAGCCTGACGATGTCGATATGCCCGCTCTTGGCCGCCGCTTGCAAGGCTGTTTGACCTCCGTGTTTTGCCGCAGCAGCGTTCACATCGGCCTTGTTCTCTAGCAGTAGCCTGACAATGTCGATATGCCTATTCTGGGCTGCCGCTTGCAAGGCTGTTTGGCCTCCGTATTTTGCCGCAGCAGCGTTCACATCGGCCTTGTACTCTAGCAGTAGCCTGACGATGTCGATATTCCCGCTCTTGGCCGCCGCTTGCAAAGCTGTTCGACCGAAGGAGCTCGCAGCAGCATCCACCATGGCCCCATTTTCCAACAGTAGCTTGACGATTTCGGTATGCCCGCTCCCAGCCGCTACTTGTAAAGGTGTATAGTGACCAGATGATTTCAATCTGGCGTGAATATTAATATTTTTGCCAATGAATAACCCCACCATCCCGACATCTCCTGACCTGATCACAGATATGAACGCTTCTTGGCAGCAGGTACCGGTACTAGGGGACTGGAAGAGCTTCGAGACAACTGAGTTATACCCTGCCTTCACAGCCTTCAAGAGTAGTGAGGAAATGCCCGATTTTTCCATAGTCGGTAAGAGTCGTATAATATCTATTTTTTGAGCTTGCCTCACCAATACATCCTTCTCTTTACCCTCAAGATCCAGGTTTACCTCTAGGTGCGAAAACTCGAACTTCAAGTTCTCAAACCAATCACTTTTGTACCCTGCTAGCCATGGATGCTGCAAGGCGCTGGTTGCGGTGGGTCGGTCATTAGGATTTGCAACCAATAGACCTTTTACAAAAGCTATTCCATCTTCGCTCACTAGCGACGTTTGTAAGGCCTCGATTGGAAAATCAATATCACCTTCGCAATAATCCATAAGAGACTCCATATCGATTATGCCCCCTGGTGAAGAACCTATTTCCAGACCTGTCTCTGAATCATATTCCTCATGGCAAATGAAAGGCGTTTGGGAAGTCAAAAGCTCATGCACCATAGAGCCTAATGACCATATGTCCAACGCGTGGCCAAGGAATCCTTGTGTCTTTGATTCCCGGGGAATTATTCCATGTAGTTCAGGAGCGAGGTAGCCTTGAGTTCCGCATATAGTTCTTGCAACAGTGTTTTTTATTTGTTTCGATATGCCAAAGTCGGCTATTTTGATCCAAATTGGGTCAAGAGAAGCCATAAGGATGTTCTATAATGATTTTATTAGTAATGCAAGACAAGCGGACTCCGGGAGTCTAACCTGGGGTTTTAAATCGCGGTGACAAATTCCTTTCTTGTGGAGGACCTCAAGGCCTTCCAGGATTTGCTTGGTGATCTCTTTGACTTCTGCTATTTTTACCCCCTGGCGCATGTACCCACTCAAATCTCCATGATTTATGTACTCCATTGCAAGGAATATGCAGCTAGGGTCTTCGTACCAACCGAAAAACTTTACGAAAAGATGTTTATGCTAGTCATCCACCGTTAGCGATTTACCTCTAAGCATAGACAACCTAGAGACTTATTTACCTCTTTCAACTTGACCAAAGCCAACAGCTCCCTAGAAAGACCCATCCCTGACGACAAACGTCTCGGTATCACCTTAACTGCCCTAAGTTGCCCTCCACTTTGCCTCTTCTGAAGCCAAACACTCCCAAACGCCCCATCACCAATCCGTTTCTCCACCGTCCATTTGTTACCTTCCCACAACCTATTCGAGAGCTCCCAGTTGTACGTTTTATGTACCACATAGCCATCTCCGAATTCTGTTTCCAGCTTGTAGTCGTCGAAGTTCGGAGTTGCGGTCTTCATTGTTCTGGTTTTGCTGATTGAGTCTGGTTATCGATATTTAGGTTTCTCTGTTTAGGCCACCGTGTGAAGGTTTGCAGATGAAAATAGGTAGCCACATATCCACTTCCCCGCACGGTAATGTTATTGGATGGTTCTCTATCAAGCATCAAACAGGTGGCTTAGCATATGAGAATTCATGCGCACCGCCTCACTTCACAACTAGACTCCAGGACAAACCCCTGGCGAAGGGAAGCGCCTGGTGTATTGCCTGCTTAGGACCTGTCTCGTGTCCAGACTTCTTGTGATTGGTTGATAATTACGCTGCGTTCACTTGACTGTAGCGAGAGGCAAAATCCTTGGCGCCACATGATCTAGGCTGGGCACGAGACAGACTTAGGGCGTCGAATCTGGGTTGCAGCCGTGAGGCTCACAATACTTAAAAAAGGGAAAGGCTGGTAGTGTATTCAATCTTTCCGTATCTACTTATCTCTGCTTCTGTAGTTCGTCCTCGCCGCTTTGTACGTTGTGAGTCTCACAGTTGACGAAGCTGAACTGACGTTTGGTGGCTCAGCGCGCCAAGAAAGCCACCAAACGGATCCTTGCCTGAGAGACAGTAAACAGAGTACCGTGCACGGCAGTACGCAAGAGATCGTCGTACTTACATCAACATTTATCAATACCAGGTTCAGACGAAAGGGAACGCCAAGTTGCCAAACAATGATAAACAAGTTTTTTTTTTTTTGGCGTCAATAGTGCGGGGAAAGGGAATTTCAAATATTCAATTGGTTGTAATATTAAAGTAAAATACATGCTAAGAAAAAATAATGTTGGATAAAGAGAGTTCTTGCCACTTGTGTTGGCAATTCGTGATGTTTCTGTGTTTATGAAGGAGAAGAGACATGCAGCAATGGCTTTGAGGCTCAGTGTCCTGTATTCGGGACTCGTTGGGTTGCACATAACCTTAATCTGGTTTCACCTGCAGCGAGTGATGGGCAATGATTCCCAGATGTACACGTGGGCATTTAGTTAAGTCATTGCCTACTCAAAAAAAAAAAAAAAAGTCGCCCCCCAGCCAACAAGGCCTCCTGACCGCTTAGTGAATTTATCTGTATGTTCGGAGCTCCTTCTCCACTTCCTTGCTCATGCTCCCTGCTAAGTATCTTCTGACCCCCCATCACAGCCGTCAAACCGGGTGAAAAGCAAAGAGGACACTACCCAGTCACAAATGTCGAATTTAAAATAGCAAAAGCTGAACTAGAAAAAGCAAAAATAAACCAGCGCCAAATTTGCAGGGAACGTTTCCACTTTTTTTCTTTTTTTTTTCCTCACAAAGTATGTAAAAGCAGTCCTCCCATGCAGGGAAACAATACGAGAAACCGCGCAGACATGAAGATGCAGTAGAACGAATCCTCAAACCAAAAAAAAAAAAAAAGAAAGCCCGAAAATCAAAAGATCGATAGACAGTAGAAGATGACCAACACCTTACGCAGAAGTAAAAGAAGGCAAAAAAAAAGACTTATCACAAAACACCCGTAGGAAGCAAAAGCCAGTAAGAAAAGTCGAGAAACCACGTGCAATAGAAAAACCTTCATCAATCCCCATACAAATAACAATAACCCTCTTGTAAGTACGTTGTTACGTATGTCTCATATCAGTACACGCGCCACCCGCCAAAAAAAAGGAAGAAAATAAAAGAAAAACAATACTAGGGTTTTCGGTTCCTCCGTCTTGATATATGATGCGCAGAAGTCCTGCAAGGGTTCAACTAAGAATATAAACTTTTTTCACTCAACTCCCGATCAGTCGTTCTTTACCATGACCGGGCACGGGATATCCATTGCTGCCCCTTAGTTTCTGCTTAAATGCGCTCCTAATCCAGGGTGTATCAAGTCGTTATATCGTGAGTTCCGAATTTGGTTACCTAATAGCCTAGTCGAAATACAAAACAGTGTTTAATAGCTTTGAGCAGCCATGCTTGCAGGCTAGACAAGGAAGGAATATCAGTACTGGGCGCGTATGTTTGAGGATTTCTGGGAGTTTATTCTTACTGGGCTTTGGTGCATGATAGAGTTTCTTTGGCTTCTTCCCTTCTTCATTTGCTGCTTCAACGCTGCAGAGTCCAAGGGTTTAAGTAGCTCAAAACTGCACAATAATTCCCCGGAAACCGACATGACAGCCCCCCAATTGTCAAATTCTCCGCAATACTATAAAACGTGTTAGTTGGCTTATGTTATATCATCGCAATTGTGGATCAAATGACTTACGTTTGGTGCTGAAAACACCGTAACCAATGTCCTCTCGTTGAAAAACTCATATCCGTCTTCAACAACCATATGTGCTCTACACACCAAGTCGAAATCGTGCCGTGCAAGAAAATCCAAAATAACCTTCTTTCCAAAGCAATAACTAACCCCTCGCTCATTCTCTTCCCAATCGTTCTGCATGTCTGCGGGGTCGCTCCAAAGAAGATCATTCAATAAACCAAAGTCTGGCACATCTGTCGGGCGGGCAATTTGTCGAATATCATCCATATGCTGGAGAGAAGGTGAAAGTCCACCATGAACACAGAAAATCTTGCCTGCAACAATTGAGGCTATTGGGAGGCAGTTGAAGGTATCAACGAATGTTTTCCAGATCTTAATGTTGCAGCGACGTTTGCACTCATCGTAGAACCCGTATACTATTGGTAGAATTAATTAGTAGGAGTTTCTTGCTTCTTGGGATATAAAACTTACCTCGTGTAACGTTGGCACATTCGTGGTTCCCTCTCAGCAAGAAGAAATTTTCAGGGAACTTCAATTTGTAACAAAGAAGTAGCAAAATCGTCTCAAGACTCTGCTTGCCTCGGTCGACATAATCACCCAAAAAAAGGTAGTTGGAATTTGGCGGGAATCCGCACATCTCGAACATACGAATCAGGTCCGTGTACTGGCCATGGACATCACCCACAATTTTTACAGGTGGGCTCAATTCCACTAACGCTGGCTGTGAAAGGAATATTTCTCTGGCGGCGTGGCATATAGCGGTTATTTCAGCGTTTTTGAGGCATACAGCCTTGGTGACCTTGCCTGCGTAACCTGCATCAAGAAGACGGGTAATCATATCGTCCAAGTCTATAGATTTCAGTGCAGACATCTGCATATGATCTGCTGCACCAGTTGCTGCATCTTCGGCAGATCCATTTGGTCGGGTTACTGGGTTTATCGCATTCTCCCTCTTGATCAGAATGGACTCAGTAGGTTTCTGTGAGTGGGGTGGCTGCATGGAACCAGCCCCAGGAGGTACATCAGAAACGTGGTCCACTTCCTTATTTCCAGCGGACTGGTGACCCTTCCCAACAGATCCATGGATGGGGGATGGGGGCGGTACCAGGTCGTTTGTTGAGTCGTAAGGGGTAGTAGCAGTAGTAGATGGCTCTGAGCCAGGGGTTGACCTAGAACCATTTGTAAGGAGGGGAGATGGAAGGCTTGGATTAGAGCTTCGTGATTCCCTGCGCGAGCGTCCACTTGTAGAGGACTTTATAGATGCTGCATCCGACTTGTCAATCAGAGGAGGCAGAACTGATGACGAGTTTGTAGGACTGTTGTCCTTGTCTTTATTAGATGAGATCTTATTGCGGAGAGACCCCCGGAGAGATCTGGTCGATCCCTGGGTGTCGGACTTGGAGATCGGCAAAGTACTTCCATCTTGATTGAGCGAGACCGCAGAGGAGCTCGTCGATGGGTTTCCTTTATCACCGGAACGTTTTGAAGGCTGCTGGCCCATTATCTGATGTAACAGCCAACTTACGTGGGTATAGATGGCAAGGGTTGGAGTTTAGGTTTACCGGAGAAGGTGTGACCTGGGGGGTGTGGGGGAGAGATGGAGAGGATAGATGGATGGGATGACGGCAGATGGTGGGTCAGTTAAGGTGTGGCTGGTGAGATGCCTTGTGGGTGGCGAATAAAGCGAGGTGGGTGATAAAGCCAAGGATTCTGGACTCGACGGGGCTAGGAAGTAGGCAAGACAACAAGGAAGGGTGATGGGAAGGCTGGGTTAGGGAGGTTCAAAGAGCGAATTTAAGAAAAGGAGAAACTGGCTCTCGAGAATGGGCGTCGTCTTGAAAGCCGCTCTGTGATGCCCTAGTGATACTTTACAGAGGAGGTGAGGAGCGTGAGGGGGAGGTGGAGGTGGAGGTGGATGGGGACGAGGACGAGGATAGGGACGATGACGGTAGAAGAGATGGCCGTGGTCCGTGTTGACTATGAGGAAGTCCGTGTTGGGAGAACGTGTCTTGTTCCTCCAGCAACAATTCGATGGTGAGGCAGTCTTAAAGTTCTGGTCGCTGCTGCTATACGTAGGGCACTGAGCTCCGTTAGTATCCGAGAGCGTATCTCGGTGCACGAGTTGTATGAGGAATGGAGGTGGGGGGGGTATGGGGGGTATGGGGGTATGGGGGCCTGCCGACGGAAAGTCGTGATTGTGGCAGAATAGACGGAGGGAGAGCACGGGGGAAGACGGAGATAGATTCGGGACTGGGAGATAAGCTTCCTCTCTCATGCCTCCCCCTTCCTCCATGTTCTGCCTCTCTCACTCACATTCTCGCGCCAACAAGCGAGCTGACCCTCTCTCGCCAGCCCGGGAAACCCTTGACAGAAAGAAATGTTCAGGTCAATCATTCACTCACCTTAGGTAATGTCTATCAAGCTCTGCCGCTCAAGCTATCGCTGTCTACTGCTGCTGTTTGGTTTGGAGGCCTCTGGATAGAGCTCGTACATGTATTTTCCCGGTGGCAGGTTTGGAGGGGGGGCGCAAAGAGAAGCGCAGCAGATGTCGGCGGTGATGATGGTGGTGGTGGAGGGATGCACGCGAACACGGAGTGAGAAAATAATATGGGGAGGGGGTGGTCTTGGAGGTTTCAGTTGAGTTCACTTCAGTTACATACTATGCATGCATGTTAAGTACCTATGTTACGTATGCCTCAAGTGGCGCCTAGCACCCAAACACTCAATTGTGAGTTGATAACTCTCCGGCAATCGCAATTCCTTCGTGGGTGTCCAGCGCACTGGGGACGGAGGCCGATCTCGCTATCGGGAACCCGAATGCAAGGTCCAAGAGTGTAAAGCGTCGACAAAGATGCCTATAGGTATCTATCTGCCTTGCTACTGTAGAGCGATAAGTCTGATAAATAGCCTTGCACCGCGCCTCGGAGAAACAGCCAACAAACCATAAACCCGCTTGCTCGGTCAGCGAAGGATCCGAATCTCCGGGATCGAATGACACACAATTCTTCTGAAATGGAGAATTCCTACACCCAGTGCCTGGCAAACAGTTTCACTGGCTCGCTGGTGAGTAACAACTTGCGTGCGAAAGAGCAGCGATTAGAACAATCTCCAGTAGCAAGCGATATCGCTGATATCAAGCACGGGTATAGTGCCGCCGGCTGAATAAATGTTTTTTTTCTCCGGCGATGCAAAAGTTCGACTCTCTCATCGTACAAGAATGCACTTTGTCTGTTTCTGTCACACCCGCTGAATTGAGCCGCCACCGCAGTAGTAGCAGCAGCAGCGGGAGGGAGCGTTAGGGAAACATCGATTACCTACTGTCTGGCTGCACCTCTGTTACACTACTCCAAACGGCATTACAGGATTATCAGCTGGTTGTACGCCATTCTTTCACCAGACAACCAAAGGAAACACATAAATGGAAAGTATGCGAACGAAGCACAGAAGTGAACATCACGGGAAAAGCTAACCGCCGTTCCCAATAACAGCCAGACTAATCTGTTTGCTCCTACGGAATATACCGCATCGTGAAAAGCAGCTACCCACCGAGGGACCACGGGTTACAGAACATTAAAAATGGACGGGTATATCTAACCCCATATACGCATATATATTGGCATACACAAAGGCCACACACAAAAAAAGTAACAACCAGGGCGTTGCATAAATTAACTGCGTTGGCAATCTTTTGCGCTTTCGTTTTCGCTTGAGCATCCTTCTCCAAATCCTCTTCTTTCGCAGAACTATCACCTGGTCACGGGTCCGGTTTCCACGCACGATGTCTGTACTCCAGCACAAGCAAGTGCTAATGTACCCCTGCAAGCGGCCGCCCCAGCACCCAAAGCTGCCCTAGAACAGGTACGGTGACATGCGCTGTTCGTGACAACATCCAGAAGAATACCTACCTGCTACCGAGGCGGGGTAATCAATAACTCCTGGTCATATGGATATGTGGACAAAATACCAGCATATCCGAATTCAGTCACCCAGGGTTTTTTCGCCCCACAGCATGGTATGGTGTTTATGATATATAAATTGACGAGCGCGCACCATTGGTAAGTTCTAAATTTCCTTCCTTTTCAAAGAAGAGCATGGAACGCGGCAGAAGTTTGCATTTTTTTCCCTGTAAGGGGTGACTCATGTGCAAAGAGCCGCATACGCCTAGCTATGTAGAATACTATAGTCCGGCGGAGGGGAGTTAGAACTTATCATGGCGCCCTAGCAGCAATATTACCATGTACTCTCAATCAGGTTGTATGTGAAGCCCAAGAGTCACCCCAACTGAATTGACTTTACCACCACACCAAGCGATTGAACACGCTGTTCTTTAAAGATAAGGCAAGAATTTTATACACCTAATCACCAGGGATTACACAATGTGTTGGAGCGTAGCCTCGCAGCCTTGTAGGTTCAACTCAGGCCTCCCACACCAGAAACAAAAATTTGTTAGAAGTTTCGAAAAGGCTAGCGCGGGCGGTTCCATTGGGTACGAATGGTTCTCCAGGGTTAGGGTGTGTGTGGCATGCGACTTCACTCTTTATCACTCGTGGTAACTACTCTACGCCAATGAGCTTCAACAACGAGTCCAACTTTCACACTTCCGGGGGAGGGGGGGATAAAGGCCGGGAGGGAACGGCTCCTAGGATTTTTTTTTTTTTTTTTTTTTTTGTACGCAATAGCCGGGAACAATAAAGATCAGCTCACTGCCGGCAGAAACAATACGTATAGGAAAATAGCTTTCCTCCCGATAAGCGACGAGAGTCTTTATCGCAAGACCAGAACCATAGAGGCTCAAGTCCGGCCCTGGTTGGTAACTCGCTTGGTATGTATGCGCATGTATGTCTTGGCCCAGGATCCCGGAAACAGGGATACGAACGGTTAGGACAACTAGCACCTGGGAGCACCTAGTGGAAAAGTACTATTGAACCTTTTACCGGGTTAACTACTCTACATATGTCTTTGGATCTCGGAGTAACTTCCGCCTCTGCCCTAAGACGTTAGTATTCCAAGACAGAGTGAATGACAGCTATTAAGAAAGAAAAAAAAAACCCCCCCCCGAGTGTCTTTTACATATGATAGCGAGTTTAAGAGGTCAGTCCAGCCGGGTTTTGACATTCTGGAAGAAATGGGTACTACTGCCGGGGGATATCTAGGTCGACCATGGGTAGTCTCGGTCATTAGGTATCACTCGGCCATTCGGTTGGTCGTACCATGGATAACGAGCACAAGTTATCGGTGGAAGAAGTCAAGAGCCAAGGGTACAATCCGGGATAATAGCACGGGTTCTTTATATGCCGCAAGTTAAGAGCCGGATCGCAACATACTCCAAGAATCTTGCTACCGAGTGTAGGTGTGGTGTGAAATATATATACATCAGTAGAGCTGCAGCAAGCCATCGGTGATGCAAGATACTAATGGTTAACGGAAAGCAGCGGTATATCGGCGGAACTAAAGGAGCATACATCCGCATCACTCACTAGTGGTCTCGGCAATACTTAGCGCACTAGAAGTAATATGTCAAGAGTATGACAACCCGGAGATTTCTACTCTACGCTTATTACTCCTCCTTCCCTGAAAGAAGAAAAAAAATATATTTTATTTGCCGTCTGTGGGGCATACGATCCCTGTCCCTGTAACATGGGAATAGACTATGAGTGCTCTGACTCGGAGTTGAACCGAGGATCTCAGCATTACTAGTGCTGCGCCTTACCAACTTGGCCACCAGAGCAGGTGATCACATGATCAATTAAATAGATTGATTTTTTTTTTCTATATATTTTTTGGCCTTTGTCCGAGTCGAGTGATTGTGCATGATTGACATTACATTGACCCTTGAATGAATGAACTAATCATAAGTACATGGAAAGTTGACCCTTGTGTGTTAAGGTTCATCTATCAAAAGGGGGGTTGGTGGGATAATGCAATAGTATTTGGATCTCATATGAAACAGTAGGATATTACATAGAGTCTAAACTCTGATTATCTAGCTGGTAAACACTTCTTCTAAGTATGTTGTAGCTAGACTTATAAAGTGCAGTACCCTTATACAGTACTAGGACAGCTAATTTAACTTCGGTTTTGATTATCTATACACTAGATTCTGCTCATATAACGCTCGCTTAAGGTTTTTTTTACCGCACTAAGCAATTGTAAGAGATCTACCTCTGACGTGATCCTACTTTATTTACAAAATGACAGGCGGAAGATCGCTCTTTTTTTTTTTTCCTTTTGAAAAACAGGGGTAAGTAGACTATCTTAGTTAGTATGCATTACGCAGTTTTGACCAAGGATTTTACGCAGCCATTGTTAATAAGCAATACCCTAAAGCATGCACAACCTCCCATAAACCCTGCAGTTGCGTAGCTAGTAGGAATATCAAGACGTAATAATTCTGTATTCGGCTCTTGAGGGGGGGGTAGATCGAGAGCATTTGAGCAGAAATAAATTGTTTTGCAGCATAGTGCGGGGGACGGGACAAGGGTTGTAATTTTATTCTTGCATGGATGGTTTTTGGGGGTTGTTGGCGGGATGAAATGTTTTCTCTTTCGACGTATACTTACTACTACATGCTTCAAGATAGCGAGTGATATCTCCTGATACAAATTGGTGTAAGCTTTCTTTGACGCGTATGTAGCTTTCCACAAGGATTAATGCCGATCAAAACCAAATAGAGGTACAACCTATTGTCATGCAGTCTTTAGGCAACCCTTTAGGCAACCAGTGTGTTTAACGCCTAAACATCTATAACCTCTGTTCTTCGGCGTATTTACAACTTTACAAACCTCAACCATCTATCATATCCAAAGATGGATGTTACCGATCTTTCCCATGTCCTCCATTACAAGAACTTACTTGAAAATGCCAAAAGTAATTTTCAAAGCGCTTCCCAGAGGAAGGGTCAGAAACCCATCAGGAGGGTATCAAGGCAAGAACTCATTAGAAACCAGTTTGCTTTTCAGCCTCGAAATGACGAATCTCAAAATAAGACGGTCAATGTCCAAATGAGTTACATCTCACACAAATTTCCACCATCAGTCGCTCCTCTATCAGGCCTTAAAAAGATCCATATTAAAGACCTTCTTCTCGAAATGACTCATCCCGGTTCTTATGTACTCTTACGTACGATCGCACCTCCTACGAAAATGACGGCTGTTATGTCTGCAGTAGAGGATGAAAAAGGCGGGTGTGATTTCCTTCAGCTGTACAATATGAGCGAGGATCGAGAACCAAAGAAAATACTCCCGGAGGGCCAAGTTCTCATCGTCAAGGAACCTTTTTACAAGATAAATATGAGTGGAGGAACTGGTATTCGTGTCGATCATATCTCTGATGTGATATTCCTTAGTCCTGACGACAGTCGAATTCCGTTGGAGTGGCAGCCACGTATCAAATCACTAGATAAAACCCCCATGGACTGGAAAGAGGAGGGGAATGCATTCTTTCGAAAGAAGGAGTTTTATGAAGCGATTGAATGGTAAGATGTGTTTTTTATAATTAGTCCTTTAATTAGCTTCTTTACCTAGAGTTTATTTTAGAGTCGTGTTGCTAACCCCGGAATTTAATAGCTATACACAAGGCCTCAATACCAACCCAAAGGATACTACGCTAGTCAAAACATTAAGGCTCAACCGCTCACAGGCGCTCCTCTCAGTCGGATTTCATGAGAAAGCTCTCGAAGATTCTGAGCATGTTTTAAATACCCTTGATCCCACAGACGAAAAGGCGCTATTTCGTACAGCAAAGTCCCTTTATATGGCCAGGAGATTCGAGAATTGCAAGACTCGCCTAACAGCCCTTATCCGGAGCTATCCCGGAAATAAGGAAGCAAGAGCAGACCTCCTCAGGGTATATAAACGACTGCAAGAGGAACGAACTGGAAAATACGATTTCCAGGAGATGAGGCGCCTTACCAAGGGCACAGATAATAAGCCAGTTAAGCTTGACTGTGCAGATTTTGTAGGACCTGTACGTCTGCAAAACTCAATAGGTTCAGGGAGGGGTCTTTTCACGACGAGAGATGTAAAGGTTGGGGAGCTACTTCTTTGCTCGAAGGCTTTCCAAACCTCTTATCCCATAGTAGACGGGTTATCACTTTCTATCGACTTGCTGGATAACCGAATTGAACAAACCTGTGGTTCTAAGATGGTCGCAGAAATTGTGCAAAAGTTGTATAATAATCCGTTAGCATCGAAGGGGTTCCTGGAACTCTACAGTGGAAAGTATAAGAGCGTGGAGGAAAGATATGTTGATGGAGGGCCTATTGTTGACACGTATGCCCTATAAGAATATCCATCAAGTTCATGTAAAACTTACTAAGTTTATTATAGGTTCCTTGCCCACGAAATCCGGAGACTCAATAGTTTCTGCTGCCCTTTGCTTAGCACCGCGTCAGATGCCATCGCAGCAGGCATAGATTCCAACAAGCCAGAGATGGAGAAAAAAGATACCGACGGTGCTGGTATTTGGGTAATGCCATCCTATATCAACCATGCCTGTGGGGGCACAGGCACAGTTTTCCGAGCCTTCATTGGAGACATGATGGTTGTACGAGCGATGAGAGACATGAAAAAAGGTCAAGAAATTCTGTTTCCTTATCTAAGTTATAAAGATGTCAAATCTCGCCAAAAGCTCTGTATCGACCATTGGGGCTTTAGGTGCAACTGCCGTCTTTGCATCATCGAAATGAAGGAAAGCGACGCTGTTCGAAAATCCCGAGATACGCTACTAGAGAAAATCGTGGCCTTCAAATCGATTCTTAACCAACCGAACCCAAGAGATTTGCCCAATGTTTTACGTAAGGTTCTCCCACTTATCAAATCCCTTGAGGCAACCTACAAAAACCCGCCTGCAGAACAGCCCAGATATCCTTTAGTGAAAGGCCTTGAGTTTCTTTGCGCGGTCTACCTGAGCTCTGGGGGTTACAAAGATTTCCTTGAGACTGCACTGCGTCTCGTGGCAGCTCAAGGTTACGATATCGAAGAAGACCTGGAAGGGGGTAAAGTAGTGTTCAAGGGATATAGTCAAGCTGCAGACACTGCAATTCTACCTCTTCTTTTTGTTCAATGCTCAACTGCATATAGCGTTTGCGGCAGCTTCTTGATGGCAAAAGCCTATAAAAAATTTGCGGCTGATTTCTATGAGGTCACTTATGGCGAGCGAGCAAGCTTCTCGGAGGTGTACGGTAAGTATTTCGAGGATTTAGGGCTTAGTTCTTAATTGGTACTTGTATGCATATCAGGTTAGAATATGTAAACTAGTTTACAGTTTTTTTAGGGGGGCGAGGGTGTAGTATTTTTAGGGATGCGGTTAAACTTTTGGGTCTGGAAATTGCATATTGGAGGGGAGGCGGATGAATGAATGAATGAATGAATGAATTAATTAATCATAAATACATAGAGCCCCAAGGCTAAGGTATTCGCACCACCACGAGGGGAGGCGGATGCCCTAAGTCCTAATTTAACACTCCTATTTTCTTGAAAAGACGGCTACGGAGAGAGTTATATGTTATTGTATTTTTACTTGGGCTGCAACTACGTACTCGGACCGAGTGCAACCGACCCACCATAATTCACTCAAAACCTGCCTTAAAAGGCTCTAAAGTGATGGGGGAAAAGGCTAGTAATGGTCTCTTCAATATATCTGCTATATATTTATTTGGTTTTCACTATTGTTGTAATCATATCTGTTGTACTGGCAGGAGTTCTTGTCTCAGTTGCCTCATCACCATGTAATTTTTGGTGTCACCCGTGGTTGCGACCCAGTATTTAGTTGCAGCCCAAGTATAAGTAATGCTTATTATTTTATTGTAGTGCAAATCAGGTTTGGCATTGGAAAATACTTAAGTATGGGGGGCCTTAATTCAAAATAAGTGTGGCAGCCATCCTGGACGAGGCGCGCACATCGAAGATGTCTATATCTTACTCTGGTTTTCCTTCACCACTGATCGGCATATCGGTCCGGCAAGAAAGAAACATCTCTACCAAGTAAGGACTACCTATTAGGATCAGGAATTTCCAATATCTTGTTAGAGGTAAGCCTCGAAATCCATTTTGATCTACTCTACGTATTAAAAACTACAAGCTAGCGGTATCCCTTCAACCCATCCAAGATGAGGCCTTACAGAGACAATAGCAATAGCGCCTATGAGCTCCTAGCCGAAAAGCCTCAAAAGGCGTTACGAGAAGCATCTCTGAAGAAAGGCCAAAAGCCTCCTACAAAGCTATCTAGTGAGAAGCTCATCAGCCTTCGGGACCAGATAATTTCTAGATATGCTAGTTCAACAAAATCCTACGGGTTCTGGCTCAGCTATACTACACACAAATATCACCCCTCTATCGCTCCCGTGTCGACCCTGACAAAGATATACACCCAAGACCTATGCCTCGAGACCAACCACCGAGGTTCATACATCATCCTACGTACAATCACACCTCATAAGAAAGCAGGGGTGATTGTTAGTGTGGTGGAGGACGAGAACGGAGGATGCGAGCTTATTCAGTTGCCAGTATTCAAAGTGAGCCATGACCGGTCTACGAACAACTTTCTACCCAAAAAGCAGATCTTCATCGTCAAGGAGCCGTTTTACAAGTCAAATACAAGCGGAGAGTTAGAAATTAGCACAAGTATTTGTGTCGATCATATCTCTGACGTTATATTCCTGGACCCTAACGACGCTCGGGTTCCGCAAAAGTGGCGACCATGCCCCGGAGATGCCGATTTTGGGAAAACCGCTAAAAACTGGAAAGATGAAGGGAATGTGTTTTTTAAAGCCGATAAATTTTCCGAAGCTATTGAGTGGTAAATTAGTCTATCGTATTATAAAAGATCTCGCGGCTAATACAGAGATTTAAAAGCTACACGAAGGGCCTTCTGGCTGCTACCGGCGAGAACGACACCGAGATCATCAAGACCTTAAGACTCAATCGCTCACTATCTTTCATCAAGATCTCCGAATCAATCCCTTTTCATGAAAAGGCTTTCGAAGATGCAGACTACGTTTTAAAGCTCGACCCAACCAACGAGAAAGCGCTATATCGCGGAGCGAAAGCACTATACCTGTCCAGGAAATTCGAGGACTGCAAGAATCTTCTAGTCAAGCTCCTAAAGCACCACAAGAACAAAGATGCAAAAAACGACCTCCTCAGGGTATCTCGACGACTACAAGAGGAGAAGGATGGAAAATATGATTTCCGGAAGCTCATAAATGTCAATAGGAGCGGACCGGTAGCGTTCGACTGCGCGGACTTTGTGGGTCCAATTCTTATACAAGATGCGCCAAACTCCGGAAGAGGCCTGTTCACGACAAGAGATGTGAAACTTGGGGAGTTGCTCCTTTTCACAAAATCCTTTTATATTGACTGTGCACAAACAGATGGTTCATCAATGATGATCGACCTTACGGAAGGTACTGGCGAGATATACCCAGGCGATGGGGAGGATCGAGCGGTTCAAAACGTTGTACAGATGCTATACAACAATCCTTCGATGATCAGCGAATTTTTACAACTCCATAGTGGGGATTATGACCGTCAAAAATTACCTGAGGAATATGTTGATGGAAAGCCTGTTATCGATACGTATGTATCCTCGGCAAAGCTATAAGAAACGAGACTAATTCTATTCTGAATAGATTCCTTGTCTCCAAAATCCTAGCGCATAACGCTCACAAAGCCCCATCACCCAACATGCCGGCCTATTGGAGTACGGCGAAAGCAAAGAACCCTAGAGGTAGCCCTAAAGTCAACACTGGTAAGGGGATTGGGATATGGTCATCTCTCATCAACCACGCTTGTTGGAGCCAGGGCCAGGTCCATCGGTCGACAATGGGCGACGTAGTGATTATACGGGCGGCTATGGACATCAAAAAAGGCCAAGAGCTTACATTAATCTACCACCCCGGCGAGATCCTTGAAGCTCGTCGAAGTTCACTCAGCGTTTCTTATGGATTTACCTGCAACTGCGACCTTTGCAAGCTCGAGTCTGAGGAATCCAAAGAACTTCGATTCACCCGGGGTGTGGCACTGAGGGAGATACTAAGCCTCGACCCTGATTTAGATGTTAGCGACTCTGAGCGACTCGAGATTTTCTCTAGCGCTCTCCCGAGAGTCCTCAAAATGATGGATTCACTCAAGTCAACTTACAGCAAGCCGCCTACCGAACAGCCTCGCCATTCTTTAGTCACCGCCCTAGAATTTCAGTTATCGTTGTGCTCCTTCACAGTGCGTTACATACCTGATATGGATCTCGTGAAGTGTGTCATCGAGACTGTGAAGGATATTTTTACGGCCCTAGGATACGAAATTGAGGAATCTTCGACTCAACAGAAAGTTATTATTAAGCGACATGGTAGCTTTCCTGATAATGTGCTTTTGAACAATCATGCGATGGAGTGTTCTACAGCATATTGTGTGTCTGGGAATAATCCGATGGCTAAGGCCTGGCAACAGCTTTCGGCCGATCTTTATGAGGTTGTCGTAGGTGAAAAAGTTACTTATGTTGAGCGTTTTCGGGGATTTTATGCAAGTGCAGGGTACGAGTTGAAGGGTACGAGTTGAGGTGGCTTATTTGAGTTGATATGTAGCTAGGGTAGTAACTCAGACAATGACAATAGCGGTTATATGGGATATATAAGCATCAAAGAACCCTAACATCCCATAGGGTATAGTAGATAAATTTTATTATACAGCTCGTCGATACCTAACATATAGCTCGTATAAAACCATGTCTACTAGAGCAGCTACCCGCCACTTCCTCGGCTATGATATCGTAGAGTATAACTGAGCTTGTGTTATTACATCAAAAGAGAAGATCCAACTATTGAAGGGGGGGAAAATTTAGATCCGAAACACATCTAACAACCTACCGACAACAAAATAAATCGAATGCGCCGTAAGGGACTCGAACCCTTCCCAGTTGCTAACTTGAATCCTAATTAGGAATTCAATGGAAGGCAACTATGCTACCCCTGCACCAACGGCGCTTGACGATGCAGCGCGTACTGAAAGTATTTAACCCACAGTCCTAGCGCATTCCTTGGAATTTTTATTGATAAGATAAGATTTACGAGTGACTACTAATGAATCATTAACCGTAATGTGAACCCAGTGAATGAATGAATGAATGAATTTATCATTTAAGTACATGCAAAATGTGAACCCAGTCTCGTAAAGCCAAAAGCACAACCCGGTTATTAAAAACTAGCTCAAGGAACTATAATATATAGCAATGACCCCTCTTCGTAGTAAGGTGAAAAATAAAATGGCAAAACAAAGACCTGCCCCACAACGCCAAAATCAGAAACTAGAAATAAATGAACTTTACAATTCGCTTTATACAAGGATACCACCAACAACCAGCAGATGGGAGTTTCCCAAGGATAAAGAGAAGACGGCAAAATTAGAAACGAAACCACGAAGCATTTACATATTCAAGTCTTCAGCAAGTTCCCCATTTTGTTTGCAGCTCTCCCTAAAAGACTTTTCTTTCCCAGATCATCATCATCGTCGTCTTCTTCGAATTGACTCTTAACCATCCCCCTTACTTCATTCTCCCTCTCACGCTCGGTGGTCACCACTCGCTCACTGTCCTCCATTTTCTGTTCTCTATACTCTGGTGAATTCCTCATCGTCGTCTTCATCCCTCCTGGGCCAGACCCATCACGACTCAGATCAGCAGTACGATTTCTTTCCATTGACGACTCACGAACAGATTTCCCCTTGTCTGGTTCATGAGCTACTTGTTTCTTTTCAACGATAGGATCTAGAGGAGGCCCATATTTGCGGGCCGGTTTTCCAGGCTGTGTTTGAAGGTTGTCCCCGGGAGTTGGTTGGATTTGAGATTTGGGGGGGTCCCGGTTATAGCGCTCCAGAGGTCCCGGCTCCTGGCTTACGAGAGATGAGTATTTCTGGCCGGGGCTAGTGATGTTGTTATCGGTGCTCGGTCCAGTAGCTCCTTTTGTGCTCTTTCCCTCTGTGGTGCCCGGGTCTTCATATTCGGTATTGCTATTCTCTCGTTCTAGATCGGGGCGGACACGATCAAAATTCCGGTTTGGATCATCATGAATAATACTAGGCATTCCACCATGTTCTGCCTTAGCACGCTCGCTTCCACTGTCGGTCCCCCTATTATTATCTGTATTCGCACGTATTTCCCCAGTACCTGGTGGTTGATAGCCGTTTCCTATTCCAGGCTCGCTTCGTGCGCCCGGGTTTAGAATTGCCGCATCCCCACCGTGAGTAATGATATATCTTTCTCCAAGAGATCCAACTTGTTCACTACCTGCCCCCATCTTCTTACGATTCATATGCTCCCCGTCAATACGCCCATGCTCTCTTCCTTGATGGTCTACTCCCTCATGATTCCTTCTGTCACCTACTCGTTCATGATCCGGTTGTGTTTGCTCCCTATCCTGGTTGGTTACCTGGTTGGGGTGTATGGTATCCCCTCCATCCATTCTTCCGTTCACGCCTTCACCTCTAATAGCCCCAATAGCACCCAAACTATCATTTCCTGAGAGATATGCCCCACCCCTGTAGGAAACTGAGTTTTTCTCTCCATTTCCGGCCCGATTTTCCGTTCCTTTGAGGTTGTAAGAGTTACTACGGCTTTCATTATAGCCACCAGGCATAGGAAAAGAACCCAGAGTAGTGCCCGCGCCTACAGGAAAAGGTTGGGAGCCAAGGTTATTACCAGGACCGAGTAAAGAGTCCATATTATAACCAGGAGGTGCCATGTCTGAATCTACCTTGTTCTCAATAGGATAAGTACCTCCGTTAACGGTGTTTGTACGAGATGGAGCGCCGAGTCCAAGGCCAATACCAGCAGAAGTAAGACCAATACCAGAAGCGACGTCTTTAGCCGTGTCTACCATATAAGATGCTGTACTTGCTGCCGTGTCTGCTACCGACTTGGTTATAGAGTCATTAGAAGTATAACTACGGTCCCTAGAAGAAGTACCAGAGTCAGGAGCAACGCTAGAAGCAACGTCCTTGATATAAGGCAATGTGCCGTAATCCTCATTTGTCTTAGTAGGCAGAGAATCCCTGCCATTATTATAGGCTCTGCCATCGGTATAAGCACTAGTGCCGGGGCCAGAAGTAAGGCCAATTCCGGAAACAACATCTTTAGCTGTATCTGCGACATAGGACGCGGCATTCGTCGCCGTGCTTGCTATTGTTTTCGTGAGAGGGGTGCCGGATCCAGAATTATATGTACGGTTACTGGGAGGATCGTATCCACGAGTACCTGTATCAGCGCCAGGAGCAAGACCGGACTCAGAAATGTTGGCCTTGGTGTAAGGTAGTGTGCTAGGCTCTCTGTTTACGCTATAATTCGGAAGTCCCTCATCCTTATAAGTCCCATAATTGATACCAGTACTACCATTGGTCCGGGAGTCGGAGGTAAGACCCTTTCCAGGAGTATTTTCACGTCCCTCGTAACCGGAACCGGTACCAGACGTGAGGCCCATACCAGAAGCAATATCTTTACCCGCGCCTACCATATAAAATCCTACATCTCCAACATACGACGCCGCGTTTGCCGCAGTGTCTACCACTTTCTTAGTAGCCGATGAGGAGCCCTCTCCGATAGTATAGCCTCGGGAGCCGGTCCCAGAAGTAAAGTCTCTACTGTAGGATTTACTCTTAGACATGTCGGTTGGAGGAGAGCTCTCGCCCGCAAGGTAAGACCGGTTACCAGCGGCGGGGTCAGTGCTAAGACCAAACCGGGAAGCAATATTTTGACGGGAAGATATGTTGTTTCCAGAATTAGGAGCGAAAGAACCCACAAGGGGCCGAGAATAGGAATCAGGGTCAGATGCGAGGTCTCTACCGTAGGATTCTGTAATCAAATCTCCGGTTGTCCTGGTAGTAGGGGAGTCCCCCCTTACGTTATGCGCATAAGAGCTGGAGTCCATATCTTCACGAGGCACCATGTCCCCATTCGTCCTCGTCCTGGTAATAGAAGGATCCCCGCCCGCTATGTACGTCCGAGTACCGGATTCAGTACCGTTGCCAGTGCCAGTTATTGTACCAAAACGAGAACTCGCACCAAGATCAGTTATGTAAGATGTCAAGTTTGAATTAGATTCCTTGATAGCGGGAGATGCAAGCAATACAGTATCACGAGCAACATTAGAAGTACGTATAGGAATAGGAGTAGCAGAACGA
The DNA here is from genome assembly GCA_033030425.1 of Verpa conica. Lineage (NCBI taxonomy): Eukaryota > Fungi > Ascomycota > Pezizomycetes > Pezizales > Morchellaceae > Verpa > Verpa conica. The sequence goes on along the minus strand of JAUFSD010000007.1, from coordinate 1,727,858 downwards.
TCCTTGCCGTAGCCTCCGCTGACACCCGTACCAGTACCACCAGTAGTATTAGAAGTGTAACCCCTATCACCTCTACTCTCTATAACCCTGCTGGTACTTATACCGGTGCCACTAGTGGTAGGAGGAGAAGCAACACCTTTATCGTATTCCCTATTGGTACCACCGCCGGTAGTCCCGCTACTGATCCCATTAATACCTCTATCCTCTATACCATAACCAGTGACCCTGTCACCAGTCCCCATTCTACCCCCAGTAGTCCCCGGAACTACCTCTATTTTCGGCCCGCTACTTCTACCGGCGTTCGACATCTGTCAATCGGCAAGAACTCTCTCACGTTCATCTTCGCGACCACGCAGCTCATCGCCGTCGTTTAGAACGGTAGCCTTCTCATGGCGAGCGCTACGTGGGGTACGAGTATTTTCACCATCCATCCGTCTAGGACGATGATCCTCTTCATCCGTAATATCCTCGTACTCGTCGTCATCTCCACGGTGGCCACGATGGCGATGATGCTCGTCGGCTGGGACCCACTCACCAGAACCGCGTTGCATAGGACGGTCCTGGTCAGCGAGAGAAACCCCTTCGCCAGCGCCGGTACGGGTTCCACGACCGTGGGTGCGGCGTGGGCGAGAACCGCGTACAGAGAGACGGGAGCGAACGGCAGCTTTTGCCTCGACCCAATTTGTGAGGGCGTCCTCACAATCTTGGATGATGCTACATTTTAACTATGTCAGATAAAAATCATATGTAAAATATATGGATGACGTTAACTTACCCCTTGCTAGCCTCGTAGCCATCGTAGGCTAGTCTTGTCTCACCAGGTGTAACTGGTGTATCGTCAACAAGCTCCAACAGATGCTTTCCATATCCCGCGATCAACGCAAGTTTCTCTGAGTGCTCTCTGAGTGCATCGAACTGGTAAGTGAACGCAGCCTTGATTTTTTCGCGCGTGATGTTCGATAATTGTGCCTCAGCCACAAGTGACTCGGCTTCAGCACGAACGAGCTCCTGTTCAAGTACAACAATCTTGGGAGACTGAGGATCCTTGAACTTAAGCTGAGCAATCTGGTCGATAATCTTCTGTTTACCTATGGTTTACATACTTTATCAGCGGAATTGTTCGCATGCCAGAAACGCTAACAATGAAACATACGATCACGGCTGGGCTGCACGCTAGATTCAATATTCCGGACGCTCTTGATAGTAACCCTGTATTGGTCGTATCGATCTATAAACTGGTCCTCGAGCTCGCCAACCTCAAAGATAAGGACACCCAGTTTATCGGTAATGTCAGAGACATCCTCATCGCATTCCTCGCCCCAGATCGAGAGCTGGCGAGCGACCTCGCGCCGCTCGCGGCCAACGAGTTCCATGGACCGCATTAAGTTCTTTTCCATTTTCACGAGCTGGGAGAGCTTCTTGGACAGTTCCGGGCCACTATATCGAGAACATTGTCAGTTTCCAAGGCCTTTCATAAAAGAAATGCTATAGAATTGAGAATCCTACTAAGCACCCGCCATAGATTTACGGAGACTATGTCCTGTAGAGGCTCCAAAGAAGTATGATAACGTTAGCATGTTCCTTTATAATGATCGTTCGCTCCAATTCAATTATAGACACACAAACATTCAAAAGCAAAACCCAAAAATACGAACGCAAAAAAGCAAAGATTAGAGAGTAGGGTATTAGACGGTGACCAACCTATGTTTGAAGTTCCAAACAATCTCCCGACCTTTGTAGAGCTCGTTGGCGGAGGAGGCTTCTCAATTTGGGACTGGGTTGGTGCCCGTGACTGCCGCATAGAGTAGTTACGATGCATGTTGACTGATTAAAATTACGCTGATATATAAAGTAGATGGTGTAGCAAAGATGGGGAAAGTAGAAAAGTAGAGAAAGTCAAGTGAGATAGAGGGGATAAGAGAGTTTAGGGCTATGTGGTGAGATTTATATACAAAGAATATGTTGTGAACCTGCAGACAAGAATACTTATCTAGACCCGTGAAGTAGAATTATTCCTAGTGAAGATCAAGTAGCAACCGACCAGTTGTATGAGAGTATACACAGATGGAATGATGATGCAGGAAGGAAGGAGATGGTTGGAGGAAGAAAAAGTAGAAGAACAAGTAGAGATAAGTAACGAGAAAACAGAAGTAGAATCATTTCCCATCTCTGAAAACGGATGAGGTGTGACATCACTTTACTGCGTCATGCAACGGCTGCATCACAGGAACACCGATCAGCCTCTCGCGCCACCAAGTCTCACCGAGGACCTCAACGTGCCCCTTGCGGAGACAGTTCTGGATTACACGTACCTTACATACACTAAGGTATTGTGAGTCGAACCCCCAACCCACACACACAATTTATCTAGAGAAACGCCAAAGGCAGTTGAGATATTCTAGCTCAAGACAAGAACACCCGATTACATATAAAAACCATCCGCCCGACACTCCGCATGAGAGTTGGCGCTACAAAACCCAAACCTTAGCGAACCACATGGGGTCACACGTTAAATCAACGTGGTAAGCGGAGGGACTCCCATGGGAGACTGAACTGGAGTCATGCACGTCACTCTGAGGCTACAAGATCTGACTCTGGTTGCTCGGAACGTTGGCTTCCGTCCGTGAATCGATGTGAAATTGCCGTTGCCGCATGTCATCACTCGGTTCTTTTTTTCCGGCTCGATCTTTGGGACCGTCCTAGTATAAGCGCACTTACCCTAAAGAAACAGCTCCTTGATCTTCTTGATTTCATCAAAGTGATGTTAGCCTCTCAGTGTAGTGATCAAAGAATAGCACCGATTCCACCCCTAGATACGTTAAGAATATATACCTAATAGATACATGAAGGTTTGTACTACTAGATATATGTAATCAAAATTAATCGGGAAAGGCTGTAAGGCTTGATGCCCTTGAAAACAAGATATACTATAAGTAGTTAAGCGGGCTATTATATAGGCCTTATTAGGTATAGGACCAGACCCTATATTCTTAGGGGCTGACTCTTGTTTCTAATCCTGTAAGACTCTAGTACATCAAAACTAGAAGAGCCGAGTGATAATCAATGACCAAGACGTTGCATGAACGAATCAACCATTGCTATAACCCATACTCACTGAACCCCAAAAACTAGGCAGAGAAAATGCAACATCTCTCTTACCCCATTAGCACTTTAGTCCAACTAACCTGCGCATGCCCTTTTAGCCAAAGTACCGCTCCTTCATACCCATAGTTGAAGATACTTACCCACTAGACCTGATACGTTTTTAGGAAAGACACAGCACTGAAAAACTCAAGCACCCCTCACACCACGAAGTCCAAACCCAACCCTAGAACCCGCCTATACCAAATACAATAATCAACCCACTACACCTCCACCCCCCACAATCTTTTTTAACAAAAAGAAGTACTATCAGAATCCATAACCCTAACCCACAACCCAACCCCACCAACACAAACATTAAGGGTAACCAACCCCACCACCACACCACCACACCGACTACTCACTACAACGATGGACTACGACACAACACCCACTCCATCACCCTTCCTCCAATCCTTCATCTCGAAAACCCTCCGCGTAACCACCACCGACACGCGTGTCTTTGTCGGGGAGCTAAAATGCACTGACAAGGTACTCTCTCTTGTCTCTCTTGTCTCTCTGGTGAAAACAGTACTAACAGCGGTAGGATAAAAACTTAATTCTCGCACAGACCCACGAGTACAGATACCCGACGCCTGTAGAGCTCACAGCGGCGGTGGCGGAGGTGGCGGCGGCTGCAGAGAGGGTTAAGATGGATTTGAAGAGTCGGTATATTGGCCTTGTGGTTGTGCCCGGGAACCATGTTGTCAAGGTTGAGGTTGAAGAGAGGGGTGGAAGCGGGGGTGGGAGTGGGAGTGCGAGTGCGAGTGGGAGTGGGAGTGGGCATTGACTAAAGGGGCTTAAGGGGGTTGAGGTGAAAGTTGAAGTGAAGGTTGAGGCGGAGGATGTAGATGGGGGGTAATCTTAATTGGGGGGAGATGGGGGTTAATAGTTGTGGTATCCGAGTGATTGGGTGTGAATAATGGGTCTTATAGAAGCATTTGTTATTCCTGGAGCCTTGAAGTGGGTTATCTACAATGCGTCCCCATCCCAATCCCCCAGAGCTCACAGAAGCTTCTTATTCCCCCTGCAAAAATAAAAATTCCATATTCACATTCCAACTTTTTTCCACGCTACGCCGTATTCACATATAAAAATAAAATAAAACGCCACACCACCACCACCACCAGAAAAACAGACTAGATTTCTTCGTTCTTCTTTTGTATTGTATTTTTCCCGGAAAAAAAAAATACAATTCCCCAGACCTGGCACAGACACACACGTAATGTAACCCTCGTTGATCACTTTTTGTCCGCATATTCATGATGAGCCGAATATTCCCTATTTTTTTTATTGTAGAGAAATACTAGAGAGGTAGAGAGAGAGAAGAAAAAAAGGACCGAATAACAATCTAAAACTTCTGGAACGCCTTTGTCGCCTTTCCAGTACGCGGGAGAACACGAAGGACATTGAAACGAACCTATAATACACCAATCAGCACATTTCTAACAGGGTTTCAAGTACTCGAGGGGGGTCTCGATAAAGTAAAACACAATATCTGCCCCGTAGCTCTTCTCAAGTATCATGTTTTTTTTTCTCTCAAAGCAGAGAGGGAGGGGAGGGAACAAACAGTCTTGGATAGAGGTCTGCACTGGCCGACGGTAACCTGATCACCTTCCTCGACACGGAAAGCGGGTGAGACGTGGGCGGCGAGGTTCTTGTGACGCTTCTCGTAACGGTTGTATTTGGGGATGTAGTGGAGGTATTCACGACGGATGATGAGGGTGCGGTGCATCTTTGTGGAGACGACGGTGCCGGTTAGGATACGGCCACGGATGGAGATGAGGCCGGTGAAGGGGCACTTTTTGTCTATGTATGGTTAGTTTGTTTTGTTGTATAAATTGGTTCTTTATCTCTTTTTATATATATATATATTTCGTGGTTTTCTCGAATTTCCATAACTAATATTCCCCCCACCCACCCCAACTAAAATATAAAATAAGAGAGGGAGGGAAAAAAAAATAACTAACCGATGTAATTCCCCTCAATGGCATTCTTGGGAGTCTTGAACCCCAATCCGATATCCTTATACCATCTCCTACCACCCTTTCCGATCCTACGCTTCGCGGGACGAGTCTTGCTGGCGAGGAAGATGTGAGGCTGCTTCTGGAAAGCACGCTCAGATTGGACTGTCAGTTCGGTGGCCATGGTTGGGTGATTTTACTGTGTGTACTTTGACAGTGGCGGGGTCGGTCGGTCGGATTGTCGTGATATTCTTTTGGCGGTTTGGTATGGGTGGGTGGGCGTTTGGTGATGCGTTGATGTTGCATGGGGATGTGTGTGGGGTGGGACTGTGGAGGGGAGGGTTTAAGCCCTAGGGAGAAGGGGGGGTTAGGGGAGTAGATATAGATTATAGATTAGATGAGATGGAGAGATAGATTAGATTAGATAATGTATTGAGAGAGATGCAAGATGAGTTGCAACGCGGTTAATTACCCCATCTGACAATCAAAACAATAACAAACACCACCACCATCGCGACCACTCCCACTCCGACAACATAAGGGAGTAGAGAGTCCCACCACATGTGTAGTCCCCTTCAAAGAAAATAGTCACCCCGCCAACTACCCGCGCAAACAACAACCAATGCCTCCTGCCGACCCCCCACCCCCGAGGCAACGCCGCTCCCGCAAGTCCATTGCTGTAATGCCCACAAATGCCATCACAAGCACCACTGAAGTAAACAAGGAGAATTCCTCAACAACAGTATCACAGAAGCCCAAGAAGAAGTCACGGTCAAAGAGTTTAGGGCCTGGGGGTCTTGACACGCTGAATGCCGAGAACGGATTAAAAAGTGGAAACGGGAACGGGAGACGGGAATCTGTATGTTTACCCAACTCTCTCTCTACTCATCCACCGCTGCTGTATCTAATACTAACTAACCAACCCTTCTCCTAGCTCGCACCAGCAGCCACAGTAAAATCAATCCTAAAACCAACACTCCCCCTCTCACCCATCAAACCAATCCCGGCCCACCGTTCTCGCCGCACCACCCCCTCCGTCCCCGCATTCACTATGGCACCCACCAACCCACCCGCCAACAAGCCCAAACCCACCGCCGCTTCCTCCTCGAGCGCACTCAACTTCAACCCCCCACCACCAACCACAATCCCTGTCCGCACAGAAGAGGAGCAGCAACGCCGCTCCGAGATCCTCGCCGCCCGTGCTGCCCGCCGACAATCACTCGGCAACCGAAGAGTCTCATTCGCCCCGGAGGCAACACTACACACTTGGGATGTCGTCGAATACTACCACGGTGGAACCGGGACCCCGAGTTCCTCAAGTAGTGGGAGCACAGCCAGCACACCAGCGAATAGGGGCCCCGGGAATCTTAGCACGATTGAAGCAACACCCACAGCGACAGCATCAGTAATAGCCGACAACTCACCCGTTCGTCTACCAGACTCACTCGCCGGGGGACAAGACCCAGTAACACCTATGGGTGCAGTACAGAAGAAGAATTTCGACTCCCCCGCTGGATTCTCGTCCCCATTCTCCTCATCTCCAGAGAGTGCACAGAGTCCTTTTGCTGGAATGCCGACTGCCGACTCTGACAGCGATAGTCTTGGCTCGGACTCTGACAGTGATGGAGAAGCTGGTGGAGAGGACCGCACGTTCATGACGATGGGAGGGGATGAGACTGTTGGTGATCTGACTATGGATATGGCAGATGACGATGTTACCGGTGCATTCAAAGCATTTGGGAACCGCAAAGCCTGGAAACTGGAGGGTGGAACAGAGACAGTAGAGGACCCCACATCAGACGAAGAGGAGAAGGAAACCCCCGCTGCGCCCCAAGAGGACGAGGAGGGCGGTGAGATGACAATGGAGATGACACGTGCGGTTGGTGGCCTTCTTCCCTCTTCTGCGGCCGTAGAGTACCCCACTCTCCCAGCAGTAGGATCAGATAACGAAGATGATGGTGGTGAAATGACAATGGAGATCACTCGTGCCATTGGTGGTGTTATCCCTTCATTTACAAACCCCTACGCTGAGGAAGAACAGGAAGCGGCGATGGACATGACAATGGAGATGACACGCCCCATTGGCGGAATCCTTACCAGTGCAGCCAATGCTCTACAACGTGCGACGAGGAAATCACTAGGTTTCTTTGCGCCCCCTTCTCCTGTACCTACTCCCGCCCTAGTACAACAAACGGCAGAGGAAGACGATGACATGGGTATGACAATGGACATGACCGTCGCTATCGGTGGTATTCTGTCAAAAGCTGCTCCAGCACCGGCCCCTCGATCTTCTTCGCCTATAGAGGGAGAGGATATGACAATGGATATGGATATGACTCGTCCAGTTGGCGGTATCATCTCTGCTCCTCAGCCCTCAGCACGTTTTGCATCCTCGCCTGCATCCTCAGACATAGGGAACGAAGAGATGACGATGGAGTTCACCTCAGTCCTCGGTGGCATTATTGGTGGGGGTGGGGCTAAACCTGGAAGGAGAAGCTCCCTCGCAAAGAATGGAGGTGGGGGAAAGTTGATGAGTGGTGCAGAGTGGGCTAAACAGCAGGAGGCTCAGAAACAGGGAAAGCCTGAGGAGAATGAGGAAGATGAAGAAGAAGGTGGAGATATGGATTTCACCGTTGCTGTTGGCGGTATCCTTTCTAAACAGGAGGAAGCACCACCAACATCAACGTTCCCTGGTCGTGACCAGGGCTTGCAAGAAGATAGTGAAGATGAGGATGGTGATGTGGATATGGATGGAATCACTATGGATATTACTACTGCTATTGGGTCTATCCTACCTTCTGCGAACAATTCTCGCCCTACTTCTAATACAAACTCTGCTACAAAGCAAGATGAATGGGTGCCTGCGTCAATTCCTAAGGCAGCTCCGGTGGAGGAGGTAAAGGAGATGGGAACTCCGACTCCGGTAAAGAGACGCACGAGTAGTAGGAGGAGTAGTGCGGCAAGCGTGGCTAGTGAGGGGAGAGTTACAAGACAGAGTGCGGCTGCTAGGAAGAGTTTAGAAATGCAGCAAGAGAAGGTTGAAGAGGCTGTAGAAGAGCCCGTACAGAAGGTTGCTACTCCGGTGCAAAAAGTCGAGACTCCAGTGCAGAAAGTCGAGACTCCAGCCCAGAAAGTAGAGACTCTAGCCCAAAAGTTAGAGACTCCAGTTCAGAAGAGGCAAACACCAACCCGAAAGGTAGCAACACCTAAGTCAAAGACAGCAACACCCAAGAGTCAGGGCAAGAAGAAGGCCGAAACACCTACAGTCGCAACCCCCAAGGTTGAGCCACTAAAGACCACCGAAAAGCCTATGTTCGTATTTGCGACTCCCCAAAAGAAAGTTGCTACTCCACAACCACATACCCCCCCCGAACAAGCAACTCCCGTTGTCCTACCGCGCCCAAAGACACCCAGCAAGCACACCCCAATGATCCAGACTCCACTTCGCCAAGTCACCAGTCATGGATTCTCGCTCAGCGCCAAGAAAGCCGTTGGCTTCCCAACTTCACCTTCACCATTCAAGCACGCGAGCACCCCTAACAACCGTGCCGGATCACCGAGCACTAAGGGAACTGGAATTAACCAGCCTGGTCTTGGATCGCCCCGTGTTGCAGCGAAACTCTCGAGCAGGAAGAGTATTGGCGAGAATACACTTCCATTCTCACCAGTTGCTATCCCAAGGGACCTGCTGAAGGCAAGTAAAGAGGATGAAGCTGCAGATAGGGAGGAGGAGAGGAAAGCGATGGAGCAAGAGATAGAACGCCGTAAGGGGTTGGATCTTAAGAGTCGGATTGAGCTACTCACACCTAGAAAGGCGTCTAGGAAGAGTTTGGCATATGGTGCGTTGCTGCAAGGCCAAGGGAAGCGTGAGAGAGAAGAGGACATGGCCAGCTACCTTGGCGGTGGAAAGAGGCGGAAGAGTCTTGAATATGGAGCTATGTCACCGGCAAAGAGGGGCTTTGAGTTTGAGAAGGCACCAAGTCTTCCAACCCCGGGTCAAGGAAGGACGCCGAAAAAGAAGGTCATGATTGCGCCCGAACCGGTTATAGCCAGTAGTCCTATGGCGCCCCCACCAAAGCCCCAGGAGGATAAAATGGATGTGGTAGAGGAAGAAGAGTCGTTTGAAGAGGAAGAGGAGGAACCAAAACTCACCCTGCAACAGTTCTTGTCCATGACTAGTATCAGCTTCCTCGACGGCCTCACAACCACTAAGCGCCGCCCTACTGGATTTCCGGGTCTTGAGCTTCGCCGGGGTCGCCGTAGTACTGGTGAGGATGAGCCGGAGGCATCAATGGCGGATTGTGTCACTGCTGGCGCATGCACAGTTCCTATGCTTGATCTCTTCCAACACTCCTGCCGCGAGCTCAAGAAGTATATTAAGGAGGGGCGTGATGTCGTTAAGGAGATCGAACAAGACACACTCGAAGAGAACCCGCTCCTATTCAGAGAGTACATGGATGCCCCACCAGATGTGAAGGTGATCATGGATACCCAGTTCAAAAATGTCAAGACCCATGCCCGTCTCCTCGCCAAAGGGATCTGGTACGAGTGGCGACAGCAGCTACTTGAAGGTGTTAAATCCGCTTTGGAAGACAACCTCAAGGGGATGAAACTGGATGAGGGGGCTCTAGAGGAGGGGAAGAAGGCAGCGGAGAGTGTGTTGCCGGGGTTGAAGGAACGGTTTGAGACAGCAAAGAAGACGGCCGAGAGGATGGAGGAGGTGAAGAGGAGAATTGATAGCGATGATAAAGAGCAGCTGAGCCTGGCGAGGGATAATCTTAAGACCGTTACCCAACGCATCGAGGAGGTGAAGCAGAAACTCGCGAAACGGCAACAGGAGGTTGCAGAAGTCAATGCTCAGATTGAGATCAAGGAGAAGCGGAAGGCGGTGCTGCAGGAATGCATTGAGGAGGCTGAACGTGTCAAGGAGATGAACCGTGGATGGAGCGAGGACGAAGTTGCAACCTGGAAGAGCAAAGTTACCGACCTCGAAAACAAGTTCGGATGGTCCATCACTGCTGTTAATGGCACTACTGTTGAGCTGGTGTTCCTTAAACAGCTCCATGTTAAATGGGATGCAACTAGTGCTCAGGCTACAACTGTGGAGTACATCGTACCCGCCATTACTAAGCCCTCTGATCCTCTCCCACTACAAGATATAGAGCGAGACTTCTTCATCACCCGGCTCAATTTACATCTAGCGGACGCTACCGTAAAGCGATCCCTTAAGTCCACCCTCAGCGAAATTGATGTATTTTGGCGTCGCTGCCTTTCCACTGCAGATGAGATCAGGAAGGTGCGGAGATGGTACCCGACTACACTTTCCCAAAATAAGGAGAACCCTGAAGAACTCAAAGTCACAATTAAAGTTCTCGTCCCCGAGATCCGCTCCAAGGTTGTGATTGAAGTCGTGGTGGATACACAATTGAACGTCAAGAGTGGAGCAAAGGTGCTGTACGGAGGTGTGAATGCTGAAGCTGTAAACGAGTTCGTCGGGAAGGCACTTGGAGGGGGTGAGAAGGAGGAAGGAGCATGGAGGGGTGTAGTCGAGAGTGTAGTAGGGAGGTGTCTAGAAGGGAAGAGGAGAGGTGGGGTGGGTGTTCCTACGAAGGTATAGTTTTTTATCGAAGGCGGGTATGATAGATTTGGTATAGGAGTTTTCTTTGCTTACGTTTTTTTGTAGCTTTTGTATTGTTGGGGTTGGGGTTGGTGGTTGTAACGATTGATTTTTTTTTCTTTCTTCTTTGTGGGGTTGGTTTAATGGTTGAAGCTTTTTGCTTTTATGTCTTTTTTGGGTTGAGTTGTATTGATTAACAATATACTACCTTCATGACCTTAGGCATGAAGGTACGGTGGAGTCTAGCTTTTTTCGTGAGCTACACGGGAATACACATTAATAGGAAATATCCAAACAAAATATACCCGCTGGGGAATAAAGTCTACCGCCTAAATCTACCGCCTAAATATGGGCCGGGCTACAACGGGTTTTCACATCAGGAAGTAATGTACTGACACGGCAGACTAACCAGAAAATCCTACTGTGAATAGCATCAATCGTTCCCCTTTAGATACTTTTACAGCTTCTATATACTCTAGATAGCTCCCAAATACACATCTTCGGACAAGTCTCTACGATATACCCCGCGGCGTGATGGCCATTGATTCGTGAACTACTGTTACACAAGCCATTGAGCTTGAGACAACCGCGCCTCCCCCGACCAGAGAGCGCCAACACACCACCCTCCATGTTCAAACATCGCAGCCTCGGGCAACATACCGACCTTCAGCAACGACACTTTGATCGGGAAACACAGACACAATGTCCCACAATTTTACTGAATTCGAATCTTATAAGCTCAATACCGAGTTTAACGGCAATTACTACTCACATGCGATCCCATGCGCTCCCGGAACCAGCCCCGCTGGAGGGCAAGTAAGGATAGAAAAATGGAAACGGATCAAGAGCGTTGGTGGTGGTGCATTCGGCACGGTATGGAAGGAGAAGTCTATGCACAGTGAAGAGCTCAGGGCCGTGAAGCAAATACATAGGTCGCAAATCAAGAATACAGGGGAGATGCTTGCTTTGACGAAGATGAACTCGGTAAATACCATATCCCTTATTTGTTACTCAATAAATTCTAATAAAATATTATAGTACCCCCAGTACTTCGTTGAGTTTTTAGGATGGTTCCAGGACGATGAACATATCTATCTCGCTATGGAGTTCCTTGAGTGCGATTTACAAAAACATATAAACGAAGTAGGCTTGTCCGAGAAAGACCTAAAGTCTGTCACAACACAGTTGCTCGAAGGCTTGAAGATCATGCATGGGAATAACTTCTGCCACCGTGATCTAAAACCTCAGGTTTGTATTTACCGTTCACTTCTGTTAGCTCTGACTTGGACACAAAATCTAAGGCGTATAATAGAATATACTTGTTGCGAAATGGTATCCTCTCACGGTGAAGATTGCCGACTTTGGCATTTCGAAGCAAGCCGGGGATAAAACGATGTTAAAGACATTCGCTGGGAGCCATGGCTATGCCGCACCAGAGATTTTAGGCTTTCTAGATACCGACACCTCAGAATATACAAACGCGGTCGATATCTGGTCACTAGGATGTTTGGTCTACGCAATGATAACCAAAGAGACGCCATTTCCTGGCGGGATGGGACTTCTTGATTATGTCCAGGGCCGGGCCCCATTCCCAAAAACGAAATTGGAGAACAGCACGGCTACAGAGTTTATCATTGCCCTGATGATGCCACGCCCACAGGATAGATTAACTGCAGAGAAAGCCCGGAATCATTCATGGCTCGCACTTGAGCAAGCAAACGCGGAAACCTTCTGGGTGGAACATTCAAATGCGGCGACCCCGAACCCGACGAGCCCCGAACCAAAGCAGGGCCAAATTACCCCAAACCCAGTGGCAATAGCGAAGAATATACTACAGGATCAGGTCCCATCGAGCCCGGTGATTGTAGAGAAATTTGAACCAAGGAAGCATACCACTGTAAAAGATAGTAAGAAACTCCCTACAAGTATATAATATATAGGGAGTTTAGTTCATGAGGCTAATAATTCATTTATCAATAGAGTTGGGGCAAGCATTAATCACAGCAGCCAGCAATGGACAAATAGACATCGTACAACTCATGCTGGATAAGGATGCGGACATTGCGGCAGAAAATGCTAAGGGAGAGACATCGCTACACCTCTCGGCCGGGAATGGGCATAAAGAAGTGGTGAAGCTACTGCTAGAGAAGGGTGCGGACATCACTGAGAGAAGTATCAGTGGATTCACAGCACTACACTGGACGGCGCAGAAGGGGCATACGGAGTTAGCGCGATTGCTGCTAGAGGCGGGTGCGGATATCACGGCAAGAACTGTTAAAGGATCAACACCTCTAATCTTATCGGCCGAGAATGGACATAAAGAAGTAGTCCAACTACTGCTAGAGAAGGGTGCGGACATCACAGAGAGAAGTATCAGTGGATTCACAGCACTACACTGGACGGCGCAGAAGGGGCATACGGAGTTAGCGCGATTGCTGCTAGAGGCGGGTGCGGATATCACGGCAAAAACTAATACAGAAGCGACACCTCTAATCTTATCGGCCGAGTGTGGACATAAAGAGGTAGTCCAACTACTGCTAGAGAAGGGTGCGAAAACCACAGAGAGAGATTCGATTGGATGGACAGCGCTACACAGAGCGGCCAAAAATGGGCATATAGGAGTGCTAAAATTTCTGCTGGAGGTGGGTGCGGATATTATTGCAAGGGGTCTCAAAAAAGACATGCCGCTACACGCAGCTGCTCAGGGCGGGCATAAAGAGGTGCTACTACTGCTACTAGAGAAGGGTGTAAACATCATGGAGAAAGGTCAAAATGGGTACACAGCACTGCACTGGGTGGCGCAGGAGGGGCATACGGAGGCGATACGATTACTTCTAGAGAGAGGTGCCGACGCTACAGCAATAGACGATGGCGGACTCACGCCATTAGAACGGGCGGCCCAGAGTGGGCATAAGGAGGCGTTACTATTATTAGTGGGGTTAGACACAGAGACCGCTGCAAAGGATACCCACCACCCCGTACCACTAAGCACAGTGTCTAGCCCTAGACACGAGGAGCCCAAAGAACCCACCGGTCTTGCGGGCGCTCTAGGGGACGAAGATACACTAGTAGCAGCTGTCAATAACCCGGTCATAGGAAAAGAAGATCCTACAGTCAGGGAGGATGAGGAGCCTGTAGTTAGAGGAGATGAGGGATATATAACCGAAGGCGAGGAAACTGTGACTAGGGGAGAAGAGGGGATTGTAGTCAGAGAGGAGGAGATACCTGTATTCGGGCAGGAGGAGAATTGTACGACCAGAGAGGAGGAACCTAGAGCCAGTAGACAGCGGATAGAACCTAAGTCGGATGGATCTATAGTTGGAGGAGTATTGATAGCTGAGGTACCAGTAGGGCCGCAGGACAAACCACCCGTGAAGAGAAGGCGGCATTTTGGGAAAGAGATTAGGAAGATAAAAGAATGTGTGATATCATAGGCAAGCCTGTTTTGTGCGATTTTTTTTTGTTGCGAAGGACTGAACTACGATGTAGTGAAGGCAATTTTCTTCTTTCTTTTTTCCTTTGCTTTTTCCTTTCTTCTTTCTTTTAGTTTTTCATGCAAACGAAGGTAGCTAGTCTGGAGTCGAGTGTATTTCAAGTCATTTCATGAACAATCATCAGTATTGAGTCTTTTCTATTTATCCGGTTTTCGATGTGGGACCTACTCACTCAAGTGCACTGTGCTCCATATAAACAATTTTATTACACAGATCTATGACGGAGTCCCACCCCGTACTACGGAAGCCTGTACGACTCAAACATCATGGCAATAGAAAATCGATATTATAAGAAGCGAAAGTAAAAAAGATCATGTGAGATTATTATTCATAAACACTAGAGAAATATGTGAGAAAAAACCCAGAGAATTTCAAAGAAAGGCAGGAAAGAAAGAAAAAAAGACCCTCAAGTTATTGTCTATTGTCTCTCTAAATAGTCAGTAGGAGTTTCAGTACCATAGATAGTGGAATGAGTTCTTTTAGTAAATATAGCGATCTAAATTTGAGCTGTGCGCGGTATAGAAAACGAAGATACAGCCGAGTATACTATAAACGCTGCGGCTGCGATCAACTTCAATCAACTTAGATATTTCAAGGCCAATTCCCATACCCGTATCCGTCAAGCGTTTCCGGCGTAATTGGGAAAATGACACATATCGGCTCGTGCTGTTAGTTAAATCTAGAAATTGTGTTTCTTTAGCCCTCAATTGAACGAAATTCGACGTACTGCTAAAGACCCATCGTCTTAGAGGGCTTGATCTCGCCTTGTGTATCAGTGAGTGACATGGTGCCCTGTTACCGTGTTCTGGTAATACTTGACAACCATGAGTATATCCACTATCTAAATCATCGGTGTTGTGTTGGATAACTAGCGGATTATACAGTGGCCTAATATATTTTATGGGGCTAGAGTTGGTTGGGTGGCCGACCTAGACTATTGGGCATTGATATCAGCGAAGCTAGAGGAGGCGAAGAAGGTACCTCAGATACGGTTTTGGATAATAAATCTTACTTCCAACCCTATATCTTTCTCGAAATATTCAGGTCGTTCATCAAAATAAATTTTCTGGCGACCCCAAGTTATTATACAGCGAGTTAGAACTTCCTACTTGTGAAAAAAAGCCCACTCCGAAATATTATAAACAGTACGTAAATAAAGCCAATACTCATACCCAATTACAATATACACTATAGATATCTTTTTACCATTCATGTGCGAGCGGTCAGTGCAACTACTATGCACTCAGAGAAGGAGACGCTTCAAGAAGTATAAGTATTTAATACACGGATCGCCAATGTGATAAAATCACTTATTTTAATAATCTACTACAATAGACTCCCTAAGATACGCTTGGGACCGAACCTCGGTACCTTTATAAGGTGAATATTCTTACAAATAGAGGAAATGTAACCTTGCTAATCTGGTTAGGACCGAGAATGCATATTCTTATAGAGAGAGTATACTATATCAGTATACTTCCACGCTCACTCAAGCCGCGTACAGAGAAAGTACTCACCCTTTCTCTCGGCAAGTATCCCAACCGGGCACCTCGCCCAGGTAACTTGGAATAGCGTCATCTATCGTCAACGCAAAGAGACTCCTAGATACTCGGCAATCTGCCTACGCCTATCCCTCACCAAGGTATTCGCTGGAAGTGGGAGGAGTCCCAAACGGGTGGCAGCCGCGTGACACTCGGAAACTATCAATCTGTAAGCATTGGATAACATCACTTTGACTGGTGAACCTACCCGTCATAATTGAGAGCGAAGCCTTCGTATCCGACAAGAGGGGATACTCGATCGGCACTCTCTGTGGGTACCTACTTGGCTCATGGTCACGAGCCCCGCTGTTGAACAGCTTTATCGACAGCAAGTCTTGTCTAGAATCGCTTACGGATTAGTTACGAGGATACCTGATGGGTAAGGGTTTACCTACTCTACACGGATATATTGGATATCGCCTTTTATCTGCTAGATAGTATCTTAGATCTATTAGAGAAGCCGAATGATAACCCTGCCTTGCCCAGCCAGCGGTAAATTGAGAGCCCTTGAGACCTCATCCATAGCTGCATTGACATGCTGGACTGGGTTTCTGAAATCTGAAAATAGGTCGAGATTGATGTTGCTCAAGAGGTTGTATCATTCTATAGAGACGTAGCGGGGATGGGAGAAGAAAGGGAAGGGAAGGGAAGGGAATGGAAATTCCCTACTACAGCGAGATCGCCCTATAAGAATATGAAACTGGAGTAGTATTATATCATTATAGAAAAGGCTCACTACACACAAAGTAATCTCTGTCTGGTCGGGAGTGCGTACCCTTACAAGGTGATTATTCTTATAACTCGATCCCTTATACGGCGGTTGTGCTGTATCTAACTGCTATTCCGGGTAACTCTTCGTAGTTAGGTGCAACTATGCCAGTTCTAGGGTTAGGCACTCTACAGGCCTCTAGCCTAACCCATCTAGTTCCAGTCCGAGTTCCGAGCGATTTCCCATAAAGCGTGGAACTAGCTCCAGTGGTATGAGAAATTATATCGATAGATCTCAGTTATACGCCTATTATTACACTATTCCCACAGCTCCACGTCCCTAAGGGAATCTTATACCTCAGGGGAAAAGAATTTCTAGTTCCCTGAGCCCTTAGTAGAGATTTACAGATAGCCTATACTGTTTAGGAATGAACTTTATAGATACTCGAGCCCACTAACGAATATTCATGGGTTAGTAGATGAGTTGATATATCCTACTTACCCTATTTAGTGGTATAAACCAGTACTACACAAATAAATAATTGGTATGGTTCTGGGTAGTCTCGTGCCCAGCCCCATTATTTGCTGCGCAGCACCGTAGGGTCTGGTGTGCTAACCCCTCCGAGCTTGCCCAATTCTTTTTTTCGGGGGTATTTCTCTCGGGGGGCTTTCGGGGAAAATTTGGTACTTACCTTTGTGTGGTTGTCCCACACAGACCTAAGTACCTTTAAAAGGCCGAGCTAGCCAAGGAAAACCCCCGAGCTTACTTGAAAGCCCCAGCAGGTCGGGGTGTTTTGGGGATTTTCGGCAGAAATTAGGTACTTACATCTGTATGAAGCCATCACACAAACCTAAGTGCCTTTGGAGGTCAAAAGACCTCCCGAGCCCCCCCGAGCCAGCCCAATCCCCCGAGGGGTCCGGAGGTTTTCGGAGATACCCCCGAGATTTCTCGGAACTTTACTGCTCCAGACCCTACGGTGCTGCGCAGCAAATAATGGGGCTGGGCACGAGACTAGGTTCTGGGGGTAATATAATTTATACAATAAGAACACCAAACTAGTTTATACTTATCTTGGCATTTCATTAACCCACGCAGGTCCCATTTATTATATATATACAATACTAGAGTATAAACCTTTACACAGCTAGTAACCAACAAAAATCTTACCCCCCTCGTGCGACTTCGCCCAACACCCTTTCCAACACCCTACAATTAAAAAACACTAACCCACAAGCTGCTACTCACGCATTATGCGTTATTCCACATGCATACCGAACCAGATCATTCGCCGTATAATCCGGCCCAAACACCCACCTCCCACAGCCGAATAAAAAATCACTATCACAGCTATACACCGACGACGACGAGCACTCATACCTAGACCCCTGCCTACCGCTTGAACCAGTAGTGATGTCGATTGAGCTAAACCCCAGCGTATTCTCAGGAGGGTATTTATCACTTCTAAGAATTTCCCCCGGCGCTTCGGGCTCGACCTGGAGTAAATCTACACCGCCGCCGCCCACCACCGCAATAAACGGGGGTGGCAGAGAGTATAACCATAACAACTCATAGAGAGCCCGCATAACATCCTCCGGAACGCCTCCATCGTCCAATGCACAGGGATACTTAGAGATAATAGCCTGGCTCCGGAGGATAGCAGTGACTGGGTTCCCAGCCCAGAGCTTCTGCGGACATTCCCGAAACAGCGTTTGTGGGACACAATCCTGACGAATCGAGTAACGTGTATAAAGTATCTACCAAGACGTTACTCACCACCCAAAGCGAGAAAAAAACAACCCGACAAACCTCTTCACAAGACCCCAGCGTCCGGGAAAGTACTACCCCATCCACCGCGGCCTTCTCACGCCGTTTCTGGAATTCTTTCTCTTCACGCACAAAAGCGTCTAGTTCCGTTGGCAACAGTGTCCACGCGGGTGTTCCTGTAGTGCTAAAACCACGGTTACAGCTCGTGCATAGTAGGAGGAGATTCGTAAGGGTGTAGGGTGAGTATTCAACCGGTAGGAGGCCGTGTGTGATGTATGTATTGAGTAGGGTGGTGTCTTTGCGGGGTATAACGTGTGCGATGTGGGTGCCGGTACGGTTGCAGAGCCAGCATTTACTATTTTCGCGGATTTTTAGAAGGGTTTGTGTCTTTTCTGTTATGGTGTCTTGGGAGGCAGAGGGGGAGGGTGTGCGGGATCTTGCGGTAGTGTAATGCTTAGGGTTGTGTTTAGAAGACATGGTGAGGGTGGTGATAGTAGTGTGATAATAGAGTACGGAAAGACGGATAAGATGGTTATATAGGTAGTAGAACAAAGGGTATATTATACCGTTTTCGGAAAATTTATTAGTTGAGTTTTGTAGGTAGTGATGTTAGAGCCGGAGTCTACAGTTGTAAAAGTTAATTTAAAGTTGAAAAGTTACGGTTGCAGGTTTTTGATAGAGTTGGATCTGTAACTATAATTTAACTAATAAACGCGATTTCCCAAAATAGTTAGAGCTACATCGTAGACTACTAGTATAATCGATTTTAACAGAATTGCCTTTTTTGGCTAAAATTCAGTTACACACTGTATATGGTACTCAAAACCCCCCCTTTTGCTAATATAGTTTTATACATAAATTCTCATTATTATTATTCCAAACTACACCCCTGGGACTTGCTCCAACCCACGCTATTATTCGCTACGTAGATATTCCTAGTTGTAATATCTTCAGTCTATACACAGAACCGACGTTCTTAACAGATTGGGCAAATGTCTCACTTATCGATAAGCAAGACCCACCAATGACATCACAGCCCAGCTATAACTTGACTCCACCAGCTATAACACCACCATAACACCACCACACTCCCCGCCCTCCCCGCCCTCCCCGCCCCCCACAAGCCATGTCCGCCTCCAACTTCCGCCTCCGCGTAACCGCCGGTCCCACGTACGACCGAGCCACGCACACCGCAGTGCCCGTCAACACCTCGACCCCACTAACGATAAGCACGCCGCACTCCACCACCACACTGCACATCCGACTCTCCTCCTTCCGCTCCTCGCCCACACACCCTCTCCCCTCAACGCACAGCTACTTCGCCCACCCATCCCACACCACCGACCTCTACTCCATCCAACTCACCTTCTCCCCCACCACCGACATCAACGGCACAGACCTCGTCTGGGGCAACGACTTCGACAAGCCCATCCGCAACCTCCTCCCAACCGGCTTCTCCCTCTTCTGGAACCTCGCAAAATGGGTCGACCCCGGCCTCGACGGCGACCTATACTCCGACACACCCTGGGTATACGGCCACGTCCTCAGTAGCATGAACATCATCTCCGTCACCGCCCCCGGCAACCTCACTCCCCCCGAAACAGAACTCGACGATAACCCCCACCAAACCGAAATCCCTACCGAACACTACGACAGTGGTGATACAGTACTAACAGAAGACATGACCGCCGTATCAACCCACTCTGCTACCATCAAAATCCCTGAAACCCCTGCAGCGAGAAAAAAATTCTTTTTGGAAGACGAAAATAGAACCAAAGTGGTATTCACCAAAGGCTGGAGGTATGGGTTGGATTTCTTCGGGCCATGGTTGGATTTTGCAAATTTTGAGATTAAATTACCGGGGTATGGGTTGAACCTGTTGAGGTACTGGGACGGACAGCCGGTTAGGTATGTTTTAAAGAACAAAAAGACCGATGATGTGTATGCGTGTGTGTTATTGGATTTCATAGAAGTCGGGAGTGAACAAGAGGAGAAGGAGAGAGCTAAGGGTGCTTTGGTGGAGGATGATATTGATTAGAACTTTGGCCCTTGTAGGTATACATGGCGTATTTTGGTTTTTTATTTTTTATTATTGATTATAAATGGGTTTTTATAGCTGTATCACTATATAGAAACGCATATATATATATATATCAGTTTGATAAGATCACCCCCATACATAAGGTCTTTTTAGCAAGTATATTTACTGGAACATTTAGTCTAGTTCAACGCCTAAAGTACTCAGCTTAGATAATCTTTACCGAGTACTAAAAAAATAGTAATAAAAACCCTCTATCAGTACCCCTTGCATATCTGAGTGTTATCGATACCCTTTAGTACCAACCCCCCATGCAGATCACGTGCGCATTGAGGGATCCAGTGTGAAACAGCCTAACCCGATTGCTCTATTGATACCAACCCAAGTCTTTCCCAGTTTAAAATTCCGGGAGTAAAACTATTAGTACGTTTTTTCTTAGATGGCGGGGGAAAGTAAGAGAGAGTGTATGTGTAATAAGCGAGTGATGGGATATGATCCATCAATCCATATTAGCCGATGTTGTAGCTACTTCCTAATCAGGATAGCTGATACATGAGTCACATGTGTCTTTATTTGCTATGTTTGAGGATCCAGGACATCCCATATAAGTTTAGGGTTTCCTCTATAAGGAGAATATATCGTCATATCTGTCTCTTTTAGACAATCGACTCAACAGCTTAAACCACAGCTGATATCTGCAATGCTGAAATGGGTGTTGTATATAGCTAGAAGCAGACGAGAGTCTAGGACTTCCTTCCAGTGTCTGATAGATGAGAGAATGAATTGTTTTTATACAGCACTTTAGTATCTTTGAGCTTATAGATCGTTCTAGCGCATTGATGGTATAACTATAACGCCCATATTAATACTCCTAGGTGATGAGTAGATTATCGAGTAATGACATATGATTCCACAACACCCACCTCCCATATCAAAGGTCTAAACACCCCTATAACCCTACCTATATACGAATAAGTAGTAAGCTGTATTTTATATCTATATAAACCTAATGCCAAACAAGCTCATTCCCCCCTTTTTACAAAACGGTCTTCCCACCCTCTTGCTCCTCCTTCACTGGCATAGGCACTGGTCCACCAGGGCTATCCTCCTTCCTCGCGGTCAAGACCTCAACACCATCCTCAGTTACTAACAAAGTATGTTCAAACTGCGCGCTCCGCTTCCCGTCCACCGTGGCAGCGGTCCAGTCGTCCGGCCACGTCTTGTCCCTATACGTCCCGAGCGAGATCATTGGCTCAATCGTGAAGCACATACCCGGCTTCGCCACACCAACAGCTTTGTTCTTCGCATAATGCGGGACGTTTGGCGCGCAGTGGAATAGTTGGTTGATGCCCTACGCTATTAGCCTCACTCACTACAAAGTGGGGGTAGGGGGGTAGTTACATGGCCACAGTAAGTCTTGACAGTACTGCATCCCCTCTTCTTTGCAATCTTCTCAATGACGTCGCCGGGCGCCTTGAATAGCATCCCGGGTTTGACGAGTTTTATTGCTTCCTCGAGACACTCTCGACTAGCCTCGACAACCCGCACGCTGTCGGGGTCGGCGAGCGCTTTCTCACCGATGTAGTATGTCTCGTTCAAGTCTCCGTGGAAACCGCCGTGGTAGAGTGTTACATCGATGTTGATAATGTCGCCGTCAACGAGGGGCCGTGCGTCAGGGATACCATGGCAGATGATTTCATTGATAGATGTGCAGACCGATTTAGGGAAGTGATTATAGTTTAACGGCGACGGATACGACTAGATTATGTTAACCATATGCCACACAAGCGGAGAGGGGGGACATACATCCCGCTCAATACAAGCTTTATGCACAATCGCATCAATCTCATCCGTTGTAACTCCCGGCTTCGCCGCAGCACCCGCAATATCAAGGACCTCTCTCGCCAGTCGACAAACCTTCCTCATTCCCTCACACCCGGCGGCGTCCAAGATGGTGATATTCCTATTACTGCGTCCCTGCACAAACTCACTCCTCGGGATTCCCGACACCGCGTAGTCGGGCCTCTTGATGGACTCGGGCAACGTGCGGGTTGGGGTGAGTGGGTACGCAGCCCTCAGCTCACCCGTGTATGCAAAGTTCGGGAAGGGATCATACGTCCCCGTTACTGCATCGTAGGGAAGCGGAACTGGTAAGTGTAGGTCCCGCAGAGATTGGAGGAGTGACGTACCGGCCGGTTTCTTCTTGTGCACTGATTTGTGTTCTGACTGTGCTTCGAAAAAGGGGAGACGGAAGACGCGCAGGGGACTATACGTCAGCGCTCTTCTTTTTAGAAGTATCACCGTAAGAGGTGGTGGCTTAGTGGGGTTTTCATTTCTCAGTGGGAATGGAGAGAGAGAGAGAGAAAGATGAAATTCTTACCCAGCTATTTTTGAAGCAGTCTTGAGAGCAGAAGAACGACTCTTTGCCGTTTTTCAGACAGGTAGGACACTGCAGGGTCCCGGCAGCATTACTGCATGATACCCCGATACACATACGCTTTGTGATGGCCGACATGGCGTTTTGTGGTGATGTTTTTGATTCTACGGGTTCTTTGATGGGTGGTGATGGTTGTAGATGGTGTTGTGGGTCGGTTATAGATTGTTTAGTGATTGGACGACAATGAATCTATGTGAAGACAGACAAATCTAGATCCAGGAAGCATGATGAGTCTATCTATAGAGTGACTGATGCCAAGCGGCTTATTCAGCATTGGTGCCTATCACGTGCCAGTGTATGACTGGATGGTCTTGGCAAGGATCCGAGAACTGGCTGTAGACAATACTGTGCCCTAGGAACGGAGGGGAATATCTCCAGTCAATGGTGCAATTCCTTCAAATACTCTACCAGAGTCAATATACTGTTACCAAGACTCATCCCCCGTCGGAATACAATACTGTTTTAATCTAGACCCGGGTGTTGCCCATCTTACGGGAATGCGTTACGACTACAATACATCGGAGCGGAGAGCACTCAGCTGCTGGTTCTTGAGAACATTGCAATGCCGGGAGCCGAGTCATCATTCCCGGGGCTGAATTGGGAGCTACGTGGCTGGTGCGGTGACTGATGCCTACTTGCTGTAATTTACTCTGCAGACAAGGTAGAAACGCATCACGAAGCTGTGCAGAGAAGAGTAATCAATCTGGGAAAACAAGAATCGCACTCAGCTGTCGATAAGCGAACAATAAAGATTATTTAAAAGCGCTGACAAAGAACATCTACTCATACAAAGAGTACAGTCCACAATCCACAAAAGTGCAAATTTGGATCTTGGGGCTGGTGTTGGTGTTGGAATTAGATTGATTTAAGCTTCCCGGTGTGGCTTGAACGGGGGTGGGGCAGTAATTGGCTGCTGGTAACCCTGATAACGGGGTGGTGTTGCCCTCCTGTCCCAATCTCGATTTGTGCGGAGACACACTAGTATAGGGCTGATTGCTAGGCTTGACAACTCACGGGCAAAGAGGGGTTACATGTATGCTGAGGGAGGGTTTCCTGCTCCTGTTGGGCAGCGTTGATACAAAGTTTAATGGGCTTACTGCACATACTTGTCGCTTACACGGCTTACTCTGCGGGTACGAGGTATGAGTACAGTACGGCATACCCACCGGTACGCGCAATCTGGGTAATCTCCATCAAGGCTGCTGGTAATGGAATGTCGAAACACAGCCGGCTATTATTAGCAGGAGTCGTCGCAACAAACGGGGATCACACTCGGTCCTTGCACCGCCTCACCGATAATCCATCCCTTCCCCCACGCGGATACCTTCCAGAAGCACAGCCCTTAACGTCGCCAAGCCCCCGATCCAGCCCTTGTGGTTGGCTGGGGCCCGTGGTGTTGTGTAGGGCGCCAACACCAACACGGCGTGGGCAGGGATCGGCCGTCTGTAGGCACGAGGCTGAGTAAGTTCCAGTCTGCCACGCCCTTCTTAGACAGTCCTATTTTACACTGCAGTACCGCCCGTCTCATTCCCTTCTTATCCCCCTCCCCCTCACTTCCTCCCCTTTATATCCAACCCTTGGCCCCTTCTCTCATCCACTGATTCATAGCATTCCGTGGTTTATTCCTCTTTTTTCCTTTTTTCATTTATCTATTCTCTTTCTCCATCTAAACCTTATCTCACCTTCCTCTTCACAATGGGTAAAGCTGGGAGATTCGTGTGTATCCTCACACCTATGCTATGTACTCTTGCATCACTACTCTGTACAGTACTAGTACTAGTCGGTGGAACAAACAAAAGCTCTGGTCTTGCCTCTGGGCTTTATTTCTTCTCTGTAAGTGTTTAGTTGGCAAAAAACTCTTTTCTCTTTCTTTCTAACCGAAGAGATAGATTGATACACGCAACCTGACAACCGAAGCATCACTTGATATCATTCCTGGAACAGACCTCGATAACGGCCTCGCCACAACTGGGTTTGGGAACGTCACAGCTGAGGACCTCAACTTAGATGACTTCTACACCTCCAGCTTGTGGAACTACTGCTATGGGAGTATCGATGATAAGGACGCATGGCATGTGGAGGAGTGTGGAAAGCCGAGTGCATCGTACTCTTTCGACTTGATCCAGATCTTCAACGTGACCAGCGATGGGGATGAAATCAATTTCCCAGACAGCGTCCAGAAGGTTAATAAGGCAGTTGGAGCTGCATCAAAGGTCATGACTGCCCTGTACGTTTTGGGCTTTGTTGCCTCAGTGGTTACATTTGCTGTTGGATGGTTTGGACTATTATCGAGATGGGGAAGTTGTGTTACTACTATCCTCGCTGATGTAAGTCTCCTTCTCCCATCATTTCCTCCCTCATCAACTAACCACTTTTTAAAGATCGCATTCTTTTTCCTCCTCGTCGCTTCCATCATCTCTACTGCACTCTACTACAGCATGCGTGAAGTCTACAACAAAGCATTCGCACAATTCAATGTTGTCGCCGCAACAAACAACCGCATGTTCACCATCACATGGTTGGCGGTCGCGTTCGCACTTGCCGCATCTGTCTTCTGGATGTTCTCGACCTGCTGCTGCTCTGGTAAGAGAGATCGCATGATGAAGACCGACCACGGAAAAGCCATGAAGACCGGTGCCGGAGGCCACCACTATGAGAGAGTCTCAACACCATATATGGGTGGAAGCGGTGGAGCTGTACCAATGACAAATGTTGGAAAGCAACAGGCGGCTGGTTTTGAGCCATATAGACATAGTTAAGCGGGAGAGATATGTAGATGAGATGTTGGGTAATGATTTTCTTTTGAAATGATAGCTATTACTTTGGGGAGGATCAATATAGGCTTGTATTTGGAGATTATGACAAGTGATTTTTTTAAAAGAAAAAACCGGGTATTTCGTTCGAGTTGGGTTTTCTTTTGTGTCTCTTCTTGGGATGGTGTTTACTTTTTGTTCTTTAAGATCGTATGATTTTTTCTTCTTGTGAATGATGGGTTATTATATTGGGGAGGGGGGGTTCTTTCGCTTATTTTTTATCTTTTGTCTGAGTTCCATGGGCATACCTTTTACGTGAATATTTATTTTTCTCAGTAGAAAAAAAAAAATACAGTCAAAAATACAGTCAAAGAAAAGGGAAATCCCCTGAATCAACGCTCAATCAAGGGCGTTTAAAGAAAAAGAAAAAGCATAATTTTCCCACCCGCTGCGGCTGAAATGCATACGGCTGAAGGATACCAAGAACAACGGTGAAGTACATGCGGCATAGACGCACAGCAACGGTGAGTGAGAAGTACATATCCCTTTAGCGAAAGGTGTCCTATGTATATTAAGTTCCATCCTTGCACGAACCGGTATTTGTCTCACCTTACGAGTGGGGGTGAGAGAGAGAGAGGGTGAGAAGGAGAAGATGAGGAGAGAAATGCACTTTGTAAGCGCGAATTACTGTGTCTTTGTCAGTGTTTAAGGTTCAGCTACATAAACGCCAAAAGTCATGGTACATCACTCGGTTATGACGGTTCTTTATTAGTGTGTTGGTCATCACGCTTACATAGGGTACTGTACTGTACTGTACTGTATATTGACGTGTTTACCTGTAAAGGTGTGTAGGATTAGGTACGAAGGCTGGTTGATTGTCGGTTATGTGGTGGGGGTACGTTCTTTGGTGGTCTTGTGGCTGGGTTTAGGCTGGAATGTGGCAGTGTAGGGCTCTTTTTTCTCCTTGTTCTGGGTTGGGTTGGTGGTATTATGGGGGTTGTGCTGGGAGAGCTTAGTGTGAGGTTTATTCTGAGGTTTATTATCTGGGGTTAGACGGTTTGGGTATTAACTGTTTTGGGTTGCTCCAGAGGGTATAGCATATCTAGGAGATATAATAAAGGTGTGTGAGTTTGTATTTTATTGTGGGTTAGTAGGTGGGTTAGTAGATGGGTTAACGGCGTGGGGCTGTCTGTGGGTTGTAGTTAGTATTTATAAAGGACGGCTTAATACACCTCAGTACAAACATTATAATTCTTTCACAATAACTCAAGTTAGATCAGACGCTGATATAGACTCTATTATCTCCTATAATTAATCAATTTTTCATATACCGGTATTCAACAAACAATATTCAAGAAAACCTACTACAACCCCCCTAGAAAACAACATCCACTACAAAGGGACGATCCCAATCTACAGCGCCGATGGGAGAAATCCAGTCTTATTTCAAACACAGCCTTCACCCGATCGATAGACATCGCGAGTGACACACCATGAAGATAAGAGAGAGAGAGAAACGCCAAGCATCGATGACGTTGAACCAACAACGATCGATATTTCCCACCGACGACGACAACAACAAAAAAAAAAATCTTGTAATTCTTTTTCATACTATTAATACCATATATCACACACTCACACTCACACACTCTTCCCCTCGCTCGATCTCTACCCTGCTCTTCGTAGTTGTTTCATAGTTACATGTGGCTCTTGAGACAACACCCCTTTTGTGCAACGTAACACCTACGACGCGACTTCCCAGAGCTCCAACCGTGACTGTAAGCTCTTTTTTTCTTCTTCTTTCTTTTTCTCTGTTTCTTTTCTCTTTTCTCTCTCTCTCTCTCTTACAACCATCATGATCTTCTCTTTCTGACATCCTTTGTTCAAAATCCCCCACCAGTAAACCCTCCCCCCTCCCACCAGCTTCAATCATGGGTGTAACGGGTCTCTGGACTGTTGTCCAGCCCTGCGCTCGCCCAGTAAAGCTAGAAACCCTCGCCCGGAAACGTCTCGCCGTCGACGCCTCGATATGGATCTACCAGTTCCTGAAAGCGGTGCGCGACAACGAAGGCAACGCACTGCGCAACTCCCACGTCGTGGGTTTCTTCCGCCGCATCTGCAAGCTTCTGTTTCATGGCATAAAGCCGGTGTTTGTGTTTGATGGGGGCGCACCCGTGCTCAAACGGC
This sequence comes from Verpa conica, assembly GCA_033030425.1. NCBI lineage: Eukaryota > Fungi > Ascomycota > Pezizomycetes > Pezizales > Morchellaceae > Verpa > Verpa conica. Next base: position 1,700,213 of record JAUFSD010000007.1, on the reverse strand, counting down.
AGACGATCGCGGGGAGGAAGTCGCGGCGGGAGGGGAGGCGGGAGGATGCGAGTAGGACCGCTGGTAAGATCTTGGCGTTGCAGGTCCAGAGGGCTGCAGAAAAGGAGGTGGAGCGACGGAGGAAGCAGGTGGCGGATAAGGAAGTGGGATGGGTGGATGAAGAGGAGCAGGAGGTCATACCGGATGATGTGGTCTATGTGGATGAGCTACTACAGACGACGGAGCAGATAAAGTTGAACCGACAAGGCGGGTTCAGGAAGACTGACCCGTATCATCTACCGGAGCTGGATACATCACTGGAGAATATGGGACAGCTGAACGACCCACGGATCATGTCGCACGAGGAGCTCGAGGAGTACGCTCGGCAGTTTAGAGGTGGGGAGGAAATGAGTCTCTACGATTTCTCAAAGATCGACTTTGACTCGCCATTCTTCTGCTCTCTCCCTCCAGCTGATCGATACAATATTCTTAATGCTGCACGACTTAGGTCAAGACTACGAATGGGCCTCTCGAAGGAGCAACTAGATGCGATGTTTCCCAACCGTCTCGACTTTTCAAAGTTCCAGATCGAACGGGTCAAAGAAAGAAACGAATTAACACAACGCCTCATGAATCTTAACGGCGCAAATGACGTAAATACACTCGATATTAGCAGGGTCGCTGGCGAGCGGGGGAGAGAATACGTTCTCGTTCGCAACGATGGCGTAGAAGGTGGCTGGGCGCTTGGGGTTGTTGGACAGAAAGGAGATAGAGAGGGGGAGGCAGCAAAACCGATTGTTATAGATACCACTGAGAAGATACCCGAAGAAGAGGAAGCTTGGGAAGATGATGAGTTTGAGGATGTGCCGATCGAGGGACTGAATAGATTACCGACTATCCGAGTGGGGTGGGATGCACCGGATGAGTCTGAAGGGGAAAGAGATGATGCGTTTAACCCATTTGATGATCCAGAGGCGCAGATGCTCAGACGGGCGCTATACGAGAGCCGAAAGGAAGCTTTTGGTACCGGCAATACTAGATCACTGGCACCGAGGAAAGACAAAGGAAGAGCTACGGATGATGCTCCAAACCCATTATTTCTAGGGGCAGACGAGGAAGACGATGATGATTATTACAGCAAGAGCCCACCGTTCCATTATGAACACAGGAAAAATAGGCAAGATGAGGATGAGTATGAAGGCCAATACCCTCACGATGACGAAGTTCTGCAAGAAGCCATCAGAATATCTCTCGCGGTACCAAGCGCTAGCTCAAGCTCCCACCAACCAAGTAACGATAATTTCTCGACGAGTGACATCTTCATTGGCCGCGACCTTAGCGACATAGCCGAGGAAGAGGAAGACGAAGACGAAGAGGAGGAGGAAGAGGAAGATGATGACGATGACGATGAAGAAATGATCGGTAAAGGTAAAGGCAAAGCAATTGAGAGACGCCACATACGAAGGGAGCCAGTTCCGATCTTGCCGAAGCCGGCAGGCTACCACGACGACCAAAGTGATTTCCAAAAAGCGCTTGAAGAATCAAGACGCACCTATAATGCGAAGCCGAGCGACTCGGGGTATAATAAACCTGGACAGAGTAGCGGTAGCAGTAGTTCAGTAGCCCCAGCCTCATCGAATCCATTTGGGGGGCTGCTGCCATTCGAGTCTCTGGATTTGAGTAAGAGCAAAAGTTTCTTGACCAAAAAGAAGGAGCCGGAGAAGAAAGTTGAGCCAAAACCGAGTGAGCCAAAACAGAAAGAGAAAGAATGTGCGCGAGAGAATCCGAATGAACCGTCTCTCCCATTGCCACCATGGTTTGTAGGAGAGACAAAGGATCTCAAGGAGGAAATGGAGAAAGCGAATCGGGAAAAAGAGGAATATATCCGTGAGAAAATGTTAGACGACGAGAGAATAAAGATTGAAAGAGAGGAGAGAGAAAGATGGGAAAGAGAAAACACTAGAAGGGAAAGAGAGAATGCTGTTGTCGTCGAAAGCTCTGATGAAGATGATTTGGTGATGATGGATTTCCCTATGAATGGCAAAGAAAAAACAAAGACGATGAACGATTTGGCGGATAGAGTGAAGGCCATGTCCCCCAGGAAAACACCTGAAAAAGCGGCTTCGCGGAATGGCGGGGCGGAAACCAGGGTGAAGTTTGCGGGGCCATCTACCATGGCGAAGGTGGCTGATGCCCAGGACAGTGATGAAGAGCTAGAATGGGAAGAAAGTGATCACGAAGGAGCTACAGATCCTAAGCCAGAACAAACAGGCAATAATACACTACGTCCCAATGCCAATGCCATGGCACCTGGGGATTCGCCTCCACCTCCTGATTTCGATGAACCCGACTTCCGTGATGCTACGCCCCCATTCGAAGACGAAGAAGGTCTCTACTCCGACCCTGAAGACGCAGAGCTTCTCCAATCACTAGCTGCCGAATCCGAGGAGCACGCTCGCTTTGCTGCCGAATTGAACAACAAGTCACAGCAACACTCCCACCAAGACTATGAACGCGAACTCAATGCTCTCCGTGCGCAACAAGCCAAAGACCGCCGTGATGCCGACGAGGTCACCACAGTCATGATCCAAGAATGCCAACAGCTCCTAAAACTCTTTGGAATACCGTACATCACCGCACCCATGGAAGCTGAAGCGCAATGCGCCGAGCTCGTGAATCTCGGACTCGTTGATGGGATTGTAACCGATGATTCGGACACGTTCTTGTTTGGCGGTACAAGGGTGTACAAGAATATGTTCAACCAGGCGAAGTTTGTCGAGTGTTATCTTGCGAGTGATCTGGAGAAGGAATTTAGTCTGGATAGAAGGAATTTGATTAGGATTGCGCATTTGCTTGGGAGCGATTATACAGAGGGGTTACCAACTGTGGGACCGGTTACAGCACTGGAGCTGTTGGTAGAATTCTCGGGGGAGGGCGGTTTAGAGAGGTTTAGGGATTGGTGGACGGCTGTCCAGCAGGGTATTTCGAAGGCTGGCGAGGATGGGAAGAACAAGTTTAGGAAGAAATTCGTAAGTCTACCCATTTACAGGTATTCCACCTCAACACTTACTGAGCAAAAAATTTAGCGTAAAAATGTTGCCAAAATATTCCTTCCCCCTTCATTTCCCGACGCCCGAGTAGACGAAGCCTATCTCTTCCCTGAAGTCGATAAAGACCCCTCCCCTTTCGAATGGGGAGTCCCTGATCTCGAGGGGCTCCGTGACTTCCTCATGGCCACTGTCGGGTGGTCACAAGAGCGCACAGATGAGGTCCTCGTCCCCGTTATCAGAGACATGAACAAAAAGCAAGCAGAGGGGACACAAAGTAATATCACACATTTCTTCGAAGGAAGCACAGGGGCTGGTGGATTTGCGCCTAGGAAGAAGATCGAGAACAAGAGTAAACGTATGGAGAACGCCATGTTGAGCCTACACGAGCAAGCAGTGAGAAAACGGAGAGGTCAAGAAGAAGACGACAATGAGGAAGAGGAAGAACAAGTTGAGCCGAAACCAAAAAGGCAAAAGAAAACTAAACAAAAACCGAAACCGAAAGCAAAGCGAAAGGTGAATGAAGATGAAGATGGATACCAAGATGAAGATGCTGTGGTGGAGACTACGACAAAGAGACGGCGGAAAAGTGCAAAGAACTAAAAAAAAAAAAAATTGGGCAAGGGAAAAAAAGGTTAGATGAGGATATTCAGTTTATTTCTTGCAGAATGTTATTCTAGAGAATGAGGGTTATAATTTTTACTACTATTCCTATTTTGGTTATATAGGTGTGTGTGAGTGATTACTTATGATGCGGTGACATATGAGTGATTTTTCGTGATGCAGACGCTTGGCATGGTGGCCATAATAGCCTAAATGAGAATCTCTACTGAGTTCTTATGATACCATAGACAGATTTAATTCCCGAGACTTCTAGAGCTTTATTATGGGCAGTCTTTTTTTCTCCGGCTGTAGGCTGACAACCGTTATGGAAGTTCCTTTAATAATAGTTAAAAAAAGTACTATTTGGGTTAGTACAACATTAGGCTTTATAATTTAGGCTCTATTCTAAGCTTAACTCGGTAAAGGAAAACCAAAATAAGTAATTCTATCCGGTCCTAAGCCTAATATTTCTAAAGTCTACCACATACAAGGGGGGAGGGGGGGTCCCACATTTCGTTTATCTTTGATAGGAGGACGTGGAGGATTTTTATTCTATTTGCGGTATAGCTATATCTCTTGGATTATTACTTGGGTGGTACAGTTAGGGCTCGTGTACTTAGTTCTGTGGTGCATGGAGAGAACATGGAGAGAACAAAGGTTTCGAATTATAATAGAGTAGCACTAAGAAATACTAAACAAAGGTTCAACCTCCAGCAAATCCCAAACCCAACAAAAGCGCCTCACAGCTAAAAACACCATCTATATTCCCAACCCTTATCTATAATTATGATACACATCCCCTAGACATTCATCCGGATGCATCTCCTGCGAGCTATACAACACCAGATCATCACAAAGACACCCCTTACTATGCATATCAAGCTTCTCATCCACCACACTCTCAGCCTTCCTCACCATATTAGTCCACTTCTTCTTCAACCCCCTCGCAGTACGTGAATATCTCCTATACATCCGAGGCTCACTATTATACTCCCGAACCCGTGTCTCCCACGAGATGTGTTTTTTATCCCTCATACTGGCTTCAAGCCAGCGCTCCTGCTCGCGTGTCCAATGCTGTGGTCCAATCCCTGAAGGCCCGTGCTCGGCATGCGAGTACTCCTGACGTGCCGGTGCGGGCGCGAATGGGTCAGAGTAGGCTCGTCCCCATAGTCGCCACCGATCACTGTTCTGCCATCTGTATTTAAGTGTTTCGGTGGTGCAGCCTCCGGGGTAGGTTGGGAACTCTTGGTTGAAGGATACAGATACTTGCTCCCAGTTTTGGTATGTGCTGTTTGTGAGTGCGTGGATGAGCCAGGTTTCGTGTGCTTTTTTCCATTTTGACATTGTTAGGAGGGGTTTACAGAGTTGGTATGATGGTGTGGGGTTTAATTAAATAGCTACCCCTACGCGTGTTTAGATATTGTTTTTTGTAAGAATGGAGTGGGAGCTCTGAATGTGAAAGGGGGGATTTATAAAAGACTGGAGCATTGTAGGAATAAATTTTTGCTGTTATAATATCGGTTTGTTTAATTCAAAGTTGTCAGTTTTCAACTATGTCTGTTTGTATAGTCTAGATCATTGTAATGAATGTTTGAATATATAGTTTCATGTTATTTATATACTAGAGCATATATAGTAAGACTAAGTAATGTTACTTGATTGCAACTAGTAGTATAATTGGACTTGGCGTGAGATAGTATGTACTTAATAGGCACTTGGTGTGATGTTACCTAATCACATAACTAGCTGTCACTCAATTATAGGGTACTATACCAAGGGCTGGGGATAGAAAGTCTAATTAAAGGATTTAGAAACTGCTAATTTATCAAATAGCTATAACTTACCAGAGAGCCCAAAGTTTCATGAATTCATACTAGAAACTACACGGAGTATATACCCAAAAACGCCCGAAGCCATTAAAAACCAAGTTTGCCACCCAGATTAAATACACTATACATGGCTCATGTACTTGAAAACGAGATATACTAGAAAATGTTTTTCAAAAAAAAACCCTTGACCCTTGGAGAAAAACAGCCATAACCCATATCTGTAATGGCCCGGTGAATACGATAATAAATATATATACTTTGATTAGCTAGCCTGCCTATTATATTTTTAATTCAAGATCCGTCCTTTCATGCCCTTCCGTAACACTATGCTCTCCTGGAACGCCGTTCCCTGCCTCCAGCGTGTCTAAGGCCTGCATTTGATTATCATATACAATGCGTTGTTCACTCTCACTATCCATGGATACCAAGCCGCGAGGAAAGTCTCGAAGACGATATGAGCGGTCATTACTATCGCTTGCTGGGGGATCTGAGGACCCTGATTTTCGTCGGAAGTATTTTCTAGCCAGTGGCTTTAGTGTTGGAAGGGATGTTGCAACTATCCCTGCTTGGATCTCGACCCTAAATCATTTAAGCCCAGTCCCAGTCCAAGAGTTCGTCTCCATAGTAACACTTACGCTGACCACAAGGCTAAGTCATTGATATCATCTGATGAAGTGATGTTATTAGTATGGAATAGGCCATTGAGACAAAGTATTCACTTACATAAATAATCCCCCCTTTTTCCAAAGTCAGGAGAATATGTAAATTTGACAACGCTTGCTAAGCCTGCACTGGAGAGGTGTTAGTAAAGTTTAATTTCGACCTATACCGCCGGAGAAATTTACAATGTACCCAATCCGAAAACCCCATAAACTGCATATTTCTGTCGGCGCGGCATTTGGACTTTCCAAAACATTGTAATTACTAAAAGCAAGAGAGCAAAGTCCGTAAAAATGTTTGATGCTAAAATATGATGATTTATTAATAATCGCCTCTCCCCCTAATAAATGAGAATTTGAGCGTAAGTTTTCTTACCACTATGGGCATAGGCCACAAGGTTCATACTTGAAGACGACAAACATTTCCCTTTCAAAGACTTATCCCAAATATAAGCAAACGGGAGGCACTGCGTCAAGAGAAAAAAAAATATGATAGTAGTGTAAGCTATCATGAACATCATTATAACATAAGCGATTTGTACATATGTTTTGTATGGAGAGATTCGTCGAATAAAAAGCGAAACGCTAATTTTTGCAGTACAAATACCAGGGATATACAAAAGCTGTAAAATCCAGCTAATCTGTAGGTGGCACCGTTAACAAAAAGCGTAGTAGCGATGATAAAAGCCAAGAATAGAGGACTTACCATCACACCGGTCTTATAATCATCTGGTGAAACTGTGTGGATATGTGAACCGAACCCGAAAAACATACCAGCTACTATGAGAGAGCAGGAAGTATTCCCAATGACCTACTTACACGTTAAATCGTCTACTCCCTACCAAGAGTCAATAAACTTACTGTCGCCAGAACAATCGCCCAATCATCGGGCCCGAAGCAGCGGACTATCCGTGTACGTACATACACCCGTGCTGGAACGACTATTGAGACGAAGATTAACAGTATAATTGCTACTGATGCAAGCTTATTGCCTCTCTCAGTGTTGTAGTAGGACCCCATCCTCACTGGTTTTGGTGGCTGCTCGGCGCTTCAGGTATTGAAGTGGGGAATGGTGCGATAGCTATGTTTGTCCTTTTTGACCTTGGTTCAAGGACAGGGAGACTGAAGGTTACCGCTAAGGGATTCTCCTCGGCGTTGGGGCTCATGTTGGGACATGTTCTGAGGGTTCCTTAGCCCGATAAAAGGCCAAATATGCCCAGCGTAGTATATCAGGTTACCCTCGGTATGTATCAAACTGCGCCCAATAAATGCACGCCAATCATAGGAAAGACATGCACATAGCTTCAGTTATGTGCTCGTGCACACACAAACATACCGTATTATCTCGACCTATTTGACGGTTGCCAAGGGTATGGCTTGATGATTACAGTGACCGACAACATTATTGTAGAAACAAGGATTTGCAGGCAGGGTTCTATGGCCAGTGCCACTGCTGGAATCTTCGCCGGGAACCTGGGGGGCCAATAGAAACCTTTGCCGGTCGCTGTATACATATGTCTTGGCCCCCAGTTTTTGCAGTTGAGTTCTGTGCTCCTGCTTTGACCACTTCCTTGGGGGGGGGTTCAGTTTTGACTCTTTTACAAAGGCTACTTGGCAACCGTCCGAGTTGAGAATTCTAGGGATATGCCCTGCTTAAGTGTCTATGCGGAATATTTCTCGGAATTAAATGAATGACTTACATTTTCCTTCGGAGAGTGAAAAGTATTTTCATGATCTACTCTAGCTGTCATGGAACCCGTACTCGGCCTGGTTAGTAACCTCCGGCCCGGAGCCATCGCAGCCAGAGGCTTAACCCTTTGTACTATTACTGGCGATCACGACGATCCGAGACGCCCGAGATCGGGATACCAAGTGACATATATATGACGTCGGGTGCTTGACAATCATAAAGAACAGCACCGGCACAGGAACAATCACATTTACAGACTGTAACACTCAAGATCATATACATAATTAATAAAAGGATTGAAGAAGTGGTAACACATTGTTAGGAGCTTATCATACCGAGTATTTTTGAATAATTAGCTAAGGGTATGGTAGACCAAGTTCAGGCAGTGATTGAGGCAGATGGATAGTGCACAAAATATTAGTTTACATTTTCTTTAATTGTCGGTTGCCATTATAAGTACCAGAGGTATCGTGAGTACCTTGGCGGTTCTGGATCGTCCTGATCGATCGCCAAAAAATATGCTACCTATTTTGGTACTTATGTTACTCAGGAGCGGACGTTATTCGTCCACCGGGGTAAGAACCAGAAAACAGGGGGGTCACGATTTGTATGGTAGAATATCTGTGCACGACGCCACACCATACAGAATTGACCCCCTGTTTTCTGGTTCTTCCCTGGGCGACGAGTACCATGAGACACGGGGTCTAAGCTTTCTTTACTATGTCACACCATGCATGTCTCTTAGTCACAACTTGAACATAATAGTCTATTCGCTAAAATGCACTTTCAGGGAGTGAATTGCCTCTATGGGAACCCTAGGCATAGCTTATTTGAAAGAGGGGGTTTTGGCTGGGTTTCAGCACTTGAGGTCAGGGGATTTATATCACAGTAGTGGGAGCGAGTATGGCAGTACGTGAAATTCAACCCCCTGTGGCCAGGGGGTAACATATGTTTTGCGCAATAGTCGACATAAAAAAACAAAAAACAAAACTGTTTTGCTCTGTATCAGTACAAGGGTGTACCTTTCTTACCCTAGTTACAGGGGTTTCTATGGCTCCCAACTGTTCCAGTGCCTGTCTAAAGCGGGATAGATTTTACGATTTGTATGGTGCACGACGCTACACTATACAAAATTGACCCCCCTGTTTTCTGATTCTTACCCCAGAGAACGAGTGGATTTACTTCCAGGCTATGGCTAGACCTTTGTCTTTCATCTCGCCTGAGAGTACTGGTGGTACGCCCTAGGCGTACTGCTCCTCCCCGCATTCCCCACACTCCCCATATATATTCTCCTAAATCCCCCACTCGTCCTATACCTTAGCGCTGGTACGATACCACCCCCCAATACTAATGCCTATACGCCTACTCTCCTGGGGAACCTATTTCCCGGTACTAGACCGGCCGTCCGAGAGTATTTGCCTCCCCGATTTGCGTTCTAGCTTACCCCACTCGCCCACACAGCCCCCTTTCTTGCTAATGTATGTTAGGCGTTTTCTCGCTTCTCGGGCATAAGACCCAGAAGACCGGCTGCGTTGGAAACATACCACTTCGCTGAGGGTCCTTGCCCCATTAGAACTTTGTATTAAATAATACCCTGTCATAGGGCCCCGGTACCAAACCAAGGGCGGACCTGTATTAGAATGTGTTTATACCTACAATAACATTGGTAGCAGTGTGAAGATGGGATATAGCTCAAGAAATTAAGAGAGAGAGGTATTATCCAAACTGGTAAAGTAGCACTGGGCCGAATACATACACGCTCCTAGAATGGCCTGGTTGCTAATGTGGCCCGAAATTGATCCTAATCTGCAGAATTAGTTCCAAATTGGTTGAAGAATGTCTGTGCGGTTATGGCATATTGGCTGTCAGGATATTATGATGGAATTGTCACTGTGAAATCACTATAGGTGCAAAATTTACGAGACATGTGTGGTGCATGAGGTGGAAAAGGTAATATGAGACATTCGTGGGTGGAACGGCGACCTGGGAATCTCCCCAAATTACCATGGGTATAGAAAAAAAAAATTTCATTCAGTATTAGTAACTATCATTACTCTTTCTAGGTCTTATTTATACTTTTATTAATGGTTTAAAGTATGAGTACTTTATATCATACCTGTGTATATTTCAGCATAGTTCTACTTTACCTTGGCGCTTTTTACGTGCTAAACTAGGCACTTTCAAGTTCTTATAACTTTACAACCACAGTAGGTATTAAAGTTGAGATAGGTACGGAGCTTCTTCACTAAACGAGGTTCTACATATATGGAAAGTTTAATATATTAGGTTGTTGTGAAGTTATAAGAACTTGAAATTGTATCACCTTTATGACTATGTGTACCATACCACTTTCGTACCTAACCCGAATACGAAGTCGCATTTTTGAATGCCATCCATTGCGCCCAAGCCACAAAGGCTACGTTTTTTTTAATCTTGAAAAGATACACAGGCTGGGCCAGGATCTTCAGAGCTAAGATTGGCCCCCAAAGCTACAGGGGGGAGGATCACGGAGAAATCTTTAAAAGTGGACAGAATCCGAGGCTTCGGTACCGCTCATTCCAAAAGCTTATTGAGAGACTAATAATTCAAGACATCTTTAAAAATCTCTACACGAGTTATGGTTGCGTAATTAATTGAGAAAGTAAGGGGGAGGAGGGGGTTTATTTATTTAATTATTTGGATAAACATTAAAAAATATCCTAAGCAGGAGCGTATGTTTGATTATCACCAACTTTAAGAGAAGCTCTGAATCCTTCCTATGTGCTTACTCATATCGGTAGCACAATGACCCGCGAATATCCATAACATCCCTAACAGGCACTTGAGGTCCCAAAGGTCCCACATCAAGCAAGTAGTCCAAAGTCAGGTTAGAGCTTGGGGTAGGAGCCTTCCTGGTTGGGCCTGAAACCGCATACAACCTATTTTTAGGGTCAACGTTCTGCCAATCCCACCAGAGCTTGTCTAGGCTTCCATGATGGAGATAGAAGATAGGATCTACAAGGTCTAATTAGTATGAATAATAATAAGTCGAGCGTACGGATGCCAACCTCCAGGACTTGCGTACAAGTCAATCATCGTACCACCTGTCCCACCATGACCGCCACCGTGTTGGCCGATTTCTGTTGGGCTATCAAGGAGACCTTCTAGGGCCTGACGGAAATCTTCAAACTTTGTGAGGGACATGGTGGAGGCCATAGCGACTGGGTTGAAGTATGCAGCCGCGAGACCAGGGTTTAAATCTCTGGTTAAGCAATGGTCGTTCCTCACGGTACTATCGCCTGGGCCAAGATGAAGAACAAGGTCTTTAAAGGGACCATCCGTGATACAGCCACCTCCAGTACCCCCAGGAACGCAGAAGACAGCTGAGGTCGAGCAGTCAACAAACGGACCTGCACCGGAAGATCAGTATGTTTCTATTTTTTTTATATAGAGAAGTGACGTTTACCGTTCCCGCCGAAACCTGTTTCTGCATCCCAGATCGAAGCATTTGCCCAGTTTTCGTAATCAAGAGTCCAGTCCCAGTACCTACAAGAATTTAGTATTTATTAACTTTATATTATTAAAATGTACTTACGGTTGACCACCATCGTAGCCACACTCATCCCTTAATGCCTTCTCATAGGTAGCTGTAAAGTATCTATGCCATGGGAGGAATTGCCCCTAAGACCTACGTTAGAATAGAAATAAAAATCAATTGAGAGTATACTTACAACATAGTGGATGAAGTCTGTTTGCGTGATATGTCCGCCTTGGAAATCATCAAATCTAGTGAGGGCTCCAGGAACAGTCGAGGTTGTAATTGCAGGCAATTTCTGCATGCACTTGACTGCTTTAATGTATTTCTTTTGCTGAATACGGGTGAGGGAACGCCTAATCCGCGTTAATAAACGCGCAAAAGAACCTCTGGGGAATCACCAAGTACCATTCTTTCCTCAAAATGGGGTTCGTGCAGTTCCCAACACTGGGAGAGTGAGGGTTAGCTGTAAGGGGGGCACTAAGTCCAGTTGACGCAAAACCCAAGATGAGAGCAAAAGCTCCGGTGAAACTGATCGTCTTCATATTTACTTGGGGGCTACTGATTGACCTAAGAGTTGATCCGTGTGACTTTTCAGGAGTGCCTGAGACCTTAACGTTGCGTCTTTATCCCTCCTATCTTATAAGTGTTTTTTTTTTCTTTCTGGCGGTGATGCCCGGAAGTTACACGGATATATCATCGCTCAAGTTCCGTAGGTAGGAATCGCACGGGGCACATTACTGGGGTTTTTCTCTTCACCAAACATGTACTAGGCACCGGGTAAGGTCAACATCTGCTCACGCACATGTTGAGATGCTGTACCACGGGGGGTAATCGCGCGTGGCACTGAATACAACTCTCACCGAATGTAGGTACGCATACAAGCGAGATCTAGTTCGACCAGTCCCATCCAGTAGCGGTTATGCCGTTCCGAGACATCATTAATGTTTCTCTGCATACAGTCTCATTTATCTCTGAAGTCATGATTCCTCTTAAGCGATTACTATTCGTATTAGGGTATTTTAGTCCCCCCTGTACTCATTTCCCAGTCGATTTGTCTACAGCAAAAGCCACACTAAAGCCACACCAATAAAATGGCTTTTTTTGAGCTTTAAATACCTATGACGACAGGGGCGGACTAAAATACTCTATTCTCAACCTTTTTTTACTCTTCTGCCGGTAGTGGTGGTGCTACTTGTGCAAGGCTTACTCGAATGGCTTCATGTATCTACAGGTGTTCAAAAAAAAAAACACACGTAGGTGCATAGCATCAAGTGCCGATCCCCTACTTATCAGGCCCACCAACGGGTCGGCTGAATTAGGGAACGGGATCGACTGATAGTCTAAGGTAAAGTAAAGTAATATAGTGCTGTGAATACCGCATGGAATGTACTTTCAGGCCTTAGCAGGGTCCAGGATCTGAACAAGATCGTTCCTCGAATGCATAGGTAAGGCACAGCTGTGCATTCGGCCTATTCGGTACAGTGAATGCCTACCCAAGGCGCTGGGAGCCCCAGCTGCAGCCCTGGTCTTTCATGCACGTGTAACCATTATGGTGCCCCACATTCTCTATAGAACACAAAGAAACCTTTTTGACTCCAGGGTAGTTAACCAGGTCGAATGTCAAAATACCCGTAGTAAAAATAACTTCGTATACAATAGCCGTAGGCCCCTCCTCCCCCCATATGAATCTTAGAAATTGCTATGACTTGATTGAGCTATTTACAAGGGTGATATCTTGCTATCTTATTTTGTAGAACATAATTGAGGAATAGCTGAGTTGTGAGGCTCGGTTGCCACCCCCCCCAAACCCTCGGCATGTATGAAAAGACAACAAATTATGATTGCAGATAATAATCGCCCCACTCTAAGGCACTTGCCTTGTTGTTTATCCACATATAAAGCATTAGTAGGGGTTGGTCTGGTTTTGTAGCCCACATTAGTAGATGCCGAGTGTAACCAATAGTGACAGCTGTATGCCAAATCATATCACGAGTGACTGTTTATGACCACTTCCAACCCGACAGCCGATCGGTTAGGTCTATTTCGGTTGCGTATCCGGACGACGGTCTCAGCTCGCCCAATTCCAAATACTTCGATAAGCAAAAAAAATGCACGTCTTCAAAATAAGTCGACTAAACGTTAAGCCAGTATTTTTATTTGAGACGAAAAAAAAATTCCTACTAGAATTAGTAAATTTCAAGGAACAACATTACTCCCTATAGGAAAGCACAAAATAATACGTAATAAAGACCAAGACAAAAAAAAAAAAATTTACTCTATAAATAGCAAGTAGATCTACTCTCTGCCTCTAAAAAAAAGACCTACTTTTAGACATACATTCCTTTACTAGACGTACATTTCTTTACTTCTTTCCCCGGTCTAGCTAGTACATATCAAAATATGAGACTTTGGCTATGTTCTGCATCTACAGCTGGCACGATCGAAGCGGAGAATCTTTACCTCCGATGGATGTACCCCGCATTGGGTTTTTGATCATTAGGGCAAAAGACCATTGCTCTGCCGGGGTCCACTCTTGAGTATTTCTGACTCGGTAATTGAAGAAAAAATAAACTACTTCAAGGATTTCCTCGTAGGGTATGCGTAGTTACGTATCCTTGGTGTCTCTCCCGGGGGGTCGGGGGTGGTTGAGGGGGGTGTTATTGTCAGATCAGTATAGGGCCTGGTCTTCTTTCTGTTGACGTATGTGTTCCGGCCAGCGGGGTCCCCACGAAATTGGTTCCCGCATAAAGACCCGGGCAAATATGGGAGGTGCCGAAGGGAAGAAGAGTTCCCGGGCAATATCATTCTGCCAATTAATGCATATTTATATTAAATTATAATGTATATATAGCTAACTATACGGGATCTAATATGGCAACTCGGCCGATATAGAGATTTTTTTTATTATACTACATAGCATTAAGCACTAAGTCTAATATAGCTCTAGTAGCTTATGGAATCGTTGATAATCTACTACTACTCCACTATATGTAATTGTGTGGAAGTTTATTTAGTCATATTTACTAATATGAATTGCAATAGGCTGTAAATCGTGGATGTCCGGTAAAAATGACCCATTTAGGTGAGGGTGTGTGGTTTTGGTACGCCACTAAATTAATACGAGAAGTCTTCGATCCCTCATTTTGTTTTATGGAAATAGCGAACTGCAGGCTCACACTTCTGCTCGAATATATAGATAACTTAATCTCCTCACGATCTATACTATTGTTAATAACAAATGAGGTAGATTCCGCTTTTTGATTCAAGTATAACGATAAGTTTTGAAAAAAACGATATATTTGTGAGGCTTGATAAAATAAATATACTAACGGTATAATGACGATACCCATATTTACTGTTATATGAATGGAAACCCACGAGATGGAGCACTCAAAGAATCCAGCTGCTGTCATAGTTTTTGATATGCGTTACTAACGGGTAGTAAAGAACCCGGCCGGTGCCCGCACACCACTATAATCCGAATTCAACGAATTTGTAGCGCCTAGCCTAGCCTAGCCCAGTCATACTACAAATTAGGTTTTAGGAAGATTAACCACAAGCTGTTATGACAATCGGCCCAGAACCGAAGGGTCTAGAACCAACTTGTTTGAGAGAATCACGAGAGCACGAGCACCCAAAGAAGAAATCATCGCAAGGAGGGAAAAAAAGTTTATATTGATAATCAACCTAAAGTGAGTATGAAAAAAGTATGGATTATTGGCCTAAACGGTTGCAAGAGCTATTTATAGTACTCTATACCCTAGATGTGATCATCGGATCGCGGAAGAACTGCTTGCCGGGTCTAACTACCTTGATGTAACTGCAAGATGCTCAAAGCTTGATTACCTTGCAGACAGATATTGCTTTTCCTGCACTTCATGGACTAAGGTGATTTGAGGACAATATGTGTATCGTATGGTTTGGGGTTTTACACCACTAGACACAGACTATTGTAATTTAAGATTATAGACTATGGAGTATTGTAGTTGATAGGTCATAGTTTCGTACTGCATACCAGATTTTGTACCCAGAAGAATAAAATCACTTGATATAAAAAAAAAAAAAAAAAAGGAGTATTGTAGTTGATACTTATTAGAGATAGTATCTGGGTGCTTTGTATTTAGATTTACACTTAGGAAGGTATTTCAGGGTAGATATCTATGAGCTAAGTAGGATGACGATGTGGTTGTAGGTGGGTTATGAGTAAAGATAGAGTTCAAATACTAGTCGTTGCTTGGGTGATGGTCAGGGGTACTTAGGCACTTAATTGGAGCTGGGTGGTTGGTAGAGAATGGTATGTTGTAGATGCTTCCTAATAAAGATAGCTTATGGGCGGTTCATATATGAGTCACGTGTATCTCTATTTGCTGTGTTTGAGGATCCAGGGCAAGGCATCCCATATGAGGGTTTAGGGTCTCCCCTTTTGGAACATATATCTCTATCTCTTTTAGACAATCGACTCAGCACCTTTTACTTCATGGTAAGGTAAAGGTGGGCCGAGTGATACACCATGATCAACTTAATATAGATATGAGATAGCCCAGCGTATAGCTATTAAATAACAATAGTATGTAGTCGTAAAATTACATGGCAGAATTTATATTAAACCCTGCGTATGATTCCACTATTCAAAACGCCCCCCGCTAGTACTATGCTAGTAATTCCAAATTAGTCTTATCTACTATTCATCCGTTCTTTGCTCGTTTTTGTTAAAATGCTAGAATATAGGGAATATTCTCTCATATCTTATTCACTAGTATCGGTACCTTTATTCTGTAAAGGTCAAATTTACCCTCTAACCCTAACCCTCTTTACTCCACCCCTGCCCCCCGGCCGTCTCGGTGGCTCGTCTTCAGTCTCCTCTGCCTCTGTTCCCTCTTCCGTACTGCCCACCCCTGCGACTGCAAGACTCCCTTCAGTCTCGGGTTCGTATTCTTCGTCTATACTCTCTTCCTCAGCACCCTCCATGCTTCCTTCTTCTTGGCCAAGATCTTCATCTTCAGAGGTTGTCGTGTCTTGTATATACTCTGTACTTTTCACCGACCTGTCCCGCACTCTCGTAGCAGTTGTAGAGAGACCACCAGCAGGAATAGAGGCCATAGACGAGACATTAGTTGATGGTGCAGGCACAGGTTTCCCGGCACTGATTGCGGCCGCTGTGGCGGCTGCTTCGATACCTGTAACGCGGGCGCGGGAACGTTCGGTGGTCCCTTTACCGCCCTTGAGGTACTCGAGTTCCTTCCTCTTAGCTGCTCGTCTTTTCCTCGTAGCGCCCGCAGGAGGGGGAGGAATATATTCCGGGGGTTCAAACTCCTTTTGTACGAACTTGACCTGCTTGTTATTATAGCCATAGTCAAAGAAAAGCTCTTCCCCGGGGACTAGGTCACGTTTCGCAAACATGCCAATACGGTGGGTACAGTTTGCCATATATACTTTTGCGCCACAATTTGGGCGCTTCGAGGAATGGTTAACGTAGCGGAATTTATTCCCCGCGCGGGTGGCGTCAATGACTTGGTTGAGGTTTAGGTTGAAGAGGAAGGAAACACCACGTTTATCGTATAGTTTACCACGGCGGTCTGCTTCGTCAGAGGTTATCACCTCGCCTTTGTATTCACCTAAGAATTCGTCCTTTTTAACATGCTCTCCCATGAATAAGCCGAAACCTGCAACTGCAGAGCGACCGAGAAGGGTTCGTTTCGGCATGTCGCGCTGAAGCCATACATTTTGGCAGCAGTCGCGGAGGAAACGGTCATCGTATCGATTCATAGGGTCCAACGCCTCAGTTGCACCGCAGGAGTGGCAGAGATCCACATCGCATTCGCGGTTGGCTTTAACACATATGCAAGATTCTTTTGTGCATGCTCGTCTTTCCCTTTTACAAGAGCAGCCACGCCAACGACGAGGGCAATCTGGGCTGCAGATGCATGATTTTTCGCAGGTGACATGGGTGACTACGCATGGGCAATTGTCTGTGCAATGACCAAGATGACGGCAAGCTTGAAATGCAGTACGTTTTTCGTGGGTGTGGGTTAGGTAGCAATCTGCCGGATAACCAGGGATAGCAGGAACAGAGGGTTTTTTGCGCTTGATACCTTGTCTAGGTTCATGGTCTTCAAGGGTTAGTGAGCTTCGAGTATTTGCTGAGGGGTTGTGATCATTGAGTAGATTCCTGACGCGGAGCTGCCGATAGATTTCGGCGCAAGGTTTGTTGATTATGGAAGCAATTAGACAAGAACATCGGGGATTCATTTTTAATACCCCTGCCGAACTCTGTAGTAAGTCTATTTGCGCTGCTGACCAAGTCCCTATTATTGCTGAGTCCGAATTGCCCTCCTATAGCTGTGAGCTTCCATCATATTATAACCCCACAAAAGAACTTACTTTCATGAAACACCCTTCCGAGCAAGAACTGTCCTGATTCCCCTTCTTGTTTTGGTTATCCCATGGATCCTTTGTTGATCCCTTGCTTGTACAAGCCCATCCGTGTACATTGGTAGCCAGCCTCAATATTACTGTGTTATCCTTCCCTGTAGACCTTCCGTAGGTGGAGTCACCGGCTTGCGCCATTGCTAGGCGGTCGTGGTCTTTGTTCACTGTGATATTATCTCGAGCGGTGGTTAGGACGGGTGGGTTCGGGATATAGTATTCGTAGGAGAAGGGAAATGAATGTAGAACGATAGTGGTTATTGTGGATCTTGTTATGGGTTAGTCTTAAGGGGAGGGATGGGCAAAATATGAGATAGAGGTAGGAAATAACACCATAAATATATGGGAGAAAAAGCAATAATGCTGCTTCAAGATCCATAAACCCACACTCGTTACATAGGACTCACCATGAAACGGACACTCATGCCTATTAAACCAGTCAGTAGCAGCCCCTCGGAACTTTCCGTCACAAAATATCACTCACATAAAACACAATAAACAATTCAATGCCGCATAGCTCTCCAAGCTATATGGTGCTGGATTCCCCCCCGTCATCTCTTTTATCTTCTCCCTTCTTACTAACCTACCCCTCTCTTCATCTGGCTTCCCTGCATCATCCCTAGCACCTCCCATCCCCATTCTCGGCGGATCCACACACTCCTTAACCATCTGATCTGCCCTTTTGACCACCTCCCACATAGACATTTTCGTTGTCTGTTTAAACACATTGCAGACCATCTCCGCTCTATCCATTTCTTCATTTGTTGTATCAATTTCGAGACTGTCACGGCAAGCCTTCACTTTTGGATCGTCGGGGTCGAAGTCTTCTGGTAATGCGTTACGACGGATAGCTTCGTTGCGTGGACGGGGAGTGAGGAGGTAGTGTGTTACTGAAGAGAGAGAGAGGTCGAGCTCAGCTAAGAAAGGATTTATGAAGGTTGTATACATAGCTGCGTCTATTATGGAGGTTAGCAAGAGGTGAGAGAGGCTAGGTGCTCCTCCGAGATTGAAGCTTACATTCATTTTTCTTCCCCTCCTCCGCGCTCGCCTTGGTGCGATCCACAAATGTCTCCTCTAGATTCAATTGGTTAATCTCTTCATCCTCCGCATCCTCCCCAAAATATGGGAAATACCGCATCACTTCATCATCCTCAGCTAGTATATTATTTCGCAGTGTAGTATAGCTATGGTACTTTGGCATTAACGCTAATGTTTTCGGCGTTTCGCTTATTGTTGCGGGAACGACTAATTTCTGCTCACTGCTCCCATGCGATTTGCCGTGGAGCCTTAAACTGAACCTCCCCACCTCTAGCCGTTTCTCTTTCGCTTCCGTCGCGGTAATTTCTATCCCCTTCATGTTCTCAAACGGTGAAGTTTCGTCGTACACCACCCCCGGGGGTGTGGACCGTGAGTTCAAGTCGAGCCGTGCAGCCGTAAGAGTGCTGCGGACAATGTAAGCGTGGGTTTTCTTCATCTCGGCGATGTAACGATCTAGTAGCTGTTTCGAGGCGACGCCTTTAGCATCGATTTCCCTGCGACGTGCATTCCAGAGCTCGATGTTTGTAACCATTACCTTTGCTGGGGCTGGGGGCGCAGGAGACGTGGGGACTGGCGAGAGAGAGGAGGAAGTTTTTGGAGTGCCGGGGACGCGATTAGACGGAGTAGAAGACTTTTGGGAGCGTCGGTTCGCCATTTGATCTGCTGAGGGCCCTTGCTGTGGTTGGGATTTCCGGGAAGATGAACCTTCTTGGACGCCTTCCTCGAAAAGTGATGTTGTTGGTGGAGGGGCTACTGGGGGTTTGAAAGGTCTACTGTTTACTTCGTCGTCACTGTCAGCTTCGGTTTTTGTAGTAGGGCCGCTATGTGAGTCAATGCTCCCGGATGTGTTTGAAGATGGTATTGTAGGCTGGCTGCTAGTGGAAGTATGACGGGGGAGGGTCCCGGTTGAGGGCCGGGACGCCATACGGGATGACCAGCGCGTCCCAGCATCGCTCCAGTTCCATTGCCGTGCAGGCTTTTTTGAGTTCATTTTTGGGGAGTTGACTAGTAAAGGACAGAGGGTAAATGGGGCTGCGGAGATGGCATAGAGGGGATTGCATGGGTGAGAGGGGTGAGAGGGGGAGGGGGAACGAGAATGAGAGGAGGGGGGGGGGGTGGTGGTGAGGATGGCTTGGGATGAGGGGGAGGGGGTAGGCAGACCTATACTGGGAAAGAAGCAATCAAAGGCTGTTGCTGTGCGTATGTGTATAAAGGCGTTACCAAGCGATCTTCACAGGCGAGTGAGAAAGAGTAGAGAGTGAGAGAGTGAGAGAATGATTAAGGACTGGAGCTTGAGACCGGGAGATTAAAGAACGACTAAGAGGATTGTAGCTACATGTATGTAGTTGGGAGAACCGGGTGAGGGTGAGTGAAGAATAAGAGGTAAAAGGAGGGAAAATGAGGCTCAGTTGGGGGAGACGCGATAGACAATATTGTATTGGGAGCAAGAGAGTACATGTATTTACCCAAAAACGGTACCAAGGATGCACTTTTTGTTCTTCTTGGCGCCTACTTGTGCCCCTACTCTCTTTTGCTTTTCGCGGTCCAGAGTCACTAATAATTGCACACTCTCACCAAGAGATGCCTTCCCCTCCACAAACGGTGTAGCACCAGTGGGCATATGTAGATGTAGATGTATATATTTCTTGTCACTGAGGGGGGGATATTTTAAATATCGAGGGGTGCTGAACATTGTTAACAGGTCATTTGGTAGTGGGGGCTCTGGGCAATAGGAGGGATACGCGTAAGCTTTGGATACGAGCTCTGGAGCTCTGAGGGACACGTAAGGGCATGAACAAGAACTTTGTAAAGGAAGTAGAGGGTGCAGCCGAGGCACTCCAAGTATACTACATGCACATGTAGTACTTTAGATGCATAGAGTATGTAGTGTTAAAAGAAAATGCAAAATGCAATCCTAAGTAGTCGAAGCACATTGGTAGATACTCCAACATCACATAATGGGTTAAATCATCTGTTACCAACTGCAAAGGATTCTTTTGGTGTAGCCTGTATCGAGAAGGTACCTGGTATTATGTACTAAGAAGTCGGGGGTAGGGTTCATAGAAACGTAATAGAATGGAGATACGCAAGTTGTCTATAGGCACATATCACTAGCCGTATGTGGAGGAGCCGAGTCTTTCCGTATGCTTTATAATAGCAATAGATATTGTATGGAGAGTAGAGAGAGCATGTCTGTGGTTGTATGGTTTATGTGGTGGATGTATGTTACGTCTGTACTCATATGTAGCTGGGCGCATGCATGTGTGTTCATGCAATGGGGTAATGAGGCTTAAAATTTATTCGAACCCCGCTGCCCCTCTTATCACCCCTCCATATTTCCCTCCTGCCAGCAGTAACACCGCCAGAAGTGAAGATACATGCCACGGGGCTTGTTCATGATGGGGTCAAGTCTGAAGGTATATTCCCCGTGCCTCAATTCCATACAGAACTCTCGCACACACTGACTCACATAGCATGTCACTAATACCTCTCCGATTACTTCCCTCGCTTTCCTCAACACTCAGGACTCCTTACCCCTCCTACTTACCGGAGAGGGCCCCTTCATCAAGATACTCTCTACTTCGTCACTCAAAGCCCCTCAAACATCAAAACAAATACGCATCTTCGCTCGTGAACGGGTTCATGGCATCACTCTCACCCCCGATGAATCATATATTCTCTTTTGGGGGGGCCGTAGCATCCTCACCACCTCCGTCACCTCACTGCTCTCTGAGTATCCACAGCTACAAGAGATTAAAACCTTAGATTGGATTTTCTACGCAGAATTTCTTCCAACTTCCGATGGAAGCATCAAGGTGGTAGTAATTACGGCTCATAACTCACTCTTCCTCTACACCCCCGAATTAGGATGGACAGAACTTGCGTCCGGGGAACGGTGTATGCTATACTCTGCACATCTTCTCCATCTCCACCCCAATACCGAAGCAGGAGAGCCGGAAAGGATTCTAGTTGCAGCTGGGACTGTATTCGGGGAGATACTCCTCTGGTCAACTACACTAACCCCCACTAACGATAAGCGTCTCGTAGAACTGCACTACCGGCTGCTGGGCCACGAAGGCTCTATCTTTGGTGTCAACATCTCTCCCCTATATTCAGGGAAGCGCTACCTCGCATCATGTAGCGATGATCGTACAGTTCGCGTCTGGGACGTCTCCAATCTGTCTGTTTCTGGTATCCCTGAAGACCTAAAAGATGGCGCACTCAAAAACACCGGCTTTGGAAAAAACCCCGCTGCCTCCTCTACACAAGAGAGTAAAGGCGGTGAGTGTATTTCCCTCGGTTGGGGCCATACTGCACGAATCTGGGGCGTCCGCTTCCTCCCAGAACCCACAAAAGATGGCCATATTAGAATAGTCTCGATCTCTGAAGACCTAACGTCTAGATTTTGGGCATTCGTCCCACCAACAAGCCCTGGACAGAGAATTCTGGGGGGAAATGGTATAGTGGAGCTGAAGAACACTGCAACCTATCTTCTCCATAGTGGAAAACATATCTGGTCATATGCCCTTCATTTCGATCGTGGCCTTCTTGCTACTGGAGGGGCAGATGGAAGGGTGGGGTTGGTGGAGTACGGCTCCTCTAGTGAAGGCCAGAGAGAGGAAGAATGGGATATGGCATCTGTCCTTCTGAGTACTGATGGCAATTACCAATACACGAAAGCAAATAATGATACATTTAAGTCATATGCTGTTCTGGGCTCAGACAGCTTTCTTGTCACTACCTCACAAGGGAGACTGCTGACTTATAACCTGACTACTAAAACATGGAAGCTTATTGCACAATGTGAGAGTTTGAGTAGTTGGAGCGTCGTTGCGGCTTGGGAGGGGCAAGGTATGGTCGCACTTGGAAATGGAAAGGGGGAGGTTGGTGTCTGCTACCTTGATGGGGACGGCGAGATAGAGTGGTGGCTGGCCGGCGGTGAGGAAAGAGGAAAAGTTGGTGGTGTATGGACTAGTATAGGACTCGGGGGAGGTGTGTACAAATTCTTACATGTATTTTTAGAAAGATTCACTTTGGATCTGATACAACCATAAAATATCCACCACGATAGACAACCTGGAAAAGACGTATAACATACTAACAACAACCCTCTCCACTTCCATCTTCACCCTCCACACATTCACCCGCAACTCTACCTCTCGCGCTCCCCCGCTGTATCTTGCCGCCCCAGAAGAGGAAGGAACTAAGAAGTTTCTTGTAACGTCTTTCCACATCTGCCATTCATCAGCCTTCATCTTCCTAGGCTCTCGTAACGGTGCAGTGGCTGTATACTCGCTCACCACAGCCAAACTCCTCGGCTGTTGGCAAAAAATCCACGAATCGGATGCCATCACATCCATAACACCAATACCTATCCAAAGCCCTGATACCAGCGCACAAGAAACCAGAATCCTAACCGCCGGTAGAAACGGTGGGTACTGTATCCTTTCATTTGTCCAACACACAACGAATATAGAAATGACTCTCCAGCATGCGGCCAAACCCGCCTACTGTAATGTCATCGAAGGGGCCTCCTACCACAATGACCACCCTATCTTATGGGGGTTTAGAGGAAAGAGTTTCTTCGTATGGGATGAAAAAGGAGGTTACGAAGTCGCTTCAGTAGAGTGTGGGGGTGCACATAGAGCTTGGAGTATGTACTGGTCTGGTACAGAAGAGAAGGGGTGGCTAGTTTGGACTAAGGCATCAAAAGTATACTTATTCATAGATTATCACTCGAGCGTATGTAATGTGCTGATGGGGGGGGATAGGTACATGTTGCACAATTACCAATCTGTAAACAAAGAACACTTACACCGGGACTTCACGGGAGGGAGATTAAGGCGCTGGCGGTATCACCTGATCAGAAACTATTGGCAACTGGTGCGGAGGACACCGTGATTCGTGTGAGTGAGCTTGATCCTGCTGGTAGAGTGAAGGGCTTGGGTGTATTTAAGCGCCATACAACTGGGGTGCATCACCTAGCTTGGAGCGCTTGTGGAAGATGGTTATTCTCCAGTGGCGGTGTGGAGGAGTTTTATGTGTGGCGGGTCCGCCGGCTTGGTGAAGCGTTGGGAGTGGTGGAGGAGGCGAAATGTCCTAGTGGTGAAGGGGGGGATTTAAGGATTGTGGGGTTTGGGGTTCTGAGTGTGCTAGGTCGCGAGGGAGTGACAGAGGGATTTGTGGTTGGAATGGGATTGAGTGATAGTAGTGTTAAGGTACCTATACACCTACCTACCTAACCCCCCCTCCCTCTCTACAGCCAGAAAGTAATTCGTGGGGGTAGATATATTATTACGACATTACCATCAAGTCATTCACACTACTTATAACAGGGAGATACAAAACCTGCTGTCTCCTCCACGCCGAATTCACAGTTCTTCCACCTACAGCAGGACAAAATGGAAAAGTACTACTATTCACCGCCGCGACAGATGGTCATGTTGCCGCATATGACGTTGCCGAGTCACTTTTGGACTTTGGTATAGTTACTACTGAAGATGGAAATCTCAAACTCCAGGGGGGATTAGGGTTGGGGTCTACATTGCGTCTTCCGCAGCCGGTATTGGTGCAGCGGATTCACCAATCTGGTGTTAAATCACTTGCTATTTCTGGGAATGATGGGAATTATATTGTACTTTATACTGGTGGGGATGATTGTGCGCTTGCGGTTACTCGCATAGGTCTGCCACTTCTCGTTGATGGTAAGGTGAGGGTGGAGAGCTTTGTTGTGCCCCGCGCACATGCGTCGGCTGTTACTGCGGTTGTGGTGGTGGGGAAGAAGGTGGTGAGTGCGGGGGTGAGTCAGGAGGTTAAGGTTTGGGAGGTTGATATCAAGGGGAAGGAGGTTAAGGTGAGGTTGCTGGAGGAGGGGTATACATGTGTTGCGGATGTAGCTGGGGCTGCTAGTGTGCGGCATGTGGATGGTGAGGAGGGGTGGGTAGTTGTTGGAGGTGTCGGAATTGATGTTTGGAAAATTGAATGATAGGTTA
Source organism: Verpa conica (assembly GCA_033030425.1). Lineage (NCBI taxonomy): Eukaryota > Fungi > Ascomycota > Pezizomycetes > Pezizales > Morchellaceae > Verpa > Verpa conica. Next base: position 1,675,432 of record JAUFSD010000007.1, on the reverse strand, counting down.
CAAGAGATAACAATAGGTGAAGTATCAAGGGTAGTATGAATGATATAGTTTATTTAGACAAACTCTACTTCAACTGTAATTATAAATCATGCAGAAATTTCTATTTTATGTTTGCTACTCTTCATAACTCAAATTTAATCAAGTATTACCCAAAAACAGTGACACGAAGTCTAACAACCTAATTCTTTTGCTCTCCCCCTACTTCCCATTCTTGCCTTCCCCTATTCCAACATAATCTCCTCATTACCGGTGATTATCGAGTTGTAACGCTTTTTTCGATCCTTAAGATAAATGTGTGTATTCCCTTGGTCTTTTCTCTTTTTCCTAGACTCAGCTAAACCTGATCTCCACGTGATATTCTTCGAATATGAGGCTAAGTTCGTGTCCGACGGATGGGGAGACTTCGAATTTCTATTAGCTACTCTTATAACGCTTCCACTAGCCTTCGCGTCCGCCACGGCAACTAGCATTTCCCTTCGTTTGTCCACTCTCCACCATAGCTCAAGCCACTCTTTCTTGACATTTTCATCTGAGATTTCCTCACCGAATGTGGGGACCATCCTCTCTGCAGGAAGTCCAATCATCTTCTCCATCCATGTCCACCCCATCTCAGCACTGGCATGGGCACCTTCAAAATGTCGTCTCAAGTCATCCCATCTCCATGGGTTACCCTTTTTGTTAGTGATGCTGCCACAGACATTACATTGCAGCACTCTGAAAATAGAATTTTCTGTATCTTCTAGAATATAATCGGCGCTTTGAGCAAATATCTCGGAGTCGGGGTTTGTCAATCCAAAATACTTGATGTACCACTCAAGACTAAGGTAGAACCATAGGGCGAGGCGGTAGGCAGCTGGCATGACTCTGAACTTATTCATCTTCCAAACAGTTTCCCTCATGTGATCTTTGAGGGCTTCAGCCCCCTCTAGTGGCGTAATCGTTTTTCTGCGAATCGGTAGGTACTCTGGCCACGGTGCAAAGGACCAAGTTACGGCTAGTTCACTCTCATGAACTGTCATCAGATTCTTCCAATCTTCCTCCGTTCGGTGCTGGCTCCCCATATGGTGGAATAGAGGCACAAAGCTGAAGCATTTATCGAGATCGCACAATCCGCAACAAAATATTTTCGCTCTCTTGTTGCAGATTTCCAGGATCAGGTTTTCTGCTATGTATTTTGCTACGGTGAGCAGTAAAGGCTCATCCGTATCCTCCTGTGTCGTGGACCACATTTTTCTAACGTGGTTTAAAACTCGGATGGCAAAGTAGGACTCCAAGCCTTCATCAACAGTTCCGCCGTTCTCTTGAAGGAATTCGTTTATCCAGTCATATATAAGCTCCAATTTACCCCCATCTCTCAGTTTTTGGATAAGCTTTGGTTTAGTGAGGTCCTTGTTAGTAGGATAAGTGCAGTTATTTTGGTATGGGCCTTACTTCTTTAGTCTCGGCTTTGCGGCGTTTTACAGTACGTTGCGGGTCAGCAGTCTTGTCGTTATCTTCCTCCCTCTCATTATGCTTCAGTTTGTCAGGATGCATCTCTTTCTTCTGCCCCCACCCGGCTTCTCGATTATCTCTGGGCTCCTTACTTGGGGGATTGGACGAAACGGGAGTTTCAATGTCTGCTTCACTGGCCCTGGCTACTAGCGTTGGTAATGTAGGAGTGAGGCCAGCTGTTCCTTTGAAAATAGTAGCTTCCTCCATTGTGACTAACTTGATTGAGGGAGAAAAAGAGTGAATGATAAAATAGAATAACTGATGAAAAGACCTAGGTAGGGCTGATGGAAATAATTGGGGGGGGGATGGAATGCCCAAGGTTTGTTTTTCTCTCAGGTCGGTAGTGTCTTTAAAGTTTGGTGGGAAGGACTAGTCTCCAATAGGGCGCAACAAGAGCCCTAGATACTCGTTGGTGGAATAATGGGTAAATGGGGGAGGAAAGTCCTATTGAAATCCTTTCCAGTGGAGGGAGCTGAATAAGAAGATTGCTTGGCATCTCATGGTCTTGAAAATTTAATTCAGCAAACCCTACCCTAAAACAACCGCTAAGCATATTATATTTGGCCAAATATCACCGAAAGAAACTTCTTTACACTAATAATATTACCAATTCGGGCCTAAATTAGCGGACTGGATTTGCTGAGACTAAATAACAAAGTATCTACGTACAGTGGTAGTAGAAAAGGCATTGGGGATCACTTAATTTACTAGAGCCTAGGAAAAAGAGAAGCGTCACTCGGCCTATATAGGCCCCCAAGAATCCTGATGACGTATTGACCACGTCATCGTACGGTCTGCTGAGGCACAAGACAGTGCAGGGTCCGGAATTCACAAGCTAGACTTATATAATGGCTATACTGCTTTAAAAAGGTATATAAGGGGATGCTCCCACCGTACACTCATTCATTAACCACCCCTGCTTTGATGGACTGGTTACATATTAACAATCAAGTGCTATCAGATTTCCAGCAGTTATTCAATAACCCAGGTGTGTTTATACTAATCCTGACACAGAGCCTCATAGAACGTTATTTCGATAATTTCACTAGTCTCTGTCTACAGGAGTGGTCTGCTGATTTAGAAAAATACGCTCAATAAAAAAAACATGGAAAAAAAAGGTCAAGGTTACTACTTAACAGAGTAACACTGATTCCCTGGATGATGCCGCCTGTAAGAGGCCCTCTTAAGGATTGATGAGAAAGGCGGTTTCACTAAGAAATTAATTTAGTTGCAGTCACACCCAGGAAATAGTACTAGAGTAGTGGAAGTCTATACTTATAAGCAAGTTGAGAGTTCTATTCACCCTATGGGTTTCAAAGGAGCCCCTGTCATAGAAGGATAAACGACATTTTCTCCACTTGGCTTCTATGGTTAATTTATCCTAGGTTATTGATATACATTATATACATTGTGGTGGTACCTGAGTATCTAAAGAATTTAAAGGATGCCAGTAAATGTGGGTATAAATTGAGGTTGAGGGCCACCTTTCCAAGAAGCGGATATAACCACATTTAAACACCTACAACCACTCGACATATCTCTCTCAACCCCCGCGTGTGGATCCCAGCTAATGGATTGTTCCAGAGAAGAAGAAAAAGCCTACAACCTCCTTCTCGAGAATTATTCTCCTAGTCCCGACATAGCATCATTTAGCCCTCGATTTAAGGCTGGATATATTGTAACGGCGATATACCTAGCAATGGTTGATAAAAACAAAGCAGCCCTTCGGTGTCTATTGAGTAGTGGGGTCGATATTACCATCAAGAGAAGCACCAATAGTAACATTTATAAGCCGGTACTCCCAGTCAATATAGACGAACAAATATCGCTCCTACTATCACCTTCGTGTGCATATACCTACCAGGACAAAATCTACAAACTGTCAGCTCTTGATTTTGCTGTAAGCGTTGGGAATATCCCAATGGCTCGCCTCCTGGTAGAAAAGGGGTTTGATGACAATGAGACAGCTCAAGTAATGAGTTTTAATAATCCGGAACCCTATGACGACTCTCCACTCCACAAGGCTGTAAAAGACAACGATATAAATATGGTTAAATTCTTGCTAAATAATGGAGCAGACGTTGATATTACAGGGGATTCCGGGAGGACACCACTATATTATGCACAGATTCACAACTTTCCGACAATTCGTGATGAACTCCTACTGTGGGGCGCTAATAAATATATCAAGCTTGATAATTATGGGAATTGGATGGATGTGACGCTGAAGCATCTAGAAACTCCCCTAAAAGAAGCACGCCTCAGGAAGATTCCCAACATAGTAAAGCCCGTAAGAGGTACAAAGAAATGAACGATAGCTATAACCAAGTGGGATTGTAGCGGATAAACTGTATCGATATATCCATTCTAGCCATGTTTGTTTTTCTTTTGTGACTTCCTCATAGTTTTTTTTTGTTTATTTCTCCTTAATGAGGCATCTGGGTAGTCTCGTACCCAGCACCGATGGCAGCTTGCCTCCGGTACTTGCAATTGGTGGAGATGGGGAACGAGCCTAGCCTAGGTACAAACTTTTATATTTCAGAGCATGGAATATGTTTTCTTATTATATTACATTCTATTCTTAATTACCACCGACTAGGTGTCCTTTTAACTCCTCTCTTTTCAAATAGTATCTAGTAATCTACAGCAGCGAAGAAGCTATTAGCCTACTAGCGGTAGTCATCTATACTCGGACTAGAGAGACTTGATAGAGGGTAGATCTACGTAGCTGTTATGTTTCCCGTTTTTAATATCTCATGTTATACTCTAACCCTACCCAAAACACATAACCATATATTTATATTTATAATTTGGTATTACGAATACTATACATCTCTATAATCAAAATACCTATTGCCTCTCTCAGGGCTAACAACTCACACGGCTGTCTCTAGCTGGAAAGGAAAGAACCTGTAATTAACGCCAAGAACAAGTGGCTAGAGCTTAAGACAAGCTTTTCCAAGGATGTCTATGTTGTCCTAAGCCATCCGGCCCTGAACCTGGCAATCATCGGGAATCACTCGTGTCATCACCTCACGGCCCGATATCCTCGCTATCGTCCGAATGACCTAGAATCACATGCAAAATTACACACCTGATTACACACCTGATACTACCAAAACGCCGAGACAGATATTTGTAATACTAGAATCATTAAACCGCACTATTCATATTAATCATCCCTGGCCCAACCCTCCGATTTTCCTAACCTTCCCCCCTTTCCCCTGCCAAATACACATCAAAGAAAAATGAGAAACATCATAACTACATGCATAATTCGAACTACGCGCATACAGGAACCGAAATAAAGAGACCCGAACAGCACAAGAAAACCCAACCACCCTGCTCCAAACGTAGCACCAAAGCAGTCGCAGTAGAGTAGAAAGTAGCAATAAGTAAAATAGCAGCAATAGAAGTGTCTATACAGGTAATAGTATCACAAATCCCTTACTCCCAGAAAAGAGGAAAGTCTGTATTAGCCTACCTCCCCCTCCAACATCCATCCAGCATTGTCATATATCCTTTGAATCTTTTCACTTCGCCCACCTCTTATCCCTTTCAATAATCCTTTATCGCCCAAGATTCTTTAGTATTATCGGTCCCCTAATCAGCCTACCCCAACTCCCGCGATGCCAAGCAAAAATAAAGTCGGAAAATGCTTAGTGGGTCTCGTCGCGAATGAGAGCGACAATCATGCTGTAGAGATAGAAGAAGAACATGACGAGATGGAAACCGAGCTTGATAAAGGATTCCTATTCTCATAAAGATAAAAATTAGCTAATGCAATCACATGCCGGAAAATATGTAGGAGCGTATTGAGGAGTTTTAGGATGCATAATGCAGGATGGGATGCGACGAACCTTCTTGTGCTTATTCAGTGTCCTGAAAATTTCCGTTGCATCAAGAAGATGCGCGTTATCGAGGATTCTATTTTCGGTTAGCTCTTATCTCGCCTCCGAGGAAAAAACCAAACGTGGCCGCTTATCTCCCGAGCCGCCACAACGAGGAATGCAGGAAATAAAAAAACATACTTCTTGACATTAAACGCCAATAACGGCAGATTCAGAATCAGTGCAACCCAGTATCCATTAATGAGGAATAGAATGGTCAGGAAGCCATGTACGGCAGCTTCAGGGATGATGTAGGTGTTGAGACGGTTGCAGAGGTCGATGGGGTTGATGTAATCGCATTCCAGGTCCGAGTACCTTATTCGCTCGTTAGCACAGCAACCAAAGAGGCCAGATAAGATGCGGATGACAAGGGACTCACATTATAGTGAAGAATACCTGGAGGAACAGGTTGACGGCATTGAGTAATACCGATAGGAGGTAGAGCCACGCTTCCCCGGACATCATTGGAGCTGTTGTTGGTGTTGTAAGGGAAGAAGGTTAAGTAGGGTTTCGTTTATCTTTGCCGTAAATCGTGGGTAGTGCGTAAAACGTTAAATACGGTGCGGCGAGAGACGGTCGAGTGAGAGGAAAGAAAAAACGGCGCGGGAAGGATGAGGACCACCGGAAAAGAGAAAAGAACAGATCTGCGGGTGGTGGAAAAAGGCACGGGTTAGACAGGGGAGGCCCAAGCGGGAGGGGAAGGTTCTAGCAGAGTAGAAGAGGAAGAGTTGCAGGAGAGAGGCACTTACGAGGGAGAAGGTGACACCGGGGGAGAGGAGGAAGACGCAGAGACAGGAACAGAGGCAGAGATAAAGGGGTTTCTTGAGAAAAGACCTGGGATATATGATACTGGATATTCAGGCGGATGTTGAGTGTTGTTCTTCTCAGAGAGACCGGGCTGGGAACAGAGAGGCTTGGACCAACAACGTCAAGAAAGCAAGGCAGGGAAGAGCAGTGCAAAAAACCCCGAAAGAGGCATCACAGCCACACCCTTGATCCACGCCACATATAATATCCAACAACGCCACTTGCACCGAAGCTCTCATCCCAAAGCTTTCCTCAGGCAGCACCCTACTCGATATTATTAGCCTGACAGTAGAGACCCCCGACGTCATTCCTCATCACCCCCCTCTCTCCCCCTCTCCCCCCCACCTCAGACCTCATCTCACATAGATATGTCACTATCAACACTCCGTCAATCCTCCCTCTCTAGATTCTACCCCGTTATTATCCCCGTCGCTGCTGTCGCCGTTTCCCTCCTCGCATATCACATAGTCTACAACTCCTCACGCCCCGCTGCAAAGCGTCTAAAGCGCTCTAATGCCCGCAGGGTGTCACGTCGTTCCGGAAGGAGGAATAACAGTAACTCAAACCAAAACTCTGCAGCTTCATCAAGTACAGCTGACCCGGACTCTGGTGGGATCGTGATAGATGAACTGGCTGGAGTGCAGGGTGTCGAGGGTGTGATCAATATCCCGGAATCAGAAGCTGGTGCACTTGCAGAGTCTGGAGCTGCTGCTCAAGGGGCTCGTGGTGTGGGCAGGGCTGCAGATGATGACGATGATTTTTCATTTGCGCCAGACCCGCCTGACCCATCGGACCCATCGGAACCAAAGGAAAACCAAAATTTATTGAATCTGCTCTACCTGATTGCCGAAGTAACCCTCTCCACCCCACTCCTAGCCAGAAGCTAACTCCAAATAGGAGCAATCCAAACGTGACTGCTATGTTCACCGCGGGGTAACTTGCAATAGCTGTAATGTAATGCCAATACGTGGTATCCGCTACCGCTGTGCAAACTGCGTCGACTTTGACCTGTGCGAAAACTGCGAAGCCCTCGACTCCCACCCTAAAACTCACCTATTCTACAAAGTCCGCATCCCCGCTCCGTTTTTAGGGAACCCAAGGCAGGCACAAACACCATGGTATCCTGGGAAACCGGGACTTATGCCACCTGCACTCCCGGCGAGTGTACCCAAGTCATTTGGGGAAACAATTGGATGTACGTACCCTCCTCTCCTTGAAGAGTAAGAAAATACTGACAAGAATAGTTGAATCAACCGAAATTGAAGCCCTCTATGAGCAATTTAAATGCCTAGCTGCAACTGAATACCTTGATGACCCTCTTCACCTCCACGGCGCAATTTCTCGACAAACTTTTGATAAATGTTTCGTCCCCAATACCCATGTCCGTCCTCCACCTCCAAATCTAATCTATGACCGCATGTTCGCCTTCTATGATACCGACTCGAATGGCCTTATTGGCTTCGAGGAGTTTGTTCGTGGTTTATCTGCACTAAACCCCAACAAGAACCGCAATCCAGAAAAACTAAAACGTATCTTTAAAGGCTACGATCTCGATGGCGATGGTTACGTCGACCGTAAGGACTTCCTACGCATGTTCCGTGCATTCTATGCCTTGAGCAAGGACCTAGTAAAAGACATGGTAGCCTCAATGGAAGACGATATGCTCGAAGCCAACCAAGCCGCCAATGTGTTAATTGGCTCCCAACCTATCTCTGCCGCTTTCGCTGGCTCAATTCCTGCCAGTTCCCACCGCGAAGGTAAAGGTAATAGTGGTAGTGGCGACGAAGCCTGGGAAGCAGATTCAGACGTTGATATCCATCCCGTAATCCTCCCTTCTGGTGATGACCGGGCCTCTCGCCACGTAATTGCTAGTGAACTCCGACACTCGACTGCACCTCGGTTACCAGAAGTCACGAGCGGCACAGAAGACGATCAGACATTTGAGGACTGGCTGGCTTCTGGGGAAGACAGTAACTCTGCGGCTGCGGTGGCAGCAACGATGCCGAGTTTAGTCCCAGAGACGGGGTCATCTGAATCAGAGTCATCACCTGCAGAAAAGGAGGCGAGGCGAAGGGAGTTTTTAGAGGACGAGGATGTTGATAGCGGGGTTGGAGGGGAAGGGCAGGATGTAGGGAGCGATGTATTGTATGAGATTACGCAGCAGGGGCTCAACGATCTATTGGATCTCCTCTTTGCCGCAAAGGAGGAGGCAGCGATTGAAGCCAGGAAAGCGGCGTCCAGCAAAGAAGCCGCAGTCTCGACTCCAGTAACAGAAGAGAAGAAAGAAGAGTCCGGCGAAAGTTCGGAGAAGAAGGAACCCGACGAAGAAGCCAGCGAGAAAAAAGAAGCAGAGAAAAAAGAACCCACGAAAGAGGAGAGAGAAGCTGCTGAGCGCGAAAGGGTCAAAGCCGAAATAAAGGAACGCGGTGGCGAGGGCAGACTCAACTTTAGTGAGTTTGAAGCAATTATGAGGGGCAAACGTGGGCGGGATCTTGGGTTTGTTGGCACTTGGATTGATATGGCGAGTTTCTAGGTGTGTGTGTAGGGGGGGAGTATATATTATCTATTCTTTTCGATTGGTGGGTGGATTTGTTGATTGAATTTTTTTTTGCTTTGTATTGGGGACTTGGAGTTTGATGACGGGTGAATGGAAAAGTATGTATTTTTGATTGGTGGGGGAGAGGCTTATGATTCACAAGTGATGTGAATGTTACGCTTCTAATTGATTACGAATCAGAAAAAATGTTGATATCTGGTTACGTACTGCTGTGTCTTCATATGGGTTATGGATTTTAAGAGTGATCGTTTATGAGAAAGTTCTAGAACTATTTTCAATTCTTCACAGCTATAGCCTCGTAAATCTAACCTACTATTCCAGCTAATATTCACGTCTTAGCAGCAAAAAGGTCACATGTAAAGTCTTCTGTAAAGTACTCCATACACAAGGCCAGTAGGATAGCTCTGTTAGGATGTAGGTGAATTTCCCATTTATAATGTAAGTAGCTACTCCATTAAGTGGGAAGTACAGGTATACCTAAGTATCCTACTTCGGTAACCCACATATCCTTACCTACCCCATACGCATATATTAATTTAACCCAAGTACTCTCCACAGTGTTTTCCCAATAGCTTTTCGTATACTTCTACCAACTAGAGACAAACCCTTTTACAGTATTCTATTTAGTTGGTAAACTCACTACAGAGCTAATACTTTCAATCAGAAGCTCCTAATGGCAGGTCCTCTGGCCATTCAGCATATCTCCACTCCTTTGTTCTTTTATTGCCATCAGGATATCCCTCCATCCAATTATTTCTCTGGTCCGGCTTCAACAACTCAACCCATTTCTTGCAGTCCTGGTGCACCTGAAATATATGGTCGAGTACTTCATCAAACATCATCGGTTTCTCTGATTTTGTAACTGGGGGTGGGCAAATCACACAGGTGAAGATATTTCTGTTAATACTATCAAAGAGTGCTGTCCATTTTTCTGTTAATAGAAAAGATGCGACACTGAGCGGTAGAACTACAAGTCGCCCAGTCTTCTGTCCTTTGTACCAGTCGTTCCGGGTCTCACTGAGGACTTTTAGAGCCAATTCTCGGGTGCTGTCGAGTTCATTTCCTAGACCTTTATGAATTCCTATTAGTAAACTTTGGGCTCTTAAAACTAAATCTTGTTCTATATTGTGAAGTTCGGATAGGTTCTCTTTTCTTTCTTTCTTCAGTCTTAGCTCGGCATTGACCTCTTTGTAAATTTTAGACCATGCGTTATCTGTAAGTGGGAATGGGATGCGTAATGCCTCTCTAATAGTCGTCAACGTTGTTATAGCGTTTCTTTCTAGGGGCGGATCGAAGGTCATGAATTTATCCATAATTTCCTTCTCACGTCTCTCTAAAGCTTGTTCAACTTCTCTGTGTGCATGAGTGAGAACTGACCTGGTTTATTAGTATCTGGTAGAATTAGGTAATGCTAAGTATTTCTTACGTTTACTAGTGAACTCAAAAATCTTCTTATAGTCTTCCTTGTCTTTGAGCACGCTAGCCCTAAGTTTCTCGACTAATTTGGGATTCCTTATCATTTTTCTTTCGAGGGTGTGGACATCTTTACGCCAATAATAACTAACATTGCTATTTCTCACTTTGTTATCCCAACTTTCCCCTACATAAGATATCCTATTAGTACACAATCTATAAGAAATTTAGGCTATCTAAAATGTGAGAGGGTTTTATAATATACCAAGTGTTTTCTCAGGGATCAAAAACTCCATCCACTCTTTTTTAAAGTTTTTTCTTGAAATTATTTTACTTTTCTACACCTAGATAGTTAGTTTATTAGATATTTAAGGGTCTCTCAACTGAGGATTTAGAATCAAGGAAGATCTGGAATTGGTCCTGCTAACACGTACATCTGTCATCCTCTTACACGAACACTCCATACAGCACCTGGCCCTTAAAGTCCAATAACACTTTCTAGTTAGCGGAGCTTCGTCACAAAGCATGCAACCAATTCCCCAATGTAGGTCGAACATCTGACTTTCGGTTAAGCCGAATACTGGCTCCGGGTACTTTATCGGATACGAGAGATGTCGCTCACGGGAGCGTTTCCATATATCCTCTCTGTTATCAATGATGGTTTTGAACGCCGTACACAATTTCCTTGCTGTCCTCGCAAGGAAGACAGGGTGGCATTGCGAAAAAATCTCGATCCATATTTCAAGCGGGAGGTAAGCCCTCACGACTCCCATTTCCATATTATTGGGGAGGAGCTTTGGTGGGATCATCCTACGACGCTTGGTATCAGATGGTATCTTGCAATTAGGGGGAACCATATCAATTTCGAGGAAGGAATTGAAAAAGATTTCAGAGTAATAATCGTCGTCGAAGTAGTCTGGGTCGCAAGGTACTTCAAGCCATGTGTAGTTGCTCTGGTCGCCTTCGTCGGGCCAAGTGATAATTCTAGAAAAATCAGTCATCTTTAGGTTGATATAAAGGTGATATCGTTTGGCTGGTAAGTTCTCGAAGCAAGGGCAGACGATAATGAAATGGAGATGGGTGCTGTGAGGAAGAAAAGTGAACACGATTATACTGAGGCATTTGTATTTAAGTATTTCAGCTTGGGTGATCTGGCCTGAAAAGCAGCAGCACAGAGAATTATTTAATACCCCCCTCAAAGGTTTTTATGAGCAAGGTTAACTCATAGGACAACATTGCGCATTGAAACCTTATATACTTCATAAATTCCTAAAAATATTCGCCAAATCGACATAACTGCGTATAACTAGCAAGAGAGGTTTAGAAGGGAGAAACCTGAGAGGATACATTCATAAGCGTAGATCCCCAAAGGAAAATGCTTACCTAGGATCTTAGGATCACCTACCTTTCTAGACACGGCTATTAGATACTGGCTAGGCGTCATGAACGCTCACTCGACACAAAGCCACCCCTCCGTGTTTTAAATAGAGAGGACGAGAGTAGACTGTAGGCTTAGAAGAACTCACTCCAGCGAGTAATTCTGTTCTCTATATATATGCTCCTAGAAGCGAAGCCTCCTACATCATAGTAGACCTAAAACCTATATACTTGTAACGGCACTATACCTACCTGATCCCACAATGCAACGCTCCGCATTGGGTCTAGGTATACGAGTAGAGGTAGATATGGGTAGATAGGCAGTTAATCGGGTGAATTCTCTACTGCCAGATACTTACCCTCTACCATATTGGCCTTAATTATTGAAATTTATGTATTTTAATGGGACTCTTAGACTATACACACTAGCACCAAGTAGAAACCTTCCCAAGAACTGCTTTATCGACTTGCATGACTATGAACCGGTATCAAAAACTCTACCCATATAAATCACATAAGCCAAACACACAACAATTTTTATTCTCATAACACAGACGATCTATGTCAAAAAATATATACAACCTCTACAACCTCTACAACCTTCTCAGGATATCATCCACAACTTCCTTAGTTCCAGCCTTTCCACCCAAGTCAGGCGACAAGTACTTGCCCTCAACCAAGTTCCCATCGACTGCCTCATAAATCTTTGCAGCAGCCTCAGTCTCCCCCATAAACTCCAACATCAACCCAACACTTCTGATAGTCGCAATCGGGTTCGCGATTCCTTGACCCATGATATCCGGCGCAGACCCATGGCACGGCTCACCAATAGCGAAATTATCACCAACGTTCGCAGACGGCACCAACCCAAGAGACCCAACAAGCGCCGCAGCACCATCAGAAAGAATATCCCCATAAAGGTTCGGCGCAACAACAACATCAAAGTAAGCCGGCTCACGGAACAACTTATAAACCATCGAATCGACAATCTGCTCTTCGCAGCGGATACTCTTGTAGGCCGGGTTTGCTTCATAGACCGCGCGAACAGTCTCACGGAACAACCCGTCGGTCTGGGAAAGAACGTTGGACTTGTGCGTGATGGTCACAAGTGGTGATGCAGCGCCGGAGCTGCGGAGAGATGCACGCTTGAGGGCGAGCTCAAAGGCGATTTTACCAATACGAGTGGAAGCGTAGGCACTAATACGCTTGATGGCTTCAGCGACCTTAGTGCCATCTGGAGCAGTGAAAGTGCGCTCTTCCTTCACATACTATACACGGGTAATGTTAGCCGCTATACACTTCCCCAGGACCATAAAAAAAAGGGGGGGGGAGGGAGGGGGCATACCAGGTCCTCGGTGTTCTCACGAACAATAACGAGGTCTACGGGGATAGCGCCACCCTTAACTGACTTGACGGGGCGGACATTGGCGTACAGGTCCAACTTCTTACGGAGGGCGACAATCGGGGAAGAGTAGCCTTCAACCTTGGTACTCGGGGAGCTATATATATATTCCCACAATCAGGATGCTCAGTCATCATGGCTTTTTTTTTTTTTTTTTTTTACTCCCACTAGTCAGCCTAGTCTCAATTACCTAACAGCTCCAAAAAGCGCTCCGTCGCACTCGCTCTTCAGCACATCAACAGTCTTGTCCGGTAGCGCCGATCCAGTCTTTTTAAACGTCTCGAAACCAGCCTCGAGGTCCACAAACGAGAACTTGAGATTCGTTGAGCTCTGTAGTGCTTCAAGGATTTGACGACCGGCCTTGAATGATTCACACATACCCCAATCAGTAACCTCATACAAAAAAACAAAATTCAAATCCGGTAACTTACGGGAATAACTTCTCTCCCGATTCCATCACCAGGGATAAGTCCTAAAAAAAAGAAAAGGGCAATTGATCTCAGCTTTTGAAAGGCTTATCAGAAATTATGGGGGCTTTTTTAAAGCTCATACCAATTCTAAGAGTCCTTGCTGCGGTGGCGGCCATTGTGGAAGGTGGGGTTTGTTAGAGAGGTTTGAAAGTTTTTTTTTCCCAGCAAATGTGGGGGGGGAAGGTTAGGCTGGTTTGTGAATGCTGAGTCAGCGTGGGTATTGAACTATCACTCGATTTACGTTTCGTCTAAGCCTAAATATGTTTTAGTGTTACCCTGGTTCATTAATATATATATATTGCTTCACCTGGATTTTATAAACTGTCTCCCTAGAAAAGCAGTAGAGTAACAGTTGGTTATTTTAGCCTCTTCGCTAAGAAGAACAGTATTGATGGTATGCCGATATGAAAGACATTTAGGAGGAATATAAACTCGAATAGAAATTATACGTAGTGTCTATTATCATATTCGTAACGCACAACCCAAGAACCCAGCTTGAAGTGGTAGTATTATGTACATTATTATTTTACCGGCGTTCAAGAATCCCAAAACAACGCTAGATACCTTTGTAGTTTAATATGGCGTGCATAAGGCATTAATCATTTTATACTCTTCAATGATTGTTTTGGGCTAAGAACTAAATTGCTGAAACTTATTATTAAAAAAATCAATTGCTATGGTCTGGGATCATGACTAGCTTGTTGATTGGTATTTATAGGGGTATCCATCCCCAGCTATACAGCTTATAAATCATGTATCTAGAAGTAAACATCCACCACCAACAAAGAAATAAACAGATCCCCGTAAAGAAAAAAACCAGACGCATAACACCTTCGTTGTATACAGGCCCGAAATAGCACAATATATAGTCTTCATAAAAGATCCAACACTTACAATACATAAAGCCTCCCAATCTTACACTTCACACACTACGCATGATGGAAAGTACCTTCCTTAATATACTCTCCATCGCTCATGGACGTAGCCACACTAGCTTCAGGATCAGTACCCATCCTGCCACCTACAGTATTAATTTTCCATGCTTTGGTAGTGTCGTAGAAGAGGGAGTCGAGTTCCTCGAGGGTCTTTCCACCTGTTTCAGGGTATAAGAAATAAATAATTGGAACAAAAGAAGCATTAAAGCACATCCAGATCAGAAAGAATTTCCAGCCAAGGTTGTCAGCACCCAGAGGTGTGATCATAACGACGACAAAATTCCATAGCCAGTTGGCAGAAGTGGCCAGAGCAGTGCCTTGATTACGAAAGCGGAGCTCGGAGATTTCAGTGGGGTACAGCCAAGGAGTAGCAACCCAGGAAAAGCCGGAGTAGGTGGCGATGTAGACCATGACAAATACAACAGCGCCAACGCCGGCCGCCTTGTTATCATCTTGAACCGAGAGCTTCACAAGGATAGCAATCAAAAGCATAGCAATAGCCTGACAGGCCGCACCAAACATTAGAGGCTTGCGACGACCCCATGAGTCGATGAAAAAAATAGGGATGAACGTGAAGACGAAGAAGGAGAGACCAGTGCAACCACCAACAATAAGAGAAAGTTCACGTTCAATTTTTAGGACATTCTGGAGGAGGTAGGCTGAGTAGAAGATGACGGCGTTGATGCCAGTAAGCTGCTGCATCATCTGAATACCGTAGGCCAAGCAGAGTCGGCGAAAGGTCTGCGACTTTCCACCCTTGAAGTAATCCTTGAAAGTAACCCCACTACTTCCAGAACAAACCTCGGCTTTGAGAGCGTAGGATATGCTCTGAAACTGCTTCTGCACTTCTGGAGAATCAGGAGATAAACCCTCAAGGGCAGCGAGGACCTGAATAGCCTCTTCTTCGCGGCCTTTAGCCATGAGGAAACGAGGAGATTCGGGAAGACCAAGAAGAAGGACCATAGTGACTATTCCAAAAACAGCTTGGAGGGCAATAGGAGTACGGAATTGGATGTCTGGATTGGGGTGCCCTGAGGTGGCGTAGGTAATCCAATAGGAAACTACGATGCCTAAATAGCAATGTTAGCGTTTGAATAATAATCATTGCAGGGTGTGCATTGTAATTACCAATAGTAATGAACCATCCCTCAATAGAAATCATACTTCCACGGGAACGGGCCTTAGTAGTCTCAGCTTGATACCTGAACAAAGCTATTAGTATGTTATATCTATTATGAGAAATTCAGATACAAAATATACTCACATAGGCACAGTTGATGTATTGATACCATTCCCAATACCAGTAACAATACGCCCAACAATCATGTGTGGAATCGTGTAAGCCGAAGTTTGCAGGGCTGCCCCAATTAACATGATAGTCAATCCAAGCCAGATCGATTTCTTTCGCCCAAGCTTGTTGCCAGCCCAGAAAGTGAAGATAGAGCCAAAGAAACATCCGATTTCATAGATAGAAGTGACAATACCGATAGTTCCCGTGGTGGGGTTGTTGAAAGTATTCTTGAAGGCATCGCCACCGATCAGGCCAGCAAATACACCCTGGTCATAACCAAAGAGTAAGAAAGCTGAAGAACTTGCAACGGAGACCAAGATCCGGAGAGCTGATCCGCTGGCATTACCCCACAGAAACATTGTAATCCTGTGATGGTGATGGTGTATACTAGTATATATTTTATGTAGAGGAGGAGGAGATAGTGTGAGAAGCCCAAGTACTGGAGGTATGATGGGGCTTTTATATACATTTACTGCCCCGTCAATTCACACTCTGTTTGGTGGGAACTGATTCCCGGGTTCTCGCCATCTGAAGCACCAGCCAGCAATAACCGGGTAGGTGGAATAACTAGGGGTGCCCAGATAGTGGGATCAGTAAGCCCTATACATCCGAAGAACCCCACGTAAGCGGCTTTCCCGAGGACATTATTGTGGGGATCATGAGTCCTGGGAAATGTCATATGTGGTACAGAGCCCTCGGTAACGCTGTAATAAACAAAATCAGTTCCATCTACCCATTTTTTCCAATCAAAGATAACCCGAGTCGTAGATGGGATAAGTCGGAAGTCGTTGTTAGAAAGAAAAAAACATCTCTAGATCCTGTTTGCGTACCGTCACGAGTAACGGCGTTATGCGAGTTAAACTCCACGAGTAGTCCGCTCGGACCTATTCAGGATACCTGCTGGGCTAGACTGTAATACAAACAGTCATCTTGCCATGCCGGACACCGAGAATCTGGGGATTTGGATGGGATGGCAAGGGATCCTAGAGAAACGATCTCACACAGGGGATTTCGCGTGGATACCAAGGTGCGACTCTCTGTAACGCCTTCTAAGCGAGAAATGCTTTTTAGTGCCTTTCTAATTTAGAAATTGGCGCAGAGGCTCGTGTTTTAAACCGCAAATCAGCACCAAGGAAACATGTATTTGGGCGGGGGAGCGTGGTAAAGGGTGAAGGGGCTACTTAGAGTATTATATAATATATTGTATATTATATTGTATAAGCCTTAAGGGTGTACTTCGCAAGGAGGGAAGTCCGGTTTACTTCTATCTACATCACTATTCTGTTCAGTTAATTGTCAAGAGATACTGAAGGATACATAGGTGTGTCGTTTAGGTGCGTTTTTGCAAGGGTGCAGGTACCAGAAATGCAAGTTTCTAACAGGGGAGTCGTCATTGGGTATATTTATATAGGTTTGATTAGAAATTACCTGTCCGAGGGTACCCGAAACATTCTCGCGTGGCCAATCTGGAGTTGTGCTCCCCAGTGGTACTAGATCTCAACAGCAGGAAAACATTTTACCAACGGGTAATCTTGCGCCAAGTTGCTCAGTCATTAATAAACACAATGCTGGCCACCAGATCCATTACCACATTTCTGAGGGGTGCTCCTTAGGTAAGATCTTCCCCTGGGGAGGCCCTCGGGATTGCCGGTTAACGGCTTCCTCACAAAACCTCCACCTCTCTCCTCTCATCCCGTTATCATGCGATAAATTTTACAAAACCTATCACGACTTCTAGATTTATCCACATTTAAGTTTTTCCCCTCAGGCACTGTCAACTTACGACGCTAGGGGAGATGTTCGGAGTTCTCAAGTGACGATAGAATAGCTTATATTAAATTTTGAAGTGGGTGAGCGCATATAGAACTCCGTATGTGGGTAGATGCATTATCCAGAGAATTTCGATTTTCCGTCTTCAAGCAGGACGGGAGGGGTATATTAAGAGGGAAATTTATCCTATCCTTCTTGAGGCTACCAACCCTCTGTTCTTCATCCGAGTGTTCAATTACAACTCCCAATTTCATTTATTCTAGTAGACTTTTCAAGATTATATCAAAATTCAATTCTCACACCCACCCCAATCATAATGGCACCCCTCTCTCTACGTGTCCTTGGGTTGAACTCTGGAACATCCATGGACGGTGTCGATTGTGTCCTCTGCCACTTCACCCAAGAGTCCCCTTCTGCCCCCCTTCATATGAAGGTTTTGAAGTACGATGATATCGAGCTTCCTCAGTCAATAAAGAAGCCTGTTTTCCGCATAATCCGTGAGAACACAACCACCCCTGAGGAGCTCTGTCAAATCAATGTCAGGCTCGGTGAGGTCTTTGCCGATGCCGTCGAGGAGTTCTGTAAACGTCACGGATTCAACCTTGAGAAAGATATTGATGTTGTTGCTTCTCATGGACAAACAATCTGGCTATTGTCTATGCCTTCCGAAGGCCAAATCCGTTCTGCTCTTACAATGGCTGAGGGCACTATTCTCGCTGCTCGTCTCGGCAAGACTACAGTCACCGACTTTAGAATTTCTGAGCAGGCTGTTGGACGTCAAGGAGCTCCCATGATTGCTTTTTTTGATGGTCTCCTCCTTCAGCACCCTACCATCCCTCGAGCTTGCCAGAATATTGGTGGTATTGCTAATGTCTGCTTCATTCCACCAACCTCTGAGGAAAATGGTGGAATGAGTGGAATCTACGACTTTGACACTGGCCCAGGAAACGTAACCCCTCCTTAATACTACGATAGGTGATATTTCATGATTCTAACTTTATCTATAGATGTTTATTGATTTTGCTATGCGTCACTACACCAATGGTGAACAGGAATACGATAAAGACGGTGTCTTTGGTGCCGCTGGTGTCGTCTCCGATGAGATTGTTTCCGATTATCTTTCTTCTCTCCCATACTTTTCTCAACCTCCCCCCAAAACCACTGGCCGCGAGCTCTTTGGCGATGAGCAAGCCTACGATCTCATTAAAAGTTGCGAATCTCGTGGCCTCTCACCCCAAGATACCGTCGCTACAATTACCCGAATCACAGCCCGTGCCGCTGTTGAAGCCTACCGTAAATATGGACCAAAGAATCACGACGGTACTATCAAGTGTAAAGAGGTCTATATGTGCGGTGGTGGGGCATACAACCCCAACATCTGGAAGTATATGGAGAGTGAGTTCAAGTCTGAGGGCGTGAGATTTACCATGCTCGATGAGGCTGGTGTTAATGGTGGCGCCAAAGAGGCTATCACTTTCGCTTTTCAGGGTATGGAGGCGATTCTCGGACGTCCTTTGGTCGTTCCTCGTAAGGTTGAGACAGAGACCGAGACCGTTGTCGGAAAGGTTTCACCAGGGAGAAACTATAGGCAGCTTATGAAGATGTCTGTTGCTTTTGGTGGTGAAGTTGAGGGCGAGTACCTCCCTGCTGTTAGGAACATGATCTTGGTAAGCTAGGTACATGAAGATGATCCGAGAGGTGCACCTTCTTGATAAGGATTTATATTATTTAGTAGTGTAAGGGAGTTCATTTAAGGTTTTAGTCGAATTACTTAAGTTATACAAGTTAAATTAGGCATTCTGGCTAAATTATATAAGTTAGTCGGTCTATTTATCCAGTAACCCCTTAGTACTATCTGTAGCGGTGCTATAGCCACGAGATATTAGTCATGCTTAATAAAAAACTTCGAGTGACTACTAGGGATGCAGGTTCGCGGAGCGACTATACGCACATGGCTTTGATCATAACGCATTACTTATTACTAATCGCAACGCTCATGAATTTTAAGGAACATAATAAGCCTAATGACCTACAGAAATGCTGCATAGGCAAATATATAGGAGGCTAATTTAACGTAATACTCTGTTGAGAGTCTTAAGTGCCGTGTTCTACGATATGAAAATGAAGACGAAACGATGAGAGGTTCGCTAAGGGTTTAGACTCTTATATGCAAGTCAGTGGTAATCAAAATTCGTGAGCTGTTAATCGGGCCTTTCCCCATAGGATTCAGACTCCGAAAAATATTTTCTGTATGTATATCAACTTATCGATGTAGTAATGTGAAGGCTAAATACATGTGCAGTACACTTGGCGTATAGGAATATAGCGGGGGGGGCATGTCACTCTTATAAGGGGAGTAAGTACATGTATTCTTATAGGGAATGCCAAGCGCGCACGAAAAAGACGTCTCGGTTCTCCTACTTGTATTCATATAAGACAAATACTTATAGCTCAAAATATTATAGGGCATAGTCTGTAAACGTGCCAGTGCCAGTGCCAGTGTTACTACAATAGCTAGACCAGGGGGGCCACGAATACAGATCACTGCCACCAGTGATCGCCTCCATTGTCATGCATGATATATTGTGGTTGTTGGGGGGACTGCTCACACAGGCCTCCCCCGGTATGTAAACTCAGGGCTATGGCATGGTAGCGGGATCCGCAGTTTCCCTGCCGATGACCCGATGATTGTTCCTACTTTTGTACGCGAGGTCGAATAGGGAGGAGGGGTTGTACCTACGTACTATGGGTCTTACTACTCCCCTCACCTACGCCTGGATAGAGAGGTGTTTACGTACCTAGTACCCAGGGCTACGCAGGATTTCCCCTCAACCCTTACTTGATGAAAAAGAAAAAGGATCTAGACTGCATATTGCAGCCCCAGAAGCCTGGCTCTGTATGGCTGATTGGTAAGTCGGAGATTGGCACCTTGTTCCTGAGCTTAATAATTCAACCCTAACCCATAGCATAGCATCCACCCATCCATCCATCCGCCCGTCCACATACACTCATACTTGCATGTTGCGTACGCCATCTCCGACCCATCATTCAACAAGTATACTACAGCGGCTATAAGATTTAGCATGACACCCTTCGACCTGCCTGTCCCAACGTCCGTTCTACGTTCAGAGGCTAATATACGGCCGCAGAAACGGCAGCGTATTGAAGGCAAGTATAGTCCCTGTCGTTTCTGCATATCCACTAGATTTGTTTCGGTCCCCGGGGATGAGAGAGAGAGAGAGGGGTGGCGGTGAAGGTTTCTTTTCTTTCTCAGGCTCATCTTTTTTTTTTTTTTTTTTTTGGTGTAGTTCTCGACGGGAACCAATTGACCTCTGCAACTGGTGGTGGTCGCACGAGCACC
The DNA here is from genome assembly GCA_033030425.1 of Verpa conica. Classification (NCBI taxonomy): domain Eukaryota; kingdom Fungi; phylum Ascomycota; class Pezizomycetes; order Pezizales; family Morchellaceae; genus Verpa; species Verpa conica. Next base: position 1,654,668 of record JAUFSD010000007.1, on the reverse strand, counting down.
ACAACTTCTCCGCAAGGCTCAGGCTCAGGTGTCGGAGTAGCAATGCCAAACTCGACTACAACCACGACTGTGAGGAAACGGGCACCGACTGCCTGTGATAGCTGTCGGTCCAGAAAGACGAAATGCGATAATGTGAAGCCGGCTTGTGGGAGCTGTGTCAGGACTGGAATAGAGTGTTATTATTCTGGGTCGGAGGAGAAGGAGCTGAGCTTGTATGTTGCACGTACTCAGCTCAGCTACATGCGTAATCTACTGCAACGGATTACTTGTGCCCTAGCTAACCCATAGTTTAGATATGAATCCACAAGCCTGAGGATTCTTGACGGTATTGACCGCCTAGAAAAGCTACTAAAGAGCAACCAGCCGCAGCTGCAGCCACGGTCAGTTGCTCAGTCGCCACTATTAAGTGCAGTCACAAATATTACAGCTACTTCGACCCCTGCTGCTCCAATTATTGAGCGTGAGGATATCATAATTGATGGATTCGATCCTGAGCGTTCAAACGCTGGATCAGGTTTGATTCCAGCGACCGAACTGCGTGTTCCCTCACGACTAGACAGTGTATTGGCATGGAGTGTCTTTCCACAAGATCACCCTCCACTTTCTATCCCAGCAATAAAGAGGGCTACTATCACCCAGGTTCCTTCCCCTTCGCAGCAGCAGGGTATTCTATCCGGTATTACGGTGCGAAGACTACACGATACCTATGTAATGCGAGTACGCCCAAGTCACCCTATTAGTGACCTAGCAGTGCTTGAGAGAGCAATGCTCGATGTCTCTAAGAACGGTTTTTCGTGGGACTTGGATTCCTGCCTAATCCTCCTAACCTGCGCCCTAGGCGCGATATCCGAGAATTACAAAGACTATGCTCTCTCACCCCCTTTCGAGGCTATCCACGAGACCAGGAAACCTGAACTAGAGCTCGCAAATCAGTACTGGAACATGGCACAGAAGCGACTAGGATTAGCAATGGGCGAAGATAGTGAGCTTGCTGTACAGTGCCTGTGCCTATCCGGGTAGTAACCAGTTAGCTGCTTATCCGCCGATATATAAAAAAAAGGCCGCTCATATCTAATGCAATAAACAGGTTCTGGTATCTTTATAATCTCGAGCCTATATCTGCGTATAAAGTCTTTCACACGGCGTGTGTCACCTGGCAAACGCTGCATATCGTCACCTCAGATCCACCGGATCCAACAGAGTGCCAGATCAACAATGAATGCGGAATGACCTACGAACAGTACCTTAAACAGCGGTTATACTGGACCTGCCTTAAGGCTGAATGCGAGCTTCGTGCTGCGCTCTCCCTCCCGGTGCCTACTGGATCACAGATGGAGTACCCTCTTCACTTTCCGGCCCCTCCAACATCATTTGAGCCACAACAATACACTGATGCCGAGAATCAGGCGTGGTACTTCTACACGGCTGAGATCTTCCTCCGGCGCCTCCATAACCGAATCGTCCATGAAGTCTCATGCTTTGAGGCAGATCTCAATAGCCCTGCCAGTTCCCCAAAGGCGCTCAACCAACAGCGCCTCGCAAGTCTAATCACTATTACTCGTGAATTCGAAGCCTACGTCTCCCGTTGGCAGTCGTCTCTTCCCCCGTCAATTCACTTTCCGAACCCGTTCCCACCAGTCGATATAAAGCCTCTCGAGAACGAGTGCCAGCAGCACCTCCGGAAACGCTTCATTGAGTGCCACGAGCTGCTATATCGCCCCTACATTAATCTGACACTTAATCACCTCCCCTGGTTAGACTCACTCTCAGATTCGCACCTGCAGTGGGAGGTATCACATTTTTCGTCACTCGCGCTGAGCTACTGCGTGTATAACCTGTCGACAGACAGAAACGTGATGTACCACCGCAACTCGGGGGTGTGGTTCGATTGCCGTGCGAGGTTATGCGATACGCTTATTCTTCGGGTGGCGGCGATGCATAGGTTTCAGATGCAGATGGGGTGGGAAGAAGTTGTGGAAAAGGCTGAGAGAGCGCTTGAATTCTGGGCACATGCGGGAGAGAATAGCGGTCTGAAAACCGCTTGGGATGTCTGCAGATGGTCAAAAGAGAGGCTTAGGCTTAGGGAGTAAGGTGAGGGAGGGTGTGGATGATCCAATACCTCTTTTGGGGTTGCGGTCATGTTGGTTTCAGGCAACTGGTTTTCTTGTTTTTTTTTACGTATGTAAGCTTAAGCTTGGCTCTTGGCTCATACTCTAGTCGAATCTCTTTCAATGATAAACGGTCTCTCGATACCTTCAGAAGAGGCATACTACTTTACAGAGCAAGCATTAGATATTATAGAGCTCTGTGAATGTACGCCAAGAAACTACGTACCCCAGGTCTAACGCACGGACCATACCTTATCTGGCCATCGTTGGAAACCCCGCTTGTTGTGATTCGCTGGCTTACTAGGGTGTCACGGTCTCAGTATGTATTGCACTATGTATCACTGTATTTTATTGTATTCCGCTACACCCTATCGCGTTCACGGATCTGTTATATGACCTAATACGTTAAGCCCTAGCACGGAGTACTCTATACGTGCACAAGTCGTACCGGATCTCGGCTCATGTCAAGTATGGTCTGTGCTCGATACCCTGTTTGCCTATTTTGGAATTGATTCACCCTCCAAATGTAAATGGTAGTGAGTACCTCTATGCTGGAACCGGGATTGTTTTTGTGAGTGGTATTGGTCGAGTGATAACTTGTGATGGGAACTTGACTTTATGACAACCGATGAGAAATCGATCAAGTATCTTTCTGCGGGGGGTTGTGATTATAGTTGATAGGAGTAGTTATTATAGACTTGTGGGTTTTATGAACTGACCCTTGAGATTTAAGAGGTATTTGAGTCACATCCCGAAAACCATTGGTCCGTCAAAAGCATATAAGCCATTTTCAAAGGTTAGTATGGGCCTCTGTGGTCTCTAGTGGGTAGTGAAAAGACATGAAAGGCCTTTGTAGCACATTAGGTTTTTGGGATGGTCTTATGGGCGTGTCTTGTGGGTTATTGGTAGATATATAGTCGTAGTTATTACAGATCTTGAAATTATTTCTCAACAACGAAAGCCCCCCCCTTTTATTACTGCAACAGAAGGTACAAATACCAAAGATAAGTCCCATAGTTTCTTTTCTCTCTCTCTCTCTCTCTCCACCCACAAAAAAACACAAAAAAAAATTTAACAAAAAAAACCAAAAAAAAACCCTACCCCCCCCTAAAAAATGCCCACCCGCCGACAGCAAGCTGTGATTAATACGCTCGAACCCGGGGACCTAATCCTCGTAACCTCCACCCCCGAGTACTGGTCCGAGCTCCTCCTCGTCACCAAAATCACACCCAACGGGATCGTCCACGTCTGGGGGCCCGAATTCTCACTCAACGACGCACCAGGAACCTGGAACATCTCCGGAACCCAATGCTACTACAACCCTCTCAGCAAGACCAAGCACCACCCCCTCGACACAGACGAGTACTCGCCCCAACTAAGCCAAAGAGCCGACTGGGACGATTCCGGTGTATCCGACCGTAAGAAGCTCCAGCCGCTCTCGCCCAATGAAGTAATCTACCCGAACCCGAGCGGCCCAGAGGCGATGAGGTTGTACTGGGGCCGTTGTCCGTATATTTACTGCGAAGATCATATGGTCTGTGGTGGGTGTGGTGGAGTCGAGTATCCGGAGTTGATGATGGGGAGGGTGTGCGGGAGGGAGATTTGTTGTCCGGCTTGTATGGGCTATGAGTTTGCGGCTGCGGATAGAAAACGCTTGGAGGAGTTGGAGGAGTTGGAGGGGTCTAGTGCTCAGGTGCAGGAGGTGGCTACTCGGAGGAGGTGTGATAAGATTGATGCGAGGAGGGCGAGGTTGGGATATCCTAGAATCATTTGGGAGTAAGGCTGGTTGGGTGGGTGGATAGCTTCATTTCACTTGATTTGCGTATTTTGTCCTGTGGTTTAATTGCTTTGTTGCACAAGTATAAAAGTGAGAAGGATGTACAGTCACTGCTATAAGTCTCGGTCTTTTGTATTCCTAACGTACTAAATAAGAATGCGGAAATAAGTAAAGGATCTTCTCTTGGAATGCTGAGAGGATATAAGGAAGAATTTATGAGTTATCTAAAGTGTTAAATGTAATGGTACCTTAGGTCCAACTAACTACTGGAGAAATACTTTAGTCAAATGGCGTTTTATATTACATCTACTCTCGACTAAAAGGGTAACTGCAGAGCCTAGTAACCCCCCTTGTAGATATCCAAGTTTTCTATCTTCCCCCCGAAGGAGTTTGCGGATGTATTTTTTTAGTTATAAAAATGAAAGGACCACATTTAAGATATTAACAAAAATATCATTTATATATAAGAAGGGACACGCTGAATATGTACGATTCATTCATATCCAACCCAGCATACAAGACCAAAATTAACTAATATATCCCACCTTTAGGCATTACTTTATTAATCCCTAATCATAAGAGTAATGGAAGAGCTCTATTTAGCCGACTTATCAAAAGGTCTCAAAACTATAGCAAGTCCTCTGCTTTCATAGTCCTAGATCCCCATCCCAACTCGCCTCCCACAAGTACATACCTAAAGGAACTATAAAAAGTACTTAAGAGACAGATTGATCAGCAAGCAGCAAATCATTCAGAGATTACCAAATGTGCCTAGGGATATAAAAAGTTTTCTTTCAAACAGGGGTGTGCAGTGTATATAGGGGACTCTTATCAGCTAATACCCCCTACCACTAGAGGTATTCTACCCTCAACTTCATCATTCCTATCTCTCGAAAGTATAAAAAAGTGAAGAGTACGGCAATAGGTAGCGGTGTAGATAGAGAACCTGTAGTTGGGGTGAATACGCCCTTCGTACAAGACTAACCCTACCAAAAAAAATATTTATAAGGTGCCTATTGGCTCCAGGAGACATGACCGTGTAGCGTAGTGGTTAGCGCGTCTGCTTTACACGCAGAAGGTCGCAGGTTCGAACCCTGCCACAGTCACTCATTCAATTATTCTTTTTTTCTCACGGTGGAGATGTGTGGTAGGTTACAACGATTTGATTATATGGGGTCCTAGCTATGCTTTTTCTGTTACAGGGGCAAGGAATTGAGGATGATAGTCAACGGCTAACAGTAACCTCAAACTCACTAATTGAGCTTTATAAAATATTTTTTGAAATATAGCAAACTATCATCCGCCACCTAAATTCAGGTATTCTCAGCTCTTCTAAGGGACTATCTAAATACGCTCTAGGAAGGAGGAAACATCACCCTGAAGGAAACCCAAGGTGTTTAAAAACATCTGAAACAACGACCCCCCCTTACCTCAAGCAACCAATGTTCAATGGCCTTCCTTCAGAGCCCTCCAAACAGCCTTCATCGTCCCCATAGCTCCAACCTTCCTCCCCAGCCCCAAAGCCCCAGCCCCAAGCACTCCACCTACAAAAAACACCCCCACAACCGCATCCATCCATATCTTTTGTCTCCGTGCCTTCTTCACCACCTCGCTATAGCGAAGGTTAGAGAATGACACCATGGAGTACATAGTTCGTACACCTAGCCAAGGGACATATGCGTATAGACTCTCTTCGATGAACTTTCGAAGGAGGTAAGCACGCGAGGTAACAGAGGACCGCATCTCGATGTAATTACGCATCGCAAGGTCGTTAATACAGTGACTATCTGGGCGGCGATGAGCCGTGTAAGATGATAGTGCGGCGGAGATATCAGTAGGGTGAGCTCTGAGGTGATCGAATAGAACACGGACGTCTTCGAGACCGGCGTTCATCCCTTGTCCGTAAAATGGAACCATAGCATGGGCTGCATCACCGATAATCACGCAACGGTCTTTGTAGTGGTATGGATCACACTTGACACTGATGAGTGGGAGTCGTGGGTTAGTGAAGTATTGCTCGACTAGTTTTTCTTCGCCGATGAGCGAGACGACGTCTTGGAAGTTGGTGGTGAAGAATTCGAGGAGCTTTTCGCGGCTTTTGCCTATTTCGTTGAATTGTGATTCGGCCATGAAGAGGGTGCATGTGAAGGTTTTGTCGTCGCTGGGAATTGCGATGAACATGTAGGTTTGCTTTGGCCAGATGTGGAGGTGGTTTGGACTTATTTTGAAGTCACCGGTGGTTGGGTCTGGAGGGATCTGGAATTCTTGCCACAGAGTGTCGATGTATACTTGCTCGTAATACATCCGAACGCTTTTTTGGAGCATTCGGCGGGTAGCCGAGTGGGCACCGTCTGCGCCAACAATGAGGTCGGCATTGACAGTTACAGTTTCTTTAGAGTTCCTATATACCAGGTGTCAGACCCATAGATAATCTAGTAGGAAGGGGGAGCAGACACGTTCTCAAACTCAACCGTATTCGAATCTAAGCTCATCTTCCGGAGTCCATGGTTAAAAAACATCTTGACGTTCTCTCTCTCTGCAAGGGCATCCAGAATTTGCACATTTAGTCTCCACCTATCTGCAGATCGAATATATCGTCCATGAACATCATAATTCTGGCTCTGTCCCGGATCCTCAGGCTTGCCAGAATGTATCATCCGTCCGTACATAGGGATTGTCTCAGCGAGGATCTTTTCAAGTAGCTTCTCACCATCACCGACGTTACGCAAGCCATCGATTCCACGCTCCGAAAGTGCGAGGTTGATCGATTTTGAGAAATTAAGGGAGAGGTTTTCCGGGAGCCGTAGATCTAGCGTAGGTTGTCAGCGGTAAGTTAGAGGCTGAAGGAACAGGATAGAAGTTACATACCCCCGCGAAGCTCGTAGAGTTCGACTTCCCAGCCTTCATATGAGAAGTAGAGTGCTGCAAGGGAGCCAACGGGGCCGGCCCCGACGATGACTACTTTCTTGGGTGATCCCGAGGCCATTTTGGTACCCGACATTGACGTTGACCAGGTGTTTCGTGATGAAGAAACGCTATGGGAGCTTTAGCAGTCTTATAGCTTATTTTAGCAGTTACAGTGAGGTATTCGAGGAAGGGGTGGAAGTTTTGGTAGTTTTCACTGTCGAGAAGATATTTGCGGCGAATGCCGGGTTAATCTCGGTTTACCACGGCGATACCAACTGCAGCGACCCCACGTCATGATACAGGACCTAGACTCTTAACTTCAATGTCCCCCTTCTAGTTGGCGTCAAGGGGCCTTCGAATAGTAATTACAGATGCCAGGTTAAGCTGTGAGGCAATTCTTCGGTTATGCATGAAGATCTGCCAAGCTGTCAAACTGCTACCCCAGTAGTAAAGAGCCGACTATTTACAACTAGAAACACCAACAATCCGGTCTCAGAATCCCAGAACCTACTGCCTAAATTTCCAAGGTGTCTGCAGAAATGAGAAAAATAATGCAAATCAATTGCATATTAAAATAGACAACGCTATAAGCCAATAATTTGCTAACCTCTATATATCAACTCCTATGTATGCCAACTCAACTCCGATGAAACAAAACTACCAAGGTGGGTAAAAGTCCAGGATTAAAATCCCCGATACCTCTGTCCCATTGTTACCTTCGGGTCTCCATGATGTATGGACCGTCAAGTATCGATCCCACTCGACACAAAACCAATAATCGTGGTGGACGACCCCTTTAATCGATAGGCCCTTTTCTGAGTCAAACCTCGCGATCTGGGTTTCTTCAACCTTTACCCCCTTTGCTACCCGATTGCTTTCCACCTCCATTTTCAGTGTCTTCTCAAGGTATCCCGCCAGTCTGTTATCAACATCTGGACGATTAATCAGCCTTTTATCTGAGATCTTCCGTCTTGCAACCTGCTTATGGCGTATTATGCCGCCCGCATTCTGCTCTTCATCTCTCAGCTCCTCATAAACCCCTACATCAATCACAACCTCCATAGTGCCCGCATCATAACATATAGCCCCCACGTCTAGCGTTGAGAATAATATATCGAACCTGCTTGTCGCACCTGTATCACCCTCCTTCTCTTTAAAGCTCAGCGCCTCCCTCCCAACAACAGGACTCTTGTATTGCCTCTGCTCGATCGCAAATCCCCCTTTATCACGGCGGGGATATATACACCACGAGTTAAACACTACCGTCTCCATAGGAAATCTCTCTTGCCCTTCCATCATATTTTGAGCAATGTAGTTCTCATTGAAATCGCAATAGAATGTCTCCGTGATATTAAAGACATTATGTCTATGCGTAAAATCAACGAATATATTCCTCGCGATATTGCCATCAGTGTTTTCGATGGCCTCAGGGCAGATGGAGAACTTTCCAACAATTTTTCCAGAAAGCGTGTAGATAGTAGCCATCAAATCTACTCCCCGCGGACCTTCATGGTGGTCCCGGACGAGGATGAAGTGTTTGAGAGGCCGATCAACCACCATGACATCATACATAAGGTTTTTATATGCGACTATATCATTTCCGTTCTCTAGAGGGATCTCAAGCATGATTGCTCCAGTGAACATATCATGGATAACAAAATGTACGAGTGATCGCGCGGAGGTGTCGACTCCCGTGAACTCGTGGATGGGGGTGCGGCGAAGGTAGTATAGCTTGTCTTCGCTCCATTCAACCTCCCCGAGCATGGTTTGCTGAGGGTGCATCCGATATTTCCAAGCTATGGTTCCGGAAGATAGATCGATTACGATGAACCTTTCGTCCTCCGTTGTGTTAGAATAGCTGTCCCTGTCAGTACGGAAAAACAGGCACACTCACTTTGCGCGGCTCCCTGAATAAGGAGGGTGTCTACACCCGTTCCAGCCTGTTGAATACTCCAGTGATAGAATTGCAAGTCCTTTTATAACCTTCAACGTAACGACTCTCAACTCCCCCCTAACACCGCCTGCCACCCCCACCTCGTCCTCCTCGAACCACTCGTTTGCCAGGTCAATTTCTGTTACAATCCCTTCATCCTCCCCTTCGAGGCTTTTCCACCTCAGCACTTTATCAACCCGATTATCCCAGTCGTTTGAGATCCATGCGACCCTCCCGTCTACGACATCCCACTCTAGCAGTGAAAGTGAATCCATACAACCGAGCAACACCTGGTGCATCCTCGTAGGCTGTCCCATTCGCCTTGTATGGTACTGATAAACGACACGTCTCCACAGCAACGTAACATCAACCGCCGATGGTGCATCACCTCTCGCATGCGAATCTCGCAGATCCCTTGACTGAGAAACATATGGGAAATGGTGTAGCAGTGCGATACGGGAGATGTATGAAGAATTTAGAACTGCCCGCCAGGATTTAGAAACAAGTTGAAGCCGAATTATATCGAGGGGTGAGAGGAATTCGACGAGATGGGCGATTTCAAAGTCGCCGAGTCGGGAGAAAGGGTCCATACTGGACGCGGGGTTGAGGGTGTTGGTGGGGTAAATAAGAAAAAGGCGGGATTCATGTTGAGCTGTTGAGAGCTCAGGGGTGGGACTGCCAAGGATTCGGGCAACCAGTGGTGGCGGGTAATCCCTGAAATAAACCTTACCCTGAGGGGAAAAAGGACTCTTGAGTGCCTAGTAAAATATAAAGATATCTGCGTGTTAGGTTGGGATTTCGTTGTTTTTGGCTTGGTGAAGGTCGCAGTATCATTGCTAGACCTAACCTATTAGATAGATCACTCAAGAGGGGTGGATTTTGATAGGTGGATGCAATTACAATACTCAATACTAGAGCTAGAGTAAGAATAACCGCCATTCTACTGTTCTCTAAATTCATGTAATTCCCCAGCTATACAGTACTTTGAAAAAAAGAAGGTATACACTGGATATCCTCACTGAAAGTGCTCAAGGGGCAATAGCTGAAACTAATTCTGCCCAAATAGAAACCATCCCAAAATTATTCGAAGAGTAACAGAGGTTGTACCCGAAGGTGGGAAATTAACAAAGAAACCCTCCTCCAATATTTAATCAAGCTTTTTACAGCTGACTTCAATACCCGGGCAATACCAGAAACCCCATTGATCTTGCCCTCGGATAAACACTGCTCCGGGATATACCATCCTATAAGCTAAACATGCTTCAAGTCATGACTCACTATTCTCTTTCCGGGGCTCCGAATTGCTGCCTTAAATATATTCAATGCCTCCTTTTCATTGCGGAAGAGCAGGTTCTCAACTTTAGGGGAGCCTTTTATAAGATAAGCAAAAAACTCAGCAATGCTATCTTCATCACTTCCATCATAGCAGGCGTTGAAGTTACGAAGGTATGTGAGCGGGTGTTTATCGTAATCAAGAAACTCTTTCTCATCTTTTTCATGGTGCTTGAAGTGCTCGTTCTGGATGTGCTCATGGAATGTCTCAATCTGCGAGAAGAGGCAGCCCATATTTTTCATTCCGAGAAGTGTAATCGGTACTTTCCCTAAACTTCCCACCGAATTTTTCATCCCAAGTCTATGCTCCAGAACCTGTTCGTTTAAATATTAGCTAAATAGAGATAAGAGGGTATACTGCTGTAGTTATTCTCACCTTTAGTCCCTTAGATACTCTAACTAATTGAAAATTATCTGGGGTAGCTGGTTCGCCAGCTACTTGGCTCTTGGTACGCTTGTTACGAGACTGCATTTTGCGACAAGGCGAACTACCGACGATAAATCTATAAAAGATAAATAGAGAGTATAAAGATATGGCTATAGTCGCTAGCTATGATTAATCGGCTGATGGATTACAGGATAAAGTGTTGCGGGTTGTGATTGTGGGTGGGTAAGAGACCGTCTAAAAAACCGATTCGAAGTACTTTAAGGGCACAACACCCATAAATAATGCTCTATATTTCCACTTAAACCTTATAGCGGTGCTGTAACCCAAAAACTACCGTATTCTGTAGTTTTTATATTTATTAATATAGTTTACAAAGGATCAGAAACTACGACATAGTAAGCGAGTGATAATCCATGACCCACGTCACGAATATATAATTATCATTTAGGGTACACTAAAAATTACCTATCTTCCCCAGAAAGCGCCTTCATAGCAGCGAAGACCATAAATCCAAATACCAAACAGGGTTCTAACCAGAGCTTCTGTATCACGGCTTGATGGATCACCAAACTGCTAACATACAGGTGTCACTTGTCTTTAACTCCTAACAGCATAACCTTTAACACTGGCTCTAGAACAAAATAATTCTGCTAGGATCAAACACCAACTCCCCACCTATTCTGAGATCTTTCTCGTCATCGAACAAGAACTCACATTTATTGTTTAGACGCCACACCAAGTTAGCAACCCTCTCTAATAATTCACCTATCTGCATGTCCCAATCCTCACTGAGTGATGAGTGATTAGGGTAATACACTTCGGCTCCATATTATTTTCTCTATTGCACCTCGTACTGCCTTACCACGCCCCATCAATAATCTAGACGCCTGGGAAACATCCTTAGACAGCAGGGATTCGTATGTCACTTCACAGTGAAATCCTCTCACTAGCTAGAATCAGGACTCTTTCCTGTGCATTCACTGATTCACTGATGCAGATCCCAGTGCGTCTGGCGAAACTAGCGGGGCAACGAGTTGCTGATGCTAGTCTGAGGAGAAAGATAGAATGACGAGACCTAGGATGGTAGGTTGACTTCATCTTGATTATGGCTAGGGGTGGGATTATTTCTATAGGTTACCCTTACCATGGATGGAATTATGTCCAAAATATTATGAGCTGGAGCTAACGATTGTCAACTAGTTCTCACCTAGTGCGGTCCACGAGATCGAGGGTCCATGAGCACAAGGTGCTTCGAAGCAGTGTATAATACTTGCCCTGATCAACCCCATATATCACACTAGACAGCCACATAGCTAGCACTCAAAAATAGGCTTGATAGTCAATCAGTCGGAGCTACATTCAAACCACATAGCTCAATGGGTAGTGTGATAACGGATAAGTAGGATGATACCGCAAGGCCTACCATTCCAACTATGAGTAAGTGGACTAGGAAGGCTGTAAAAAAAATCCCGAGCCACTTTTTCTACTGTCCATAACGCGGGTATTCCTGGGCTAACAAAAGATAAAGTTGTAAGATCTATGAGGCAATCCTCGGGGAGTAAAAATACCCGGAAATCGTTTTTAAAAAAAAGTGTCTCCCAGGGGCTGAACCGCGGACCGTTTCTCACTTGTCCCAGAATAAGTGCGACTAGGCTTCCCGGTATACCGGTAGGCCATCTTCACCTGAAAGATTCGGTAAGCTTTGTACTTTTGAGGTGTGTTAGGGGGGGCTCTCGGATACCCCTTCACAATATGACAATACAGCTAACACAAAACCACAGCTAAAAGATGGCTAGATAACTCTCGGAGCTATATTAGCTGCTTCTAGAATAATTATCAGCTTATATTCATTTGCTTTTCTCTCTTTTATCAGGCATTTATTCCATACTTTGTTATTTTCTCATATTTATGTAGGCTTCTTTTGCGTTTCCATGTCATTACGAAAATGTACGGCTATCTTTACTAACCGAAAATAGATATGGATCCTATGCAGCTAGTATGAGAAATGTAGGAGTTGCAGCTATTGTCGAAAATGAGAATGTCATCGAAACCACAGATCCATTTCATTATAAAGGGTCTCAATAATATCGGTACCTAGATCATACATATATATGCCATCTCAAACTCTAGGCAAATCCTACATCCCCTCGAACTCGATATGAACTTCCTCACTCATATTCTCAGGGTTCTTGTCGCCCCTACACCTCCCAGCCTTCCAGCTCTACCTGAGTTCCTTGCTCGCATTCGCCAATCCTCGCTGAAACGACTTTAGGGTAGTACCAAAACTTCGGGTCGCGTTTAAAAATATGCACTTGAGGATTATCCCAATCCCACCCCACCAAAATCAGCCGTTCCAACTCAAGACTTTCCATTTTCCAGCCAACCCCCGTTGCCGCAAAGTCGAAAAGGTTTGATTTTTTGGAACTGCAGAATGCAAGCATTTTTAACTTAGGGGGACCCTGGACTAGGCCAAGGAAGACCCTTGATATAGACTGTTCCTGCTGGCCAATATATGTGGTTCCAAATCTGACAAGGTTGGGTAGGGGGAGATATTTGTTCGTTTTATCATCTGTCTCGGCAGGAATTGGCACCTCTGGATAAATCACATATTCGGCCATAAAGACCTTCAACTACGGAAACAAATGACCCAGTAATTCCAACGCGGGGAGTTGAACTCCCATATCCAGTACTAGCGTCTTAAGCTGCCAAAACCCGCTGGCAATAGTTGTACACCGTAGTTATTGAAATATATTGTAGGAATATCGTGTCCGTAATGCCATTTAAGTCCAAAAGTCAGGCTCCCAACTATACAGAGACTAAGATATGGGGCGGTATTAGCAAACATATGGAGGAAACTAGAGGGAGAACCTACAGCGTGTGAAAACACCTTCAAGTTCTTTTGATGGAACCCTTTGCCAGCCGCGAAACGATAGATTCAATCTTGCTGCGTTCAGTGTAGCTATCGTGATATAGGGAGACTTGTAGCGTCCTCCAAACAGCTCTTTCCTGTGCAAGAAACCTCAGGCCCTTACAGACCTCAAAGACAAATTTTCCATAGCCCTATCCTTGTTTTCTTCGTCTAGCAAAATCTTAACCGCCACCAATACTATTTACAACCAATTAACTGTACACTCTCTTCCGCCTGGCTTCTTGGCGACTAGATACTTACACTCATGAGGTAGTTTCCTAGATCTCCAAGTGGATGCTAATCCGGCTTATTGGTGACCTGGTTTTCAGAGGAATTAGTTAGCAACCATCAGCACCAGTAGCTTGGATAGCCTGTACTATTGACCTCTAGACATTGTTCAGTTTTACTTTGCCCCTGTGTTTGCTTAGATACGTCGTGCAAACTTTCACCCTCTAGACCATGTTTGTACTTGTTGTCGCTTGGAGATGTCGATCCAGTAGATTGATTTCGTTTGGTGGAAAGGCATAGTTCGGGGGCCGAGACTTCAGTTTCGAGTTTCATCACTTGGTAACTACTCGTATATTGGCTTAAAAAGATGAAACCCTGTGGTAGAATATTGGTCAGTAAAGTAATTATCACCATTGTCATGTCAATTTCCTAGATGCCGCATTAAGAGAAGAGGGTGCTGACTAAACAGGGCTAGGGTCGTGTAATATAATAAATTGCATGTATGTACTTGGGGTACGTACATATATGTAGTGCTCACTTCATTGCACCTCTAAAAGGCTTTTGGGGTACTCTGGGACTTGGTGACTTTCAACAGCTCAGCAGTTTTTCTAATACTCAAGGGTACTTAGGTTCGTATAGCGTCACCACGCAAATCTAAGTACCTGAGAAAGAGGTTCGGAGGTTCAATAACCAGATCAAAGATGTCATAAGAAAGGCAAACTAATACAATATAAAAACTTAATAAAGCTCCAGTCACTATACTAGAACTATTGCAACATTGATAATAGGCTTCATTAGAGTAAACATACTATTACAGTAAGTTGGAACAGATAATACCTCTTCAATGTCTCATACCCTTTAGTGTCTTACATTATAAGCGAACCCGCCTAAGAGACGCGGAAAGAAGAACGGTAGCTCTGCACACTGGAGTAGAATAGGCATATACTGGCACTACTGCTACCGTTTACTCTACAGCCTATACTCGTATCTTTGCCTTAGTTCTGTTTTACTTCCAGGCCATCATTGGCCTTATACAAACACACCTTCCTTGGCAAGCCACTGCTATAGATCATATGTATAACATTACTCATTCAAAATGAAACATCTAAACACGCCACCCGAATTTCTTGGTTTCATACGCTATATCATGTTTTCTATAAGGACGCAAAGATAAGTATAAGAGGCCATCACATTTCAAGTAGTTAGTCTCTATATAATAACTATTAATTCACGCCTGATTCGTGGGCCCTCCTTTATCGTCTACCTAACCCTAGAAAGCAAGCCTATCACAGTAAGCCATTCATCATATAACGTAAAAAAAAGATCTTGATCATTGATATTAGCCACACCTTGCTAACACAGCCACAGATCGATCACCAACCCTACTACGCCAAGTATTCCCTTATATGGAGGCACCACGGCGTAGTAGAGTATCCTGCGGTTGAGGGGGTGAGACTTGGAGTCTGCTACTAAGGCTAGTACCCTGCATCCATATCCAACAACTCTCACTACTCTTGTGATCCTACTCCATACCTACCTCAATATTTCGGGGGGGGGGGTTAAATTATAAATGATCAACCTAGAAAGGTTTATGGTGAGACTTACCAATCTACAAACTGTAAATCCGCCGGTCCAGCACCAGACCCAACATTAAATCACAATAGCCACTCTGGTTCTCCCCTCCCACCCTACTGCCACTTCAGGCAGCACACCCCACGAGCAATTCGGAAATACCAATACCACATATACACTTTCCTCCTCCTCCTCCATTCCCAGAGACATCACCCAACGGAATTTTTAAAAAAAAAAAATCCTCGCATTCCCCCAGCGCTATTAATCCTCCTTCTTTTCATAGCCTGCTTAATTGGCCAGACTTGAGATAACCTTGTTAAAAGCCCCACTTATAACCAACAGACCTCCTCCATTCAGACCACCTTCCAAACCAGGATACTCTGTACTCCCACAATCTTCATATCTATCTATCTCCCAGGGTTATTCTGCGGCTCAGTCACTGCCAATACCTATGAAGCATCCCTCCCCCCCCCCCCTCCGGTAAATGCAGATATCTCCCCCCCCCCCCCGCCCAGGAACCAACCCAGCATCTAACTCCCGAGAGTACCAAATAATCCCCAGTCATATACATACCAGACTTAAAAGAGAGAGAGGGGGGGGGGCAAAAAACCAACCTACTGTGCCCTGGATCTCCCTATTTGGTAAATGGTAGACTTATTTATTGCTAGGATGATCCTTGACGCTTTGACAACGCTTAAATATTTCGATCGTGAGATATAATGCAGATCCCTTTTTTTTCCCCCTCTCGCACCGATCACCGTCATGTGGAAGCCACCCACCCACCTACCTAGCTAACTAGTTGATCCATGTAGATTTCTACTAGTGGGGAGAGAGAGGGGGGGTGGGAAGGTTCCGGCAGATAATGCGGCTGAGAAGGATAGATAGGGGGGGGGGGTTGGAAAAAAGGCTTTTTACAGTCCCCATCTCGAATACTAAGGTGCGGCTAGCTATACTAATTGAATATAGATCGATTCACACACTTTTAGTAATACATTACGCCACTCAATTCCAGACAAACCATAACCCAAGGCTACTAACAGACACGATAACGAACCGCATGCACAGTCTATTATACTTCCCCATACGCCATGATTACATACAAATCATAGATTCGAGACACCAAAGCAACTCATCATCATCGACGCTCAGGGGGGGAGGCCGGGGGGGCATAAATACCTCCCAGCCAACTCCAACCTCTCTCCCCCCCCAATCACACTAGAAAGATAGACAAATACTACTAATCCAAGATCAGGTGATGTGGCCAAAGGTCAAAGAACGAATCAAGCGCACTTAAGCTTGCGTAGTGAAACCATTACTAGTAGAGGACGCTAAGAAAAGATAGCCGCATTGACCCTCGCTGCCGAGCTCGGCGATGAGAAAGAGGTACTGTGAGAAGGAAAGAACACAGACGGACTTCTTACTAAGGGTGGCCATGTAGGTGCGCTGATATCGCCGTAAAGGAGGATTATAGCCGTTCTTTGGCATATGTTACTAGATAAGCATGGGTGCTAATGATACATATAGAAACTCCCCCCCTACATATAACCACTAGAAATACCCTCTAACGAGTGTCTTACCAAGAGGACTACTCAAAGATACCCAATTAAACTCCCTACAAATAGCCTTGGGTTAGCATCTCACCTTATGAAACATTGATCCTAGTACGAAAACGTGAATACCCCTGATACAAAGAGCCCCTAGCTAGGTATACTATACCAACATTATTACACCACAACTACATATATAACCAGTCTTACACACCTACAAGCCCAAAACCGTAGCGAGTGATATTCCATGATCTATCTCCACCCACCTCAGATAATACTATTTTTTTCCCTCAGAATTTATTTAATTGAATCATATATCTATTCCCCTCCCAGATTCTTCCTTCCCTCAAGAAACCACAATAGGAAAAAAAGTTACGCCAAGGGGAGCTAAAAAGTAGAAATAGAATAGAATTAATCCAACTCCATGCAATCATAGGGCATTACACAAAGTAATACCTCCAGACCCTCTCTACATCAGTATTCAGATCTCTGGTACAAGATGCAGAGGTCCCCCTTCAATCCTCACCCGGTTCTGGCTTTTCAGTACATGCATGAAAAGCAAAAGCAGGAAAGGAAATGAAAAAAGCAATTATGTGATGCATTGCATATGAATGTTATATATAGGATCATGACACATCACTCGTGTCTGTCGTCACACGATAGGTTCACTCCGCAGTAAAGTATAAAAAAAAGAGTCGTCTCTCACCAATCTCAAAGTACACAAAAGGCACTAGCATAACTCACACTACTATCCGAGGCATCCTCTACCTCACTACTATGTTCATACCGGACCCATCTAAACCTCCCTCTACCATCCTCACTTGCAACTCCACAAAGTACACTCTCGATACCAGCCATGACAACACCAATCGGGTGGCGCCCACAGACGGTATTTTTTGTTGCTCGGAGGTAATGGACGAATACGTCGTGGCTCCCTGTCGACACAGCCTTCATGCCTAGCTTATCGATTGCTGTGATACTCTCATGTATCGCCGGGCAGTCACCAGGTAACTTTGTACGTGAGGAGAGCTTCTGGTACGGGGGGTAGCTGAGCTGTGTGGTTGGTACTGGGTCAGGGAGCGGATGTGAGCACGGTAGGGCAGTAGGGACTTCCGGGAGTTCAGGGTAGTAATAGGTGTAATCGAAGCGGGTTCCCCTAATCTAGTTAGCATCCTCCTACCTGAGAGTTGGAAATGATCCTCCCACCAATGACAGAAATCGGTACTAACGACTACTGCAACCTCTTCATCCCCGATTAGGTCTGCCAGTATCTCACCGTACTCTTTCTCTACGTTCGATTTGACCGCGCCGACCATGATGGGGATGATTGGGGTTCCTAGCTTCCCGGCGAGATCAAGCATTTTGTAAATGTATGGGAAGTGCATTTCGAGAGAGTGCTCGGCTTCATCGACAGCCATTGTCATTGTTTGGAATTTCCCGGTTGAGTGTAGGGATGCGATAGTAGGTGTGTCGAGGGTGAGAGGCCCAAGGGGGGTTGCGTAGGTTTTTGTTGTGGAGGGGGGGAGGGCGAGGCTCGGGAGGTAGACATGGTGAGAAGGGCCGAGTACGAGAATACGTTTGCTAGGTATGTTAGTGTGCGGGAGGGTAGCAGGCGGTGGGGATTACGCTTTGGAGAGGTCCCAGGACTTGTATGCGTATGCTGCTGCTGGGCCAGAGTAGGAGTAGCCTGCATGCCTGATTATGGGTTTTGTTAGTTTCGAGGTAAAGTTGGAGATAAAAACCAATTGAGCATAGGATGATGGTGTTGAATTTCATTAGACGGATCTTTACAGGAGCATAAGCAGTAGGTTGGGGATATAACCCTCGATAACTCTTGGGATAGATCTTGGAGATGATGAAATAAAGCTCAAGCTTCAACATACGGAGCGATGATAATTCTAGCACCCCTCACAGGCACACTCCCAGCATCCTCAATCTCATCCCCAACAGCATCCAGCCATCCGTCCAGCTCTGAATTCAAGGTCCTCTTATCACCAGAGTACCAGCTATTTGCGTGAGTTGCACGACGGATCGACATCTTATGCAGAGGGGGATGGAGGGGGTTGATATAAGCTCTATGGGAGAGAGAGTTTCAAGTGGACGGTGCTTCACGATCGAGGGAGAGTGGTAGAATGATTCTTAGAGCTGTGATATAGCTGTTTATCATCGGGGATGGCGGGGTAACTTGGCGGGGTATGTACAAATATAGGCTACTCCTCGATGTTACATCACATCATCACTCGCACAGCTATATATGCACGTCTCCGTCACCCAAGGGGGGAGGACCCGCCAAGCCTCGATTTCCCACTCCTTTAAATTTAGATTATAGACAAGCAAGGTACGGAGGCCAATTGCAGTTTGGGCTAAAGGACGGAGAGTAGCCGGAATCCCGGAGAGAGGCTGTAGCTAAGAGTGTAGAGGTTGTGGTGTTTGTGGAGGAGGGGGAGAAGGAGTGGGGGAGGGGAGAATGAGGAGGGGGTATTTGATATGTGGAGACATGATGATCCATGTACCATGCTATGGAGGGGTGACTTGGAAATCATGGTCCCCCTCGACGCCTTTGTGGCTGTCTCTGTCTCCCATGGGTCTTCTTTGTTTCTGTGCCTGGAGTCAAGCGATTATTCGGTTAGGCGTACTACATGTAGTTGTTAATGTACTCTACCCAGTGTAGAGTACATCCAGGTACATGTACATGGCTAGCACTACAAGTATTCCCATTCCATCTCGATTTCCATTTCCATTTCCATATTTCTTTTCTTTTTCTACTCTCCACACTTCACCCCAGGTATTCTCCCGGGTGCAAGTGAGTGGCTGGCTGTGTAAGGTTGGCACGCGGCACCCCCGTCGTGTTCTTTGTGTCTATGTGTCTCTTCTGGTCGCCTCTCTCACTTTTCTCACTTTTCTCACCATCACTTGCATAGATTGTGATCTCCCTGGGAGGAGGGGTGCTGTGGCTTCGTGTACAGTGCTCGACTCTATATTTACCTTCTCTATAACTGCATGTGTAATTGCGGTGTCTGTGTTTTGTTTTGACTGTCAACTGTCTATCTTTTATCTGTCGACTATCTTTTATCCTGCTGCCTGTCGTCTGTCGTCTGCCTGCTGTCTGCTGCCTGCTGTCTGCTGCCTGCTGTCTACTCTCTGCTCTCTATTGCCTGCTGTCTTCTCTACTCTGCTCTCTGCTCTCTGCTCTCTGCTCTCTGCCCTCCACTCTCCACTCTCCTTGGCTGTCTTTTCTGTGTCTGGGGATGGCGCACTGACCGCTCTCTACATAATTCTCTGCAAACACCAACAAGAGTGTTGAATCTGGCCCAAGACAAGTGAGTAAAGTAAAGACACTGTTGTGAGAGAAAGAGAGAGTAAGTGACGATCCTGGCCTGTCACTCGATTGACAAGAGACTCGACGGGACTCGACTCGACTGTATCTCTGCTCTGCCATACCCCCAGCCCCAGCCTCCCCCACTCCCATCGCCCACTCCCTTGACACGCGACTGTTGCTGCTGTTCGTCCCCGAGTATCATAACCCCCCTATATCCCTGCCCTCTCACTCCCAATAACTCACTCGTGTTCGTGTCGCCATCACTCACTCGCTGCTCTCCTCCCCCGCCATCCAGCAGCACTTCACCCCCCCCCCCTATATCCAAGCAGTTCCCAATATCCCCTTCCCGCGGCGCGCATAACAATCTTCTGCCCACTGAGGCTCCCCTCTCCCTCTCTCCCCGCAATACCGCGTTGGGTTCTCTCTCTCTCTAGGTATATATAATATATATAAGCTCTGGAATTCATACATATCATCAATCTCTCCCACCCCCCCCCCCGGCACGTTATACACTAGTAGCGTAATCCGTCCATCACACTATGGACCTCCGCAATATGCTCAACGAGGGCCCGCCCCAATCCCCACGACATCCTCCTCCTCCTCAACTGCATCATCACCATCATCAGCACCAGCAGCACCAGCAACAACACCACCAGCAGCACCAGCAGCTCCATCATCAGCAGCTCCATCATCAACACCACCACCAACCAAACCACCGTCCTACTCCTCCACCACTGCAGCCCCCAAGATCACCGTTTCAATCCCCCGCGCATAATGGTCCGGGGCCTGGGTATCCCCAGCAGCAGCAGAACCCTCAATCGCAGTCTCCATATCATCCAAGCCCACCGCCGAATCGTCATTTTCAATTCCCACCCCCACCCCCGTCACCTCATCACCAGCATCACCAGCAGGCCTACGCGCAATCGCCGAGTACACCGCACCCGTCGAGCGCGCATCCAACCTATAGTACAACGCCTACAAGCTCAGGTAGCCCGCATACTCATTTCCCCCCACCGCAAGGACAGGGCCAAGGAGTTCAGTACGCGAGCCAGCAGCCGCAGCAGCCGCATCATTTATTGCATCCTCCCCCATCACCGCGTCAATATCATTCTCAGCAGCAGCAGCAACAGCAGGCTCAACAGCAGGGATATCCCCGGCAGTCGCCAATCCAGCAATCGCCTATTCATTCGCCAATTGGAGGAAGACCGCAATTGATACATGCGGGGAGTAGCGGTGCTAACGATAGATCTATACCCACAATCTCCACCTCTATATCACGGGGGGACCAAGAACAGCGGGAACGAGAAAGGGAGCAGCAGCAACGAGAACGAGAAAGGGAACAGAATCGGGAGCGGCGGGAAAGAGAACTGGAAAGGGTACAGAGAGAAAGAGACATTAGCATATCACCTAAAAGTCTCCCCGTCTACCTACCCAACGACGAGTCAACCCCCGGCCCGCAGCAGAATTCCCGCCCGAATTCCCAGCATGGCGGAGGTCACCCGGGCGGCTACACAACGAGACCCGGGCGTGGCTCCCCGGCTACAGCGACGCCGAACCATGACCGAAGAAACCCCGACGCGATGGACGTCGACAGCCGAGACGCCCCCCCGGGCGCCCCCGCGGTCCCAGAGCGGAAATGGGGCAGTCCCGTTGTGGATAGAGGGAAGCCCAATGGGTCAGCCGGCATTGGCAATGGCAGGGATGGTCCGAGTCAACAGCTGGCACCACAGCAACAGCAGCATCCCTCGCCGTCTCAACAAAATACACAACAACCGCCGCCGCCTCCTCCACCCCCCTTAACCACTCCTACTACTAACAGCAACCCCAGCTCTACATCATCGCAGCGCACTGCAACGGTTTCCCCAAACATTAAGGATCAGCCTCACAAGCCACCACCCATAGCTACTCGGTCAACCCCCACACCGACAAACATCAACACCCGCCCAAACCCCCCACCGCCGCCAAGTCCGAAGCCGAATCAGCAACTCGGCCCGCCGCCGACTCCAACTACATCACACGCAGTGGAGGGGAACAACAGCAGCCCCGCTTCTGCGGGCGCGTCACGGAAAAGGCAAAGAAGAGATGAAGCGCCAATATGGGCCCGCAAGGCCTCACGAAGTTCTAGCAGTAGCCCCGTGATGTCCAACCGGCGCCAACCAAGCAGTAGCTCTAACCCAGGACCTCCACCTCCCCAGAGTGCACCACCGCAACAGTCCCAACAACCAGGCCCTCCTCCACCTCCTCCACCTCAGCAGCAGCAGCAGCAGCAGCAGCAACAGCAGCAACAGCAACAGGCGCAACAACAGCACCCTCAGCCAAGGATCTCAGGTCCTCAGCGTATCGTCCCGGTCTTTGGCCCCTGGGAACCATCAATCGCAAATGTAGAGACTCCTGAAGAGCTAACGAGGACGATCGGGGATTTTCTGTGGCGAGAGGTTATTGAGAGATATGATGCGCAGCCAGCCGGCGAGGTTAGCGCTATGATTGAGATTGAGGCGAAAATTGGACATTTGATTGATAAGAGCACAAACTCGAGATTACGGCTACCGGTGCTTACGGAGACGGTAATGGACAGAGATGCGTGGGTTAATTTTAAGAGTAGTATGACTGAGGTATGTATCTTCTGAGACGGTGGGGAGCGGGGTGTGTGACAGTGCAAATGGTTGAGGGGAAAGAAAAAAACACGAGGAGAAAGCTAATTCGTGCCACGAACTACTACAGCACCAACACAAGCACCTAAACCGCTTTCTCAACAAACTCTTCAATGACTCCAAAGCTACTACAGCTATTCCTCCTGCACAAAACCGAATACCAATGGGCTACATTCATACCCGCGAGAAGGACTCCTTTTATGAGCTTCCTGCTTCACAGCTCTCTACTCTTCCACCAATGCTGAAAGCCCACCTCAACCCACGACACAAGACGAAAGTTAGAGTAACGACAGATCAGCGCACCGGTGAGGTGATTAATAAAATTATCAAGGCCAGGATTGCGGATATGAATATTTATAGCCCGCAGACAAAGTTTGATTGGAGAGTAAGCGTGAATATGGAGATGCCGTGGGTTGGGGATATAGACACACTCACACCGATTGGGGATGGTACCGAAGGTGGGGCAAGAATGAAGGATCGCGTTAGTTATAAGCATCTGGCGTATCAGATTGATTTAACGCAGGTCACAGGTGTAAGTTTATTTTTTTCTACTAAGGGGTGGCAGCGTTGACTGAGTTTTGAGCTAATTTGTGCCCCGGTAGGAAACAAAATCTTCAAAAGAACATGAGCTGGAGGTTGAGGTCTCCGGAAAGGATATTAGGAAGCATGGGCAGCTGGCGCATCAGAATAAGCCGAATGCATATGAGGCATTGGTGAGGGGGTTTGTAGATAACGTGAGGGTTCTAGTGAGGAATGCTGCACCAGCGGAAGCGATGGCGGGGTGTGGGTGTGGCGCTGGTGGACCGGCGCCATTGCGAGGGTAATAGTTAGGGGAGGGCTAGGGCTAGGGGAGATTTCGGGGTGGGGGAAATATGTTTGCTACGACAAGCCTTGGGAGAGAAAAAAAGTGATTCCTATTCTTCAAATGTGTATTATTCTATCACTCTCATACCCCCCCCCTCCTTTCTTTTCTTCTCTTTCGTCTACTGGGAATATTTTATTTTTGTATTCGGGAGGGCAAGGCGGGTCTACAAACTGCATTTTGCATACTTTTTGACCTAGTTTTTTATTTTTTTTATTTTTTGGTGGCTCTCTTCTTTTTCGAATTCTATTGTATTGGTAAGTTTATTATTTCCCTCTCCCCCTTCTTCCCATTTCATTGAATGTATTATACAAACCATGAGCGCAGAGGGGGGAGGAGGGGGGAGCTTATGCGGAAAGAGAACAGAGGAAAGGAAGAGAGTATATATTTATTTATTTTCTTTTTTTGTTTTTATTTTTTATTCTTTTTTCTCTCTTCAACCTTTCTTGTATCTGCTTCTTTTTCTTTCCGTATTTTTCTACTACTTTAAAGACCAAAAGAGTAGAAACAATTAAAATCAAAAAAACAGGGTTCAGGTTAGCTGGGGGGATCCTCCCGTACTACCGATCTTCACAGGGATTAACCATATCCCCCCGCGCGTGTTAACCAACCACTCACAACTGGTATTTTTTATGAGTCAACAGTTTTAATTTGTTCGAATCACGTTTTCTCGCGTCGGAGTGTCACAAGGTGAGGCATAATTAAGCTTTCGCGTCAGTTAGTATAGGCGATAGTACTTAAACAGCCCCACTCCCCTGTTACAGCCGCCTTCTCTCTACCCTTTTTGTTTCTCACTCACTCACTCTCACTACTCTTCTTCGCACACCATCGTAAAACATAAAACTAAAATAAAAACACCAATGTCAAGAAAACCAATCCCGCGAAAATCCAAAAGACTCGCTGTAATACATACAACGCGAGACCCAATCACGCTACCGGACCTCTGCATCGATATTGTGTTTTTGTATTTCGAACCCGTGCAGATGGTGGCTGTGAGGAGGGTCAGTAAAGCTTGGAGAGAGGCTGTTGATTGGAGACTTGGTAGAGAGGTGGTCTGGAGGAAGTGGGTTGAGCAGGGACCGTTATCGATGGATGATGAAGTTGGGAGGTATGTGCGGTGGGAGGAGGCTTCGTTGGCTTTTAGGAGGGCTGGTGAGTGGGGTTTTTCTCCTCTCTCTCTCTCTCTCTTCTTTTTTTCCTCTAGAAGGATTGGGTGCTGATTGGGTGTAGTTTACAGGTATGAGATGAAGAAGAGGGGGACACCGACTTTTATCGTTAAGTTTAGTAGTGCGCTTCAAGGGTGGTGTGTTTGTGGTGATTATTTCGTTTGGGCAAATGATGATGGTAAGTTTCCCCTGAACTGCCACCCTCACCCCCTGAAAAAGCTTCGTTCGTGTTGCAGTAGTTCTAAATTTCTTTTCCCTTTGGCGTAGTTATGAATATTCAACGGGTTTTTGACGCGAAAAATCCCGAGAAAACCCTTGGTCCTATAAAGACGATAATGTGTGGCAATGACCCTAGTGGAGCTAGGATGAGCCTCATTATGTTATACCCACAAAGTTCTGGGGCTGTTGGGTCGCCATTTTTGGCTATGGTCCGTAAGCAGATGTTTGAAGTTAGCCAGCTTCCTGAGTTAGTCTTACCTTTTCCCCTTAGTTCTGATCTGGGGAGTATGTGCTGACTGTATATACTAATGTACGTAGACCATTCAAATATAAATTGTCTGTCGTAGATGTGAGCTGCAGAAAGATTTTGTGGTCTCACACTATTAATGGCGGCACTCGCATAAACGTAGCTTTCAATGACAAAGTCCTCATATATACCAACAACCACTACGCCTATACGGGATCAACCGAACTCAGAGTACTCAATGCTCAAACAGGAAAAGAGATCTCCAGAGTACAGATTAGCATGAGTGGTAGACAATATATTCTGTCTGTTAAAGTCCACCCACGGCAAGAACTAGTTTTCGTCAGTATTTCTGATAGCGAATACAATACTCTGGTTCTTTGTATAAAAACCATGAGGTGGGTGGGTAAGATTAAGTTACCAGTTGTCTCTTTGACCGACGCACCCGGTATTCAGCCACTAGAAACGGGGGTATGGAATCTATGTTTTGACGACTTTGCGCCTACTGGCGCGGGAGGTCATGAGACTATCAGCATTTACGGCATTCATGACATCAACGATATGACACAAAAGGCTTGGATCATCCATACATTCGAGCTTCCGACAGATGAGATGATAGCATCTGAGTATCCGGAGGAAAACCAGCCATCGAACAACCATATCCCAGACCAAGAATGGATCAGGAACTGGAAAAGAAGACCAGTGGAGATCGTATTGTACAACAAAGAAGCTTCTACCTACTACGACTGGATACAATTAGAGTGCATCAACCTGAAAACCAAGCAAGTTGGCGATTACAACAGTTTATCGAATTCAAGAAACATCTTCATCCACACTACCAAAGAGGTTGTTGATGAATCCGACTCGGCAGAGGATTTCATGATCTCTGAGGTTCCTGAACAGGTTATTCATCCCGACTCTTACAAGTTCAGGACCTTTATGGGGAACACCAGGAGCGTAGTCAAGAAGTTGAAAAAGAACATGCCAAAGAGTACCCCGCCAGAGGAAATGAGGGAGCCACTAAATCTCTCTTTTGATAAACAGTCAGTGTGGCAAAATCTCGTTTTAAAAGAGAGGTATATGGTTGTCGGGCATATGTCGGAAAAATATTATATGAGTTTTGCGCCGAACTGGTAGTGGTGATTGTAGGGGGTTTTCAAGAACACCGTGGGGGGAGGGTTTCTTTTTTTTTTTCGCAGCGCTAAAATATATTTGTATTTCTTATATTTTAGTGGGTTATGTTATCTTTGTTATGTCTGGGGGTTATAGTATTTGGTTTTTTTTGGCTTTTATCTCCTTGGGAAGGTTAAGTGTTTATATGATAAATTAAACTATTTTTAATGGTTCTGGTTAGATACAATAGGTGTTCTGCTCTTTGGTGCGATTAGTTAATAGTCTTACCAGAGTAGCTTAGAGGTGATTCTATCGAAAGGTGAGACTTTAATCTATAGACGTACGTATTTAAGCATAGATCATCACTCGATGAAACTTGATCATTGGCCCGAGACTTTATATTTTGGTTGTTTTTTTAGCCCATTTTGTCCCCGACAATATCGATATCTAATATTGTATGGAGTGTAGATTTGTATTTCCATGGCTCCTTAAGTTAATCTTGTGACTACAAGAATGTTGCTCGTAAGAATAAGATATACTAACGTAGGTCTCGTGTAGGTCTGCTAGTTGTGTGATTAGCGGGGGCTTCCTTCTAAATAATATAATATGTAGGCACATTTCCACCCCCCCACCTATTCCCACGGCAGATAAGCTGCCATAGCGGGCTGGGCACGAGACGATATAATATCCGTAGTGCTATATATACGACTCGAGATAAAAAATCTTAATAAACTAATGTACAAATCTAACCCTACTCTAATTGATTAGTATACCCTAGGGTTTGTCAGGTGTCTTTAAGGCGCTCAAACACTTAAATTGTGAAACCCACACTCATAGTACTCTTACACACTAACCCGGATCGAGCTGTCTTTAAAACCAGGGACGACTAACTTGGCTCCTACACTTCCTTTTTACCAGACTATAAACCGTACTAAACCGTCTAAAAGTACAACTATTTCCCGATACTCAAACATACAATTTACAATCCACACCATGTCCACCCAACCACCACCACCACCACCGCTACCCAAGGTCCAACTCGAATCCATGGTCGACAGAGTCAAGAATACAATCAAAGCCCCTCTAACGATTCTCCAAGAAAGAAAAATCAAGAAAGAAGCCACCGCTGAACAAAATATTAGAATCAAAGCCACAAAAGAACAGAAGGAGGTAGATGCGAAACTTACTCCTGGTATCGTCGTGGGTTCTGGTGGCATTGTTGATGTTGATCTTTAGTTGGAGGAGTCGGTTTTTTGTTATCTTATTCGTTTTTTTTTTTTTTTTTTTTGGTTCGTTCTTTCGTTCTTGCTTTTTTAATCCTCTCTTGGCTCTTTTTTTCTCTTTCTTTCTTTCTTTTTTTAGGGCTTGAGCTAGTGGTGAAACTTCAAGGTGTGACTTTGGCGTAGGAGTATTTAATTTAATACTATGAAATTTAATATGACACGTGAGGATTTGAGCTGTAGTTTTTTTTGTTTTTTTTTTTGTGGTAATTGTGGAGAATTCTCCTTTATGCTCGATTCCCTCCTTTCTTCTCTTCACGCTAAATTCCCTACTTATTAGCCTACTCCCTTCCCGTGAGATCTTACCTAAGGACACTGGTTCAAATATCTCTTGTCTGAACTCTGATAGCCTATCGCAGTGACCTCTTAGAGTATCCATAACTAAATCATCAGACTTAACCACCTGTAGAAAGCGATGTTTCGTAACGCCCTGATAAACATTATTTAACGCCAGGCCAGTTTTTTTTTACCACCTGAAGACAGGAGGTTCGCACTCACAGAAGCATGTACAGTTGAGGAGTTAAAGTCAGCGCAATTATAGCTATATAGATACACTGAACCACCTAGTCAGCAGAACCAATAGAAAAAAATAAGCCGTTTTTAGGAACGTAGGGGTGCGAAAAAGGAGTTGAAAGTTCAAGACCACCCCTCCCCTTCCCCTCTTATTTAAAGTATTCTTCTAACTCAAGTAGACTCTATTCTAATGTAGGAATTTACCTGTTTCTAGAATATACACCTATTATCGTTTAATCCCCTCATAGGTGTTCAAAACTAACTTGAAATAATTCCTAAAATTTAATTAATAAACGTGATATAGCTATGCAATATACATACTAGCTTACACACCATACATAGCACCTAAACCCCTAATCTAGTATGAGAATTCCTATAGCCAAGTCAGCAGAACTTTGATGCATGGATTATCACTCGGTAGTTCCAAACTAAAGCTAGGGCCTACGCTTTCACTAGAGTATCTCACGAAGGCGCCGTTGGTGCAGGGGTAGCATAGTTGCCTTCCATTGAATACTTAATTAGGATTCGAGATAGCAACTGGGAAGGGTTCGAGTCCCTTACGGCGCATTGATTTTTTGGGTATAAATTTATCGTCATCAGCCTTTATTTATAGCTTTGACTGAGGGATACAAATAGCCAATAACTATGAACTACAAGTGCGGTAACTCTAGAACAAAGAACCCTACATAATTATAACTATGGGGTGATTATTTCAGCATTGTCTCTTATAGGTTCAATTCTCCGATAAGTATTTAGATAGGATATCCTTTTATGAAATTCACTTAAGTTTATGGACAGCAGTTGTATATTACACCTCCATAGTGCTATTGCCCATGTGAACTCCCGTGGGGATCGTCACGGGGTTCCCCCCGTAAATCCGCCTGAATTTACAAAACCTTAAAATACATAGTAATAATCAATAATCAAGCGAAGATATGTATACACCCCATGAGAAAACGTCTCCAGGCAGAAGGGGCAAAGTGAAAACAGAAATACTACGCAAAAGTAATAGTTATAAACTTCCCAATATACTTCCAAAAAACCAACTCCAATCACCATATCTCAAAGACTACATATAGACTGCCCAAATGGATTATCTAGAAATAAATTAAAGGGTCATAGCATAGAACCACAGGGGATCTAAAATACCTGTGGTCAAGCATTGTCGCTACTCACACCACCTTCCCTCTCTCGTATAGCTAGCTCTGCCTTCACTTGTTTCAGCTCCTTGAATTTCCTAAAGAACACTTTCATTGGTGTGTCTTCATCGCGATACCATTCATCCTCCTTCCGCTTTACCCTTTCAGCAATCTCTTCGCTCTTTGCTTTCTCCGAAGATGAAGAGGCTTTTTGCATACTGCGTTGCAGCTCTACCGAGAACAATCTCTCAGAGGATGTCTTTACACCAAAATATTCTTGTCTTCTTATATCAAGCTCTTTCTTTTGGTCATCGGTGAGCTTCTCATAGCCGGGCACATGGAGATGTCTTTTGCGGATACCGGAATACATTTCCGGCTCTGATGATGCTTGAGGTGGCCAAGATGGCTCAAAATCGTCGCCCTCACCTGGAGAAGCGATATCCAGGAAGCCAGCCATAGGGTCATCATTACTAAGCTCTAGATCTTCTTCGAGTGGCTCCTTAATTGTAAATTTAGGTGATGGTTCGCCTGGTGGCTTTGTAGGAGTTTTAACTTTCTCATACATCGCAACACAGGGGGGTGGGACGGAGGCTAAGCGACTACTGGTTTTGTCCGGAGATTCACTATTAGTTCGTGGTTTCTTTGTTGGTATGGAGATTTCCAAGGGTGGCGACTGAGGGCGCTTGCGAGTATTTAGCTGAGATGAATCTGAATCCATATCCTCATCAGACCCAACCGATAAATGTCTCGATACTGACGGCGAGCTCTGAATGTTAATGACCTCCGGCGAGGAATTACCCTTAGAGACCCCAGCTCCTAGTTCTTGACTTAAGCTCTCGTTTTCTAGGGAAGATGTGCTCCCTTGGAACAGATCCTCAAATTCATATGCACGCTCCGAACCCATAAATTCCCTCTTCTGTTCCTCTAGCATGCTTGAGACACGGTTGGCATTAGCCGCTGCACTGATCTCTTGGCTTTCAAAATCGATAGCCTTGAGAACCTTCCTAGCCTTCTCTGGCGCGGACTTAGGAAGTTTAAAAACTGGAGGGGGCTTGGATCGGATATCATCCTCTATTCTAGTCTCCTCCACTTCTGAAGTAGCAGGCACTTCAACCTCCATATGTTCGTGTTCTAGAAACTCACGTTGTAGCTGCTGCTGTGACATAACAAAGTCATCCGGAAGATCTACCGTATGGCTTTCTGATTCTAAAGGTGATGATACACGGTTGAGTGATACCACCTGACTTTCAGATGGACTCCCTCGGCTGGTAGTTGAACTTTGGACTATCCGAGGTGAAGTAGGTACTGTAGAGTTATGTAGCTCTTCTGTATTTGTTCCTGGTATACGTGTTATATCATCGGACCCATCCTCGAGATATCCTGGGCCAGTGCGTAACCTTGAAGCCGTAGGGCTTGAATCTCCCCCGCACACAACCTTCAACCCTTTGCGATATGGTGTTTCTTCGACCTGAATAGTTGGAGCAATACTGGCAGATGATGGAAGAGAGGGTGTGATGATATTTCTAGATTCCTGGCTGCCAGAAAGATTTAACACCTCTGGGGCGGATGAGGTTTGCAGCAATATGGCTGTGCTAAGGCTATCACCTAGGATTTTTGCTGCTTTTGTGTTAAAAAGCAATCATATTTTGAGATAAGAATAAAATTTTGCAGGAAAAGTACTCACCTTTTTGATCTTTAGATACAACCGTCTCGCTATTTATAATAGCTTGCGGGTCATCGACATCCATCGGTTCGGCCATGGGTAGTTCAACCGACGATTCGGGCACAGGTTCTAGGGCCTTATCTCTTTCTAAGTTTGGAGGAGACGTTTTATTATGTTCAGATGGGAGAAGGGACTCGACAATTTCGGAATTATTGGCTGGTTGAACAACACTCGGAGTGGGGCCCTCTTCTACAAAATCCGTAGGGCCATTCCCTAACTCAGGCACTCCTTCACTGTGTGAGTGATTACCTACACCCTTGATTTCTAGGGGAGATTCTTGAGTTTGGTTCACACCGGAAGAGCTTAACGAAGTAGACCCCATCATCTTCTGTACAGCAGCCCTAAAGCCACTACTGCCCACACCACCCCCGCCAGATTCAGGCGGTTTATCTGATGCATCGTCACCACTTTGTGCCCCGCTA
Source organism: Verpa conica (assembly GCA_033030425.1). Lineage (NCBI taxonomy): Eukaryota > Fungi > Ascomycota > Pezizomycetes > Pezizales > Morchellaceae > Verpa > Verpa conica. The sequence continues at coordinate 1,623,317 of JAUFSD010000007.1, read as the reverse complement.
TTATCATCCTCAGTCCCACCGTCAGTACCTCCCCTTGGTTCCTGTGCCCGCTTTTTCTGTTTCTCCCATAGCGCCACCTGCTGGGCTTTTAATATACTACCAAATATATCAACCCGTGTACGTCCATCCGGATTCACCACACCAACCGGAAGGCCAGGATCATTAATGAGCTCATGGATATCTTCATCTTCCGAAGACTCGTAGTCTTCGTTAGACACCTCTTCTGGTTCAGATTCAGAACGACGGCGTTTCCGAGCTATAGGCAACCTAAGTTTTTGACCAGCTTTTGCCATTCTTGAGGGTTCCTACACAAGTTTGTTAGAATAGTTGCAGAAAAATCAGGGGAATTAGCATACCACATTATTTGGGTCCACCGGTGCCTTCTTCGAGATCCCATTTGCTGCGCGTGTGACACGCTTACTCGTATCATTCAATTTATCTCCCAAGTCGCTGGGAGGAGAAGATTGAATACGTGAATTTTTACTCTCTCGCTCCTTGACTTCCCTTTGCATAGACGCTTGATCAGGTTGATATATACTCCCATCGGTGCTTTCAGGATTCCCCTGTCCATTAGCCTGTCCACTCCATCTCCCAGCACGCTGTGATGGTGAGGCAGGAGGCATGCTGCTATGTGGCGGCATCGCGTTCACATCTCTCACTGGAGATCTTTCGGGACTAGATGACCAAGTCAAGCTCGATGAAGAGGGTGATGATGGTAATTTAGGAGTAATAACAGCAGGCACGACGGCTTGAACATGAAGAGGTGGAGTACGTTCACGGGGTGGATGTGATTTTGGTATCAGCTGAGCCTTAGAAATAGCGTCGTAACCAGAGACGTGATGCATGTTTTTGTAGGGATACCAGGCTACGAATGAATGGTTAGTAAATTGCTAAAATAAGTTATTGTGCTAAGTCCTTTTGACTCCATTAATACAAAACAAAAAGAGATTTTATTATCCCCAAAAGTCGGGGACTGTATAACATATCCAAATCATCTGTTAAACATCATATGAAGAATGGGATAAGAGAATGATACAAAAACATTCAGATATGCCTAAATACAATACTTACAAAAAAATAGATGTAGGGAAGACAGCCATTATGGAACGACTTAGAAAATCACTTACATTCAGGCCGATCTAATATCTCTTGCTGGTCCTTGGGAATAATGGTCTCCTCCTTCGTAATCTCTCTCATACCTTGCCAACCCTCATGGATCGGAAGTCTTTTACCATTTCTTAAATTAACCGACCCTGAACCAGGTATAGAAGAGTCATCTAGTCTGTCTCGTTTCCGTTTATTCCGGTTGGCAGTTCCTTCGGATATGCCCTTTAATCTACCTGTCTTGACCGAACCAGCTGCAGTTCCTTCAGAATCTGACCCATCAGCATAGTTTATAAATCTTTGTTTTGTACTAAGACTTTTGGTTTGCTCGGCATTTTTCCTAGCTTGATGAGGTCTTGGGTCTTTTTTCTTTTCCAGGGATTTTCTGATGACCACCTGCGGTAAGTGGCCTATTGATCCAGAAGGGCTTTTAAGTGGGCTTGATGAAGGAGACTTTGCATGTGCTTCGCTTTTTGGACCTGCCTTTGTGGAAAAATCGAGATCATCATATGTGGTAGAAAAACTCGGGGGAGCTTGAGTTGCGAATGGTAGTTGCGAATCCTCCTGCGAGCTGATATCGCCGTCGTCCCCTATATCAGGCTGAGAGCGAATCTCGTCATCTGAACTGTACATGTCTTTCGGAGACTTTGATGGTCTAGATGAAACATCCTTGCGCGAAGAATTTCCCTGGGATGGACGATTGCCTTTCTGGTATTTATCACCCTTCCCTTTATCTTCTTGATGAGATGCTGTATTTGCACCAGCCGAAGGCCGACCAGTTTGCTTGAGGCTCACCGATATTTCGTCTTCAGAATATTCTTTCCTTGGTAAACCTGATAAAAGCTCTCTAATGTCTGTTCTTGAGGATATAACCACCGGCCTCCCAAAAGTAGATGAACCCTCTGAGCCAATAAGAGTAAAATCAGTAATAAAAAGCACTGGCTCTGGTATATGAAGAGCCTTGAAGTTGATGTCTGTATTCCCTGTATCAAAGTCCTTTGATACTGACTTACTACTCCCAATATTATCGTTCTGGGTACTGTTTTTGGCTCCCTTGTCTGTTTTCCGAGATGTTGTCTCACCCTCAGCTTGAGCTTGATGAGTGCCCCCCTTCCAGAACAAAACCCCATCAACTCCAAAAAAACAGATTTTATAAGAATTAACTTTAATTATACCCCCCTTCAATGCCGATAAACGCCTATTGGAACCCTCATAATTTGATCTGGCCTCGGAAGAGAACTTGCAGGTGATAAAAACACTTTTATCAGACAAGATGGCAGTGTAGGGGTCCTCGTAGGAAATAAACTATCCATCAAAATGGCAGAATGTTAGAAGCTGAGCCGAACTAACTCCAGGAGAAAAAGGATAGATTTGTTCGTAGCAAATGATAGAATCAGGTATTCTAGTTTTCCACAAGAGATTTACTTCGATACGGTTGAACGAAAGTTATGTTTGGTGATCATCATATGTATAGGTATCATAGCTATAGATTCAAGGGAATAAAATGGGTACCGGAGAAGGTTAAGGAAGCTTACTTGGAGAACCTGCAGCGGTTTGCTCTTACGACCAGGGAGTTGCAGTTCCCCCAGTGGGCCGATGGTACTGAAGGCCTCGCTGCCTTGGAAAGACCCCCGATCCCGTTTTTCAAGAGCGCTGGCTAGCTCCGTGCAAACCACCGCCGATACCCAGGGATTCCGCAGATAATTGGACATTGAGGATGATTGTTTGACGTTATGAAACTATCTCATCTCTTAGTCCTGCAGTGTAATAGAATTAGTCGTGAAAGGAAAACGCGTCGTCCGTTCCGGAATGTACGCACGCGTCGGGTTGTTGAAGTAGCGGCTCGCGCTAGTTAGCACACAAAGAAACTGAATACCGCCGCCAGAAATGCCGAGTATAGGAAGTTTAGAAAGAAACTCGTCGGAGATCAATGTTTTTTTTGCAGGGTAGTCAATCACCTATGCTGACATGTCGTCCGTTAATTGATTAGTCCCGTGACCTTCAGACCTGCGCCAATAACTAAAGTAGCTAGCGCGGGGTCTACCGCATAAGCGAGAGGTACCGGCACATATGATTATGTCAGCTTTGTGATAGGTGAGCTTTGTCCAGGAAAGCAAGGAGCCGTCAGGTGCAGCTGCATCCAACCTCACGCCAATAGATAGCTGCCTAGGAATAATTGCCCGTGATTCGCCCTGCAGAGGAAGCATGGTATTCAAACTCTTTTTTTAAGTGGTGGTGATTTTCTTATGATATGCTACCTACTAGGGCAACATCCCAGCCATCATATCCTTGTTCCACTATCGTCACAGTACGTTTCGCCAGCTCCAGAACTTTGCTCAGTGGTTACATATACCCGCGAGTAGTCGAGTCAGACCCAGCTGTTTAGGTTCGCGGCTACAATCGAGGAGTTTTACGGCTACCGTGAAAATACTACGGGATTCTAAACCCTTACCACGACTTGCTTAACCCATCCACCGAGCAGCCAAGTGAGCTTGCCTACCCCTCTTCGCACTTACTCGTGTCTACACTTGAATACCCAAGGAATATCGTTCTCAATCTTATTTACTCATACTGTGATCACAACAAGCAAGCCCAAAGGCTTGCATCTAAACCTTGAATGTTTTCCTTCCGACGGGCAGAGGCGACGGACCCGCAAACAGCCTCATCTATCCCGGACCATGTTATAGAACGTCCACGACGTGGCTCAGTGATGTCGCTATCCCAAACCTTATATTCACTGGACTCAACTCCCCCGCCACCAGCAGACTTAGAGCAAATACACGCCTCTTCATCTCAAACTCCTGGACTTACATCCTTTTCCCTCGCATCCCCACCTAGCGGATCTACAGAACAGTTATCGCTCAACAAGCTATACTCACGGGTCAAGCGTGTTGCCTCGGCAGTCAGGGATGTTGTTACTGTTCCTGGAAGGGATGGAGGCGGAATCTCAAGGATGTCGCTTGGTTCGATAAGAAGTGACAGATACCAAGGCCATGCGGACAGCAGAGATTCATTCATGTCTTCAGTGACGGTCGATTCCGAAGACTCAAACTACCCAACAATGCCTACGTCACCATTATCACCTATAAAGTCCCATTTTAGCAAATACCCAAGAACCGACTCCCCATCATCTCTCCAGTCAACATCTAGAGTATCGAGTAATAACTCCATGACAAGTACAGCTATGGGGGATTATGCACCCCCGGCCGCATTGAGAAAAGTTAACCTTCGAGCTTCAAACTCAGGAGCGCCTGGTCCCTCGCTGGCACAAGTAACTGTATTTAGAGATGGAGATGGCTCCGAGTTTGTTTCACTCACCAGTCCAGGGCTAGGTGTGAAAGGGATGTCAGATGTCAGCCGAAAAGATAGTGCCGCTACCCTACAAAACTCGGCAAAGGAAAAGGCAGTGGAGAAGTCAACTGTGAATGCACTTTTAGGAGCAACCGGAACAATAGTGGGTGGGACAGTTGGGTACCCGCCTATACCCGTAAATAAAATAGCCCAGGGTAAAAATAGTGCAAGAGCAGAAGATGATGATGAGGGGTTCGACAGTTCGACGTCGGAGGGCGAGGGTGCTATTAGCGATAGCAGCGATGATGATGTGGTCTTGCTGAATTCCAGGTTGCCGGGCGGCCATAATAGTAGCAAACCTGGAACATATGGAAGTAAGGCATCTCAGTCAATAAAAGTTGCTGGGTTTTCACCTGAGAACCAGCCAGCTTCAATTCAAAGGTCCTCAAGTAAAGATGCACCTGCACCGCTCAATATCAATAACTCTAATCATTTGCCACCTCCTACAACTAGTAACGATGTAGTTAGCGGGGCACTATTAGAGTCAAATGGTGTCCCTTATGTGAACAGCATCCTTTCGTCACCGGTTACAAGTCCAACTGCAGTCGCCAAATCAGTTATGAGCTTACCGCCACAAGAGAGCATAAGTTCACCGACATTACACCAACAAATACAAACAAATATTTCTGGGAAACTCTCTTTGCCACCACCAAATTCCCCCATGACTGGGGAAACTACGAAGAAAAAACGGCCACCGCCACCAATACCACGAATCAGTACAGACCAAGCCAACCTTCTTCCAGGATTCTCTATTACTCGTGAAGAAAGCTCAGAGTCAGGGTCCAGTCAAGACGCAACATCAACAGCTGATATCGGAAAACGTAGTGGGGGCTCTTCGATCTACCAATACCGGGAAGGCTTCCAAGACGGAATGGTCAATGGGGGAAATACAGGTCCTAATGGTGGAATAGGAACAGGAAATTCGGAAGCTGTTAGCAAAGCTTTGAGGCAGTTGAGGATGGGAAATCTAACTAGCGACTTCTGGATGAAAGATGAAGTCTGCAAAGAATGTTTTTTGTGTGCGAATACATTTGGGGTCTTCCGAAGAAAACATCATTGTCGTAAGTTTCAACCTTGATTCACTTTTTGCGGGGGTGGATATCGGACAAACTATATTTATGAAACTTGCTTGTTACTTGTCCCTATACATCTAGCTATTTCCCTAGAGATAAATATTACAAAAAAATCACTAATAACACTTTTAATAGGGCTTTGTGGTCAAATATTTTGTTCAAAATGCACAACCTTAATATCTGGGGATAGATTTCAGCACCAGGGGTCCATGCGAGTCTGCAGCCCATGTCTTGAAATCGTGAATGAATATCAGGATGAGTCAGAATCAGAAGACGATTTCTCGCCATCATCTGTGTTTCATATCCACCAGCCAATTGATCAACGGAACGAAATGCAGTCTGGCCCCGGAAGCTTAGTTGGTACCCCAATAGGAGATCCAATGACACCCGGTTTCAGCATGCCCAGAGATGCACGCCCCGCAACTACACCACTAATGGCTATCCCAGCGTCTAGAATTACTGCTGGTAGTAACCCGAATCGACGCTCCCAAATCCTTGAAATCAACCCTGAGATACCATCCCCCCCCCGGCCTCCCTCTTCGCGGTCTGGGAAGTCACCCATGTCATTTTCTAGGCCACTTACTGCAAATGCGTTAAAGCTTCCTCAACATGGTCATTCACACTCCCATTCACATTCACATCACCATCACAAGCATCAAAATTCCCGCTCCCATCGATGGTTTCCAGCTGCAAATGCCAATGAACGCGCGCCTTTCCATCGAAATTTGGCGGATGAACTTGGATTACAAGGGACCCTCCCAGCGTTTCATTCGGATAGCATCATTGATCCCGATCTAGCACCGTACATGAGTGATGATGCCGGTGATGATGAAGAAATGAGTATATTTGCAACTATTGCGCCAAAATACGGGGAAGCCTTTGGAAACCTTTTCTCGACTTCTGCAACGGGTTCGCAGAGTGGTCAAGCAGGTCTGTCTGGAGCCTTCAATGGGACTGGGTCTACAAGGTCGAAGATCCGAAAGGCCGCAAGTATTAATGGAATCAATGCGATGTTAAACGCTGGTGGTGGGAGTGATAGTGGTAAGAATGGGCTGCTGCTCCCCACAAGGTCCTCCAGAAAACGCAACTCAAGCTTCCTTGGAAGTATTCAGCCACGACCAGTTACTAGAGGCAAGGGCCATCGCAATCTCATGCGATCACTGGTGGGAAGCGTGAGCGATTCTTCGGCATTTGGTGGACCCGGGAACAACGCCATGCCTTCCCCACGAACCTCAAGAAGTGCGTCAATGAGAGGACCTTTAGCACCGTCTATCGAGCTCAACACAGCAAGTCTTCAGCATGTCCGGACACTTCTCCGCCAGTTGCTTAGTGATGCAAATATCAAAGAGGTGGAAAAGTGGGAGCGAGCACTTATGCCTATCCTGCTCAAGAGCACTGATGACCTAAACCCTGATATCCGTGATGGTGATGACATAGATATTCGGCATTATGTTAAGGTTAAGAGAATTCCAGGTGGAAATCCCGGTGACACAAACTATGTTTCTGGCGTCGTATTTACAAAGAACCTGGCGTTAAAGAGTATGCCACGAAGCCTATCTCACCCGAGGATAGTCGTTGTTACTTTTCCAATTGAGTATCAGCGGCATCAACAGCAGCTCATGAGTCTCGAGCCAGTTATTGCACAAGAGAAAGACTATCTCCAGAAAATGGTCGCTCGTATCACTTCGCTAAAACCAACGTTACTTCTAGTCGAGAAAAATATCTCCGGTGTTGCTTTACAGCTTCTCTCACAGGCGAATGTAGCAACAACACATCTTGTGAAACCATCAGTTATCGAGGCTGTGGCGCGATGTGCAAAGGCAGATATTTGTTCGTCGGTGGACAAACTACTACTACACAATTTCCGAGTTGGCCGGTGTGCTTCATTTGACGTCAAGACATTTGTGCACGACGACATCCCAGGAAGGAAAAAGACGTTTATGTACCTCTCTGGTTGCCCAAAGGAGCTAGGCTGCACAATTGTGTTAAGGGGAGGTGATATGGAAACTCTCGCTGTCGTCAAGCAAATCACAGAGCTAATGGTTTACGTCGTTTACAACTTAAAACTCGAGACTTGTTTGATGAGAGATGAGTTTGTGAATATCCCTTCATCTACCAGCCACACGCCAGTTACTGTTTCTACAAATGTCCCGAAAACGGATATCCCAATTGCTACTCCGCTACCTAACGACCCAGAAGAGACATCTTTGTCAGAAGAGGCCTTAGAGATATTAAGTCAAGAAAAAATCTCGGAAAAACCGTCGACCTCTAGATTGGAGAAAGCCGAGTCTTTAGCAGGTGGAGTACCGGATGATATTCCCATGCCGACGTACTACGAGGATATGGTGAGGAATCATGAGACAAAAGTTCTTTCCGCATCACCATTTGTCAAGTATATGCAGCCATACCTTCTAATGCGTGCGAGGGAATTGGAAAGAAAACTTGTGTATCTGAAGAGATTGAGGGATAGTCAAGTGGCTGAGGAAGATGAGGAGACTGAGTCCAATGAAAGAGTAGGAGAGTTCGAGGAACATATTGAGAATGAGAAATCTGCCGATCCAAATAAAGTGATCGAGAAGTTCGAGTTGATTCAGCCAGAGATGGTGGATGCAAATGTCAAGAATGGAACGAAGAAGATGATGGAGGTATTGCGCGCCATTCACGATGCCGAATACGACAAGGCATATCACGTCTACGAGACTCAAAAAAAACAGTGGGAGAACTATTTAACTCAGTATGACGATTTGTTTGACCCTTACGCCCACCAGAATATCGCAATTCTTTACAGCTTGGTATGCACCTTAACCACTGTCCCATGTGAAGGACCAGAGATCCGCAGGTTGGAGTTCTATTTCCAGGGCATGGACTGGCCACTTGGGAAATCTGATTGCACCTTGGGGCAGTATGTTGAGCTTCTCTGCGATACTGCGAATAAGAGGTGTGAGTCGGATACTTGTGACAAGGAGATGGTTGACCACCACCGATCCTATGTTCATGGCCAGGCACGAGTCAGTGTTCTAGTAAGCGATAAGATGGCATGCCCCATCCAAGGGATGCAGGATACAATCCTCATGTGGAGCTACTGCAAAGTCTGTCCAAACACCAATACACCCGCCATTCCGATGTCTGAGAGTACTTGGAAATATTCCTTTGGTAAATATCTTGAGCTTGCCTTCTGGAGTTCTGAAATGAAGCTGAAGGCTGGAAATTGTCCACACGATTTGAATCGCGATCACGTTAGGTGTTTTGGTTATCGAGGCTTGACTGTGGTTTTTCAGTATGATCCGATTGACCTATTGGAGATTGTGGTTCCCCGTACAAAAATTACGTATAAGCCAGAGATCGATTTACGGATCAAGAATGAACAGTACTTGCAGCATGAGGAAAGGGCGAACCGTTTCTTCTCATCAGTCAAATCCCGTCTAAGAAGCATCAATATCGATTCCGTAACACCCAATAAAATCGAAGCCTGTAAAGCAGAGATTGAAACCCTCACCACACAAGCAGAGGACGAGCACAGCTGGTTGATTAAGAAGCTCCAAGAGAAGTATAACAAGTCGAAGTACTTTGAGATCATACCTCTAAATCGGGCCTTGCGAGCCCTGCAAGAGAGAGTGGTCGATTGGGACGCAAGGTTCAGTGCCTTCGATAATAATTATTTCCCCTCAGAAAAGGATATCCGTAGGTTGGCAACGCTACAGCTCAAGAAAATCTTTATCGATAATTCTTCAACGCCTAATCTACCGTCTGAAGAACGTACGCAGACGCCTGAAAAAGAGGAGATCGGTAAAGCTGCCTCTACTATCGATGGGACTATAGAACTAGCTACTTCTCCGGCTGAGATGTTATCCAAGCAGGCGCATGATGTTCTTGCCTCGGTGGTTGAGGATGATATTGAGAGTAGCAAAGAGAAGTCGGCTAAAAACGAGAAGGAGGAAAATGCTGAGGATAACGAGGATGCGTCTAGCATTAATACCGTCACTCCAGAGCCAATGTCTAGGCAAGAAGGACTTAGTCAATTCGAATCTATAGACGATTTAACTCCTAGACAAGAAACCTCTCTTGAGCAAGCGACTCTAAAACCTACGACGCCGGAGCCATCCGCACCAAATAGCCCTACAGTTCCCATCCACCCCAAGGTTAGATCCAGTCCAGCGCTTGTAGAATCAGAGGGCGCAAAATCAGATGGGGATACGCCAAACGAATCCGTAAAGAATCCTGGCCCTCGGACATCTCTCGAACGACTATCCCTTGAGCGCGAGCGACCACCTATTAGTAACACATCTTCAATTCCAAGACTGGTAGATACAAGGCGAAAGCTGGCAGCACCCCCTCTCAACCGAACACAATCTACCCCACATGTGCCCCAACGAAAGAATTCAGAAGCAACTCCGTCAGGGTTGAGGCCCTTAACGCAGGCACAAACCTTTTCGATCAAAAAACCCACAGTGACGGAAACCCTTCGCAAACAAAACGCAGAAAAAGCAAAGGCTGATAAGAAGATGGAAAGATATCGGTTGACCTCTCTCTCTAAGAAACCTCCTCAAATTAAGGAAACCCAAATCCCCCGATCAGTTCCTGGACCTCCGAAACGCAAGGAAAACACTAAGGTTTCAACCTGGGCAAAGCACTTCGACCAGCTGAGCAGAGAGTTCGAGAAAGAGAGGGCTAGAGAGAAACGTCTATCTGCAGCCAAAAGGACTAGGGCACTTCCCGTAGCAACTTCAAGGCCTATAGTAGAAGTCTACCGCAACGTCAGAGAAGCCGTTGAGGAAGTCTCTGATGAGGAACCACCTGAGCCCATTCCTCCTAGTCGAGAGACCAGCAACATGACTGAGAGCACGGATTCGACGATCCAGGCCGATTCTCCACAAGAGTTTTCGCCATCTGAAGTTACGATAACCCCGGATGAACCCATTGGAGAGCAAATAGAAGATATTACACGACCTGACCGCTTGATACAATCCGACGTTGACGTGAGTGATGGTGAACTTTCCACCGCAAGCGATCACGAAGCCATCCAGCCTCCAATTATAGACGTGTTACCGCCAAATCCAGATACTCCATTAATACCTAAACACGAGAAATCTGCCTGGATGAAAATGCTTTCAAACTTCTGGGCTGAGCGCTCAGCCAGTGGATGGTCTTCACTCGAGTATCCTCTGTACGTTCTGGCCTGTGTTTTTTTTTACCGATAATTATTCAGAGCCTTCATTACTGACTTTAGGAATACAGTCATCCAACAGATCATGTTTTTAATGACTCTGACGTCATCGTTCGTGAAGATGAACCCAGCTCTCTCATTGCATTTGCTCTCAGCTGCGAGGACTATTCTAGGAAGCTTGATGCGATTCGTAGTGCTGATGAAGGTCCAAAGAATTCTGAAGACTGCGCCCGGCCTACTTCGTTTAATGCGGATGAACATCCTGAACTCGAAAGATCACTGCTCAGAACTACAGGAACACATCTTAAATATCGTACGTCTCCACCTCTAGTCTCCTTTTTCTAATTCGTACTAAAAAATATAATTTTATGACGAACAGAGTTTCAAGAGGGTTCTGCAAAGATGTTCTGCAAGATCTTCTTCGCAGAACAGTTCGATGCACTGAGAAGGAACTGCGGTGTTGCTGATCGATACGTTGAATCTTTGTCGCGGTGCATCAAATGGGACTCGAAAGGGGGTAAGACCAAGTCGGTTTTCCTAAAGACACAGGATGAGAGGTTTGTATTAAAGGCTTTGGCACCAATTGAAACGGCTGCGTTTATCAAATTTGCACCCGCATATTTCCAATTTATGGCAGAGGCTTTCTTCCATGAGGTGAGTTAGTTGAGAGCTCGCTGTCAAGTGATGGCTACTAATGAGAAGTAGCTTCCGACTGTCATTGCCAAGATGCTGGGATTCTACCAGATCATGATCAAGAACCCAACGACGGGAATAGAAATAAAGTGGGATGTTTTGGTGATGGAAAATCTCTTTTATGACCGAAAAACTACTAGAGTAAGCACTTGCAGAAACCCTCACTGGTCACTTACTTACCCCTATATCAGATTTTTGACCTCAAGGGCTCGATGCGCAATCGATATACCCAGTCAACTGGTGATCAAAATGAGGTCCTTCTCGACGAAAACATGATCGAATTCATTTACGAGTCGCCACTCTTCGTGAGAGAACACTCGAAGAAATTGCTACGAGCATCTCTGTGGAACGATACCCTCTTCCTATCAAGGCAAAATGTGATGGATTACTCGCTGATGATCGGAATCGATGAGGTCAGAAAAGAGCTTTGCGTGGGCATCATTGGTACGTTACAGAATCTGCAAGAAATCTTAACCTTCCTGTAGCCTTGTCTGACAGCTCCCACTAGACTGCATACGTACATTCACGTGGGACAAGAAACTTGAGAGTTGGGTGAAGGAGAAAGGCTTTGCTGGGGGTGGAAACAAAAAGCCAACGGTGACTAGTCCGAGAGAGTACAAACACCGATTTCGCGAGGCTATGGAAAGATATGTTCTAGAAGCGCCAAGGTTTGCATGTTCCTAAATGTTCTTATTATGTGCGCAAGGCTCACAGGTGGCAAACGAATAACCGATCAGCTGCTGGCATTTGTTTCGCATGAATTACATGGGAGCGATTCCTGTCCGACTTCACCACCCACAAGATACTAAAGAATCCCCTGGCTTGGAGCAGAATAGAGAAGATAATAATTTAAGGGTACTTGAGGCGAAATAGGGCGAACTCTTATTTTTGGATAGTTTAGGTCGTACCGTCTAGGTTGCATTATTACATCTTGTAAAGCTGGCGTTTTGGTAAGGCGAAAGTCTTGGGAAACATTTCGCGCTCGTGGATTTGCTGTTTTTTTTTTTACCTGTAAATTACTATGAGGGCAGTAGGCCAACTATTATCAACGACTATGTAATCTTGTTGCGATGTACAAATCCTTTGTTCGCTATGACTCCTTAAAACGTTCAGCTCTCAGCTCAGGTTGTGTTGGCGCCTACTCAGCCACGGTTGAGGTGCTGCCTACCATCCAGTCAGCGTAGGCAACCATAAACACCAAGCCCCATTTACTCACTGAGTGCGAACTGGAAAGTATTCGGAAAAGTTGAATCGGTGTTTCCAGAATTCGAATCTGGATTAAGGGGTTATGCAAATCTACAGCCTTGCAGTCATGTTGGGTACATGTAGTTGCGGGAGTGCATCCGCAAGTGCAGTAATAGCTGCAGGAACAAAGTAGGTACACTGCGGTGCGTTCTTAATTTTGACAGTTCGTGGGTATTCAAAAGCCCCATCCCGTTTGCATGGTTGCCAATGGGCCCCATTCCTCACTCGCTTACCAGCTTGTCTACGCCGGGAAGGGGAGCTTAAGGCTGCTATCGACAATGCCACATTATGACGATAGTGTGTCCCGCAGCGACTGAGTCGTCTTGATCTTCAGTGCAATTTTGCACACCAGCCCGCACGATGTTCGCACGCGCTCAGGCTCGCAAGATGCCCAAGCCCCCATCTGGTGTGCGCACTCCCCCAAAGAGGTGAGGAGTAGTGAATATCAATCTGATATAAGAGGCGTAGTTCGTTTCTACCAAGGAAGCTTCTCTCTATATCCCTCTGACTCTTCATTCACATCTTATATAAGATCCTCAGTAAAGCTCAGTATCCAGCTGCCTCACCACCAACCTGCTTATTGACCCTTGATACCTTCTGTCTCCTCTTGACTATCCCCAGGCACCTTTCCTGACTATCTTCGGGCATCTTATCCAAAACTCCTTCTTGATATCTACCAACTCTTGATATCCACCCCCCCCCCTCTTGACATCTACCACCCCTCCCAAGAAAAAGAAAAACCCCAACCACAATGTCCAGCTACAACACCGTCGTCATCCAAGCTGATAACAGCTACCCTCCTTCATCTGCTGCTCCCAATTCGTCCTCAGACTCATACCCGTCTTCAGCAGCATCTTCATACACCGCAACCTCCTCCTCTTCTTCCCGCCAGAGCTATATCTCCAGCACCACCTCTCACTCCCGTTCGGCTTCCCGCTCCGCACAAATATCCCACAGCGCCACAAAGCCTGCACAAGTGATCGGAGAGCTCCCATACGGAAGACAGGAGTTCGTATACACTGGCCGACCTCAGGGCGGCAACCCGAATGGTGGACCCAAGCGATACGAAAATGGATACATGCGCGTGACAACAAAATCAGCCATCGTCCATAACAGTGGTGGCCTCTCGACGGGCGTTAACTCTGTCCTTTTGAGTCCGGAGTTTGGGAATGGTCAGGAGCATGAGAACCACTGTAGAGAAAGATCGAGATATAGCGACAACCAAGGACTTTGCTTCTGTGAGTCGAGAAATTAAGGAGATGTTTTTCTCGCTTTTTTTTTTTTTTTTTTTTTCCCTGGAGATCGTTGGGTTTTGAGTAGTTCTGGTTTTTTTTAAAAAAAAAACACAATAGGCGGAGATGGAAGGGGGGGGTATTGTGACCTTTTTTTTCTTTCTTTCTTTCCTTCTCCCTTGCTTTCTTTCTTCTCTAGGTGTATTTTTGGGTCGGTTTTTTTTTTGTATTACTATTTTTATTTCTGGGTTCTTTATAGTTTCTTTGCTCCCTTTAGGCTTGGTGCATGTTGTTTTGTTTTGTTCCCTGTCTTTTTTTTTTTTTTTTGGTTTGTTTTTTTCCCCTTTTTTATCTTTCATCTTTAGGGTAGCATCTTTGATCATTAGCTTGTAGTGTGTTTTTTTTTATCTTCTTTTATTTATTTTTTATTTATTTTATTTCTTGTTTTCGCTTTTTGGGAACTTGCCTTTTTTTCTTTCTTCTCTTTTTCTTTTTTTTTCTTTTCATACTCTCTCGGTCTTTTTTTCTCTCTCTTGTAGCGTTAAAAAGAGGCTCAGAGCTGGAACGGTACGATAGGAGAATATCACTAGAATGGAAAAAAAAAACTTGATGGTATCTAAAACTCATATAAAGATAAGCTCATGATGAAACTTTTTTTTTTAAAACAAAAAGGGACCAAAAACCACAAACAAAGTTGGATTACAAAGCTCATCCCCAGATATAAAAAAAAGGAGGGGGGGGAAGAAGCCAAAAAAAAAAAATACAAGCGTGAGCTGAAAAAAAGAGTGTAACTACCAATCACAACTCAAGAACCATCTCTCAAAAGAACCATGAGCAGTTCATTAAAGCGGTGTTTACTGCCCATGGTATCACAGGCGTTAACGTCTCCACCGAAGGTTTCGAGGTGTATCCTGAAGAATAGGTAGATGATCGAATCTTTCCAGTCCCGACGATTCTGTGCCTTATGCAGGGACATCTTGTGTATGTGTGATGGGCCAAACAGTCGGGTAAGGGAAGACGGCAAGGTAGACATCTGACAACGCCATAAGTAAACCGAGCTTTTGATTTTTTTTTTTTTTTTTCCTTCCTTCTTCTCCCCACCTTTACTTTCTTTCTTTCTTTCTTTCTTTTCTTGTTTGCTTGGTTTGAGAAAAAAAAAAAAAAAAAAAAAGTCTTCTCAAATCCTTTGGACAGCGCGCACTAGTATGTAACGGACCAAAAACGACATCGGACGGACGGGCAATGCAGCGCAACATCCGTTTGTTTTTGTTGGCTGCGTGCGTGCGTGCGCGCGCAGTCAGTTCGCACTAGACTTGGAGGTTCTGGTTGGTATTGTCAGTACAACACAGCACGCAGTTGAACATAGCCCCCGGCCCCCCCAAAGAAAGAGAAGGGGAAGAAAAAATCACCATCACTAGTATTATTTAATGACCTATGAAAACATTTTATTGTTCAAAAAAAAAAAAAAAAACGCCTTGTAGCTGTCAAGCGCATGTAGTTGCGATGTCCGGAAATTCCAGTCGGACAGGTCTGAGCTGTAAGGGACGGATAGGATGATGAGGTAGAGTAAGTAAGTAACTCTCTCTCTCTCTACTCTGGGTAAAAGGACCAAGCCTTTCTAGTAGGTATGTACTTTTGCCAACAAAACTCACAGACGGACACTAAGAATGTGCGGGAATCGAACCGGTTCGGCAGTAGCCGAATAAATACAGGAAAGAAAGAAAGAAAGAAAAGAAAAAACCCTTCCTTCCATGATTCGAAAATCTCAAACGCACGGTCCGGATGGCGGGGTCCCATCCCTTCGGGAATCGTTGTCTTCTTACAGGGGGTTCTTTACGAACCGCATTCTCGCGAAACCTATCAACCCGAGCCCTATCGCAGCTGACTCTTTCGACCTTTCTCTTCTCTTTAGCTTACCTTAACTTAACTAGCATATATATCTCTGTGCCATACATCTCTCTTTCTCTACCTTCTAATCTAGCCCGCTCGGCTACAGTCTTGGATAAATCAACCCCCCCCCTCCCTCCAATTCCATCTTACCGAATTTTGCTACCGAGACTATCCTCGGAAATAACAACCTTCCATTGGGGGGTGGAGGAGGGATGGTGAACAGAAACTTAGAATCTAGTATGGTGTTTTTATCATACGTTACTATGAGCGGTAGAAATGCAGGTTACCTACGGGTAATTTGCATGGATTTGTGGTGTTGCGGAAAGAGGCTCTATTATTCACTCGGAGCCCGGACAATAGTTACTTCCGGCAAACACCGCGAAAGCCCTTTCCCACACCCCCCCCCTACCTCTTCTCTTACTTGCACGGCAAATGTTGTCGGGACTACACACCCTTTACATAACCACAAAAACTATACGTATTTCCGCTGAGTGAGAAATATATGTATTGAATCGATCTATAATCAATCAATTCATTTCAATGGTTTCAGGTCTCTAGGTGAGCTCACAAAAGAGCCCGTAATTAACCGAGGTGGGGGTTAAGGCTTACATATAGTAATAGAGAGAGAGAGAGAGAGCAGATCGAGTGATAATTGGGCATGCACTTATTCATACATACACCAGTCTTAGACACACGCCCACTTTAAAGTATAGTGGGCAAAACAAAAATGGCAACGATCGTAGCGGCACTCGGCCCACGGGCAAAGCTGGCGAAAGAGAAACTAGAGTTTCAAGATTGACATTCTGGGGAAAACAATAAGGTTTTGCGGGGTATTGATGGGGTTTTTCAATTACTGAACGGGCTTTCCAGGAACTGGATCTCGAATGGCGAGACTTTCCATGGTGAAGACGAGAACTAAAAGCCATAGCAGTGGGCCGATTATAGACTAATACAAGCTTTACTGACATGCGCCTAGTAATCTTCTGCTCCAGCGCAACCATGACGCAACCCCTTTGGGCGATGCCGTATTTCCGGGCGAATTGATTATTACTCTTCCACAGCTAATACGCTCTGACATCTAGTACACATGAGTGTTTTCAAGGATCAAGCCGGCTTTCCGCGCGGACGAGGGGATATGTTGGTATACTGGGCCTAGTGATTCTGGAGGTATCCCCAAATATGGAGGTAGACGGCAGGGGATTTACTATCTCCGCATTTTACTCCACACGCCCGGACGGGACGCTAAATCTCCCCTAAATTTTGTTTATTCTGTTGGTTAATCGATCGAAGCCTGAAAGGGAGTGATAGGGAGTGATAGGGAGGCGGTGTGTGGACGCCTTCTGCCCTCCAATATATATATCTGCTTCCCAAACCCATCAACTCTGATCTTCACCAACGCACTCAGACAATCCGCAAAACCCATAACTTGCAACCCTTCTCTAGCAAACAATGTCGGCCCCTACAGATACCACACACGATAGCAGCCATAAGCAGTCGAGTGATCTTGAAAGCTACGGTGCTCGGCATCAGAACGGCGCAAACGGCTTTGGTCATGGGGTTGCTCTTAATGGAGCTGTTGTTGACGGTACTATGCTTCCGGCATTCGGTGGTGCTTTCCAGCCCGGTCCTTACAAGCCCAGCTTCCGAAAGTTCGCCAACCCGGCGCCGTTGGGTCTTTGCGCTTTTGCATTGACAACCTTCGTCCTCTCTCTTGTAAATGCGAATACCAGAGGCGTTGCCGTTCCTAACATTGTCGTCGGCTTGGCTTATGCTTATGGTGGTTTGATCCAGCTTCTTGCTGGTATGTGGGAGATGGCTGTCGGAAGTAAGTGAATGATTACATATCAACTTATTTAAATTGGAGTTTTGACTCACATAAACCTTAGACACTTTCGGAGCTACCGCGCTTTCATCCTATGGTGGTTTCTGGATTAGTTATGCAATGATTGAAACTGGCGGGTTCGGCATTGCAGCTGCTTATGAAGATACCGCGGCACTGCACTCCGCGCTTGGATTCTACCTTATCGCGTAAGTTTCACCACCGGTAAAAGAGACCCAAACAATCAAAAAAATTAATCATCTTCATCCGTAGTTGGTTCATCTTCACAACAATCCTCCTCTTCTGCACCCTGAAGTCAACCCTTGCTTTCTTCAGCTTGTTCTTCTTCCTCGACATCACCTTCTTGCTCCTTGCCATCTCCCACTTCAACCTTGTCGACGGTGCCACAAATCTCCCCGTTGAGAAGGCTGCCGGTATCTTTGGTCTCATTACTGCTTTCATCGCCTGGTGGAACGCCCTTGCGGGTATCGCCGAGAGCTCCAACAGCTTCTTCACAATTCCTGTAAGTTACCGCCCCATGAGTCCTGATAATCAATTCCATGCTAATGACCGGTATAGGTTGTTCATTTCCCCTGGAGCGAGAAAGTCAAGGCCGAGAGGAGAGCATCCAAGACCGAATAAGTATGCCTTAAATATTTGGGAGGTGTATCTGGTTTTTGTTTTTTTAATGCGGGGATCGGATTTTTTATGAGCTATTGTTTTTTAAAAAAAAAGCGGAGGTGGTCGCGCGTTCTTTTCTTTTTTTGATTCCCTGTTCGCTTTAGACGACTTAATACCTTCCACGGATTTTTGTAATGAGAGTGACATTAAAGACTTGTATGTTTGTTACCTAAATCTTTTTAGACCCCATCATGCGTCTTTGATATAGTTGATATATCTCTTTTAAAAAAAGTTCAACCGTAAAACACAATGTCTTACATCTGTCTTGGTGCATTAGTGTCACCTAAAGGGAGTTCGTAATACCGCCCTGCCAACAAACCCATGGCTCGGATCAATGATTGTCCTACTGCCTGGACCTTCCGGAATAAGTCAGCCATCTAGAACGCTTGTTGAAACCTTTGTAGGAGGAAGGGGTTAACTTTACATACGTAGAACTTTCTATTTCGGTTTTCGAACAGTCGCACACCTACATGGACACAGAGGCAACTCCACACTTATGCCATGTTGAGATGCCGATACCCATTGAGCCCTTACCGGGGGGGTAAGAGAGAGGGGGGGACTACCCCAGCTGTGCTCTAGTCTAGGTATGTTATCTCGACTTTGTTGGAAAAACCTCCTGCTGGAAACCTCGATGGGTGAGGTTTCTTCGCAAGAGGCTTTTTATTCTGTAATACTTCAGCGCCAGCTGGATTTTGAATGGTTCAGGGGGAACATATCTGAAAAAGCAAGGGGTTGTGCCTAATAAGTAGACATGTTGCCAAGAACCTCGCCAAGGCTATTGCCCCCCTCCAACCTCGAATTTTTGTAACCCGTCCCCTACGCCGCCAACAACAACCTGCAACGTTGTACCCCATGGATGAGGCCCAGACTTCAATCCACAACTAAGGCCGGCTTCCCCCAACAGCGAAACTTTGAAACCTTTGGGAAATTCGGGTACGTTGATGTTGAATGTGGAAGGCGAGAAAAAAAAAATGAGGCTCTAATGCTAACAATTTCCGAATTAAGGATGCTGAGCGGGTCTATTCACGAAATGAACACCAGATCCGGCAAACGAAACACGCGTCAGGACCCTACGAAAGTCAGTAAACCGAATATGAATGAGAGACGGAATAATGGAAAATAACTTTTTTAGTCAAAGGACAAGAGGTCGTAAGAAAGTAGTCAAGGAAACCCCGTCGGCATTACGACTCGACCCACTAACTGCTCCGAACATATCCGAGGCCACCGATTCGGACTATTCTAGCGGGGGGGCGTGGAGGGAGGGATATTACAAGGTCTAACCCTCGGGGCTTCTGCATGTTCGGCAACGTGCCGAACAAGCCAGCAATAGTGAGGAGGGGTTCCTCTTACCACTTATGACCCGCAGCACGCTTGTTTTGTCGCGGGGTCAAGGATCGTCATGAGAGGTGGATTAGGGAGGGGGAAAAAACACAGACAACTACTCTATTGGAGACACGTATGTGATAGCTATAAGCTTTCTTCTCCGAATCAAACACAGAACGCGCGGACGAAGATGGGGAATATGGGTGATTTAGGCGAACGGAACCCTTTTCTCTCTCTGGACGGACTCCCCCTAGGACTTCTCGAGTCTTCCAGCACCTGTTTTATTCAAATAAGACTGTAATTCTCAGTGATTGGGAAAACTGGAGATATCAGCTGATATATATCATCATCAAGCCTGCAAGGAGTTGGCTGTTCGTTTCTTGCTTCTTGCTAGGCAACCCTCCCAGACTTGAATATCTCTCAAGGAGTGATACGATTCGGAAGGTTCATACCTGAGTATCTCCTGCCTATGGAAGAGATATCTACAGTCACCGGGGGGGCTCTGTGGAAACCATGTTCAAATCGGATGGCTTCTTGTAGTCTCTAATCCTGAGGAAACTTACCTACCTCATAATTACGAAAGATGACATTTACCTGTATCTGACATCTGCTACGTCTCTTAGTTGGATAATACTACAATCTTTGGCTAACGGGTGTCGGCTACCGAAGCTCAACTGGCTATCAAGTTGAGTTGGGAATCCCCATGGTGTTAGCGTGTACGTCTTTTTTGGCCACTTCCTTCCCCTGCAGGCTGCAGCCCTGCTTTTTCTGGACTTGGATAAATCAGCAGCCTAGGAAAGGAAGATCACTATTCTGGCGCCATGTACGAGATATTATTTCTAACGTCCTGACCAAGGTCAAGGAGTATAACTAATCTATCCACAGCGAGTGAATACTCGCCGATGAAAGTGTGGGTGGACTCACACGCAGACACTGTCACTTGGCTGTGGCAAGAGTGAAATTTCTAGATGGATCTCATTATCCGGGATATATCGGGAGTCGTATTTGTTACTGAGAGGAGATTACGACATATCATTGCAATGTATAGGTGCCGGCTAATGGGCCACTGAAATCGTGAGTCAAGCAGACAAAACCAGCAGTATAGCCCGGTAGGAGTTATAACCTTCTGTGTAAACTGGCCCAGTGGCGCTAAATACGATAACTCCCACGTTGGACTCCAACCTAGAGATGCATGTCATCGCGAGTGATACCTTATGACCTGGTATCTGGTACTACTTTGCGCTAGATGAGCATCAATAAGCTATTTAAAAAATATCTCGGGAGTAACCACTTCCCCACGTACCCCCAAGCACCCCAGAGTACCGGCTTCCATACTACAGGTCATATAAAATCCCAAATTAGCGGAACAGTAAACGGGATGATGACCGGAAGAAAAGCATCGATGAAACTAGGTTGACAGGCTGCACTAGGTGCTACCTAATATGGTCTGTCTCTGCTGCACATATACGGCAATATCTACTTAGAAGTTAAGCCTACAAGAAATCAGCTGAGCTTAAGCCTCCATCATACCTTGAGTACCCTTTATCCTAATGTTACCATGCCC
Organism: Verpa conica; assembly: GCA_033030425.1. Classification (NCBI taxonomy): domain Eukaryota; kingdom Fungi; phylum Ascomycota; class Pezizomycetes; order Pezizales; family Morchellaceae; genus Verpa; species Verpa conica. The sequence continues at coordinate 1,602,178 of JAUFSD010000007.1, read as the reverse complement.
AAAATCACTTTCTTTTTTCTTTTCTTTCCAGTGATCACATGTTTTGGTGCCGTTTGATCTTCTTGATGGAGTACGTAACAAGACAGGCCTATTTCCTAAAAGCTAGATGTAATGCATATCCGTGTGATATATCGGCGTTCTAAATAAATAAATGATAACTGAGATTTACTTCTTAAGATCAAATATGTTTAGTTCAAATATTTCTACCTACCAGATACTTGCATTTCAGATGGTTAGCTCCTTTAATATAAACGCAGTTTAGTTTTCAAAGAGACGGACAAGGATTCCCTGTCGAGCCCTGGGAGGCGAATATGGCACATTACATGTACTTATCTACGAATCATAAAATACCAAAGATGTTCTCGAATCAGAAATGTGTATTCTCTAATTTTTTTTTGAGAGATTATTGCTTCTAGCGGATTAATTGGGGGGTGGGAACTTTCGCGATCGCTTTTAATCAGCACATGTCAATAATTCACCGGAGTCGAGTCACGGACAAGAGAACCCCTCATGTCTTGAACCCTCATTAGGTTCCGGGCTGCAGGAGTTGCTCACTCTTTCAACCACCAAGCCTCCTAGAATGCAATGAATGCATATCCGCTCTCTGCTGGTGTCCTTCTCCTCTATTCGTGAGTCATGACGTCTCGCCTCTGCAGGCTGCATTGCATTTTAAAGGTTGAAACAGTCAGCAAATGTAGAAATAAACCATGTTTTTTATTTTTTTTTATTTTTTTTAGGGGGGGAGTTTGTCGTGAAAACTGTAATTACACTACCTCCAGGCAACCGAGCAATCCGTTACCTACCGAATCAGAGTAGAGTCACTGCCGAAAGCAATTGTTACACTGCACGCAGTCCCAATGATCGACGATCTTAGACCCGCAATTGGAGCAGAGCCGCGATACCAGGATCCTTGCCTACAGTTTTTTGTATTCCCAGCAAAAAATGCAATACCTGGAAGTCTAGCTTTCAAAGGAAGCGCGGCGCGCCGGTACGAAAAATGTGCTTAGGAGTATGACTCCTTGTGACTGGATATTTAATAGTTTTCAAGACCTGCTTCATGTATATTCATGGCGCGGCTATTCTATTGATTAAATTTTTACTGGCTGTTGAATATACCGTTCTTGGTTATGTCATTAAGCTAGAAAAGGGTCTTTCCGAGATGCAATGCCAGACGAGATTCGGGAACGCAGGGAATCTACTAAACCCTGGTTGAACTTGGTGGCAAGATTTTTGCCCAAGCCTCAATATGATAATATGATCAAGCCACTATGATAGTAATCCGAGCCTTTCGCTCTTGGCACTTTCCTGTCAAAGGCCTCCCACAAAAATGCGGTCAAGATATGATATCGCGCACGCCTTATGCGGTGTGCAAGACAAGACTCAGACTAGCGTATCCAGGAACACAAGCCACAAGCTACGTTTAACGTTTTGCGGGGCGCGCGGGCACGTGTGGGTGTGAAGCTATTTAAAGTACGTGATTAAATACCTTGTGGATTTAGGCATGAACTCGGTAAACAAACAACCTGATATCGCGTCTTCGCGTCAGAAGTTATCAAGTCCCGCTTGGTGGCCCCACCTGCGATTGACGTCTCTTGACGAGCTGAGGTTGGTGGATCAGCAACTACTGTCTTTGCTGCAGCCCGATGAACCAAAGGTCGATATATCTTAAATTATATGTACCTATTGCATGACGATAGTCGACCGTGATGGCGTGGGGCTGATCCTGATGTTGTCCGATTCGTTAGAGATGCGCGGAGTCGGCGATACAATGCATATCAAATGCAGGAGCCTGTAAAGGGCGCATCCATTAAGGCAAGAAAGATACTCTGTATCGAACACTTCCTCTCTGTTCTTTGCACTGATGACTCTATTATTTACTCTTTGATATTCTGATACACAAAACGTTTTGTTTGATAAACATACTTTTTGCCCAGGGCATTGACTGACGTGGTCAGTGGGCTGCATTAATCCAGATATTATTGTTCTTGTGATCTTCATGACTTTAGCGATAGGTGTGTGTGTCTTTACGGTGCTGCATAACACCATCTAGCCTTTCGCGCGCGTTGAGATGAAGCAGGTACGCGACGTTCAAACCGAGCCTGATTATTGATAGACTTTCCACTCAATTATACTCCACTTTTCCCCAGCGTGGATCCTCATTCTTAATGACTTTAGAGCTTCACACTGGGGCTTGAGATGGCCGGCATCGCTAAATATATTATTTCTAGCCGCCGCTAGTGCGGTACTTGCCAGAGACCATGGATTATGGATGATCAGATTTTCCAAGTTTGCAGAAAAAGACGAAACTTGAAACACTTGTAGGGCACATCGGAATAGCCATTACCAGAGGCCAAAGCGTGGCTGTGGCTGATGGCTGTCTTGGACCTTTCTCCAATCCTGGCTTGGCAAGAGACATGACGTTTGTGATCGAAGAAGTCGGCGGCGAAGACCATGCGTCGTGGAACGGTCAAGCTGAACGACCGGGCTATGGTGGGTGAATGAGCCAGAAGCAAGCCGAATCAGACAAGGGGAATCCAACATGGGGCTTTTCTTTTTTGCCTCAACACAGGATTAACCTGTGCGACGCCAGAATCCGAGATGCTCAGTCGGCAGATTCATCTCGTGAGGCTAGCAGTCAAGCAGTCGAAGCCTGCCAACGCACCACACCACCAATCATTCGTAGTTAAGCCACCTTTCTGCCTCTATTCGGCTTCCACCAGCCATAGTAGAAAGCAAGGATCGCCATGCCAGTTTTCGAGACGGGAAGGAACCAGAAGTAGAGATGGCATACATAGCCAGGGAGCCCACTAGCAACTAAAAGGACCATTAATTCGCCGAATCGCCGGCAACTGCAATCCGTCCTGTGCATATACCGGTTTCCTTGGTATACTTAATCTGATCACAACTCTCATGGATCCAGCAGGTCCTCTTACCGAGGGAAGTCATGCCCTAGGGAACTTCATATAGGAAGAAACGTGAGGAGAGAAGGTTTGGGAATGACATACCGGTATCTTGTATCCACACAGAAGCTGTGCTTCTCCGTGTTTGAATCAATACGCGTGCTCAATGCTGCAGACGGACTCGTGCGTGTCCTACCTACCCTCTTACATACCATACCCCCGGCATGCGTATCGCTGCACAATTTGAAGATGCAGTTGGGACTGGGAAAGGAGAAGAGCAAGGGAGAAACGGAAGAAGGCTGGTACAAAACTCCATTGGACGGCGGATTTATCTAACCTGACACGAGTCAGCTAGGTACACTGTCTTGCCCCCCGATGGTGATTCGCTGATGCCCTTTGCTCCCTGTCCATGTCCTCCGCACAAAATACAATGGAAGACGCGATGGACTTGTGGGAGTGAACCGCGGAGTCTAACCGGCAGGGCTGGTCAGCTACTATTTTGCGAAGCGAAACAGTTGTATTCACACCCCCCTTCGCCCACCTCCTGCGTGCTTGCTTGCTTGCCTCACCACGACGATTTCTTCGGGGAAAGAAATACATCATGGAGTTGGGGTAAGCTTGTAAACGGATATGTTGGGTGGTGGTAGTATGCATTTCTAGCGGCGTGCTCTTCTTCGACGGATAGATTAAATAAAGTAATCCTTTCCTCATAGTACCTGTGTGTATTTATGTAGGTAGTGTTTGAAACCCCAGTCGGAAGGAGAAATCTCGCAGTCTTTCCTTTCTCTTCTCCCCCATCTCCCCCCCGCCCTACTCCCTTATCCTCCCCCCCGCCCGGCAGGTCTTTCCAATCGATTGAACTTCGAGACGGAGTTGAAGGTGCTAGAGTATATTCCAGACTGGCACTGATCTCTCCCTCGTGTGTCCTCGAGCCAATTCTGTCGAACCGGGTCGACATCCTCTCCCTCATACACATTCAACATTCTCATCTCCTCCGTCAACCATAGGCGGTGTGATCTGCGCACATACAGCAAAAGTCTCTTTTTCCCCGTCGTCTGCTGGTGAAGCTCGACCTGGAATAGTCAAATCGGACATTGTTGGCGGATGCAGTTTGGTGGAAAGCGACTACCTGTCACTTTTCTTAGATTTCCCCTGTGAAATACTCATAATCTCCTCAACTGTCAGTGAAACCCATTCTCCTTTTCTAGTTATTGGATCTTATTGTTTCTCGGTACTGTTTCTCGACGGGAATTATCTTGGTCTTTTTTTTTTTTTTCTTTCTATTTCTATTTCCATTTCCATTTGTCTCTTTGGCTGCTATTCATTCCCCTCTGCCTAAGGCCTGTCTATCTATGGCCGCAGGTTGCGCAAGCCCCCAGTATCGCGATTGTGAAGCGCAGTGTCAATGTCCAAAGAAGGAGGTGACCAATCTATCAGCCCAACCATGCCCTTGGGAATTCCTTGAGTCCATTTATCAGTGGTTGATTGAGCTGCGTTGGCTTGTTGGGATGTGTGCCTCTGGCCGTATGCCCGAGGCACTTTTCTCTCGTCATTCAGGAGCCGTATGTACCACGGGCCCGCCGCGCCCCCCCCCTGGGCTGCTGCGCTGGGAATCCCGCCTTGAATACTGCAAATAATACAGACAACCCTCCCCGTTCATGTTCCACTCTGAATAAACTCTGCCAGTCTGTCTTTCGCATTCGGGCTTCCACTCTTTCATTCATTCATTCATTTCCCTGTATCTTGAGTCTCGCTCTTGCTAACCAGCCGTCCCCTATCCCCCTGGTTGCATCAACAGACTCCCACGTTCTTTCCGATCACTCATTTTCTACTCCTTTCCGAATACTCCCCCATCTAGGTCTTCGAGAACCTCAACCTTCTAGGCGATTCAGACACAGGTCGGCTCCGCATAGTCATTCCCGTGACCTGTCCAGTCTTCTATCTCTCGGCACCCCGTCCTTTGCCCTTGCGCCTCCCCCCCCCCTGATCCATCATTCAGGTTCGCATCTGGTAGCCTGCGCTTCCTCAGAGACGTTAGCTCGTTATTTTTCTGAGTGAGGAAAGGCTCTTCTGCATCTACAAAATTACCCATTCTTGCAGAGCATTGTCGGTTGTTCTCGTCTGTTTTAACGCAGGTCCACGGGGTTTTTGAGTAAGGGGTTATCTATCACACGGGTCCTCCTGACGCGCTGTATCCGAAAAGGCATTCCTTCTTGCTCCACTACTTTGTTTCTCCCAAAGGTATGGACCCAGTCCATATGCACTGTCCCTCTCCCTTCCCCCCCCCTCACTCTGGTCAATGTCATTGGCAAGCTAACAAATCCATCTCTAGAAACCTTTAATATCCGATTCTCATCCTCCGTGATTAGTCTTGGTTAGAGAGGCACCCTCTTTCTAGCGGTCATCCTGTCACTCTCTAGTCATCTTCGATATTTTTTTCCTTCTTGTCCTTCATTTTTGTCGTTCTTTTGAAATACTTCCGATCTTTTCTTTTTGCAGCGACGCTTTTAGTCTTTGCATAGCCCTTCATTACGGAAGATTCGAATTTTCGACGTCCACTCTCTAATATACCCCTATCATAATCATCATGGCGTGGCACTCAACCTGTGATTCCTTCTTCGTGGAGTCGGCTGAATCGGAACGGGACGGAATCTATGCTGCCCGCAAACAGCGACAAGAGAAGGCCCGTATCGATGCCGAAACTCAAATGGAGATTGCTGATGAGATGTCCCGGATGGTTACCGAAGAGTACCAAGAAGATATTTTAGACCATATGGAGGTCATGGAGGTCAGTAACCCCCCTCCGATGGCGGGTATTTTCTGACCTGACCCCCTAATTTTATCTCGTACTTTAGGCCGAAACCTTGCCGGATGTTGCCAGCATCGATATTCAGACAGAGATTCAATGGTTCATGCGACCATACCTACTAGACTTTCTCATCGAGGCCCACACAGCTTTCCAATTATTACCGGATACACTCTTCCTCACCGTCAATCTCTTGGACAGGTATTGCTCAAAACGAGTTGTTTATAAGCGCCACTACCAATTGGTTGGGTGTGCAGCAATGCTCATCGCTGCCAAGTATGGTGATAAGAAGGACCGAGTGCCAACGATTCGAGAATTGAAGGCGATGTGTTGCAATCTCTACGACGAGGATATGTTTATTCAGATGGAATGGCACGTTCTTCAGACTTTAGGCTGGGTTGTTGGGCACCCTACTGTGGACAGCTTTCTGCAAATGGTTCTGCAAGAGGTTAACTACGACCCTGAGGTGGAGTGTATGGCCAGGTATCTTTCAGAAATAGCACTTTTCCACAAGGAGTTTGTCAGCACACGACCATCAGTCATGGCAAGGTCTTCGCTGGCTCTTGCACGCCATATTCTGGGTCGGACTATCCCTCGTCACTCGGATTGGGCTGGGAAATATGATACTACTGTGGTAGTTCTCCTATCTCAACAACTTCACAGGCCTTCCCAAATCCTTGTACGGAAGTACTCTAGCCCTGAATATGCATGTGTATCAACGATTCTTGAAGATTTCATGGCCCGCCAGGCAGCGATTGCTAGGAACGCGCGTGGACCTCCCACGCCACCATCCGAGGAGCTATATGAAGCATCAAAAGGTGCCATCGAGGAAAGGAAGCATGACGCAAATTGCATGACCCCTCAGAAGAGCCAGTCATCACAACCTATAGGATACATTACGCCCCCTGTGTCACCTAATGGTGGATATTACTTGGATGAGGATCTTGTGTCCTCAAGCCAGATGGATGTAACGCCTCAATATCTTTCGTGACTTCAAATTGGATAATCTTTTTCACGGCTACTTCTAATACGCGAACCTTTTATTTTTAAACTATTATCACTTTTTTTTAAAAAAAAAAGAAGGCCAACATTCGTCCATACTACCGCGTATACCCTTCAAAATCAGCGTCTCTATCATCTCTTCCGAGTCTCCGAAATTGCAAAAGTTCTTATTCATCGGCATAAATTGAAAATAATCAAAAGGACATGGGAAAAATTAGGGGGAAGCACTGGGTCGGTTTAGTCATTTGAAACCTTTTTTGTTCATTTTTTTTTAAAATCTTCGCTTTGGGCTTCTTTATAAGTCTTTTCCTTTGTCGTTTGACGCATTCTGCTTTGTTTGGTTATTTTATTTTATTTTTCGCATCTGCAGCTGTGGGCATTTGTATCTGTGTTCTACTATCATTTGAGCGTATTTTTCATTTCTTTTTCACCCTTATTCCCTCAATTTCTTTACATCTATATACTAAATAGTTTGGCGGATAGTCACGCATCTTTGGATGTCTTCGGGATTAGCTGGGGGGAAAGAGTTGGGGGGGTTTGGGGGGAATTGTTTTTCTGGGAGTGACGGAAATCATTATTGAGCAGAGCAGGCGGGTCAGGAGCGAAATTGAATCCAAAACCTCGATTTTTTTACTTCTGCTCATGTTTCTTTAATTCTCATTATACTTTTCATCATTTTTTTCGCTATTGTAATTTCTTCGGGGCCAACCCCTCGATGGCCTCTAGAGGCTTTTTCTACTTCTAATACCCTACCTACCATTTGAAGGAAACTTCATCTGTACCTACATAGCACGGTTTATGGGAGCTTTGATAGGCCATTCTTGCAATGTTAATTTGCTCGCGTTGTTAAGCGGCTCTGTTGGTGGCTTTCTGTTCTTTGCTATTCTAAAAAAAAAAAAAATTTGAGTCGATGGCTGGCTAAGGATTTCGATTGATTTCTTTTTCCTTCTTCTCAACATTTAAATATCTCGCTTTGTCCTACACACATCTGACTCCTTTTTTTTGAACTATCATTTGCTCTTTCACCATCCTTTTCACCATTACTTTTCTTTCCCTACTTTTGTTTGCTTCATACCTGCTACCCCATCCATATATCCACCCTATCTTCCTTTTTTTTTTCTTGCTCCTTTTTCTTTTCTTTTTCATCCGAGGCAATGGCATCCGGGAGATCCATAAAGGGTAGCTATAGTCGAATCCGGAAATGGTCTGGTGATTGAAACCATGGGAAGGGAAGGGCAAGGTGCATTTGCAGGAAGGAAAAGGGAAGGGCGAAGGGGGAAAAAAATAAAAAAATTGTACATATACATGTCACTCACTACCAGTTATTGATATAGCTTGGGGGGGGGGGGAAGGGGTGGGAGGCAGGAATGTACATACATATATACATACTTTTCAAACCACTAAAATAACGAAAAGGAAACGAACTTTTAGAAAAGCAGTTGTCCATAGATGCGCGATCTGGTTAGATGGAAGTCCGGGAGAAGCATGGAATGTTGCTTTTTTTTTTTAACTTCTCCCCCCTTGAGTGGGAATGTGCATTTCGTGATGTTCATTGATAAATCTTCCCTTTTCTCCTCTCTCCTCCCTTTTCTCATATTTATTAGAATGTTGGAACGGTTGTGGTAGTGTGGGTTGGTGGTGGAGGTGAGTGGGTTTTTTTTTTTTTTCGTCTTCCCGTTCCCTTTGTTGATGCAAACATTAGGAGAATGTTTACTTTTAATTCTCCCATATGACTGGTTTGCTTTTTTGTTGCTTTCATCTCGTAAAAAAGCTGCAGGTAGTATGCTCTGAAGAATTTAATCTCTGCTCTCTCTCTCCCTCTTTCTATCTCTTCCTCTCATTCCCCTCCATACCCCCCCCCTTCCTCCCCACCTTTTCTGTGTTATGTAGTTCCTGATAAGCGTGATAGATAGTGTTTACACTAATTAGTTCTCGTATAAAAAAGTCAATATCAAAAACAAAAACAAAAACAAAAACATGTAGCACCGTTGCGGTTCTACGTACCTTTAAACGCATAGCGACATGAAAAGAACGAAAAAAGTAAATAAATAAAAAATAAAAATAAAAACCGGACCGTTTGCTGAGATTGGGGAGGGTGGAGGGGTTGTGAGGCTGGACCCGGTTTGTTCCTTCAATCGTACGGTGCTATCTGTTGTGCTACTAACGGTTATACATATATATGTATATATATATGAGTACAACAGAACCTCATAGACGAGAAGGCCTCCATCAAGGAAGAACCCGCTTAGATAGTAATAAGAAGAAGAAGAAAAAAAAAGAAGGCGTTCACTATACATGTGTGTGTGTGTGTGTGACATAGAGCCTGGCTACCTACTATAGTTCGCACTGACAGCCTTGTATCATATGGAGGTTCTCGAAGGGAAAGGCTGATTTGTTCGTTCGTCTATATTAAATATGCCTTGTGCGTACATATAACTAGAAGTATTGGGATATGGACCACCACCCTAGCTAACGCGCGCTGGATCCTCACTTGGACCCTTCGATGTGGGTTTTGTTTTCCCGGAACCCCCCCCAGAATCGAGATTTGTTTTATTTTATTTTTTCTTATGGGGTGTTTTTTTTTTTTGGACCCTCTCTCTCTCTCCCGTACTTTGGGGTCCAAATCTAGAATGTATGCCGTCTCTTGTTGGGGAGGTGGTAGAAAGTATGGTTAGGTACCAGGTACATTCGACGGTGCACTGCTTCTGTCGGAAGAAATCGATCGTCGTTATTTTCATGTCCCCACCCCCCATAGGATATCGATGTCTTTTGGAACGGCAGGCATTCCACTGCAGATGGCTATTATCGTAACATGCCATTCCGAAAAGAGAGAAGAATAATTACTCTTCGCGGCGGTATTTAAATTAGATGCTTGTAGGCAGTAATACAAATTAAAGATAAATGCCTTCTCTCTTGAAATTATAGGGAAAAGGACCAATGATGCTGCATAGAGAAGTATGCGGTTGAAGTAGGTACTTACCTATTGTACTTGTATTGGATATGCCGTCATGTCCTGTCAGTAATGCATTGTTCCGAAACATTGGGAAAAAATACTTTACTTTGGGGGAATAGACGCCGAGTATTCTTCTTCATTGGGGGGGGGGTAAAAGTCGCTTCGTTCCATCGACCACTAATATATGTATTCCAAAATAATCGCTGGGGCGAGCCTGCAGATGTGGAGACAAATCGACCTGTGGATCGATCTGGAATGTTTCACGTACCCACACACACACATTCTAGGTAGAGAGCGATTTGTTTGTTTTTATTTTCCCTTTGACGAGAACCGCTGATGATATATGCGACTGTGAAGATGGAGACATTAACAATCTAATATATTTCAAAAGTCCGGTAAATGTTTTTTTTATACTGACCTGTACATTATATAATTCCAAACAGCGACTAGGATGTCAAGAGCATCTAGAATTTTGGGCAAGGATCTTGAATAATTTTTTTATAATCGACGGCTGAATGCCGGAAGATCTATAATTTCAACCTAGCGAAGCATTGTGTTTTTTTTTTTTTGTCGCCGATGATGCTGTATACCCAATACGATGAATTCTTGTTTCAACCTCATATCCCCGTTGTTTGTTGGTGAGTTTAGAATAGACCTCCTATCTAGCGCAGTATGTAGATATCTACTTCAGAATGCCAATAATAATAATAATAATTAGCCATATTTCCGCATTCATCTCATAACTTACTGAACGATGAAGAGACCCAGGTTCCCAAGCCAATCTCCGGAAAGAACCCTTGATAAGGAGCGGATAGGGGAGAGAGAGGGAGGGAGGGGAGAAATTTTTTTTTATCACAAAACGAGTCGACCCGTTATTATGTATCCCATACGGTACGAGCTCTCTCTGTTAAAAAATAAAAATAAAAAAAATAGTTATAAGTACAAACAAATCCGATGTCTACACAAGCAATTAGATGTACATATGTACCGTTGAGACCTATTTTCCCAACCGCCTAACCAAGTTCGCGCAGTAAAAATAATCTGCAAGGACCTCACATTACGCATAAGCACGGGAAATTCGTGCATGTGCATGCGTGAGGACCACATGCAAGCAAGGGGCTCTGTTCTGTATGCCCCGCGCATGAAGGAAAAGGAAAAACAATAGCATGCTGACATGATGATTAGTTAAGATTCTTGGATGGTGTACGCGTCCTCGGAACCTCGGGAGAATAACGACATGGGGGGAGGGAAGGGTGTATGATGTAATCTGGTAGATCCTGAATCATGCGATATCACTCGAGGCTCTAACACCAGGTTGACTCTCCCCAGGGATGGGAGTGGAGATGCTAAGTAGTTGCTAAAAGGATGCCTTGTAGATTTATTGGAGGTTTCATTATTTATCCTCAGAGCTTTAGCCGGCTGCCTAAAGGTCTGCGCCTTCATCGGGTGATATTTGGCTGTGTAATTAAAAGGTATATACTTGCCTGGGTTACCCTAGAATCTCCAAAAAATTAGATCCACTATTCATCCCGGTCAGAGATCAAAGAAAAGGTATTTTTAGGGGACGAAGTATATTAGTACTGATTGTACTCTTAGGCTCCCGGGGGTGCTCGCAATATCTCCACACAAAGCTGTTAACCTCGGGCTTCATCTTCAAGGCCAGGAAAAGGCTCAAGCTTTATACATACACTTAAGCTTTACTCGATCGATAGACTACAGCGCTAAACTCGGCAAGACTCGGGTAACATCCGAGTTAGTACGTAAGTCTTTTAACTCTGGACTTGCTTCCCGGTGAGTAAAAAAGTACAATCAGCCCAACATCAAGAATTCTAGAACTTCACCTAAAAAAAGAGAAAACCGCCCCCATTTCCACCACTGAGAATAGAAATCTTCACCAAAAGCCCATAGACTAAAATTAATAGCAAAGCTGAAACAGAAACCCTTACATCAGCCCTACACCACATGGTGTGGGAAACCAACCCACGACTGACTGACTGAATCTGATCTCATTTAACTCACATCCAGCCTCCCAATTGAGAACCCCTCCCCTCCCCCCCCCCACCTCCCACTAATCAACTTCCGGAATGGGGTGTACACGCGTTCTATAGAACATAATGGAAATAAATTTATCCGCGCTGATGATTTTTTTCACTCACCTTCACCGAGAAAGAGGGGGCTCATGAGGGATCACTCGCCGTATTTCTCCGACATCGTCATACTCCTATTCTCCCCCCCTCCTAAACTCATTTCCCAAAAGCCACAATATAGAATCCTACCCATATTCTGCTTACTCTCCCATACATGGAGTCATGGGTGGGGTATGTGGGTGAGTAGGTTGTGGTGACAGTAACGTACGTAGCTCCTAATTAACCCTCGTCGAGTATCTTGTGACAGGCCCTAGGATGCCAAAAAGTGACTACTGAGGGGAGAAAAAAAAACGAATCCACCCTGTGATATATGTGGCATGTCGTTACCGGAACTTGCCTTTCGCAATGATGATCCCGCTCAGGCCTCGTCACCTACCGCCTGTACTCAAGGCCCCATGGGATACCACACTCAGTAAAGGATGGCAAGGCAGGCCAGGCGGTGGCACGAGTGACTGAGTTGTCAGTTTAGCAGTTTGAACTCGTAATCTGCTCAGGCTGCTTCGTCATCAGGAGGCTGGAAAACAGGTATTGTAAGTCTTTATCTCAACTCTCATCGATTATCGACTAGTTAAGATCGCAGAAGTATGTAAATACATCCCACCATAGCCCACCCATCCTTCAATCCCCCTGCTATCCCGCAAGTAAAAAAAGGTCTAAAAATGTGCAACCCACCAGCCCCAAAGAAGTAAAAAAGTAAAAGAAACAAAAACTCCAGAATACACCGCGCAAAAAAAACATGGGAAACATATCGTGATAGAAAGCTAAGGATATCCTCGAATCCTAAAAGCGCCATCCAGGCAACTAGAAAATAAAAAATAAATCAACAACTGTAGGGCTCCACAAACGCCCATAGATAGAATTCGCAGATACCTGTACCCGCCCCTCCGCCCTATACCCGCTGCTGTATACACACTTGTATCTTGTGACAAAAAGAGAAAAATAAAAGACAAAGGGAAGAGAAATAAATGTTAGTGTGTGGTGGTAGGAAAGAGAGAAAAGAGAAAGGGAGAGACAAAGGTAGAGATAGAGAGATAGAGAGAGTAGTAGATGTAAAAGTAGTAATGAAAAAAAACTATACAGAAATAAGAATTAGCCTACCGAGATAGACAGACCCCAAAGCAAAACCACCACAAGATAAAACCCCTCCCAAAAGAATCCCCAACCCCATAAAAAATATAAAAAACGAACGCCTTTTGTTCCCGCGCCCCAAAAGCCACCAACCTCTTTGGAAAGAGGTTGGCGGATTATTCCCTAGCAAGACTCAAAGAGTGTATGCCAAGAGAAACAAGAAACGAAAATTCCAAAAAAGCCATCCATAAACAAACATCGTTCACCGCTTCCCAAAAGATGCCTTCATGCATTACTCCAACTCCTTCCCAGTGGTATGTGGTTGCCATGTCGATGTTGTGTCCATCAGTTCGTCGACGTCTAGCCCCCAGCACCCGTTCCTGTTGTAACAATGCCCATCCCGTTTATCGTAAATCCCAGTAGTTTGTCCCATTACGACAATCATGCAAACTCCTCGACCCAGTATAAAATATCATGCCATCCACACAATCCGAAGTATCCAACACAAGGGTGTTTATTAATGTCCATCTTGCATCCTATACTCGTTCATCGCGAGTGGGCTTGTGCTATCATCAACATGCATGCCATCCTCTCCTCGTTGGTGTTTCCAGTCAGTAGAACCTTTAGATCCAAGTTAGTACTCTAAACTGATTCCGCTTTGCTCCAGATAAACTCACCACTCTGTCTTGGAAGTGGCCTCTTCTGGTCAGAGTTCAGAGTGTCACCACGTGAACTAGATCCACCGGCCAACATCTTCTCCGCTTGGGCCTGACTCTGCATGATATATGCCTGTAACTCTCTCTCCTCTGCTCGGTCTTCCTTTTCTAACCGCTTAATATCCTCTGGACTTAATCGCTCTCTTCTCTTTTCCCGAATATCCTTAAGGATGTAAAGCAAAACTTCTTCGGGGCACTTTGTCCGAGGTAAGGCGTGGTGTCGTGGGTTACGGACATAGCGACGTGTGACATCGGTTACACCATCATGAGAGAAGGCAATGCAGTAGGCCATTTTCTTACCCCAGCCTTCTGCATAGAGTCGAGGCTGATTCCAGGCTTCCTCACAGGCATCGACATGAATCCACCTCTTTGCATGTTCTGAGTATACTTCAGTCCATACCTAGGTTAAGTAATCATGTTAGCAACCAACTTATACATTTATATATTAAAGTGTGGCCGGCGGGCAACCTACGTGATCTTCACTGTTCCATACCCAACGCACCCGACTGCCAACTGCACGGCACAACATCGAAAAGCAGTTTGCCCATTCCCCACATCTTCCTCGCCTTGTTCCCAATAATGTCCATACATCACTGTACCGAGGAAACCGCTCATATGCCCCACAGTTCTTGCACTTGAAGATCTCTGCTCTTGATGCACCTCGTGCTGACTCCTCATCAGTTACAGGGGATAGCCCTTCTGGTGTAGTTTCCGAGTAGCACCGTGCACATCGGGGGTTATTAACCCATGTAAAGAAATCCCGTCGAAACCATCTATAAAAGCAAGATAATAAGTCAGCAAACAGTGAGACAAAGAAAAAAACAGCGAACTATAGTTCATCCCATTCACGGGTAACCCCTAGTACGGGAATAATAAGAGGGAGAAAAAAATCCCCAATCACGTTTCATGATACGCAGCCTCCCGAGGAATATCAAATTCCCGCATATTCCCAAAACAAAGAGGGCATCCCGAGAATAAAAAAGGCAGCAGAACCCACCTTAATAAAGCCTGAATCACACAATCCTGGTAACCCCATTTTGCCTTTTCCTTTCCCAAACTCCTCGCCTCCGCCAGCAGTGTCTGGCTCTCTTCCTCTGCCTCCTGATATATCCTATTCAATGGAATCACTCCAAGCGCTTCATCCAACAACCCAGGATTCTCATATCTTGTCGGTGTCGCTGCTAGCGATATAAGCATACTTCGAAACTTTATCGATGCCGAATCGGTTGGTGCGACGGGGATCTTTGGGGCATTGCGGGTATATGCTGGGAGTCCGTCAGGGCCAACTTCCTGTGACCTGGAAGTTCCTGCAGTTGTGAGATGGAATTTTGATTTTGATTTTCGTAATGTCTGGGGTTGCGACCCGGGGACTGGTGGCGGGGCTGATGTAGGACATGGTGGGAATGATGGACATGGTGGACATGGTGGACATGGTACTCGGGATATAGGGCAAAACGATGGTCGTGGTGATGGTGATGGTGAGGCACCCGGTTGCGGTGAGGGGGAACCTAAAGAAAGGTTGCGCGTCTGTCTTGTTAGAACGTCTGCACGCTTGCTGTGCATGACATCTTGATAGCGACTTGTCAACTGCTTTGCCCAAGCCTGATGGTCATCCGACGGTTTAGGTAAATTCGACATCGTTGGATAGATGTGGCTTGCTCGAGCGGGGGGGGGCAAGACAGTTGTAACGGTAATCGTTCTCTCTCTCTCTCTCTCTCGTTGTCGGGGTGTGGGGGATTGTCGTTACTATATTATCGAAGTAGTGCCGAGGTGATGGGGTTGTTGTCGCTGTTGTCTGCGAAAGGGAAGGAGGCTAACAGCACTCTTCACTTACACACACAATCGGGTATGACGACGACAGGTGACGGGGTAGTTGTCAAATGCAGTTGCAGGTTTGAAGAGAATCAAGCAAGCAGGAGCAGCAGCAACAAGTATGAGGGAATGGGTGAGTGGAGTAGGGGAAGAAGCAGCACAGAACCAACAACCGATAGTAAGAAGGATGGATGATGGATGGGTAGATGGATGTATGGATGGGGGGGGTGGGTGGGTGGGGATTCCTTTCGTACAGATGGCCCGTGGTGTAATGAAGGGTAGTAGGTTTCGCGCCGACAGGAAGGATGATGGATGGAGATGCTTGGGGGTGCTGCTGCTTCTTTTTTGGGGGGCTTGGGTTCTAGCGCGGGAGGGAGGCTTACGCAGCTCGACCTTCTTTGCCTCTGCAACCCTGGCCTACCAATCTAGCCGAACGCGCACGAAACAAACCCTCTCGACAGCGGACGGCTTAACGGCTGCTTAAAGCCTGAAAAGAGTCTGCGTTCAAGTAAAAAGAATGAGGGAGAAAGAGAAAAAAAAAGGGAGATGAAGGAGAGTCCCAAAGGCAAGAGGAGATATCCACTCAAACAAGGGGTGTGAGGAGACGGATGAGAAACACCCAGGGTCAAAATAAAAATAAGAATAAAGACGAAAAGAGAAAACAATAGACAAAACCCGTTAAGAATTGTGGTTGTCCAAAAAAAGCCAGAAGCGAATCTGCGAGGAATAGCCTGCACAAAGAGTGGAGAAACAGAAACCTATCCGTATAAGTGATGGGCGGAGCTTTTCGGTCGCTGTCACAGGTCGCTGCTGGGGGGGGTAAGGGAGGCTTTTTCGACTGAATTGCGGCGATGCGAATAAAAGTCACTGCGCTGGGATACTTGGGCAGCCTTGGGCAGCAATAAACCTGGGAGAGGTTGGCATAGAAGAAGGGAAGGGCAGACTCTTTCTCTCTCTTCTCAGATTTCCCTTACTCCCAAAAACAGTGCCCCACAGAGGCAGTACACGCAGCTCACGACGCAACACAGCAGCAGCAGCACCAGCTTGGTTCTACAGTACCCGGGCAGAAGGGGAAAAAAAAGTGAGAAAAGAAAAGAAATAGGAAAATTCAAGTGGTCAAACCTCTCTTCCTATCTCACTCTGACTTTTCTGTTTTGAGCTGCATACGCAACCCTCCCAAGAAACTAAAGTACGCGCGGCAGGGGTAATCGAGTGCTGCCCTTCCCCCTTTCGCACGAGGTCACTTAGTAAGCTCTCGCCTATGATGCCAAGCTCGCCACCCATTGGCCCGCGCGTTTCCCTTTTGCCGTTTTATTGGGACTTTGCCTGTCAGGGCTCTGGCGAGCCCTTTCGGAAAACATTAATTATTGTCGATGATTTCCGACAGACCGAGTCACGTTTGAAATACGTAGGACTATGGCCGGCTGCAGTGCTATACATCCACTATCCACGCGTCCCCCCTACTTACTAACCCGGAAGATATTGTGAATGTCAATTTGTGACTCGTCCCGATAGGCTCGAATTGATGACTACATACATACGCCCAAGTACTAAGCCATTTACGTAGCCTTGGCTGTACTTTTGCAGTCGGGGAGGCCCGTGTTCTTTCATGCTTTAAAGCCTTTGATATCACAAGCCGGATACCTGGGGCCAGGTGACGATGATCTCCTCGCGGCTCTTCGGTTGAGAACCGCTTCTGGGGAACGCCTGAGCCACCGCTTGTACTCTATTGCGTCGACATCAAACTACATGTACAATGGGGTTGTAGCCTTGGTCTGTTTAACTTGACGGAGAACCTTCCGCCTGAGAGATTTAAGTTCTACAAGCTCAGGTTCCCACGATCTTCTATATGGCACGTGTGAGGTGTGGCGATTCCCTCTCAATGAGGCTTGAACCCTTCTCGTGTTGTTGCGTATGTACTTACAGGACCATGCGATACGATACAATACGACACTCAGTACCCACTAGACGTAATACAGGCCCGATCGCGTGGATTACTTGTACCTACCTACGCGCCGTTGGCTGAGGCTCTGGTGGAAGCCTGAACTAAGCTGCCCGAGATGTACTATACCTAGCCTAGGTACCATTGCTAGACAAATATCGTATTCATTCCCAGGCCTAGGTACTCGCCCTCCCGGCCCGAACTAATAATTACACGCTGACCAATGGCGTAGTAAGGAGATAACTCCGTAGTCTGGAACAGTCAATTCGGTTGACGACTACATCTACCTACTCATTCACCGCATAATTAACAATGATTCTCATACTTGCTCACCGCGCTCACGATACAAAAAAAATGCGTAACCTACCAGCTCTATACCGCACTCCCCGGGTAGTATTACTCCGCAGCCGCATAAGCTATCACAGGTGACAGCTCGGCGATTCATAACATATCACCACTCAGTACCCATTTTTGGAAGCCCTAACCCAGGTTGTCGTCGTCCTCACGGGCCAATCTGGGGTGAGATGTGGCAATATCGCTAATTCTATTCCAAATACCCCCCCGCTCGATAAGTCCCCACAGTAGACATCATTAATCCTGATTTCATAATTAACTCTCCTACCGCAGGGATTCAATTTTTCACTCCCTCGAGAACTTGATAAACACACCGAGAAAAGCGGAGAAGGAAAAAGAAAGATAAACCCACACATCGCACACCGAACGTGCATCATTCAAGCCGATTTCACACGCCGGCCATGTTTCGGGCCATGCTGTTCGATCTGCCAGCATAGTGACTATCAGACACTTGGCGCAACAACGAAACGCGCACCGACTTCCCCATGGAGAAGGTAATCTTAACACCCCTATTGAGCCTCTTGCAAGAGTTCTCCATCACACGGATTTCGGTGCGAGGAGAAAACGCGTAATGAAGGTTATTTCGATACCGTCGATCGGTTATTGAGACAGGATTTTCAGACACGTAGATTTTTCTTATGGGTAACGGACAAAGCTATTTTGTCTTTGGGGTTCTAAGGTTGTTTCTGTATATTATACTTTAAAGGAAATAAACATGAATTTAGACACGGATACTATAGTTTACCCTTGTATTCTCTTTCACTTTGGCCTTGTCTTGTTTTTTGTGCCCTTTCTTCAAGATTCTCAAACGAGAGACGAAACCCCAATCGTGCATTTTTGTCGGGGTTATGGGCCATGGGCTTACGCGTTTGTAATAAGGTGTTAGACCCGACAACCGTGGCCTGCCTATTTTGGGACACTATGTCTTTGTAAGACGCCACCGTCAGCCACGCTATGGCGGCTGGACGCGTGAAAGGGAGGCATGCACTTAGTTTCCTAATCCGATTTTCATTGTTCAACTTCCCCCCCCAACGCGTCTCTATCACAACTGTCTCTACACTTTACACGATCATTGACCGACCCCTCTAACCTCAGAAATTAAATTTTTTTCTTCCCCCTCTTAATATTTCAAATTTCCTTTCCCCGCTTTACTAAACTAATATGGCGTCGTCACTGTTTGCCACTACAGCGATTACGCATGCTAGTATTGCCGGAAAGCGAAAACGCGATTTTGGAGACGAAGACTGCACGCGGACTGGGGGAATGACGCAGGCACCATCACCACAAGGGAATGGGAGGACAATGAAGCGGTGGAGAAACAAGCCGAAGGAAGAAGAAGTCTATCGTATGTTCATTTCCCCTCTCTCTCTCTCTTTCTCCTCTCATGACCAGATGAGGAGGAGGACGACGACGCGTAGGGGCTAGATCGATAGATAGATACTGACTCAGGGGGATGATGATATATCAGAATATACACTTCAGAAGCTATTCTCCGCACAATCCACAACAGCAACAACTACTACTACCACGCCTCAGGCTACAGCTCCCCAATTCGCACACACAAGACCTCACCCCGCATTGTCCGCGTCACTGCAGAAAAGCCCTCATCCACGCGTCCCCTCTAGAAACCCGTTCGCGGCGATGGCGCAGACTAAGCCGAGTACTGCGGGGGTGTTGAAGTTTGTGCATGCTGGTGTGATAGGCCAGGTGCTTGCATGTGAGGATTGTGATAGGGTGATGGAGGGAAATGAGGACGAGGGGAGATGTGTTGGCTGCGAGAGGAGGGTGTGTGATAGTGGTTGCTCAATTTGGAGGGGGGACGGAGCGAGGGTTTGCTTGGAGTGTGCTATGAAGTAGGGATTGAGTGGGTCTATGGGTTGTGGTTGTGGTGAGGTGTACTCGTATAGCGGCGGGGGATAGGGTGGGGTTTTCGGAAAGGAATTTTTCTTTCTTTCTTTCTTTTTTTCTTTCTTTCTCTCTGGCGTGGACAGGGAGGTTAGTACTGGTTGGAGTATAAGGGTCGCACCCTGGAACAGCGGAATAACGGGCCTTGAAATATGGGAGGAAAGAAGGAAGGCGTTGGTGGGATTTTTTGATCTTTTATTTTTTCAATTTTTTTATTTTGGAGGTGTTTTGGATACCCTTTTTTTTATATCTATTATTTGTTGTCACCCGGCCAGACTTGAAAAGAAAAAAACAACTCTCACATGTACAGAAGCGGTAGCAGCAGAGTATTCTCAAAGGTCAAAGGAGAGACGAATTGTATCATAAAACCGAGTGCTATTAATTAACTTTATATTCTGGATATTCCCCGGTACCAGCATTCTCCCTAACAGTCTGTCCCAGTTGTCATGTTAAGCTTAAGTGGTTTCTAGTAGAAGGCTCCCACCATTCTGCAGTCTAAGGGTTATGCTTAATCCTCAAACTTAGAGAAGGGGGTGGTCATGACAGCTGTATAGTTTATAGACAGGCCATTGTTTCAAGTTTGATCCCCTTGGGAGTAAGCACCTTGACCTTAAGTTTCACTGTTGTAAGCTTTTTGACGTTTCCCACCATTGACGTACGTAACGCAACCCTGAGCCCTGAGTTGGTTGTCGTCGTCGTCCAGGATCAGTAGTTATCGCGGGCACGTGATATCAAACTGGTAGCCAAGACCAACGCGTCTACTCGACAATCCCACCGCGACTATTACCCCACCACCACCGCACATACATTCACTCGCCACGGGTTGTTGGATATTATGGACCACAGTCGTACAATGGCTAGAATGGCCGCTAGACATGTTGTGTTGGAGAGTGTTAGCGAGGACCCGATACTTGCTGGGTTGAATACTGCTCAATCACTCGCTGTCACCAACCCTGCATCCGTTGTTCAGATTCTTGCACCTCGTCTGCTCCCCCCTGTCTTTTAGTTGTGATCTCGGGGGGGGGAGTGTTTTTTTTGGCCGTAGCTAATGGTTGTAATAGCTGGTTCGGGGAAGACTAGAACGTTAACTTCCCGCGTTGCATATCTTCTCTCGCCGTCTCAGGGCCTCTCCCCGCAAAACGTGATAGTTGCAACATTCACGGTCAAGGCTGCTCGAGAAATGAAGGAACGGATATCTAAGCTCGTTGGTAACGGCACTGAAGCTAAATTGGTGCTGGGAACATTTCATAGCATTGCAAGGCGGTATTTGGTCCGCTACGGACACATGCTTGGCTTGCGAAATGGATGGGGGATTGCAGATAATGGGGATAGTATTGGTATTGTGAAGCGAGTGCTGAGGAGGAGAGGGATTGCTGTGACCGATGCAAAGTCTGTTAGGAGTAGGATCAGTCATTTCAAAGCGAGGAATACTAGTCCTGTTGCAAACGCGGCACCAAAGGTTATGGGGACCCAGGCGACGCAGAGTACGCAGCAGAAAGAGAAGAATATTTCGACTGAGGAGTTTGTGTTGGTATTTGAGGACTACCAGGCTGGATTGGAGGCTTCAAACTTGCTAGACTATGACGACCTCCTCCTACGGTGCTTGGAGCTGTTGAAGCAGCACCCTGAATGTGTAGGGAATGTCGAAGCAGTACTAATTGACGAGTTCCAGGACACAAACCTTGTCCAATTTGAACTCATGAGATTGCTAGCGTCTAAACAGAACCGTATCACTATTGTTGGTGATCCAGATCAATCAATTTACGGGTTCCGCGCCGCCGAGATCCGCAACCTCAACCGCATGATCCGGGCATATCCAGATACTCTTGTCGTTCACCTTGAACAGAATTATCGTAGTTCTGCATCTATTCTTCTCGCTGCATTGGAGGTGATACAACAGGACGATTCACGCCCACAAAAGCCATTGATACCCACTCATGCGGTCGGCACACGCCCCGTTCTCCGGGGGCTGCCAAATGCGGAGCGAGAGGCGGCGTGGATTGTGGGTGAGATAGCGAGAGTTCGTGCGCTGACGGGTGGGGTTGTGGGACTGGGTGACGTTGCAGTACTTGTTAGGTCTGCGTCTTTGACACGGCTTATTGAGACATATTTTGTTAAAGCCGGGATGGCGTATAAGATGGTTGGGGGGCTAAAGTTTTATGATCGGGTGGAAATCAAGACACTGCTGGATTATTTACGGGTCATACATAACCCACTGAATAATGATGCGGTTGCGAGGATTGTTAATGTACCATCAAGGAAAGTGGGTGATATGACTATTAAGACACTTATTGACGAGGCGGAAAAGAAGGGAAAGAGTCTATGGGATGTTATTAGAACAGGCGTCAGTGGTGGATGGCGGGATCTAAAAGTTGCAAAGACTGCGGATAAGGGACTAGGTGATTTTGTGGGCATTATCCTCTCTACTCAGCGCTTAATCCGCGGCGAGGAGGAGGAGGGAGAGGAGAAAACGCTCGTCGACATAATCGAGTATCTTCTCCGCAAACTCGCCTACGAGGAGCATCTTGCCCGACACTACCCTGAGGACTGGGAGGGACGGTGGTCAAACATCACTGAGCTGCTGACACAGGCTCGAGATATGGTTATGGTAGAGGAAGATGAAGATGCACTACCACTCATTGATGGCGTGCAACAAAGTGAGAATGTTGCAACAGGGCTCCAGGGTATGTTGGAACGCTTCTTGTCGAATACAGCACTGAGCGAAGTGCCGGAAGACGAAGAGAAACAGGCACAAGGCCAGGTCACAATATCAACGATTCACGCTGCGAAAGGACTTGAATGGCCAGTCGTGTTTATACCTGCTGTTTATGAAGGCTCTATTCCGCACTCGAGAGCAGAAGACACAGATGAAGAACGACGACTGTTATATGTCGCTATGACTCGTGCTCAGGGACTGTTGTATATGTCATGTCCTCGAAGAAACTCGTCAAAAGGTACACTTCAAGCCTCGGTCATGGTGTATCACTCGGCAATCTGTAAGAACTGACATGAAATAATAGAGAAAACAAAACTATCTCCCTTCCTTACACCTTCGACTCTTATGAGACTGCTAGATAAGCGTGCTCCCCCACTCCGGTTCTCATCAATGCAGGGTATACTCCAGATTCTCGGCCGTACTTGCCCGAGTGAAGTAGCCATCAACACAGCGGTCGAAACAGCGGGTATACCATCGCTACTAGACGACCAGATCCCAGAGAAGGAGGAGTGGGAAGAGCGAGAAGAGGCAGCTGAAGAAGGGGGCGAGGATGATGATTGGAGGAGACGGAAACGAAAGAGGGCCGAAGATGTTTCTGGTGGAGTCTACGATTTAGGCGGGAAAGCAGCAGCAGCGGGGTGGAGCCGAGGGGGTGGAGGTGGGAGTGGTGGTTTTATGACTGCCGAGCAACGTCTCGCCGCTAAAACGACAACGGCAGAAAAGTTAGCCGCTGCCGCTGCGGCTGGTGGTGCAGGGTTTAGAAGTGCAGGTTCCCATATGGAGGCGTTGAAACAGAATCGCCTCGCCTGCGAGGCCGATAAAGAGCGAGTAGAGAAGAAGGCACGACACGATGCAATGCTTGCTAAGTCTGCCGCGGCTGAGGCTTTGGCGGCGGAAAAGCGGGCTGCATTGTCAGCTAAACTTGCGGAGAAAAAGCCTGCTATAGGGCCAAGATCGAATAAGCGCGCCGTAGGACAGGGAAGTCTCATGTCTTACTTTGTACCTAAACCTAATCCTAAACCGACAAAAGAGAAGACAGCAACAGAGGTGATAAAACAGAGTAGGAAACAGGGATTGAGTTTGAAAGAACAGATGGAGGCGTTGCCGCAGCCGAAGTTACCAGTTAGGCCGAATAACGGGATGGTGCTGTTGAGTAGCTCTCCGGTGAGGGGGAAGGAGAGGAGGAGGAAGAAACGCACACCGAGCCCGGAGTTAGAAATGCCAAGTAGTCCTGTGTTTGACGAATTTTGTAAAAGTGTTGAGGAGGGGAATGCGAGTGTGGTGGGTGTTAGGAGTAGTTATACCTCAGCAAGTGTGGAGACTGTGGCTGGAGGGTCGAGTGTTACTGTCATTGCTACCGCCGGGTTCTCGTCTGTAGGTTCTCTGTCGATGACTACGGCGGAACAGAGACTCGCGGGTAAAATGACGGCTGCGGATAGGTTAGCGGCTGCAGGAGGCACTCAGAAGAGAACGCTGGGGATTAGGAGGAGTATGAATGGGTGGGAGAATAGAGCGTCGGCGAAGAGATGAGGATGTGGTATGGAGTTTCTATATTTCGTGATTTACTGGCGTAGGTGGCTTGGAGTTTAGATATTAGCTATTTCATTATTAGTTTAATTTTTCGTGTGGCGGGCGTTGTGATTTGGTAGATTTTAAAGTTTTTGTGAGTAGAAACAGTTATAGTAGTGTATATTTATAGACCATAGTGACTTTTATCCTTTCGTTTTTCTGTTTGGAATTTCGAGGTATTTGTCTGATTAGTATTACTAATAGATTAGTTTCTTGATTATTTATA
The DNA here is from genome assembly GCA_033030425.1 of Verpa conica. Taxonomy (NCBI): domain Eukaryota; kingdom Fungi; phylum Ascomycota; class Pezizomycetes; order Pezizales; family Morchellaceae; genus Verpa; species Verpa conica. The sequence goes on along the minus strand of JAUFSD010000007.1, from coordinate 1,578,062 downwards.
CTCAGGTGTTTATTAAGATGTCGGAAGGTTGTAACAGTAACACCAAACCCCACTCCAAAATCACCTAGATAAAATAAAACATTATTTCCTTGAAGCTCTCTGAACTCTATCTATTTATTGTTGTCACTGTACTACTTTACTTCCCTTCATGATTATTTCTGTTGCTGCCTCATCACACACGGTTTTAGTGGGGATGTCTTAATACCTGAGTAGTACTACTGATTATATAGGTTAGGTTTAAGTCTTAGACCCTATTAATGGGTATATATATAGTGAGATAAAGGTAGGAGTCTAATTAAGGCACCTATAATAAGATATTATATATATATATAGTAGATGATATAAGTACTAGAGAAGCAACTATCTACACTACTATTACATGTGTTGATATCATAGGACAAAGCCGAGTGATACATCATGATTAAAATGATTATATTTTTTCTTTTATGATAGAGCATCTAGTGCTACCTGAAAGAGTTCAAGCTTCTTAATACATTCTGTAGCTTCAAAGGCACCTAGTCCCTCTGAAACTCTTGACTCTAGCGATTTAGAAGGGGTGGATGAGGCCAAGACATGTTTCTAGTGATTGGAGACGGTTAGGTTTTAATTGATGGGTAGGGTTTATGTGAGACAAAAGCCTAATACTGAGACCTTTTATAAAATATCCTTGCGATGTGGTATTATTTCTGCATAAAAGGCGTTCTATTATCTGTGGGTCTATCTGTGTGGTAGGGTTCTTATGGGAAGTGGTACTACATATGTAAATAGCTGGCTTTTGATAAGGATGGAATATCACTCGAGGTGGCATAAGCCCGGTCTTATACTGGTAGAGACATTACAATAAATGTAGGTTCTTAAAAACTCATACGTTAGACCTCAGAGTAACTCTAGAACTGAGACATCAAGTCTTTCGTACCTATAGTACCCTATAAAATCAATAGAGCGATAAGATAAGATAAGATTGAGCTCATCTCAACAACAGCCCATCACATCCCACCGTAAAAACCCCACCCAGCACATATCTACCCCCCCCCGCCCGCCCGCCCGCTACCCCGCAACACCGATCCTCCGGGGGATGCCAAACCCGGAATTTTAGTAAAACGGGCCTGGAATAGAATAACAATAATGGTGCTGCATCTTGCCCGGACGCCGTCGCCATCAATCTGTCTCCGCTGTCTCTTCCAGCTCTCGAAACCGCGGCGAAGCTTCTCAACATCTCTACGCCGTGGGACGGGGGTTGCATCAATTGCGCAAGCAACGACAAGGTCGATCCGGGGGACATGGCAATCGCAGTATTTCCTCGCGAACCGATTTCTCGGGAACCGGGCAGACACGAACGGGACCGCCTCACCAACCCCCGCCGAACTCCCACCTCATCGACGGCGCCAACTCCGTAAACAAGTTGAAAAAGACACCACCACTACTACTACAGACCATAATGAACCCCTCCCCCCGGACGCATCATCACTCCTCTCAACCTCCTCCGCCTCGTCTCCAACAGGGTCACTAAAACGGCTTATATACCCCTACCTCGCCTTGTCCAAGCCCCGCCTAACAGTCCTCGTCGTTCTCTCCGCCATGGCACCCTACGCACTATACCCCATCGACCCGCTCCTATCCACCACCGCAACCCCAACACTCTCAGCACTAACCCTAACCTTCCTCACCTTCGGCACCACCCTCTCCTCCGCCTCCGCAAACGCCTTCAACATGTACCTCGAGCCCACACACGACTCCAAAATGTCTCGAACACGCAACCGCCCACTCGTACGAGGTCTTCTCCGCCCCTCTCAGGCCCTCATCTTCGCACTCGCAACCGGCGCCATCGGCGTCACAGCTCTCTACATCGGCGTCAACCCTACCGTCTCTGCTCTCGGTGCTGCAAACATACTCCTCTACGCGGGAGTCTACACACCACTCAAGCGGGTGTCTGTAATCAACACATGGGTCGGCGCGATTGTGGGTGGGATACCCCCGTTGATGGGCTGGGCTGCGGCCGCTGGTGCTACGACGGGTGTGGAGGGGGGTATGATTGAGACCTTGTCGCATCCCGGAGGTTGGTTGTTGGCGGGTCTACTGTTTGCGTGGCAGTTTCCGCATTTTAATTCGTTGAGCTGGACCATAAAGGATGAGTATCGTGCTGCGGGGTATCAGATGATGGCGTGGAAGTATCCTAGGCTGAATGGAAGGGTTGCGGTGAGGTATAGTTTGTTGTTTTTTCCGATATGTGTGGGGTTGTGGTATGTAGGGGTTACGGATGTGGGGTTTGTGCTGACGAGTTCGGTGGTGAATGGGTGGTTGGTGAGGGAGGCGTGGAGGTTTTATAGAAAGGCTGGGGAGAAGGGCACGGCTAAGAAGTTGTTTTGGGCGAGTGTGTGGCATTTGCCGGTGGTGATGGGGCTGGCGATGGTGCATAAGGCGGGATTATGGAAGGGGGTTTGGGAGAGGGTTGTCGGGGTGGAGAAGGACGAGGAGGACGAGGAGTGGGAAGATGAAGAAAGTCAGGGGGATGACCTTAAGGAAGTGGTGGAGAAGTCAACAGGGTAGATGCTGATGATTTTTTTCGGTATAAGGAGGGACTGATTATATTAAGGGATATATAGAATAAAGATCTCATTGCCTCAGTGATCTGGACGGCGATTTGTATCATTGACCTTTTCGTTGTACTTATTTTATAGCTCTTTGTTTGTAAATATATATATGGGAAGATAGAGTAGACTAAACTTCAGCTCTGTTTAGATTTACCGTCTGGCTAATGAAAGAAAAAGAAACATACCTAATCCGCTAGCGCATTATGAGAAGTCACACAAAGAAAAGGAAAACAATCATCTTACAGAAATCTGGCCCACATATCACAAGAGGTCAATCGACTCTGAATCTATCTAGAAACTTTCTCTTGAACATAACCACGGAAATTGCCTAGGTCCGGTGATAAAGTTGATAAAGTAAAATGAACATAGACATATAAATAAAGGATAAATAATTAACTCCGAAATTTTTACCCCCTTCAGGACCAAACATAACCTCCTTTCCGGACTAGGATCGTGATGGGTATTGAGTAAGCGTAAACGGAAAGAGTATAGGAATTAGGTGGTGATATCGATAGGGGATTGGGTTTGCGGACTATTAAAGTTAAATTAAGGTTGTTCATAGTGATTTTAGGTTAAGTACGTACATATTACTTTCACTTTCAAGGTTGGCTATAGATAGTTCTTCTGCCGGTGACTGCATTGCGGTATTGGATACTCGAGTGGTCTGTTCTGTGCAAATATCACTGCTAGGGCCCTCTGTAGCTTTAGGTGTAGTTTCCTCTTTATCATCTACAGTAAAGGGGCTGGCGCCTTCCTTAAGAAACACCTTAACTCCCGGGTCACTCCTAGATACTGCGTAGCGAAGTGCCGTCCTCTCTTGATTATCTGTGGCAAGAATGCTGGCCTCTTTTTCAAGCAATAGTTCGACTATCGACTCACTCCCCCTAGACACTGCGTAGCCGAGTGGGGTTTCTCTTTCATTATCTGGATCAAGAGCGTTGGTGAGAAATATTTCAGCTACCGGCTTACTATCTTTGTATACTGCGTAGTGTAGTGCTGCTTTTTCTTTGCTGTCTATAATGATAATACTGATTTCTTCTTCATACGACCGGATCCAATTGGCCACTAAATCACCCGCCCAAAATGCTGCGTAGTGTAGTGCGGTCATTCCTTCATTATCCGTAGCGAGAATGTCGTCACCTTTCTCAATTAATAAAGTGATTATCGAATTCCGAAACTCAATTGCGTGGTGAAGTGCGTTTTTCGTTTTGTTGTCCGTAGTAGGAATCCCGACCCCTATCTTAAGCGATGAGTTGATTATAGACTCACCCAGAGAGCTAGATACTGCGTGTTGTAGTGCTGTTTTCCCCTCATTATCTACAGCGAGGGGGTTGGCGCCTTTCTCAAGCAATAGATCGATGACTGACGTACTCAGGGATTTAGATGCTGCATGGTGTAGTATGGTTTCCTCTTCATTATCCGTAGAAGGGGTATTTGCATCTGTGTCAATCAACAATTCGGCTATCGACTCATTCACTCGGGATGTTGCGTCGTGTAGTGTAGTTTCTTCTTCGTCATCTGTAAGTATGAGGTTGTTGTATTTCTCGTTTAGAAAGCTTAGTACCGCACTGCTCCCCCAAGATACTGCATAATGAAGCGTAGTTTTCCCTTTATTATCTGGAGTAAGGATATCGGCACAGTTCTCAAGTAGTATGTGGATTAACGACTCGTGTTCTTGCGATAATGCTAGATGCAGTACAGTCATCCCTTCGCCGTCTATATCAAGGACGTTGGCGCCTTTATCAAGCAGCAACTCAACAGTCGGCCTATCCCCTTTATATGTTGCATGGTGTAGTGCAGTCATCCCTTTGCCGTCTGCAGCAAGGACTTCAGCGCCTTTATTAAGCAATAACTCGACAATCGACCTATTGCCTATACATGCTGCATAGTGTAGTGCGGTTTTCCCCTCATTATCTCTAGAAAGCGGACTGGCGCCTTTGTCAAGAAACAGCTCGACAATAGGCCTACTCTCCCCTCTTGTTTCTCCCCCTATCATTTCTCCTATTGTTGCTGCTGGTGCCCCTATTTTTGCTGCATAGTGTAGTACGGTCTTCCCTTCATTATCCACAGAGAGGAGACTGGCGCCTTTTTCAAGCAACAGCTCGACCATCGGTTTACTTCCCACACATGCTGCGTGGTGTAGTGCGGTCTTTCCTTTGTTATCTGTAGCAAGAATGTCGGCACCTTTCTCGAGTAATTTTTTGGCAAGTGACACATATTTTCCTGATTCTGCTGCTAGGTGTAGTGCAGTTTTTCCTTTCCGGTCTGCAGCAAGGACGTTGGCACCTTTCTCTACAAATAGCTCAGCTACCGATGTGGTTTCTGGTACTTTTATTTTAGACCGCTCAAAAGAAAAATAATACTTTTTAGGTATTGCGTCGTGCAGTGCAGTTTGTCCATCTTTATCTATAGCCAATATATCGGCGCCTTTCTCAAGCAGTAACTCGATTATTGACTCGTTCCACGTAGATGCTGCATAGTGTAGTGCAGTTTTTCCTTGATGATCTATACTAAGGAGCGTAGCGGTGTTTTCCGTAAATAGTTGGACTACTTCTACGTGTTGATTAAGTACTGCGAAATGTAGGGCGGTTTTTCCTTGACCATCTGTAGCATGAACATCGGCACCATTCTCAAGTAACAATCTGACCATCAATACGTGCCCTTGTGATGCTGCTAGGTGCATTGCTGTGTTCTTTGCCTCATCCTCTACCATGACATTTGTATATTCAAGTAGATGAACTGCAGAACAGAAATGGCCTAGAGAAGCTGCCATATGTAGTGGGGTTCGGCCTTTAGGGTAGCTCGGTGGAAAAAAGTCGTACTCGTCATCCTCGTAGTAGGGCATTATCGAATCCGAGTATTCTAAAGCTTGGAGGTAAGATATTGTGCAATCTGGACTTTGAATAAATCTGAGAACAGTTCTTGTAGAAAAAATCTCATCACAGTCTTTAAGGTGAGATGGCAAATGGCGGATGACATAGTCGAGAAACGGGTAACGGTCATACCGCGCTTGAAGGCTTCTTTTATCGCATAACGTTTGGGCAAATATATCGAGAGAAAGAAAGGTTGTACAAGACATGACAACTCTGAAGTCTGCATCCCTTGAGATTGCTGGGTTTGAGAGGAGGTACTCCTGTACCGTGTAATGAGCAAGTCTAATTGTCCCGCTGTGTTCGTCGATTGTTATTAAGCTGGCACAGACGTCAAGCAAAGTCATTTTGTCTGGCAAGTCTTGCTCGTCAATGGTTGTTTGATCCTCTTCTATTGATACTGCTATTTGAAGTTGGTAAAGCGTGAGGACCTCTCGAGCCTTAACAAGCCATGAAAGTATTTTGAACGCTAAATCCACGCAGGTTTTAGGCTGGAGTTGAATGATCTCCATAGCTCTGTCGTAGGTAGGGTTTAAGGGGCTGTCTTCGCTGGAAGAGTTTTTAAGTCTTTCTAGTTCTGCTAAGAGTTGTCTGGTGGTGGTCTGTTTGCACAAGTATTCAATATGAAAATGCACGAGAAGGAACCTAAATCTACGTGTCAGTATTACAGATAAAAGATTAATGTTAGTCTTCGTCTTGGGGTAGTTTCTTGGCATGGTCCCCGATTCCCCGGGGGACCAACCCCTTATGGCGAACACTAACTAATGTTCAAGCGGTGACTTACATTCCATTTGCACATTCTATAAGTTCTGAGATAATCTTGTCTTGGTAATTTCCCTTTCCAACTAAACGCTTCGCCCGTGGGTTGTCGTTGATCTTTTGTTCGATATAATTGGCGATATCTCCATCCTTTGCCCAAAGCTTGATCTTTGCAGAGCTCGAGAGAGACTCTTGAATATCTTCTGGATATTCACGGCTTGTCAGGAAAAGGTTCATACCATCATTTCCCATTCGGTGGAAGAGTGGTAGGAGCTCTGGCCGAAATTTCGGGTTGCACTCGTCAAGAGCATCGCAAATTATGAAAGTCCGAGTAAATGAGTGGAGAGACATAAGGAGGATAGTGTATAGTTCCTCTAGAGTCGGTTTTTGTTGTAGCTTCTTTAGTTTATGGAGAAGACTTCTAATTTTCGTGGGTAGAGATGGTATTTGACAAGCGAGCTGCTTGGCAAGGCTAGAGAGGATATCAATCGGTCTTTGTTGATCTTCCTCCCTGTAATTGAAGTAGATATACGCCACTCCATATTTTTTCAAGGTTGCTAGGCTTTGGAGATGATCGATTAATAGAGAGCTAAGAAAAGGTGGCATAGGTTAGCTTATTTTTCATGGGGTTAGCTTGTTTATAAGGGAAAATTAACGATAGATTATAGTCGTCCCTAAAATACTAGGCAGGGGAGTTTACACCCTAGTTTTAGTAGTATGAGCTTAGGCTACCTCTAGGAGCTACTCTATACTTGTCATACTCTTTAATAAGGATATTCCGGGGTTTTATCGGATAGATCTCTTGAGTGTTCATGGTGTTCGCAGGGACAACCTGCTCCAGAACCCTTCTATTCACGTATACAGTATTATGAAATGAGAATACCGACCTCAAGAATGTTTTTCCAGCGCCAGCTATAAGTTCCGATGCTCTTAGTTAGTATCCATATTTTAACGAGGGTGTTCTAGTACTGCGTACGAATACCGTAACCCCAAATTAGTCGGGATTTTGGAGTCAGATTTTGGACCCAGTCTTGAACCTCTGGTGTATCAAGAATCCACGATCCAGTATTTTTTCGTCTCCTACTACTAATTTCAAGATGTCTCGTGTTAGATGTCCCAGGATATAGCCAATTAAGGACCTCTGTACGTCTTTGCTCTATTTATGATAAAATAGATACATCAGCAAAGTCCTAAAAAGTTATCTCTAAGTTCTTTCTCACCGTCCTCGCGTCTCGCGGACTCGTTTCTTAGGTCATGGACATCAACCTTTACATCTTGAACATCGGTCTTGATATCTTGCACATGTGTCCCGATTCCTTGTATGTGCGTCTCGATAGACTTCGATCGGGATCTATTTGGAGGTCAGCAAAGTTTAGCATTAGTAACATGCCTATAGTCTCACAGGTTATTAGTCTCTAAGATAAGTATAAAAAGACTTTTATATCTTTCCATGCGTAAGATGAAGTCTAGGGTCTCCTTCTCTTTCAAGGGCCATCCCAAGGAGGTCAACATCCTTCCAAGAAGCTTTTTAGGCTCTAGTTTTCTCAGGAGATTCTCCATCTCTAGTTTACATTTCTGAAGCGGATCTTCGAGTTGCTGTAGCGCTGCTAGTCCGGAATTTGTCTGTGTACAGACTTTTAAGTTTGTGAGAACGATACACAGTGATCTGAGTTCATCCACTAAGGTTTGGATATCTTCAGGAGCTCGTTTCACCCCACTAATGTACCCATAACTCAAAGCGGCTAGACTTGCCGTGAGCTGAATGACTGCGAGTATACTCGTCCCAAATGCGAGAGCCTCAGCCATGATAAGGCGTGGGGGATATGAAAGGTATTTGTTGGGAGTCAAGGGTGTTTAAAGAGATATCTCGCTATCGTTGAGTGTTGCTACTAACGGGGTGCTTCAAAGGGAGCGGGGCTGAGGTCTTTCGAGTTGCTCGTGTAACCTCAACATTGAGGCAACTTCAAAAAGTCAAGGCTTACAGCTCACCTGGAACCCCTGCACACTTACAATTTTTTTGTCATGGTTAAATAATAGCTGTTAGGCTACAGATGCCAAACTGTAGGCCAACTAATGACCTATTTCTGTAGCAATTCTATACTGTAGTAAGACGGCTAGGGAGCGTTCAGAGGTTTTGGCGGAGTTCTGCCTAACCTCGGATAATTTGTTCTCGGGGTTTTTCCGGGTACGGGGGGTGTTGCTAAGTATGCCGGTGGAGGTATTTATTATCATTCCCATCCCGCAGAGCTATGACGCAGTGCCAAGTAACCAAACCTAAAAACCTTATCCTCACCTCTCCTAATCCCCACAACCATGATACCCGGTATCGGCGTCGACCTCCTCCACCTCCCCCGGCTCTCTACCCTCCTCTCCCGGCGGAATGGCTACTACCTGCACCGCTTCGCACGGCGGATCCTAACCCGGAATGAGCTCGCCGTGTTCCAACGAAAGCTTGTTGATGATGCAGATGGAGGGCTAGTGAGATGGCTAGGTGTACGCTGGGCTGCGAAAGAAGCTGCCTTTAAAGCTACCGGAGGTGTTAGAGGGGCATTAGGGTGGAAAGAGGTCGAGGTCGAGTACTATCCTTCTGGTGAGTACTCCTTGGGTTGGAGTAGGGTAGGGCTGATTGGTGCTAGGGCAACCTTATTTGTCGGTGGCGAGAGGGGCGGGGAAGGCAGTTGGTGGATTGAGTATCTCCCATGATGGGGAATATGTTATTGCTATGGCTATGCTTCCGTCTATGGGGAGATGATTGGGTGTGGTGGGTTAGAGCTGTCTTTTTCCTAGACTTTTCCTACTTTGCTACGTGTATGGGTTAGCTATGAGGTTAGGGTTGGAGATACTTGTACTTATGTTGTAGACTAGAAGGTTTGATTTCCTTTGGGTGTGTCTAGGGGTCTTGCACATGTCATTAACCTCGTATATAAAATCCACTCAATACTATTTAGAGAATTCGTGTTAAGGTAGCAGCAGAGGCCAATTAATGACGGGCAATAACTGAGCATCAGCATAAATATTTACTGTCCTCAATGGTATCTTCTCTAGTCTCTAACTATCTATAAATTTTCAACCTCCAACCTCCCACAGCGCACAGCCCATGTAAAAGTGGAGAGTCTTCCTCTTAATCTAAACCAACACAATAAAATCTATATACAAAATCCGTAGCGAAACGATTTTAGGTATTTTATACAAACCCAACCAAAGCCAAACCCAGAGCCCAAGGAGGGGCACGGAAAAAGAAATGGAACATGAACATAGAAAGTAAAAAAAAAAAAAATATACGCCAGCCAGCCAACATATTTTATATATATATCATCCCCACTCTCTTAGCCGTATAGAATCTACTTATGTTTCTTCGCCCTCTCCTTCTCATATTCTGCAATCAACTCCTTCTGCATATGCGGGGGCGCAGCCGCATAATGACTAAACTCCATACTAAACTCACCCTTCCCCTGGGTACCAGCCCTCAGCATACTCGAGAACCCAAACATGGCATTCAAAGAGCACATAGCCGTGAGTGTAAAGTCCTCTGCGCCGATATCTGAGTCTTCAATGACTGCATTACGCTTATTCATGAGACCAACGATGTTTCCTTGGAACTCGTTGGGTGAGGAGATAGACACTTTCATAACGGGCTCAAGGATCTGTGGCTTGGCCTCCTTGAAGGCTTTACGGAATGCCTGTTCAGTCGCAATCTTGAAAGCCATTTCAGATGAATCAGTCATGTGGGTTGCGCCGTCGTTCACAACCATGTGGGTTCCTAGGACCTTGTGGCCAACAAGTGGGCCCTTGTCACAGGAACGGATAAATCCCTAAATTCTTTAGTATCCACACGTTTAGTAGCTAGAATAGGACCATCATACCTTCTCACACGCAAACAGGAACTTCTCGGAAATGTGGCCGCCCACAACTTGCTCCTCGAACTTGTTATCACCTAGCTGTCCAGTTGGCTCCAAGAAGCCCATAACTCTGGCGTAATCACCAGCACCACCGGTCTGCTTCTTGAGCGTGTGGTCGAAGTCAACACGCTCGCTGACAGTCTCTCGATATGCAACTTCCGGCTTACCAGTGATGCAGTCGACATTGTATTCACGGCGCATACGCTCAACATAGATATCGAGATGCAGCTCTCCCATTCCTGAGATGATAGTCTGTTGGGATTCGGGGTCAACATGACAGCGGAAAGTAGGATCTTCTCTTTGGAAGCGATTGATGGCCTTAGAGAAGTTTGCTGTCTCCTTTGAGTTTTTGGGGGTGATTGAGAGGGATATGACAGGTTCTGGAACGAACATAGAAGTCTATTTGAGTCATAAGTAAGAGCATACCCCAAAGAACTTTGATAAGGGATAATATTACCATAGTATACGGCAATCCACCATCAGTGAAAGTATCACCAGAAGCACAATCAACACCAAACACCGCACAAATCTCTCCCGCCCCAATCTCTTGAACCTCCTCCATATCATTTGAATGCATCCTCACAATCTTCGGTACCTTAATCTTCTTCTGCGTCTTCGCATTAAACACATACATCCCCTTCTTCAGTGTCCCCTGGTATACCCGAATATAAGTCAACTGCCCGAAGTTTCCCTCTTCGAGTTTAAACGCCAACCCGACGAATGGTAGGCTATTATACGGAATCAACGAAACCGGCGCTTCAGCCCTACGCCTATCAAGTGCAAGGTTCGGGACTTCAGCCGGGTTAGGGAGGTAGTCCACAACCGCATCAAGCATTGGCTGAACACCCTTATCCGCTAGAGCGGAGCCCATGCACACTGGAGCGAACTTCCGAGCGATTGTTTGCCTGCGAATAGCGGTCTTGAGCTGTTCAATGGAAGGGGTTTGTTCTTCCAGCCAGAGCTCCGCAATCTCGTCGTCGACGTCAGCAAGGGCAGCGATGAGGACACCACGCTTCTCATCGCAGAGGGCCTGGAGCTCTGTAGGGATATCCTTCTCGACAACATTGATACTACCCAGAACGTAAGAATACTATCCCCAGAAGACCAGGGAAGAAAAACACCACATACCCTTTCGGCCCCTCAAAGTATAGAGCTTTCATCCTAATTAAGTCCACCACACCCTTAAAAGAGTCCTCGCCTCCAATCGGTACCTGAATCGCCGCCGCCGGCAACTTCAGCTTATGGTTAATTTGTTCAATCGCCTTCCACGGATTCGCACCCATCCTATCCATCTTATTCACAAAACACACTCTAGGCACATCATACCTCCTCATCTGCCTATCCACCGTGATTGTCTGCGACTGTACCCCAGAAACCGCACACAGGATCATCACCGCTCCATCCAACACCCTCAATGCTCTCTCCACCTCAATTGTAAAGTCGATATGTCCAGGCGTATCAATCAAGTTGATATGATACTTCTGATCCACCCCGTCCTCTTTCTTCACCCAATCACAGAATGTCGCCGCGGATTGAATCGTGATTCCCTTTTCTCGCTCGAGATCCATAGAGTCCATTTTTGCGCCGACGGCGTCTTTGCCCCGGACTTCGTGGATGGCTTTAATACGACCAGTGTAGAAGAGGACGCGCTCGGTACAGGTGGTTTTGCCAGAGTCAATGTGCGCCTATACCGTTCAGCAATTATGCAAGCGGACGAGGCGGGGTAGTAGGGAGGAGAACACACCGCAATCCCAATATTCCTAACAGTCCTCAACCTTTCTGCTTCCAATGGGTCCATCTTCGCATGTATCTCCTCCTGCGACACCAATTCCACCTCCTCATGCCTACAAAATCAGTACATCCCTAGGTAAGAAAAAAAAGGACAAGAACCTACACAACAGCCTCAGCAGCAGAAGCATACCCCCTCCTCCCCAATGGTGACAATCCAACTTTTACAAAAGACTTTGTCGAGAATAACGAAACCGACTTTAAGGTTGTTCCCAACCTTATAGTTGCCGGACGTCCGGTTGTGATGAGTGGAGGAGGGGCCCTTGAAGCCCTCGCAGAAAACGTCCGGAAGGTCCGGCATTGGGAACGAGTTATAGCGGCTCTCATGATTGTAAATGAATTTCCTGCCGTTCCCTTGGAGTTGAGAGTTTTCGGATGAATTTCGGGGGTAGGGATGAGAAAAGGGAAAACGAAAAAAATAAGGAATGTGGGTTGGAGAGTTTATCTTATCCATCTGATCGGTGGGGCAGATAGAGCCGCACTAAAGGGTCTATTAGCCCTAACCCTGCAGTGCTTCACCTCCTATCACTCGTGCTGTTTAACACAATGCAATTCAACTCCAAGATGGTTCAATAGTAGTTAGAGATTATACTCTAATAATAACTGTTTCTTTGACTCAAACCTAGCTTCCATTCCCCTCATTTCCAAGCACTCACAAGTCGGATACAACACCAGACAGCGCCACAGTAAACCTTATTTCCACCTCATTTCCACAAAGAAAAGAGTATTTACACTATTAGAGCGGAGATCAATCTTCAAATCTTTATACAGAAAAATACCCATCAAACATACCGCACCATTGATAGGAAACAGCGAGGAAAAAAGTATGAACACAAGAGCCCGACACCAAAAAAAAATAGAACCCAGAAAGAAAAAAGGAAATAGATACATAGAAAGAAGTGGGTAGAAAGTGGGGGGGAAATATGCGTACATCTAATAACAAACCTCTTACCCAACCCCCTATATTTCATAAAACCCTAAAAACGATACTTTTCCCTTCCCACATTATGCTCCATAGACACATTTCACACGTTTTTTTCACCTCCTAAATCTACTCCTTCTTCTCACCCTCACCACCCTGCTGCTGTTGCTGTTGCTCTCCAGTAGGAGGAGCCTGCTGCTGCTGCTCGGATCTGGCGCGATGCATCTTATCGAACAAAGTCAGGGATGCGGTCTGGACAGCATCAGTCTGAGCCTTAAGCTCTGCAGCAGTAACGCCACCATCTTCAGACTGAGCCTTGGCAACCAACTCCCTAAGTGCAGTGATCTTCTCCTTGATAGTCTCGGCCTCAGCTTTATCAAGCTTATCCTCAAACTCCTTCATCGCCTTCTCAGTATCGTTGACGACGGAGTCAGCACGGTTACCAGCCTCAATGGCATCCTTGCGCTCTTTGTCGGAGGCTTGGTAACGCTCGGCATCATCTATCATGGACTGGATCTCAGAGTCAGAGAGACCAGAGCCAGAGGCAATGGTGATAGACTGGTCCTTGTTGGTGGCCTTGTCCTTGGCGGAAACGTGAACGATGGAGTCAGCGTCAATATCGAAGGTAACCTCAACTTGAGGGACACCACGGTGGGCTGGAGGGATTCCGACGAGCTGGAAGTTTCCGAGGAGCTTGTTGTCACGGACGAGTTCACGCTCTCCTTGGTAAACCTTGATCTCGACAGCGGTCTGGAAGTCCGCGGCAGTGGAGAAGACTGGGAAATAATTAGTATGATTCAAATGGGAAAACAAGGGATGATAAAAACTTACTCTGAGACTTCTTTGTGGGGATGGTGGTGTTACGGTTGATCAAACGAGTGAAGACACCACCAACGGTCTCGATACCAAGTGACAATGGGGTGACATCGAGCAACAGAACATCCATAACTTCACCAGCAAGAACAGCACCCTGGATAGCAGCACCGATGGAGACAGCCTCATCAGGGTTGACAGACTTGGCCGGGTCACGTCCGAAAACGCTCTTGACGGTCTCCGCAACCTTAGGCATACGGGTCATACCACCAACAAGGATGACCTCCTGGATATCAGAAGCCTTAAGCTGAGCATCCTTAAGAGCCTTGCGAGAAGGCTCAATGGTCTTCTGGATGAGAGAATCGACAAGACCCTCGAATTGGGCACGGGTGAGCTTGGAGTTGATATGCTTAGGACCAGACGCATCAGCGGTGATGAAGGGAAGGTTGATGTCAGTCTGGAGGGTAGAAGAGAGTTCCATCTTGGCCTTCTCAGCAGCCTCACGGATACGCTGGATAGCCATACGGTCACCAGAGAGGTCGATTCCGGAATCCTTCTTAAACTGCTGGACAAGGTGGCGAACAAGGATAATGTCAAAGTCCTCACCACCGAGATGGGTATCACCGTTGGTGGACTTGACCTCAAACACACCTTTCTGGATCTCAAGAATGGAGACGTCGAAAGTACCACCACCAAGATCAAAGACGGCAACAATACGATCTTGGTCCTTGTCAAGACCGTAGGCAAGGGCAGCAGCGGTAGGCTCGTTAACAACACGGAGAACGTTTAGCCCAGCAATCTGACCAGCATCCTTGGTAGCCTGACGCTGCGAGTCGTTGAAGTACGCCGGAACAGTGACGACAGCATTCTTGATAGGCCTGCTAAGGTAGGCCTCGGCAGTCTCCTTCATCTTGTTCAGGACGAAACCACCAACCTGCGATGGGGAGTATTTTTGGCCGCGGGCCTCAACCCAGGCATCGCCATTTGTGTGCTGGACAATCTTGAAGGGGACCTGCTGGATATCCTTCTGTACCTCAGCATCGGTGAATTTACGACCAATGAGACGCTTAGTAGCGAAGAGAGTGTTTTCAGGGTTGACAACAGCCTGACGCTTCGCTGCAATACCAACGAGGCGCTCACCGTCCTGGGTGAAGGCAACTACTGAGGGAGTTGTGCGGGCACCTTCGGGAGGGGTTAGTAATTCCTCGGATAAGACGGAGTTTAGAGAAAAAAATTCTCACCTTCGGAGTTTTCAATGACTCGAGGAACCTTTCCCTCCATTACAGAGACGGCAGAGTTGGTTGTACCTAGAAAATTAGAGATTATGTTAGTAAAGATTTATTACTGAATTGATCCCGAGTTGTTCTTCTAGATGGGGTTTGAAGTTCTTTGACAAAATAAAAAAACTTACCCAAATCAATACCAATAACCTGCCCTTGTACTTTGGGCTCAGTAGAGTTGAACCGCGAGAAGGCGGATAGTGAAGGACGGGTGACATTGGGTCTGACAATCGACCTCAGCGACGGGGTAGCCCGGGGAAGCTGTTCATCATTGTTAGTAGAGTCGATGGTAAGAAAAACCCCACCGGCACCAGTGACGAAATACTTACAGCACGGGCAATTCTTGGGAGAACCATTATGACTTGTGAAAAAGAAAAAAGAAACTTGCGTTAAGAAAAAGAATACAAGATCAAACAACGATAGTTTGACTTTAATGGAGGAAGAGAACCGTGGAGGAAGAGATGGAGAGATGGAGTGAAGTCGAATGGTTGTGGTGGGGGGGAGATGACCTTATGAAGTTTTTGGTTTCGGAGCGGTTGCAGCGAAAAAATTTCGCCCAATTTTCGTGGGAGCCGAAACCGAAAGAGGAATCAACAGCGATGCTGACAGAAGGTACTGGAATCTACTTGGGCGCCACACACCTGGCATGGGAGAGCCCCACCGGAAAATGTAAAAACTTCCAGACTGTGGCAATTAGTAAATATATCCCTGGGCTACAAAACGGAAAATTGTTTCTTCTTTATTTTGGCCAATCGGATTTGCGGATCTCGGTTGTGATTGTCACAGTATGTCACTCGGTGGGCAGTGTTTCTCTCCTATGGGAATACTACAATTAGTATATATAAGAGCTACATGTAGTTTTGGTTCTAGCCACTGGACTAGAGGAGATGTGTAGTAAAGAAGCTTCAAGATGATTCATTGTGGTTCGTAGATATGTCAATTAGGTCATGTACTATTGGTGATCTAACAAAGGTTCAGAGCCCCGCGCCAGTACCCAAGACCAAGAGTTGCATCTACTCTATAGTAGAGCACAGCCTGATCCAATTAAATATCCTTTGTATCCGCAGTGATCCAGAATCCCCCTTCTCCGGGTATCGTCGCTTACCCCGCTGGGATGCCTCGGTAGATGTCCCAGCAATGATCATCTCTGCATTGTTCTCAGGCCGATCCACCGCAAATGTCATAACTGTCGCTTAACCCATCCGAGGCACAATATGCATCCCTACCAACATCACTGCAACCACAATACTCAATATTCCCCGCATCTTATACCAAGAATCTAGCAATTGAGATATATAATGCTCAGTCTTTTCTCCCGTTCTACCGTTCGTCCTGTAGCCATTCGTTCCTGCTTTAGACCGCTAAATAACTTTACAATTGTCAAGATGGGGCTCTCAACACACAATGTCCCCGAAGTACGTCATAGCTCTCAGTATCAAATTCCTCAATTAAGCAACCACATGTACTAAGAAACCCCATAGCTCAAAGATAAATCCCTCCTAATTCAATCCGCTTTCATCAATGGCAAATTCATCCCCTCAAACACTTCTAAGACCTTCTCCGTCATCGACCCCGCCACCACCGGTCATATTGCCTCCGTCCCAGAACTCACCGTTTCAGAAGTCCGCACCGCTATCGATGCTGCCTCTACTGCATTCAAAACCTTCCGCAACACTCTCCCGCGGGAGAGAGCCCGTATGTTGCGAAGATGGTACGATCAAATCATCGCCAACAAAGACGATCTTGCAACTCTCATCACCCTCGAGAATGGTAAACCTCTCTCCGATGCCCGGTCAGAAGTACAATATGCGGCAGACTTCATCGAGTGGTTCTCTGAAGAAGCCCCACGTGTATATGGTGACACAATACCCTCCTCTATTAGTGGAAAGCGAATCATAACCCTTCGCCAACCTGTCGGCGTCTGTGGCCTTATTACACCCTGGAACTTCCCATCTGCAATGATTACTCGAAAGGTTGGCCCCGCACTCGCAGCTGGGTGTACAGTGGTTATCAAAGCCCCAGCCGAAACACCACTAAGTGCTCTTGCGCTCGCCGAGCTCTCAGTAAGAGCTGGGATCCCACCTGGTGTTGTAAACGTCGTTACTGCGTCCGCGAACACTGCCGCAGTGGGGGAGGAGATGTGTACTAACCCCATCATTAAGAAACTCTCCTTTACGGGGTCTACAGCTGTTGGGAAGTTACTCATGAAGCAGTGTTCCGGAACACTCAAGAAACTCTCCTTCGAACTAGGGGGCAACGCACCATTTATAGTATTTGACGATGCAGACGTTGACGCAGCCGTCGCCGGTGTGGTTGGGTGTAAGTTCCGTTCATCTGGGCAGACGTGTGTTTGCGCAAATCGTATCTATGTCCAGGAAGGTATCCACGACGTCTTTGCAGAAAAACTTGCCGAGAAGGTCAAGGGTTTCAAAGTCGGCTCAGGATACGACCTATCAAACACTCACGGCCCACTCATTCATGAACGTGCAGTAGGAAAAGTACAAGACCACGTCGAAGATGCACTATCCAAGGGCGGAGAAGTCCTTGTCGGCGGTAAAGGGCTCGAGGAACTCGGCCCTCATTTCTTCCAACCCACCGTGATTACAGGAATGACTAGAGAGATGCGGGTCCATTCTGAAGAAACATTCGGCCCACTTGCTGCCATATTCAGCTTCAAAACTGAAAAAGAGGTAGTCGAGCTCGCGAACGACACTGAGGTTGGTCTCGCAGGGTATTTCTATAGTAGTGATATCGGCAGGATCTGGAGAGTTGCAGAGGCACTTGATGGTTTGTTCTCTACTTCTAGAGCTTCTGGCGCCAAGTACTGACGAATGGGAATAGTGGGAATGGTCGCAGTAAACACTCCAATTGTCAGTGATGTTGCCTCTCCCTTCGGCGGAGTCAAAGAGAGCGGTTTCGGCCGCGAGGGCAGTAAGTACGGTATTGACGAATACACTATAATGAAGAGTGTATCTATTGGTGGCATTGGGGATTTACAAGGATAGTCTAGCGTACTAGGAGTTTATCTATTTCTGGCTTTATATAGTGCATATTACCACGAACTAGATATCAATGAATATATATATTTTACTTCATCCTATACATTTCACTAAATAAGCCCCCCTAAACCATAATCATTGACCCCCCTATCGATCTCTCTTTTCAATAACCCTAATCCTTGGCACTATCTCTTCTAACTTCCGCTTATCCTCCTCCGTCGGCACAAGATCAAGTTTTCTCTCCGCAACGTCACTGAGGTAGAGCATGCCGGCTGCGTATACGATCACGCCAGTGCCGACGAGTAAGCGAGTCTGTGGTGATAGAGAACGGTAGTATCTACATTTGTTAGAATGTGTGGAGGGAGGGATGAGGGCATGGGGAGGGCTTACGTCCAGAGTGACATTGTTGGTGGTTGAGGTTGGGTGCCAAGACTAGCGTAGTGGGATGGTGGGGTCTGGGTAAGGGTGTTGCCAAGTGTTGGTGCTGGATTGTTCCTTGGCTGTGGGTTAATAAGTCTTTGTACTACTTCTTTGATATATGAATTTGATATGTGGTAGTGTCGTTGAGCGGGTACTATTTGTATAGAACTAATAATATTAGAGGGGGGCATAAGCTAGGTTGGTAAGTAGCGAGGAGTATTATTCTAGGCGGAGTGCTTGCCAAGTATAGTCTAGTGTGGCTCTTCTCGGGTTCTCTGCTAAGAATATTCTTATAGAGAGAGTATTCTTATAGAGAGCTTCTACTATATATATAAGGCCGCGCTTAATTTGGGAATGGGGTTCCAAGCTCTTATAGGTATATCCTGCTATAAAAAGGCCATAAAGAGCATTCTGATGGCGGAAGACTTTTATATGGATTGACAAGAGCAGGAGTATTGATAATCACCCCTGATAAATTACTGACGAGGAGTGAAATCATATGTGATATGCTGTTTAGTGTTATCACCTTGGATTGCTTTAGGTGGGATTAAGGTCTTTATTATATAGGTATTAAACGTAAGTATGTAAAACAGATATGAAATAGAATTAAATGAAGGTGCTAATGTAAACCTAGGAAACAGGCCACCACACAGCCCCTAGACCCACAAAATATTCATTAAATCAGCCCGCGGTTTGTTTTTATAGAACATCTGGAAACCCAAGCCTGTAGTCCCAAGAGATATCTTAATTGTGTATCTAGCCTGGTAATACTTGACCCGCCGTGAGAAGAAACTTGTTTTTTTCATCCTTAACTTTGCAAAATCGCTCTTTGGGCAACTGCTTAGGTTCGGAACAAGCGTACAGACCTTACTGACCCCTGTAATTGGAAAATTAGTAGTTATTTAATGGATATATTGTATAGTAGCACTTACCAGACCCAGAGTCCATACGGGGCGGTGGATTATCGCCGGAGTACTCAACAATAATCTCCTCCCACCCATTTCTGCAATCTACAAATTCTCGTAGGAAGTGCTTCTCAGTGTACCTCTCCGGCCCGCCCGTGATTCGATCCCCCTGAACTTTTGTAAGTAATTGTGACTTTGATAATACTAATTAATACATACCTTCTGGAAGAGCCAAGTGATCTGGTCTTTATAAGGCACTGTTATACCACTTAAAGGGTCTAGATACCCCTCATTACTATTATTAATAGTATCCCTGGACTTCATTGTCACCAATCCATAATGTTTTGGACAAATTCGGACCTGAACAGGGTCTGGGTCGTTTTTGAACAGCCGCGTATGATTCGAAATGGCGCCTAGAACCACAGCTTGTTGTCTGCCCCCGAAAAATCCATACAATTAGTATATCTAGGGTAAATACCAAAGGATGAGACGAGACGCTTACGCTTGCTCAGGTTGAAAAACTATGATACCGGAGTTAACCGTATCGAAATAATCTTCAATTCTTTGTTTAGTATACCGCGAGGAACCAAGTCCACCAACGAGAAAAATATACTATTGAACTGCTATATTAGAGTCTACTTCTCTTAATAAGGGACCATAATATATCATACGCTCACTCGATAGCCTTTAGACTTGCACCGGTCGATATGGGTCTCGATCATCGCCTGGATTCCAGTTAAAGATTCCGTAAAAAACCCTTGCATTTGTTCTCTGTTCGAGTTTAGTAGCTATTAGTAGAACCTTATTTGAAAGTCTCACCTAGATATAGGAAGGTAAGGCCCCTTCTTCCCTGGATATTCAATATTATCACGAGGTAGCTTAATATTGATGTAGTCATTATTAGGATTGTTATCGAAATCCTCCTTCTCTTTAATAAACAGATTGATCATGGTGCTTTGCTCTACGGGTTCCAAGCTTTCCCAAAATTCTAGAGAGCTAAGATAGGATCTAAATGCGCTATCGATGAATATTGAACCGCAGTATTTACCTATGACGGGCGTTAGTATTGACGTTCTTCGAACTGGAGGAAGTTGTATACCAGATAGCACACTCGTATGTTCAACTCGAATTGGATTTGTTTGCAGAACCTTGTAGGATGAAAGATCGATTGTTGCACCACCAGCGTCGCAAACGATAAAACATTCACCCTTCTTCTATACACTTTTGTAAGCCTAAATCCCACCCAGGACTAAAGGTATAGGGTTATACAATATCAATAGATTTTTTCTCCCGCATAATCTGCATTGTGTACAGGCCTGCTGCCTCTGGCTCTGTCAAGTCAATGGTGAAGGTGTGACTATTAATCCCAGTAGTTGTAATAATGCGTCGGAAATTCTCGACGACACCATTTGGAAAATTCGCCGGGACTGTTAGGAGGAAATTTAAATTTGTCCTATCGTTTGATATTCCTTTATCCTTGAGGTAACGAACTAGATGGTCATAAAGGCCCTGTATATAATCACGCACCATGCCGCCTAAATCTGTAGTAGGTGTGGTAGTGTATTGACTATATGTAAACATAGGGTCTAAAAAGGGCTTAAACATTGTCGTTTTCCGAGAGGTAGTTAGGGCTTGGTTCTCGGCTGCGAATCCCCATAATATAGATCCATCATCTGGATACACGACTATTGTTGGAACTTTGTAGCTGGTCTTCGGATATGGTAACCCTGGCCATTCCCCAAGCTGAGTAGGTGCTTGCTTCCCGCTACCAATCTTCATAAACGCAACTGCTGAATTTTCAAACAGTGTTTGTCAGTCCTAGTTCCCGGGGGGTGGTGTCTTTGTGCAGTTGTACGAACCGGAGTATGTTGTACCAAAGTCGATGGCGACAGCGATCATTTCATTAGCAGTACCCATTCTTTAGAGGAAACCTGAAGGTAATATGGAGGTGGTAGAAAGCTCGGGGCTGTTCTATAAAATGACGAAATAGTCGTAGCTAGATATATCTACCGGGTGTTATACAAACTATATACTTTATAACAATCTGAGCTCGTTAGTGCCTAGTAGTTTTAATGGTTCTATGATATCACAATCTGTACGTCCGATTCTGGTATTTCTGCAGGCTTTGCCTAATACTTCCATGTATTTCCATCGCGGCTAAGGAGTTTTCAAATGTCTCCGGAATCAAAGTGTGTCATACCTTCCTAATTAGCAGTACATTCTATTCACAATGCGCAATGCGCAATGCATCCTGTGTGGAAGCAAATAAACGTAGTTATTTGACCTGACCAACCGTACACTAGGCTCGTAAAGTGGGGAAACGCTTGACACCCTGAAGTAATGTATTGGGTGAGGCAGATCAAATCGCTCCTCGATTAGCTGCCCAACTCGTCCAATCATTTCTAATAGCAACGTACCCCTCTCCAACTTAACAAGCCTAACCCATACCAAAGTGCTAAGGCTAGTTCCCAACTAAATATATAATAACTTTAGAGATTAAATAACTCTATTCTGCCTCTTGATACCATCCGAACAGGGCACTGAATACTTGGTGTAAGGATGTGAAGGGGTGCTCGCTCAGGATCGTTGAGGACCCGATTATTGAGGCT
Organism: Verpa conica; assembly: GCA_033030425.1. Taxonomy (NCBI): domain Eukaryota; kingdom Fungi; phylum Ascomycota; class Pezizomycetes; order Pezizales; family Morchellaceae; genus Verpa; species Verpa conica. The sequence goes on along the minus strand of JAUFSD010000007.1, from coordinate 1,556,207 downwards.
GCATACTTCATTTAACGACCCTCACATGGAACTTGGTAAATTTTAGTGACACTTACGTCCGGTTATGCACGATGATACCGAGCGGCTTGCCTCCTATTAGCCCTAAAAATGCCTACCGATTTTTCGGAACAGCACTTATATGTTTGTCTTACCCGTTTGAGGGCTACTGCGGTTATGCGGTACTACCAAAGAATAAAACATGATTTGTTGATAAGGGCCCAAGAATAGATCAGGTCTACACCTGACAACGATCTTGCAACTAGCCACATTCTATGGAGTTCCTCTCACAAAAGGAGTGTGAAACTACCCTCAGTATTTCCCAGTAGGTTACCGAGAAATGCAAAATATTTCCTTAGAGATTTTTAGCCCTGAAATAATTTCCTTATTATAACTATCTTTGCCCTTCTTTAGGAAGTCACTTAAATTAAGTACTATCCCTTGGACCGGTCTTTGCCACAACCCCCGATTTTCAAGCCTTGCCACCCAACTACTAGCTATAGCCTATTGAATTTATAATAATAATCATGGTCTAGAGAATTTAATCTAAAGTTTCTAGTATAATTTCTGTAATATCCAGAGGTGTTGTGGGGTATATATATATCATTGAAAGACCGGCCCCGAAGTTGACAGTTGCGTGCGACGGTTTAAGGGAATCGATATATACATGTATATATAGCAAACCCTACCATAATCCCAGTATTTTATACAGGGCTCCATAGAATTCGACAGGCTAATTTTTCATATACTCGAACAATAGAAAATCACGAAGAATAATTTCAAAAGCGGAATTCTCTATAGTTGAAGGAAGAAACGACATACTACGTATACTTCCTCGCATGTTTATATTTATACTAGATTTCTCATTTAGCTATGGAGCTTTGTAGAATTTTAAAATACCTATGGCTCTATGACCTTTAGTTCAAATTACATACTTATCGTGTACTCGTATTTGACTAGCTGACGTTTGTGTACCGGGCTGGGCTTATGGCCTATACATTTTGTATAGTTTTGTATAATATACAGACCTAGCTAGTCCTGTGCAAAAATGTCAGTCAACTACGAGTAGAAACAAACTACCCCTACTATGACTGCTCTATAGGGTGATTTTGTATATATGTGCACTTTACTCTGGGACTCAACTACAATACATCATCAAATTAACGATTCATCCTTTCTTCACTGTCACTATTCTACTCTGCTTTGAGATCCTATCCCATGGCACGTAGCAACGGCTTTTAGAGGGCTTCAAAGCCCTCTGATTTCTTAGCAGCCAGCTTTAGCACCTATTACACTCGCTTCACCCACCACCCCACCTCTATTTTTACTTCAAACAGTTAAAGAAAAGTCCTGTTGCTAAACTATAATAATCCCAGATATATTAAGAGATTCCTACAAGGAGTTTAATCAATTACTAAACAGTAAAAGAATTATGACATGTTGTGGTTAGGGCCTAGATTAATACTCCACTGATGTAATAAAAACATCCCCAAGTGAATAGATGTTTCTTATGGGACTCAAGTTTCATATATCCATTTTTCAATGTTTATTGAAGTGTTCTGGTTGTTTAGGAAATTAAGACATATCCGTTGCTATGGTCCAAATTGCAAATTTCGCTACGTGTGATGGGATAGGCTACATACTGTTGGATGAGCAAATGTGACACCACCCTGTTAATCTGACGTCCTATAGTTTGCTATCATCCTACAGCTCTCATAAAGTGCTCTAAGCTCTCACTCGTCAAAATTTGTTATAGCCATACACAAACTTCTTATAGATCTCATTAAAATCCTCTGAGTTTATAAATACCCTTGTAATAGCTCATTAATTAATGTTATAAAAAAATAAACAAAAACAGATCCTCTTATGAACCTTGCCAAACTTCATCAAATCACAAAAATCACATACAGATCTTATAGCTCCCACCATATTGCTTATAATAGGCTACACAGATCAGCAGAAACAGCACTACGACGAGCATAGTAGCTTGTATTTGGTAGAGCAAACAAGGCGCCGAGATTAGGACGAACGCCTCATCTAGCGCATCGATATATACCAGCTAGCAGTAGGTTCTACAAACGCACTTCCAAGGCAGTAGTCATAGCCTAAATGGCAACAGGAAGGCTGATCATACGAAGACATACCGTTTATCAAATATATTTTGTTGTAGTATGAAATATGACTATAAGCCTAGTATAGGAGCTCCGAAAGTCTTAATGAGAGCCTATGAGAAAGCCATGGGAGGTGAAGAAGCTACCGATAACTAGGAGGGGATTAAGTTAAGAGAGCACTACGGGCATGGGACACATACAGGAGAACTGCTAAACGGCTATCAAACAACTACCAATAGATCTACTGATAGAGTACCAAAAGACCATGAGAAGGTAATATATCATTTATAGTACTCGAGTCTTCCAAAGTAATGAGACAGCCTGGGTAAAAACATGTCTCAGCCCGCCTAGCTAATGGAGTCTGCGGCCTAGCTAAGCCCGGTCCAAACAACACTGCCGTATTCCAGTACCATGGTTTTTGGAGCCTTGTAACTCTACTCGTAGTCTTCAAGCGTTTCCGGAATACGGTAACTGGGAGCGCCATGTCTTTCCTACAAGGTCACTTTTGCAAGCCTGTGCCGTTGGCCAACTTGGGTAGCTATTCCTCGGCAGCATTCAGCGAATGGCTGGCCTTAGATTCAAGGCAAAACACCCATGAGGTGCATTACACCTCGAAGATACAATGTGACAGTAGGCAAGACATGGCGCTCCCTGTTACCGTACTCCGGAAACGCTTGAAGACTACGAGTACTCGTAACAGGCATAAAGAACCTGAACATGCAACTGTTGAAGCCAGGGTTTTAGTTGGAGGCTCTGTCTCTAGCGAGGAAAGGATACCTATTAATTGGTGAAAATAAGACTTGCATGTTCAGCCAAAATAACGTGGCAATAGATCGAGCTAAGCCAGGCTAGCCCATAGAGTAGAATTATATTATTGGCCTAGCCTAATACAGGCAAGTGTATACTCTAACTACAAGGTTCAGCCCATTAGAATGTTTGACTTTACTAGATACTATTGTATTCTATAGCATTATTGGGGGCTCCATGTACTTATAATTGATTCGTTTTATAGCATTATTAGTTTCGAGTGATCCAGCCAGGAACGTACTTGTTAAAAGTGCTAGGAGCTCCGCAAGACTTCATAGCCACAGCTGCATGCAATGATAAATATTCTTACTCCAGTGCTATATCTGTTGGTGCAGCTCGCCTTATGGTGCTACGTAGCAGCCATATGGGATCGGAACAAAGAACAAAAATTTAGAGGCATATATAACTGTAATTTTCTAGAAGGCACTGACACATTTAAAACTCAGGCTGCCCAGAAAAAGTCAATGCCCCCCTTCCATCGATCGAAGATATACTTTACCAATTGGAGTTATTTACGGGTACGCTGGAGTCATCTAGGCTAGCCCTTGATTTAGGCTGCACTGACACGTTCTCACTTAAAAAATTTCTTTACGAATAGGAGTACTTTACCCTACACTGCCTCTAGAAAAATTCTTTGCTTACTGCTAACCGTTACATGTTCAGCTCTTTTTAAGTCAACTCAGTGACCCAAGGCGCACTATTATTCCTTACTATTGGTACAGCATATCGAGGGTGGATCACCCAAGGTGCTCGCCACAATCACTAAGGTATAGAGTTATCGATGGCAAACCCCACATCCTGTCGAACAATGGCGTAAAAAGGTAAGGCACAATAGATATCGGGGTTAGATACTCCTAGAGGTTCGCCGCACAACATATCCGCCATCGGTGGGTAAACGGTTGTACACGTGTTATATAGAGCCGCGCCCGTTCTAACCGTGTGCATACTTACCCTGGGGTTGATGACAGGTGCATACCTTGCACATTGGTGCGATCTGGGAACACTAAGACTTCAATTGGCGGTCCAAAGTGGTCTATCGGTTCGGCAAAGTTGTAGGTATTAACTGTTCTGACCAAGCGGTATGACGTTTATTTGTTGATGCCCCCATATACACTGTATAGCGTGTACTCAGGCGACGTACATGGTAGGTATAAGACTAAAAATGGGATGTACCTACCCACTAAAGGGGGTTTGAGTATGTTCTCGTGTAGAGTACTCGGGCGGGGGTAAGTCTGGCGACAGATGGCGGTGCTATCCCTTAGTCTGGTGAGACTTTCTGTAGCTTACTGGCGAATTTCAAAAGTATCGAGCGGGCCGGAACTTGAAACCCTAACCAGTCGGCTTGATAACCAATAAAAAAGAGCGTTTGAGTTAAGTGGCAGAGACAATACTCCCGGCCAGTAAGAAGATTGTAATTTTCTCAAGTCCTTTGGCCCCCACTTTGGGTGGGCAGCATCACCAGAGCTTTGGTTGCACCGCCACCTATCGCCAGACTTATCCTCACATCCGAGTACTGGGGAAATGCCACAGCAGTTAACCCAACAAGCACTCTAGTCACCCCACCCATATGCTTCTCCCCATTGTCATTAGAGCCTATTGGTGTTGAACTCTCATTATTTCTTGCACTCCATACAAAGCATCACCCGAGCACTAACTTACTGGATGGGACATACGGGCAGGGTTGAGAGCAGAGCATACAAACTAAGCCTGAAAATTCAATTCTTATTCCGGCTAGTCGATAGGCGTATTTTGCTCACAAAGAGATCGCCTCGGGTGATAGCCCTTGTATATTCCTTTCTGCCAGCCCCGAGTACTCATTGCGAATGAAGAAACTGGTCTGCTTTTTTGGATTGAAGGCCTATTTACTACGCCCAACATTTAACCAATCCAACTGTGTCGAGCCTCACCCATTTGTGATCTCCGCGACTATTAGGTATCTAGCTAGACCAGAGAAGACCTATCAAATACATGAGTGAATTCTAATTTGCGCGTAGGTTCTTTTCCCCGAGTATGAGATCGCTATATAAAGGGGTTGTACGGTGTGGCGTCGCGGTGAAGCAGAAGCGCGCGCACCCTCTGACGTGGCTGCCGCTTGCATGGCTGGGTTATTTACAATAGATTTATTGGTACTTTGGGCTACGGAAATCTTTTATGCAGGTCTGGTCATTTTATAAACTTCAAATCCCTCTTCTGATTCCTAAGCGACTATGGTACAGCTCTCGGAGGCTGCTTTCAATACTATAGCCATTATTCTGACCATTAATCTCTCCACCTTTACTGCTACTACTTCTACTTTATCTACTCTAGCACAGAACACTCGGTTGCCCATCCCTTCGACACGAACATTCAACCTCGACCACCTAGGATTTAGATAGGTTGGTTATAGATGCCACGGTCCAAACGGCAATTGCACAAGTACACAAGATAGGACCAAGAGGTGGAAGAGGACTGGTATCGCTCTACTCTTAGAACTGTCACCGGAACGTCCAGCAAAACCCAGAACCCCAGAACCAAGAGGAGGGTATGCTCTCTTCAGACACTGGAGGCAGCCGACTCTGTAAGGCATCTACAACCCCCAGCGCCCCGGTACCTAACCAACACGACCAGCAAAGCCTCGAAAATCCTCGGAGCTTCCAAGTCTTACTCAATGCGATACTAAGAGAGTTGGGAAGGCTAGAGAAGCTGATTAATACCCTAGATAATCAAACCCCCAATACTCGTCCAGACCCCAAGATCCCACCAGAAGAGCAGAAGGGGATTGGTCTAGTATCTAGTAACCCCTCAGATTATAACCACCAGGTTCAAAACGGTTCCAGCACTCGTCCGAAACCCCCAAATCCATCGGATGTAAACAACGCAGTAGCCGAAGCCTCCGGAGATCATAGTCAAAATACAAAAGACAATTCCAGCACCCCACAAGACCCACCTAAAGCCCCCGCTGGTTATCGAGCCTTCGGAAAGGCTAGTTTGCGAAACTTACGGTCCATGAGCTTGTCTGTGAGGAGCCTGTCTAATAAGTTTGGTATCACAGGGGAGCTCAGTTCCTTGGATCGTAAAATACTAAAAGTATTAGAGAGACTAGAGAGGTTGTTTGATGGAATCTCCGATGAACTCGTATGTTTTGGCCCAAGGCCCCGCGCTATTAAGCGCTCGAAAACCCTACCAGCGAAGCTATATGGGGCAGTGACGTTAGTCGAGGTAGTGACACTGGTCGGGGTAGCGAACCTAGTCGGGGTAGTGGGTTTGATTGGGGTCCGTCATGGCCACGAGAGCCCTCTAGGCCTACTGGAGATACAGAAAATACTAGAGCGGCTGATTGATATAATCAACACGGACTCGTCGGATCCTATCCATAGCCAGCACACCGACACTGATCAGACCCCTAAAGCCCTACAGAAGGTATTGGAGGTACGAAACAAGCTTAGGGAGCTTATTGATAGAATTTCCAGAGCTTACGGCCTTGCTTCCGATCGATATAGTCGTTCGGACACTCTCCAGAGGACCGGATCCCCATCAGACCCTACTACTCCTGAGCGGGATTATCGAGATACCCAGCACAAACCCGACCAAGTAACTTTAGGTAACCTACCTAAAGATGACGAGTCGATGATCCGACTTTTAGAAAGTCTTAATTCTCGACTGAAAGACCATGTCCTCAACTTTTATATCGCCTCGGACGCCAGTAAAATATACGGCGACGAACTCTCGGGGCTCTCTGGAGGTGCTCGTCAAAGATTTGAGAGCCAGATACCAGGATTGGGGGGACTGCTCCGAAGTCAGAATTCCAGAATCTTTGCCCTACGCGCTATTATTGCCAGTAGAGTGATAAGAGCAGCTAGCGAAGAAGCCAATTCTGGTATTGTCCAACCGTTATTGTATAAGATAAATGAACTAAACTAATTATTGGGTTAAGCTTTATCGTCTTCTAGTAAAGATAGTAAAGATATCTATGATAGTAGTCATATAACATCTATGCTCGCTAAGGATGCACATGACGAGACGAGCCAATTTGCTCTAGATTTATATGGAGATAAGCGACTCCACAGCATGGAAGAAGTAGTGAGAGCTGCTGTCAACTTTACTCTCACTATGAAAAATCAACCAACAGAGTTTGAACTTATTTGGGGGGAAGGATCTCCGGATAGGGTATTTGATCTTCAGACGATGGAAGCAGTGTATCAAGTATCAGGAGAGGAGCAGCCTAATGTAAAAGTGCAAGCAACAGTGTTTCCCGGCCTTTGGAAACAGGGGTCTTACTTGGTGAAAACCCAAGTTATCTTACATTAATTACTTAATTTTCTTTAGAGACCTTAGGACTGTAGACTAATGTATTTTACGTATCAACTGCCACTGGTGATTGCCTACTATCTAGCATAGCATAATCATCCTTATCAATTGTTCTCGCCCCAGCTTTTATTGGATCAGGAGCCAAGCTCGTATCTCTTGTACAAAGTTTTTTTTGATATGTTTGCAGGGGCTGCCTTGAACCCCTTCTAAATTGATCAAATTAACCTCCACCCCTATTCAATTATACCCCAACTAATTTCATATTTATTTAGTCAGGACTACCCCGTAGATGCCCAAAACCAAAAGAATTTTGTTTACGGCTTTTAGTTGTTTTAGTAATTTTTAGGATGGCGCTAAAACAGAAATTTATTATAGTAGCCATAGGAAAAATTTGCCACAAGTAATGAACGGCACTGCGCATAATATATCCATTCTGCTAATTATATACATAGTAACTCGGAATACACCACCTCAACCCCGCGCACGGATAAGAATAAACTTATCATATCTTATGAACTATACTCGTACCCCCGCATTTGCTCCAACATCCAAAGCCCAACATCCTGAACCTTTTGTGTATCCGAGCTACCCGAGGGGCCCCGTAGACCAATTTGTACCGGCGATCGGAAGATTTCAATTTGAGGTCTTCTCGGACTCGGGGGAGGTGTCGACTGCGTTTTCGAATCAGGTAAGTATCCGCCTATCCATGGGCCTATAGCGGATATCGGTGCCTTTTTTGGAAGTTTGCGGTCGAGAAGGTGTCTACCCGTGCTTGTGTATGTAGTCGGTATTTGTTTGCCTTGTGTCCCCCTGTCCTGGGCTTTCATCGTAGTTGAAAGGGAATCTGGTGGTGATATAGGGCCTCGATCAAAGTTCCATCCGCTCATACTGACTGCTGGTTGGGTTTCGTTATACTCCGGAGGTGGTGCACTGTCTTTCCACGAACCCCCATCCTGTTTCATCCTGATGGCTGCTTCGACGTGCTTAAGGATGATATCTGCCCCTATGTTTTGGATAGCTAGGGTCCTAGATCCCATTTCACTAATACCTGATTCTACCCTATCGATGGCGGATTCTACCCTGCTGATACTGTCGTGAACGAGGCCGGTGACTATACAGTTATAAGTCGTTACTGTTGTATTGAGGTTTGTGTTGAAGACTGATATTTGGCCCATAAGTCGCTCCAGATCTCCGTTTACCAGAACATGCCGTTGGAAGAGTCGCTCCAGGTAGTATCTACTGTCCAGGCTCTTCCGGACTGATTTCAGACGCTTCTCGATCCCATCTAAATAACTCTGATGCTTTTTGACTTCGCTTTCATATTCTGACGTTAGGGAAGGCGGAAGGGAGGGATTATTAAAGAGGTTCTCGAGGTTATTCAGTGCTGTGCTGGTGACATTGAATTGATTCACAATGCCATTAAACTCATCGCCAGCTTTTTTCAATTCTGAAATGAGGTGGGCGACTCTGAGGGTAAGTGCTGTTATGGAACCTATGGCGGCGACAAGACCGGCTACTTCCATTATCGGTGGCTAGAATAGTTGGAAAATTTGGTAGAGCCTGGGTGATCTGCTAGCTAGCTGGGGATATTCTTGGTTTGGGTTACTCAGGTCGTGGCTGTATATGTATAATAAAGGTCTCGCGTAGTACCATGTGTATATATGATAATATTGTAGTGAATAGCCAATTCTATCAATTTCTAACCCCAATGCATATCTTGAAGCGTATTACTTGGGGGTTTGTTGCATAGGCAAAGTTCTGTCGGGTCCGTAACTTCCGTGGTAGCCAGGTGGCTAATTGTTCACCAACCGATATACGTAAATTTTGAAAAAAAAGTGGTGTAGTGCTGGCCACGTCTTGAACTCAAGGTTGGCTCACGCACGTACAATCCTCTACCAAGGCCAGGGTTTGAAGATGATACGGTTTGTATGGTTATTCTATAGAACAGATAATGCGTCGCGTCGCTCCGGTCCGCGCATGCGCATGTGCAATAGTGCATCGAGTCAATCACCATTCACTTATCCTACGATCGTCTGACAGGAAACACAAAAAACTTGTTTATAATTTATGAATTACCCAAACCCAGTAAGAGCAAAACCTGCCCCTTAGACACTCTACAGAAAAGCGTCGTACAGGGCAATATATAGGTGATGGTAAAAGAAATGAGGGTGTTAATTATGCTAATTATACTACTTGACCTATATAAACATACATGAATTAGCTAATAAATTCTGCCTTTTGACAAAGAAACCCGCAATGTGAATATCACTTTTGTTGCCCTTTTAGGCGGTTGGTAGTTGATAACACTCATGACAAAAACTTCACCCAATGAGGGGAAATTTCCCCACTCCCTCCAACTTGCTTTTATAGCTGGGGCTGTAATATAATAAAAGCGAAACAATAGTGCAGCAATGTATGCAATCGTTGCAGCACTCGTAATTGCAAGACGTTTCCAGAATGGCCTGCTATTGCATACCATACAAAAAGTATGCCAAGTCTAGTATTTTGTATGGTATGCAATAGCAGGCCATTCCGGAAACGTCTTGCAATTACGAGCAGAGTAGAGGTGCTCACGGCTGCATCCTGCAAATTGTTTCACATTTCTAAATAGCCCATTACGAGAACTAGTGACTGCTATGGACTAAAAGGGTTTAGTCTTTTTTTGTAATGAAGGTGATTTCTAACCTATAGCTACATATATCCGATACCGTATTTTCTTACGAGATTCGACCCGCTGTGGTCGGGGTTAATATGCGATTTTGTGTTTTGTTCTGTATCAGTACAAGTATGTATCTTTCTTGTCCTAGTGCCAGAAGTTTCCATGGCTCATAACTGTTCCAGCACCTGTTAACGCGTATTAACCCTGGCCACAGCGGGTCGAATCTCGTAAGAAAATGCGGTATTACTACCCAATTTTTTTAAAAAATCTTCTCATTTAGTGCTGAGCGTTAAGTACTCGGGGTAGGCAAGAAGTACCCGAAAATACAAGTCTCGGACAAGGGGGCCTTGACTCGATGTGCTAGCCTCCAGCAATTAAAATGTATCTTCAATTGGTGAATATAAGACTTGTATTCTTGGGTACTTCATGTCTGCCTCGAGTATTACTAACCTAGGGCTTTTAGTCTCGTTCCTACCCCCCATGTTTCTTTTGCTGGCTGCGCAGCACCGTAGGCGCAGCAAGCTATGTAACGTATTGGGGACTGCGCACGAGACTAGACTTTTGTATAACCAGAGCATTATCTTCGCGTGAATAGAGTAACTCTCAGCACGAAGCCCTGGTATCCTATATAAACGTCCTAAGGAAGTAAAAGTATTAATCGTTTTCGTCGCTAACTATAGTACAGTTTCTTTCTAAGAATACTACCTATAAGAATAGTAGATCTATAAAGATATGTATGAATACCTGGTCCTAGTTAAATTTAATCCCCAAAATACCAGTATCTATAAAAGTAGTCACCATATAAGAATACGGACTTCGGTCAGTGATTTTTGATCTAAGTGCTCCTAATACAGTATTAAAGCATCGGGGCTGGTGTAGATGCCTACGGGGACATTTGGGTTAGGTAGAATGTCTTGCCTTGTGTTCTGAGCTTGCGAGAATCCTCTACTAGCTGCATGTATATGGACTTAGGGAGCTTTGTTTTAATATGAATACTGCGTGATATATAGTTATCAAACATCTTTCCTATTATAATTAAAGCCTCATGTTATGTTATTAGGATACTGGTGGCTTTAGGGAAAAACTATATAAAAGTATGCAGTATCAGGTAGAGGCAGATTGATATTAAGCCCGACCTCATAACTTTTTTTTTTTTTTTTTAATTCAAGCGATTTTATTGTTCTGGGTACAAAATCTGGTATGCAGTATAAACTATGACCTAAAAAAAACCCTTCCCCTTCCTAAAAGTAAAACACGACCCCCTTCAAAATTCCAAATAACAAATAATTTAACACGGAAAGAAAAGAAACATTTTAACAAAACCAATGTACTATTCAAATATAACTTCCTTCCTTCTGACTTGTTGTCTTAATGCCGTTATACACGGGCTTGATGGGCTTGTTGACTCCTTATGATTCGGAGTAGGTAATGGAGGTGAGAGAGGACGTAGTGGAGGGAGATGGCACCGGTGACGGAAGTGCTTTTTTGGGAAAATTTATCTTGTTTTGAACGACGAAGGTCTCGACGAGTAGCGAAAGAGATTCGGAGCTCCAAATTTCGTCAAGGGACCTAACGTTGGGTAGAAGGGAATTTCTGGATGTGGTGAGACTGGGGCAGTGCAGAAGAACGTGCTCTGTTGTTTCGGGAAAGAGAAAACACCTGGGGCAGGTGTCCGATGTGTGAAAGTTTATCCACGACTTGTGGGCGTTTAAATAGCTCTTTTCCACTCGCATTTGGTGGAGACGGGAGGATTGAAACTTGTGAAGAAACATAAAATATGGTGTTGTGAGAGAACAACCGTATTTGTAGTAACTGGGTGGGGGGTAGAGGGTCTCCCAATTCTTTAGGAGCTGTTGTTTGATAATTATTGAAAAATTTTTATGGCTAAGATTAGAGCCTAATAGTGGTTGAATAAGGGAACCTAGAAATTCGATTGGCAGGTGGTTCACGCCTGCTATAGCGACCGAATTCCACTTTTTGGGAGGATTGGGGAGGCCTTTGAGAAGTTCGGAGTGTGAGTAGCTCCGTTCGGATGAGATGGTTGGAAACGAAGGATCAAACCGGGCCGTGACTGGATTGTTAAGGGGGTGGGCCGTAGCAACCCGGATGGCGTGTTTAATTTTGAGGTAAAGTGTTTCACCGTCAAACCAATCACCACCTAGATACCGATCACGTTATTCCTTAGCGCCCAGAATAAGCCCCGCGCGCTCAACACCAAGCTAGAGACTCTAGAGCCTCAACTCCACAGCAAAACCATCACAACTATGGCACGTCTAAAGGGTATAGAGAAGATCCGGAGAGAGGAGGCAATTCAGCTGGCGATCAAGCACTATAAAAAGACCCCCAATGCCTCCATACGGGAGACTGCTGATCGATATGAGATACCCTTTTCGACTCTGCGAGATCGTATTGCTGGCGCTCTTAGTGTGGCGGGGCGGTTGGGATGGTACGGCGAAGCCTAGGCAACGGAACGGCGACAGTAACTAAGACGGCGACAATAAACGGTGTTACGACAAAAGATATTACAAGTGAAAAACTCTGTAATATTTCTTTACTAAACAATATAAACAAGACGTTGCGTGCCTAAGAAAATCCTCGGGGCAAGGCCCCTCCTTATATGTTTTCCCCTCTTTTCTTGCCTACAAAATAACTTTTACACCGAAGAAAACTTTTCACTCCGATTCCAAAATCCCCCACTGTTTCTGTTGGATATGTCATATCCAACAGAAAGGTATCTTTCCCATACAAACCGCATACAAAGTGTACAAGAGAACTTTGGGGGCATCCGACAACGTTACGTAAAATCCAAAACTAACAAAATGTGTGGCGGGGCGGTTGGGATGGTACGGTGAAGCCTAGGCAACGGAACGGCGACAGCGACTGAGACGGCGACAATGAACGGTGTTACTACAAAAGATATTACAAGTGAAAAACTCTGTAATATTTCTTTGCCAAACAATATAAACAAGACGTTGCGTGCCTAAGAAAATCCTCGGGGCGAGGCCCCCTCCTTATATGCTTCCTATTTTTCCCTTCTTCTCTGCTTCCCAAATAACCTTAACGCCAAAGAAAACTTTTTCACTCTAAACTAAATTTCCCCCACTGTTTCTGTTGGATATGTCATATCCAACAGAAAGGTATCTTTCCCATACAAACCGCATACAAAGTGTACAAAGAACTCCTGGGGTCATATGATAACGTTACGTAAATTCCGAAACTACCACGAGGGGCCGTCGGCCCGGAGAACCTTATTGCCAGAGACACAAACCCCCATCAACCTCGCGTGCGTGGATACGAGCCTTCCCGCGCCCATTATTCCCTTTCCGTTAAATCGCTCACAATGCGCGCATTCAATCGACTCGATCGCCTAGTGGGGGCGAGGTCGAAGGTGACTCTCTTGCTGGGGTGTGGTCCGGTTTTGGTCTTGTTCCGTGCGACGGTGGCGTTGGTATCCTCGGAGCTGCCCGCGACAAAATGGGCCGTCGGCCCAAAAAACCTTATTGACAAATACGTTTATCGCTATCAACCTCGGGTGCGCGAACATAAGCCTTCCCGCGCCTATTATTGCCTGTTTGTAGAAACGTCCCCTCCGCGCGCACTTAATCGACTCGATCGTCTAGTGGGGGCGAGGTCGAAGGTGACCCTCTTACGGAGGTGTGATCCGGTTTTGGCCTTGTTTCGTGTGACGGTGGCGTGGGTATCCTTGGAGCTGCCCGCAACACTTAGCCACCAGCAAAGCCATCAACAGCAGCAGCTTCTCACGCCCAATGAGGAGAAGTCAATCGTTAGATGGGTACAGCAAATGGATGATTGGGGCTTTCCACCAAAGATAGCAATCGTGAAGGAGATGGCAGCGCACTTGGCGCAGACTAGGGTTACTGGGCGAAAGCTAGGCAAGAATTGGCTTGCAAGGTTCTTAGAGCGCAATCCAGAGCTAGCTTCACGCTTTGCGCAACGTTTAGATCGTGGGTGAAACAGCGCAGCAAGCCCTGCCATCATCAAGAGCTACTATCGCAAGGTAACCCCCCTATCATTACCCCAATCATTACCCCAATCATTACCCCTATCATTACCCCTATCATTACCCCTATCATTGCTCTCTTTTTGCTAGCTGCTTACCCCCCCCTCTCTAGCTTCGAAAGGCCATACGGGAGTATGGTATCTTGCCAGAGAATCTCTACAATATGGACGAAAAGGGCTTCGCAATTGGGGTAACCAATTGCTGCAAAGTCATCTGCCGAAAAGGCCGAAAAAACCCCCGATTGGCCCACAGCGGGATACGCGGTTGGGTGACGGTTGTAGAAGCAGTCTCTGCTGCAGGCGTTGCAATACCCCCTATGGTGATAAACAAGGGTAAAGGGCACTATCACGGGTGGTACGCTGAGATAAAAGATGGAGATGAGGCTACGTTTGCCTACTCTAAAAAAGGATACAGTGATAGCGTGCTAGGGCTTGATTGGCTGCGAGATAACTTTGACAAATATACTAGAGAGCGAGCAGCAGGGCAATGGAGATTGCTACTGGTTGATGGGCACTGTTCTCACGTCACGTGGGAGTTTTTTGACTACGCCCTAACGAACAAAATCCTGCCCGTATGCCTACCCCCTAAATCTACCCATATTTTGCAACCTCTCGATGTGGGGCTTTTTGGCCCTTTGCAGCAGCATTATAGCAACGCTTTAGACTCTGCAGGAGAGAGAGGAGAGCACCAAGTAGATAAGGGAGTCTTTATAAAGTCTCTACCCCCCCCCCCTTTTAGCCTAAAGCAATGGCTAATCTAGCCTTATCAGGCACCTATTCTCTGCCCGAAAGCTTGCATATACTGTAAGCAATATTGAATCAGCTTGGAGACGTACTGGAGTTCATCCCTATGATCCTCAGAAGGTTCTAGACTCTCTAAAAACTGGAGGAGCTAAGCCTATCGCTATTCCTATTACTTCTCGCAGTCTACGTACTCCCCGTACTGCTCGTACTGCTTGGGCGCAGAGCAAAGCAGCCCTAGCCCTAGTTAAAGGCAATACAAACTCGGCAGTGAAGCTACGATTTCTTATCACCAATATGGATAAAGGGCTGCAGCAATCTATTACTGATAAGGAGATTGCCGAGCATCTCTACAGCCAATTCCGCCAGGCAGTCTCTAATCGTTCAAAAGCTGTTACTAAAGATAGAAGAAAGCTTACTGAAGCAAGGGTTATCACCACCGAGGAGGTGATAAGGCTTAGAGAAGAGAGAGAGGCAATAGATGCGCAAAAAGAGGCTAAAAAAGCACGTAGCAAAGCAAAAGGGGGGGGTAAAGGTGCTGAAAAAGAGTCAATTATCCTTCCTATAGACAATCTAGCACCTCCTAGCACCCCCCCCCCAGTAGAGAGTTTAGAGAGCTTAGAAGCTGCCCAAAACTCTGCTCCAAAAGGTCAAGGTCGAGGTCGAGGTAGAGGTAGGGGTAGGGCTAGAGGTAGAGGCAGTAAGGGGGGTAGAGGGGGGGTAGAAGCGTTCAGATTGATGAGAAAGTAGTCATAATTAGCTCCGAGGAGAGTGATACTGCTAGCAAAGGCAGTCAATAAGCAATAGAATAGATATTGCTTTTGAGAGTCCTATTAGAGCCTCATCCGTTGCTTTTTAGAGACGGGAAATCACGTGATCGGTATCTAGGTGGTGATTGGTTTGACGGTGAAACACTTTACTGAAGGTAGAGTGATAGCGGAGGGGCGGATGCCTCTGCCCATAAAGCGTGTAGATTGGTTGCTCTAAAGCAACCCAGGGCCCACCTGAGAACGGAGTTCCAAAAGACCTCTATTTCTTTTAGGGCTGAGGTGGGGGTAAAAAGAGTGGCTCCGTAGGTAAGCATGGGGCGAATAGCGAGGGTAGCTAGTTTCCTGCAATTACTTGAGGAAAGACCTTTCCCGGGAGAGGAAAATCTATGGAGAATGCCAAAGGAGGCCTGGGCGGAAGCCAGTGTCAAGAACAACAAATCATCAGTTCTTACTCGGTCACAAATTATCACTCGACCACCAGTCAGCCTTGCCCGTTTCATATCAGTTTCATGTCTAGTCTCATTTATGTTTCATGTATGGGATGACGTGGCTGGCCACGTCATCAGGATCTCCTTAGTTTAATATCACGTATCATGTTCTTGTTTCATGTAGTCTGACACGCTACGCGTGTCAGCCCCTTCCCTTTCATGTTTCGGCCATACTATAAGTATCAGGCCATTTCTCCAGTTCTTAGTTTTAGTTCACTATCCTTCAACTTGTATTTACTACCAAGTACCTACTCTAGTTCCAGTCTTCCCAGTCTTCTAGTCCATGTGCCTTTAGTGTCCCAGCTCTTTAGACATCACCTGCTGTCCCCACTAGAGCAAGGGCTTGTGTACTTTTATAGCCAGTCTTCTTATAAAATGATCGTTCGGGTTAAATGAGGGTGAGAACCAGTAGCCGACCCACCGGACTATTGGTTTTGGATGGAAGGTGTGTCCATCAATACACACGGGAAGATGTGACACTGGGGACTTGTCTCTGGGAGTGCGCCAGTGCATCAGCTCAGTTTTGGTGACTGAGAAGGACACGTTGCGGGGAGCTGCATCGTTTTTAAGGCGATAGTAATTTTCTTGGAGTAAAAGAATGTTTTCCTCCACTGTGGGGGAGGCAACCGTGATGGCAAAATCATCAACGTATGATAGGGTAATGCCTGGTGAGGGTTCCAGGTGATGTAACACGCTAACGTAGATAACAAATAATAAAGGAGAGATAGGGGATCCTTGGGGGACCCCAACTTGAACGGGGACAGCTAGCTTGGGGGAGCCTTTATAAAGCAAGATGACCCACCGATCGGACAAGAAGGAAAGAATCCAGTTAACCATGTAGGAAGGAACGCTTTGGGAGGTAAGAATGGAGGCTAGGGTGTGTTTAACCACATTATCAAAGTCGCCTTTAATGTCTAGGAAAAGAGTGGAGACTTTCAGTTTAGCTAGTTGCATAGCTCTGATTTCATTATAAAAGACTGTGGTGGCGTCTGAGGTGGAAAGACCTGCGACTGAGCCGCACTGGTGTGGATGAACTAGGCCGGTGGCCTTCGCTATCTTTGCCAGTCTGAGAGTGACAACTTTCTCCAAGACTTTTGAAAAGGTTTGGAGACCGACCTCATAACCTGACGCCCATAATATCATATATGGATCGACTGCCATTGATACTTAAATATTAACTCTAGCCTTATAAATCCGTGTATTTAGGGGTATTCTACGTTACAAAAAATCATCTACATACATACATATCTCATCTATAGCCCTAGAGCCTTCGCGACAATAACCGACGTCCCCGCACTAGTAACAACCTGATTATGACCCCCCCAAGTTACAACCCATTGCTCAATTGTATTACCCTTACTCTTCGACTCAGGCCACTTATGTTTGTAACTCTCGACACCATAGTTCGTCGTCTCCTTCACCTTTTCCACCTCCAACCACGGTAATGGCTCATCTTCATCTGCCAATGTCGCATTCGCAGCAACATAAAATAGCTTATCACAATGCGACCATGGGATATCGAAATCATTATAAGCATGGAGCAGGATAAGATTCAACTTCTTACTAGCCTTCACCAGCGATTTAACACGCTCATCCGATTTCCAGTGATCGTATATAAACCCCGAGAACAGGGTCTGTAAAAACGGGTATGGCCTTAAAGGTGATAGGATAGGTAATACACCACCAATCGAATAAGTGACGATTAGCTCCTTGAGGTTACTAAATGCTGCAATTGTGATTACTGCGGCAAGCTCGGTAGGAGTTTTGGGGTCTGTGGCGAGGCGTTCGGCGACACCGAAAGTTACGGCTGTACCAAGGGACTGACCGACAATAGCGATACGGGAAGGTGACATTCCGATTGTGTTGATTGCCCAGTTGACAGCCGCTAGACCGTCAGTTATAAGCCCTTCCTCGGACGGTGTACCGGTAGAGAGGCCATAGCCACGGTAGTCGATGGCTAGAACGTGGATTTTGGAGGGGTCGGCAGCAGAGAGGGAGCGGATGTAGGTTGGGCGCCAGCCTGAACCGACTGTACCAGCGTTCTAAAGAGTATTAGCTGTGTATCCCGAAGAAGGTAGTAGATTTACATACACCATGGACTAAATTCTAGTTAGTTGAGTCCAAAATTTAAGAACGATTGGGAGATTAAAAAAAACATACAGTGAATAATCAAACGGGCTTCGGGGTCCTTCATCATAAGCTTAATGTTATCGGAGTCGAAAAGTAAATCGGATTTCAGCCCATCGGCCTGATTAACCAGCTGATCGCGGTGCGTCTTGTAAAGTCCTAGTGGCAATACATGCCATGCGAATATCTTCTCGCCATCCGGTGTATCAATGAAAAACGGCGTAACCTGGCCCTCTAGAGAACTTGATTAGCTCCATACCCCACTTTCAGCCACGTACTCAGAAGAACGAACTTGCGAAGCCAAACTCCTCAGGTTTTGTCAGATCCTGCCACCATGTAACCTTTAACAGATTCATATAAACTGCACTGTAAATAAAGATATCAGCCACAGCTCTTACAAAGTACTTTTGGCGGGGGGGAGAAGTAGGTACATACTTCCTCTGTACCCATGGATTCGTCAAGCACCCAAGGAAAACGAAATACAAAGCCCCTATACCGGCCAAAGACCAGTAGGCTTTCTTTAAAAGCGGATTCATACCCATTTTCTTTTCGTATTATGGTTGTCTAAGTGGTCGCGTGCTGGGGCAACGTTGTCACTGTGGTTGAGCTTATATTTATGTGGCCCCGGCTTCCGGGACCCGCCATATTGGGTTTAGACGCGTCTGTGACGGCGCTCGCCGTAAGCTCGGCCCTTGGCGCCCCAACCCTCGATCAATGACATCTGATAGAAAGATTGCTAGAGTTGAGGATTTGTATATCCTATGGTTCAAGATAATACAACGAGCCAGTATTAATTGAAATACTCTAGATCAAGCATCATTCTCCGACTTATATTCTCGTGCTAACCCCATCATATACACCTTTAGCCGGTTTTTGTGATTTGGGAGTTCTGTTGGAAGTCCCAGCAGATTTATCCCGGTACTCTACTAGAAGTAGATGCATGTATTGATATAAGTTATTACTCATAGTCCAACTAGTTTAAGAATGCAGCTAAGTTTGAATAACAAAAGAAATGATGCTGAGTAGCATTCTCCACCTATATCATAACTTTTACATTATGAACAAGTCCTAAAATCAACACATTACAGAGTAATGAGTAAAAAACTCCTGGCCAGATTACAAAACCAACCGTCCAATATTTCCCAGGCCACTGGGACAACAAAAGTTTCACCTAGCGTGAATATCTCCCAACAAAAGATCCAGCTGCCACCCTTGATATGCCGAGCTCCCAGCTCTGTATTACTATCAAATTTAATCCAGCACTTGTTGCATGCTATATAACTCCCTTTCTCTGAACAGTCTTCTTGCTTTTTAGTATATGCGCTCCAGTTGGAGAATGAACTAAGCGGTGGTGTCAACCTCATATACGGGGATATAAAGCATATTCATATATTAGGCAAATACCTATTAACTCAGTTGTGATGCATATGGCGGCGGCAGGGCCGGAAAAGACTACATTTGCTTTAGCCATCAGAGACACATACCAACTACCGAAGCAGGATATAAGAAAATTCGTACCCAAATACGTTGGTGTAAGGACATGACTTTAGACGCATATTCCATCGGGACTTCCAAATTCTCGATCAGGAACAAAGTATTGATTGCCCATAAGCTCAGCTCAATTGGGTGCTTTCGCTCTTCTTCCTGCAAGGATGTATGCGCGACCGTCCATCGCATTGTTGTTTTCAAGACACGGAGGCGCTCTACAATGTCATGCGGGTTTTTAACAAATTTTGGAAGGGAGTTTCTATTAAGGTTAGCATGAGTAGATTCTGAGAAATTATATCATGAGAGAGACCTGTAGTAGATAATGCAGTTTGCTAAGGCTAAAAAGTCCCATCCTTGGAATGTGGCATTCGCTTTCCGATGGCCGACCATCCTGTTGATACCACTAGCGGTATCTTGCCTATACTGCCGTGGGTAACATGATACGTTTGCCTCCAAAAACTCTCTCAAGACCGAAGTGAGAATCTCCATTAGGCGTAAGGAGAACTCCGCAACTGATACTGCATCCGCAAGATCCTTTTCATAGGCCCTCGTAAACCGTGGAAATATAGTTCCAGAATAGTCTACTTTCCTCCGCGCACGATCCCTACTGTTGTTTAGTACACGAGACTAAAAAAAACTAGCTCGAATTAAGGAGAACGTACCCATCAATATCGTGATCTGAAGTTTTTCGTTTCACAGCATTTCTCCCATCCTCAGTTTTTGAGCTTCCGGTTTGATATCAGTTCCAAACTGAAGCTTGGTATTCAAAAAGAGAGCTTACGGAGCTAGCTTATCTTCCTCCTTACGTCGCAAATCAACCTCCAACCTTGTAATCACAACCTCTGCTTTTGGTTTAGGACTTGGATTCTCCTCCGGTTGCACATTTTCCTTCCCCTCCTTCTTTACCGACGGCTCATCCGCTCGAAGTGTTTCAGTCGAGCTAGTAAGGTCCACACATTCAATTTCACGCTTCTGAAGACTTGGAGTCGATATTGCAATACTCGGTACAGCCGCGCTTAACATATCATCGTCGTCAAAATCGTCAAAATCATCGTCCATGAATAGCAAACCACTATCGCCCAATAACCCTTGCTGCTGCTGAAGCTGAGGTTTGGAAGGTGTCGTCTGCTTTTCGACCTCGTCGGCGGCAGCTATGAGGTCATGGTAGTCGATCTCGCCCCACCCATCGCTACCATAGTCGTCGTCTTCTTCCATTGTGGGGTTATATCTTGAAGCTGTCGAGAGGTTGAGGGTGGGTGTAAGTGGCGTCGAATATGTTGTTGCCATCACCGTAGCTGGCGGTGCCACCTACCTAGCGTACGGGATCCTATCATAGAGAGCCGCAATATCCAGGCTAATCTACATATGCATGCAGCGGCTCGCCCCGGTCATGCGTTGACGGGGTCGCGTACGGTTTATTCCCCGATCTCGAGAGAATCTTCGCTATTCATGTAAAATAAATTTTCTTATTCTCGGTAATTTTATTGGCGGGAAACTCGGTATTTCTTGTTTTTACTTGGTGTATTGCCAAGTTGTGCATCTCGTCATACCCCCGCCTACCAGTAACGTGTCGGACATCTTGGACCAGCCAGGAGAATAGAAAAGTCACGATAGAACAACACTGGTATTAATAATCCTTCGATACTAGCTAAACTATCGGTAGGATTCAACTGCCCAAGATAGAATCCCTTTTCACTTCTTGCCGTACCAGTTGAGCGTGGACATCGTATTTAATAGTTTATTTATCAAAGCGTATATACGTACCGCTCGAGTGACGGTTTGTGAAGCGGCTATCTATAATTATTACATGTATATCTCATTGTACTACATCAAAGAACATCCCACCGCCGTAGTGGCTATAACGAGTACTGCGTACGGCTTCATCTTGCGTAACCCCAGACCAATACTTCGTCTCACATCCGCTGTAGTTCTTTTTTCTTCATTGCATATTCTGGCGCCCCGTACTCGGTCACCTCGGCGTCCCAGTGAGCAGGATGCGAAAGTGGGTACTACTATCACTGTATAAGACCTACCAAAAATCTGCTTGCATTGGCGAGAGTCGTACATTCTGTGTGAAAGACGGAAATTTGTTAATTTTTAACTAAGCCGTGCCGAGCCCTGGGATAACTCAAACTAACCGAAACAGAAACCCCTTCTGGTACTGCTTGAAGTGTTTCAAAAAGCTCAGGGTCTATGTCATCTGACCAGATCCACCCTTTACTTTCCAGTATCCATCTGTCGCCAATACCCATGACGAGAAATCCAATGTCGGAGTAACTGTTTAGTTCTCCTTGGGCGTCTAATTCACTAATCTGGTTTACCATTCCCTCCGGAAGGTTATTATACAATATACTTTGGTAAACTTGACCATCCGTCCAGGTATTTATTCCCCAATATGTACTCGCCTGGCCGAACTCTATGCGGCTCACTGTTGACAACCTATTGATGTCACAGTATAGGTATCGCAAAAGACCTTCCGACGTCCCTGCCGTATTGATGTATAAGCTTAACTAGTATGTGAATATCGCGTATTTCCACCTAGTAAAAAACTGCCAGGGACTTACTTGTAACAGTTTCACTGGTTTCGTCTCCATATTGAAACCAGTAATGGCCATTGGGGCCAAGTACAAAATTTACAATCGCATCCGCCATCCTTGATATGCTCACAAGCGAGACTAGCGAAGGTGGTAAGTTATTCCTATTGATAATTCAGACAGCCAGATTCTAGAAATAGACCCAGGGAGTAAGTAAGAAGGTACATACCAGCTAAGCCCCTTCTTTGATCTCATAAGATAGTTAGGTTGTCCCTTAAATGACCCAATATTGAAATAGAACGACATGATACTTGAACTATCCTCTATAATTCTGAATATACAGAATGAGAATACCCCTTCAATCAAAAATCCAAGTCAGAACTAAGAATCTCGTGCTTTTCCGGCAGTCCATAGTTATTTATTTGCTTGCGGCTGAAAATAATACCATGCTACCCGTGGCATTACCCTTGTGACTCGATTGCTGGATAAGGAATCCGTTACGTGGCTATAGGGATCGGATGATATTCTGCCACACGTATATTATCTTCACAGAGTAAGGGGCTCCTGGTACTAGCTGTATTCATCGCTTGTCACTCGATAGACTCTTAGCCCGTTTCGAGTTCCTTTAATTGTTAAGGCTCAATTAACGATTGCTGGTTAGGGCTCAGTTGCCGGTTCGCAAAGAAACATACTCTACCCTAAATATTCAATTCGGTGAGCCCCTGGGGTATTTATAGTGTCGGTAATGCTACGGAAAATCTCTGTATATATCTATAGAATGCCGCAGCAACCCATAGCAACAGAATGCGTCTTAACACAAAAAAATGTATTTATTATGAAGTAAGAAATTGTAGGTAATTGGGTCATGAGTGTTAAGCCCCCCCTTGTATTTTACTCCTATCTCTTATGGTTTTGGGGGGTGGATTAGCTATCAAGGCTGCAATGTAAGCCTAGTGTGCTGATAAGTACTCCAGGGCTGCGCATGCAGTCCCGCATGAGACAATACAAAAAACACTCCCCAAAAGCAAGAGCAAGAGTCAGAGGGAAAGCACAGATCAGAGCGGTTATACCCAGCTCCTTACCACCCTTTAGGGAATAGAAGTTTGGCATTACGATATATTTCTTATGTGTACTATACTCTGTTGGAATATGTTGTGCTCGGTTACTATGGCATTATAGTCTTTTACCGTTGTAGTATTCAGAGTATCAAGACCCCAGTAGCGAAACAGAGATAAGACGTGGTTGCAGCACGGATCTGCCAAGCCTATGTCCGCTTTCGGCCCAGAGCTCTCAACCTTGAATGTAGATGGATGGCGGGGTACTCCCATTGGCACCCAAATATATGTAGCTGACCCCTCATCCATCTCGCATCTCATCAATTACGTCGCACATTTCTGCACTATACTCTCTACTTCAACAGGAAAAATAAATAACAATCTCAGCAATGGTTGAGCGCAAGAAGCCTGCTCCGATTCCTGTGAGCCCTGGAGGCGCATCTGCACAAGGTGAAATGAGTGTGGAGAATGGTAGAGTTAAGGTACATATACTATGACACAGAGGTTATTTGAAAAATAGACTCGGAAGCTAAACTCTAGTGACCTAGCTTTCTCTACCTTCTGGGGAATCTGCCGATGTATTGCTTTACGGTGCCACGGTCGTTTCCTGGATCGTTGGTGGAGAGGAGAAATTGTTCCTGAGTGAGAAGGCACAGCTCGGTAAGCATGCCACTACCCTTACTTGACCGGGAATACGAGTACAAGAATTACCAGATTGCTAATAGTACTAATTGGTAAATAGATGGGACGAAAGCAGTCCGAGGAGGAATCCCACTGGTCTTTCCGGTATGCCTTGCCCTTAGGATCATTGCTTAGTACACCGTCAAGAAAACTAACGTAGCTTGAAATTTCAGGTATTCGGAAAAACAACAGAAGGCCCAACAGAACGTCTCGCACAACACGGTTTCGCCAGAATCTGTAGATGGGAACTCCTCGGCAAAACTAGTGAAAATGAGACCTCCATCCAGGTTGACTTCGGCCTTGGCCCCGAAAACCTTACCGTAGACCTGCGAAAACAATGGCCCTTCGATTTCGGGTTGATTTATTCAGTTACTCTTACTAGAACGAGCTTAGAGACGAAGATACTTGTTAGGAATGAAGGATCAGAGACTTTTGACTTTAACTTGCTGTTCCATACTTACCTTATCGTTCCGGTATGTATTAGGCTGCACGTATTGGTTTTATTATTAGAAAGGCTAACTTGGAGACTTATGATAGGACATTACCGCCGTGACTGTCGAAGGCCTGAAGGGTATCTCATATAAAGACAAAGTCACAAAATCCGAATCAACCGAGGAGGCCTCCGAACTCTCTATCGCATCAGAGGTTGACCGCGTCTACGTAAATGTTCCCGGCCCCGTAATCGTCAAGAGTGGTGGGAATGAACTATACCGTGTCGAGCGCTCAAATCTCGAGGACGTGGTTGTGTGGAATCCTTGGGAAGGTTGTGCAAACATAGCAGACTTTGGCCCTAGCGACGGGTACAAGAGAATGGGTAAGTTCTAACCCCCCACCACCTATACAGAATATATATTGACGTCATATCGTATAGTTTGCATCGAAGCTGGAGCAGTCTCTAAATGGCATAAGTTGGAGCCGCAGAGTGTTTGGGAAGCGGGTGCGATTGTCCATCTTTGACAATCAGGTACAAAGATGGGTATGACGGGCGCGGGCGTGAAGTCTCCATATTTTATGAAGGGAAATTCAAGGCTGTAAGGGAAATATAGTCTAAAAGATGTTTAGCTTCGTTTTTTGCTCCAACCTAAGGAATATGAAGGTCTTTTTTGCAATATAAGTGGGTGTTGTGAAGTCATCATGGTTTCTCACTCGGACTAGTTTTTTGGGGTTATACCAGCTCCTAACCCCTTCTTATCAAAGAAAATACGGGGCAAACTATTTTCCGTGATATAGTGACTTCTCCAAACTTTCAACTACAATTGAATTCAATTATAACTCTAAGAATATTCTCTGAAAACGCTCACTTTGTCGAACGAAGGGTTTTCGAGTAGTCATTAAGGCGAATGGGTGATACAAAAAGTATGTATTCTAGAGTATTTTTTCCCCCTCTTCTGAGTATATTTATAGTCTAATGTGTAGTTATGGTGGGTGGTGTTCGTTTAATATGACACCCGACAATACCTCGAGGGTTTCGGCCCGCTATGGCAATTAATAATATTACAGCTTACCCTGCAAGATCTGGCCTCATAACACTTAGTATAGTACAGTGCTACATAGCTAGTGGGTTCAGAAGAGAATTTAGTATAGTGCTAAAATAAAAAAGGGGGGGTATAGTTAGTACGATATTAATGTAAAACTAAGCCATCTAGAATTAAACTAGCTGTATTACGGAATCTCTTAACGGATGGGGTGGCTTTCTAGAATTATCCCTATACTTCTAGAAACATAGCAAATATCGCAGGCCGTTTTTTGTATTGTGGCAGCGGTAATCAGAATATTAGGTGAATGATACTCTGTGAAGACAGGACATATGCCTAAATACTTCAAAGTCAAGACTGAGGCTATGGAGGTATAAATTCTAAATGCCTGGGGGGCTCTACTATTTTTGTCGTTGAGGAGACTTGAGCTGCTATTCCCAAGGAGATATATCTGTATGATCTTAAGATAAGGCGCATAGATAGTTATACTAAATTGAACTAAAGCATTACCTAGAAAGAAAAAAAGAGGTGCGCAATAGAGTTCGTCTGGAGGGAGAGATCCTGTCAAAGATTCGTGAGTCCTACTCGCCATCATTCATCAACGAAGAAACTATAAAGTAAAATATCTAGATAACTATGAGCGCAAGATTGAATAGTTATAGAGAAATGAATCTGAAACATAAGGAGACTAGGAAAAGTAACAATAAGAAGAATAGAAATCATGCTCTAAATTTAGTGAAGGTTCCATGGTTTTCAAGTCAAGCCTATTGTAGGTGCCTAAAGTTTCGACTAAGGGGAGTGAATAACTACAGTCTAGGAGAGTTGAAATACAGGACCACGTCAAATGACTAAGGTATACGACAAAGGAACTAAACAGGGGAGGTCTTTACTTTCTTATGGGTCAGCAAATTATATCGAGTATTACAGGGGCTATCCACAAGGCTTACCTCATCCTAAGTATCTAACACGATTTCCCCCGAAAAAATTCTGATTAGCTCTGGAATGCCACTTCGCTTCACATGTTCCAGAATTTTGTTTGAACAAGCGTTGATATTAGCTCTATTGTATAACAGAAGCTTGACGATGTCGATATGCCTGCCCTCAGCCGCTGCTTGTAAGGCTGTTCGACCACCAGACCCAGCAACATTCACCTCGGCCTTATTGTCCAACAGAAGCTTGACGATGTCGATATGCCCGCCCCCGGCCGCTGCTTGTAAGGCTGTTCGACCACCAGACCCAGCAGCAGCAGCAGCATTCACCTCGGCCTCATTGTCCAACAGAAGCTTGACGATTTCGATATGCCCGCCCTCGGCCGCTGCTTGTAAGGCTGTTCGACCATCATAACCAGCAGCAGCATTCACCTCGGCCTTATTGTCCAACAGAAGCTTGACGATGTCGATATGCCCGCCCTCGGCCGCTGCTTGTAAGGCTGTTCGACCACCAGACCCAGCAACATTCACCTCGGCCTTATTGTCCAACAGAAGCTTGACGATGTCGATATGCCCGCCCCAGGCCGCTGCTTGTAAGGCTGTTCGACCACCAGACCCAGCAACATTCACCTCGGCCTTATTGTCCAACAGAAGCTTGACGATGTCGATATGCCCGCCCCCGGCCGCTGCTTGTAAGGCTGTTCGATCACCATACCCAGCAGCAGCAGCATTCACCTCGGCCTCATTGTCCAACAGAAGCTTGACGATGTCGATATGCCCGCCCTCGGCCGCTGCTTGTAAGGCTGTTCGACCACCAGACCCAGCAACATTCACCTCGGCCTTATTGTCCAACAGAAGCTTGACGATGTCGATATGCCCGCCCCAGGCCGCTGCTTGTAAGGCTGTTCGACCACCATACCCAGCAGCAGCAGCATTCACCTCGGCCTTATTGTCCAACAGAAGCTTGACGATGTCGAAATGCCCACCCCCGGCCGCTGCTTGTAAGGCTGTTCGACCATCAAAATCACTAGCAGCAGCACCATTCACCTCGACTTTATTGTCCAACAGAAGCTTGACGATGTCGATATGCCCGCCCCCGGCCGCTGCTTTTAAGGCTATTCGACCGTTATCAGAATTCACCTTGGCCTTATTGTCCAACAGAATCTTGACGATGTCGAAATGCCCGCCCTCGGCTGCTTCTTGTAAGGCTGTTCGACCGTTATCAGCATTTACCTCGGCCTTATTGTCCAACAGAAGCTTGACGATGTCGAAATGCCCGCCCCCTGCCGCTGCTTGTAAGGCTGTTCGACCAGCTATACCTCTAGCAGCAGCAGCATTCACGTCGGCTTTATTGTCCAACAGAATCTTGACGATGTCGATATGCCCGCCCCCGGCCGCTGCTTGTAAGGCTGTTCGACCGTTAATATCAGCAGCAGCAGCATTCACCTCGGCTTTATTGTCCAACAGAATCTTGACGATGTCGAAATGCCCGCCCTCGGCCGCTGCTTGTAAGGCTGTTGGACCATCAAAACCTCTAGTAGTAGCATTCACCTCGGCTTTATTGTCCAACAGAATCTTGACGATGTCGAAATGTCCGCCCCCGGCCGCTGCTTGTAAGGCTGTTTGACCACAAAAATCACTAGCAGCAGCAGCATTCACCTCGGCCTCATTGTCCAACAGAAGCTTGACGATTTCGATATGCCCGCCCTCGGCCGCTGCTTGTAAGGCTGTTCGACCATCATAACCAGCAGCATTCACCTCGGCCTTATTGTCCAACAGAAGCTTGACGATGTCGATATGCCCTCCCCCAGCCGCTGCTTTTAAGGCTGTCCGACCGTTATCAGAATTCACCTCGGCCTTATTGTCCAACAGAAGCTTGACGATGTCGATATGCGCGCCCTCAGCCGCTGCTTGTAAGGCTGTTCGACCACCAGACCCAGCAGCAGCAGCAGCATTCACCTCGGCCTCATTGTCCAACAGAAGCTTGACGATGTCGATATGCCCGCCCCCGGCCGCTGCTTGTAAGGCTGTTCGACCACCATACCCAGCAGCAGCATTCACCTCGGCCTCATTGTCCAACAGAAGCTTGACGATGTCGATATGCCCGCCTCCGGCCGCTGCTTGTAAGGCTGTTCGACCATTGCCCTTTGCCTTGGAGTTAACATCAGCCCCGCTATCTAATAAAAACCTCACAGTGTCGATATCCCCATCACCAGCAGCAGTTTGCAGGATTGTTTGGCTATCACTCCCGTAGGTATTTATTTCGGCCTGGTTGCGCAGGAGTATCCTCACTACATTCATATGTCTCGATTTGATCGCCAATAAAAGGGCCTTCATTCTTTTGGTGTAAGTTGTACCGTTGGAGCTCTCTAACAGAGTAACCGTATCGAGATGGCCTATACTGGCCGCCCATTCCAACACTGTCTGACCATCGATGCGAGCACCAATATTGATCTTGTTATGCAAGAGTATCTTTATGGTGTTGAGGTTTCCAGTTTTAGCTGCTAGCTCAAATAACTTTCCACTAGTTAAGGGGTCTATTGATTCGCGATTCGAGGATTCTAAGAGCTCCGAAATAGCAAAGTTATGCTCCCTCGCTGCGGCCTCTAGGAGCAGAGATGGAACACTCTCCTTCGGGATTCGCAAAAGCGGTAGGATATCTATCTTCCGGGCCTGCCTCACCAAAATATCATTGAGGTCTAGATTCACCCCTAAGCTCGAAAATTCGCTCCTTAGGTCCTCAAACCAACGACCTTTATAAATGTTTCCCTTTAGCCACGGGTTCTGCAGGGCGATGGCCGCGGTTGGTCGCTCTTTCGGAACTGAGGTCAAAAGGCTTTTAACAAAAGCTATCCCTCTCTCACTCACGCATGACTCTCGCAAGGCCTCCGTCGGAAATTCGATAACGCCATCACAATAATCCCGAAGCATAACCTTATCAGTTCCACATTGTAATGGGGGCCCTATCACACCTGACTCCGAATCCGATTCATCGTAAGGGTCAGCAAAAGGCGTTTGGGAGGTCAAAAGCTTGTGCACCAGAGAGCCCAATGACCATATATCCAACGCAGGGCCGAGAAATTCTTGCCTGGAATCCCGGCGTAGGAGTCCAAGTAGCTCAGGGGCAATATAGCCGTCTGTTCCACACATCATCGTTCGTAAAAATGTTTTTTTTGCCCGCTTCGATATACCAAAGTCGGTGATTTTGACCCAAATTGGGTCGAGAGAAGCGACAAGTATATTCTGACATTTGTGTTAGTCTCAGACCGGAAAATCGCAAACTCATTATATACAAATTATCATGGAATTTGAGGTCAAGAAAAAGAACTGTAAGGATAATCTCCATCTCTCTTCTCACAGCTAAAACGTCAAAAATAGAATTGGCGGAGTCCTAACCTGCGGCTTTAAATCCCGGTGAGAGATCTCTTTCTCGTGGAGGACCTCAAGTCCCTGCAATATCTGCCTAGTTATCTCTTGGACACAAGATTTCACTTCTTGTGCTTCTTGTGTGAGCATGTATCCACCCAAGTCCCCATACTCTATGTACTCCATCGCAAGAAATATTTTTTCCCCGTTTTCGTACCAGCCAAGAAACTTAACGAATAGGTGATCATACTAGACATCCATTATTAGTATTTTATCCCACAGGGTAAGCACTAGTAGGGAGTCTTAGGACTTACATCTCTCAGTTTGACCAAGGCTAGTAGCTCCTGAGAGGGACCCGCAGTTGGCAAGGGGTTTCGAGACAGTACCTTGACAGCCCTTAGTTGCCCCCATTGCTCCTTTTGAAGCCAAACTTTCCCAAAAGCCCCACTGCCAATCACCCTCTCTTTCCTCCATGTCGACTTTTCCCATACTCTGGTCGAGAGATCCCAGTTATATATCGTATGCACAATATAACCATCGCGAAACGTTGTTTCCAGTTTATATTCTTCAAATTTCCGAATTAGAGCCTCCTGCTCCCGCCGCTTGGATTCAGCACTAATCTCGGCCTGCAGTGCCGTAGATACGATTTGTGGCTCCACGGTAGGACTATCTGGTTCTGAGGGTGGAGATTGTGTGCGAGTAGTGTGTTCGCTCCTTCCCTCATTAATGCCTCTCCCTATGGCATCTTTTAGAGAAGGAAGAGGTGGTCCAAATGCAAAGTCATGGGCAATAAAGTCTGTAGACAAAAATCCTATACCAGGCTGGTGCGAGTAGTTTTTTGTAGACTCTACCAATGGTAGTGGCACTAACCCGCCTTCGGGTGGCGAAGGAACCACATTAATCTGTGGTGAGGATTCTGAGCCTGGCTGATCAGCCATAAAATCCGCCGATCGTATTGAAACGGATTTGTCTTCCTGTGGGGAAGTAGCCACGCCCATATGTAGTAAGGACTTCATACCGGGCTGGTACGGACAGCCTGTTACAGACCTCATCAGTGGTAAAGGTGTGAGCCGGCTGCTGGATGTATACTCTTGTGGTAGTTGTTAGCTTACTAAGTATCTGTGAGGTGCGTGATAGTTAATACTATACCGGCTTCATTTTGAGGGTTAACTCTGTTTGTTGGGCGAGAAAAAAGTAGACTTTTGATCTTGTCTACGAAGCCCTGTGGGTGGACATCCCCTACTCCACTAGCTCTGTAGATCTGCCGCCTCATCGCTTCACTTGCACTCATCTTACTCCTAATTATCACTACCGGTGAGAGCCCATTACCCCCCCTACTACTCTCCGCACCTGCTACGCCATCGTCCAAAGCGTGCTGCTCCATCTTTTATCGCACTACGGAAGTATGCCAACTAGTTGTAGTGGTACGACGGATTGTATCGATTGTTTGTTCGGGCTCTAGACTGGATTGAGTAAGGTTGTTTCTGTTTAGACTTGAGACTGATAATTTCCGAGTTATGATGTAGCGTTGTGTAAAGGTAATAGCTTCAGCTGCTTCCCCTCGCTGGCAAGGGCACTTGGAGGCGCCTTTGCCCAATGGTATTGGGCACATTCCTGCCAATCGCTTAGGAAGCCTCAGGAAGGAGTATGATCAATGTAGCCATTGATGATTGGTTGATACTTACATACAGGGATTAGGGTTTGCGAGGCTTATTACGATACACAACCTAACCTTTTAATACAATACACTCGCCCTATAAGGGTTAGGGCTATAAGGATTATCCCCTTATAAGGATATGAGGAAAAGAATAAAAGTAAACTTTCTGTGCACTTGGCTCTTTATATAAGAATAATCGCCCTGTAAGGATATTGCATAGAGCCCCAACCATATTAGAACAAAAGAGGAAAAGGGCTTCCATCCTAGGTTCTCTAAATTATGGTTATTATTCGGAGAACGAAAAGAAGTCTATACATGAAATTTATAGGAGCTAGCTATGTCTATAGTCTTTTGAGCCCTATGTACATAGTAAAACGTGGGTATAAGTACAAGGTAGACCTCCAATACGCGATACAGTAGCCCTCATCCTCGACAGACATATATGCTTTTACGTGATTAGGATGGTATACTCTAAAGGAAATAGTACTACCCTACTCCTAAATTTTCTTTATAAAGCTAGTTATCATTATCACCCCCGGCGCAGTCTCCAGGGGGTACGGCGGGGGATAACAAAGGGCCTTATAAGTTGTAACTGTCTTCATGACACCAACTACCGGTACTACACCGGTATATTCGCTCGGGTGAGACTGAGAATTATATACTAAACTAACAATCTCAAGCCACTACTCGATCAAAGATGCTGGCAACTGAGATTACATTGGTGATTTTTATAGAGCCATGATATATCACTCGGTCGCCAGACAAGACGAAAGGCGTTTCTAAAGAAGTACTAGAGCGCTAAGGCTTTAAGGCGGAAAATCGTTTATTTGTGATCTCCCTTGTCAGTGAGTTGAGAATTCTTGTTAGAGATGTCTCTAGGACTATTTACTAATCAGAATTAGTGTGAATCGATTTGGTCAACTACGTGGTCAGCATCCTTATTTAGATTTTATAGAAAGATTGCTTTGTTATCTCAGGGCTATTTCAGGGGGGTGCTTATCGGCATTTCATCTGCTCTTAAGGATCAGGGCT
This sequence comes from Verpa conica, assembly GCA_033030425.1. NCBI lineage: Eukaryota > Fungi > Ascomycota > Pezizomycetes > Pezizales > Morchellaceae > Verpa > Verpa conica. Next base: position 1,523,983 of record JAUFSD010000007.1, on the reverse strand, counting down.
TTACAGACCGGAAGGTGGGCTAGAGTGGCTACCTATGGGATTATGGGAGTGGGTATACCTCTTTGGGGGTTGAGCTATACGATATCAAGGGGTGAATATCTTCTTCGGTTTTTAAGTTAAAAAAGGAGTCTCCCAAATAAATCTCTAGTAATTATATAGGTAGTTGATATTTTTATTGAAGGATAATTCGGACGACCTATTTTCTCTTAGGCACAAAATTAGAGCCTAGAGAACTCTAATTCTCCTAAGGTTTATGAAAGACTTAATAGAAACTAGATTCACTTGAACTCCCGTATATAGGAGAGTATATAGTTGTCATATTAGCGCCGGTAATCTATCCTATAGAGCACTTCTACTGTAACTTGAGACACGAAAAACTTCCTAAGAGATTTATAGTACCTTACTAATTGGTAGTAAACTTAGCTATGTAATAGGTCACGGTGGATATTCCAACTACCTACCCTTGGTGATATTTTTCAGTGCTTGGACAACTCTATTGAGGTCTTTACTAAATATAGGAGAAATTAGGAAGTGGGGGGTTAAACAAAGTGGGATAGTGGGAGTTGGGCCAAGTATAGAGGAACACGAGAGAGTTAAGAAATGGCCCTGGTCTATTCTAAAAGCAATTCCTCCCCAAAAGATAGCCTAGGAGGCTCTATTATTTAATATGAATTCAAATACTATAAGATTGCTTATTAACTATGGAATAGATGCAAAGAGTTGGTTTATGGTAGTTATTTAGGCCTGAGTCAACAATTAGCCCAAAAATTCGGTATGTTAGTGCATGTAACTATAATTAGCTATATTCTGGAACAAATTGAGGCATCTATCCAAGCATAAGGAAAAAAAACCACCCCCGCAATATAAGAGTCACCTCAATTGATCTACCTCTGAGTCACCCCAAGTCTTTAAAGAGAGTAAGTACCATCTACTCTCTCATCCCAAACCTATTAGTTTAGTACCCCGCGCAAACACTTAGCCCAGATCAGAACCCCCCATTTTCACGATCCCCCATTTTACCTAGGGTTAGGGCAATCTCATAATGCCTGCAGGTTCAACACCGATAAGATCAGAGCCTCAACATGCAGAAACAAACTCCAACACCGCCAATATCCCGTCGTCTTCAGATTCCCACCAATTCGTCACTCCAGAAATCCGGAATGCCCCGCCAGCGGTAATGAGCAAAATAAAACTTAGCTCCCTCAAGCCGGGGGCTCTAAAGAGTAGCTTGATCTTGCCCAAGAGCACTCTTCCCATCCGGCCGGTCAAGAACGCTGATATATCTCGGAAATTACTCGCAAGGTGCTCGGATGAGCTTTATCAATGGCAGGTAAGTAAATAATTTACAATCGGGTGGGGTTTAATAGGAGTAATTATTAATGTGGTGGTTGTAGAGTACCGAACTTCCTAAAGAAAATTCATTCGTCCTCCACGATGGTCCACCATATGCAAATGGGAGTCTCCATATGGGGCATGCGCTCAATAAAATCCTTAAAGATATGATCGGACGTTACCAGATTCTTTCGGGCCGTCGCCTCTCTTATATTCCTGGCTGGGACTGTCACGGTCTTCCCATTGAGCTTAAAGCTCTTCAGAGCCTGGAGACAGGAAGCAATAAATCGAAAAAAAAAACTGCATCAGCAGCCGCCGCCGAAGCAGCTGAAAAGGGAAAATCAATGAACCCGGTTGAACTAAGGAAAATTGCGGCAGAGCTGGCGCGGTCTACAGTCGAGTCCCAAAAAGCCGGTTTCAAATCCTGGGGGATCATGGGGGATTGGGACAATGCGTACAAGACACTAGATAAAGAATATGAAATCGAACAACTTGGTATCTTCAAGGAAATGTTGAGGAGAGGGTTGATCTATCGTCGTTTTAAACCTGTTTGGTGGAGTCCTTCATCAGGCACTGCACTTGCTGAAGCGGAGCTGGAATATGATGAAAAACATGCAAGTACCGCAGCCTTCATCAAATTCCCCATCGCTTCTGGGTCAAGTCTGGCCGGGGCATATCCTGGTTTATCAGCTGCTATCTGGACTACAACACCATGGACTATTCCCGCGAATAAGGCAATCGCCGTACACCCCGAATTGCAATATTCAGTTCTAAAAACCTCTGAACACGGATACCTCCTCTCTGCGACTTCCAGAATCGAAGCATTCACCGCATTACTAAACGGATCAACCGAAATCGTCAAAGAAGGGATCCTCGGAGAAGAGCTACTAAGTCTCAAGTATACCCACCCACTTCTCAAGGAATCTCCACATCAGCCCATCATCTCCGCCGACTTTGTCACCTCCGACTCTGGTACAGGACTTGTCCACTGCGCCCCCGGCCACGGGAGCGAAGACTACCTTATATGCCTTAAACACGGAATTCAACCCTTCTCACCAGTCGATGCCAACGGTCTCTACAACGAAGATGCCCTTCCATTCGGCGTTGGTCTGAAAGGTTTAAAAGTCCTCCAAGAAGGCTCTAAAGCTATCCTAGAACTTCTCACAGAATCAAACCATCTACTCTCTGTCCAAGAAAAATACAGGCACAAGTACCCTCTTGACTGGCGAACCAAGCTTCCTGTCATTGTTCGTGCGACTGCGCAATGGTTTGCCGACGTTGATGGGATCAAAACCCCCGCGGTCGAAGCTCTGTCTAGTGTTAAATTTGTCCCAGAAACTGGAAGGTCTCGTCTCACGATGTACGTTCAGGGAAGATCGGAATGGTGTATTTCTCGGCAGCGGGCGTGGGGTGTTCCTATCCCCGCGCTGTATGAGGCTGACACTGGAGAACCACTGCTCACCGAGGAGAGTGTGGACCATATTATATCTGTTATAAAGGAAAGGGGGACTGATGCCTGGTGGGGTGATGATCTTGATGATATCTCCTGGGTTCCGGAAGCCCAGAGGGGGAACGGAAGGAAATATGTGAGGGGAAAGGAAACTATGGATGTTTGGTTTGATAGTGGTACTAGTTGGGCAACATTGAAGAAGCTTATCGGAGAACGCAATGATGATAAACCGATTGCAGACTTGTACCTTGAGGGCTCTGACCAGCATCGTGGATGGTTCCAGTCGTCGCTTCTTACATCTATTGCTGCTTCTGGTAAACCGCCGTTTGGGATTGTCGTTACTCATGGTTTCTTTATGGACGAGAAAGGGAAAAAAATGTCTAAATCACTTGGAAATGTTATTGCACCTGAGGATATCATCGAGGGGAAGATTCCAAAAGGGAAAAAACAACCTGGCGGGATAGATGCACTAAGGATGTGGGTTGCATACTGCGATTATACTAAGGATGTTGTTCTTGGAGATACCGTATTGAATCATGCTCACGAATGCTTGAGAAAGAACCGGGTCACTGCTAGGTTTTTGTGTGGGAATTTGGAGGGATGGGATGGGAAAGAGGTTAAATATGAAGATATGACAAAGGTACGCTTTCACTCCAACCATATCGTGGGTGAGAAGGCTGACGGGGCTGGGGGTAGATCGACAAGTATGCATTGGCACAGATTTACCAAGTTAGTAAGGCTACAGAGGACGCATACAAAAATTTCCAATTTAGTAAAGGTAGGCTCATCACCAGATAGAGGACTGCGCCTGTCAGCCTACTAATAGTATCAAACGAGCAGCTGCCAATGCTATCACGACATACACTAGTATCAACCTCTCTGCTTTCTATCTTGACGTCATTAAAGACCGTATCTACTCCGACCCTAGTAAATCTCTAAGTCGCCGCAGTGCACAAACGGTAATGTATTACATTCTCCGTAACTATGTCTCAATGCTTGCACCTATTGTCCCACTCCTTACGGAGGAGATTTGGTCCCATACTCCAGCTGCCGCGACGAGGGGGGCTATTAGTCCATCAAGGCTAGGGTGGTATAGACCAGAAGAGAAGTGGAATGACCAGAAACTTGTGGAGGAGTTTGAGCATCTTGATACAGTTCATTCGATTGTGAAGGCGGGCATTGAGAAAGCTAGGAATGCGCAGTGAGTAATCTCTGATTGGCAGCGATGCATTTTGGGGATGTGTTTACTAATAAATATCCGCGGCTGTAGAGAGCTGAAAGTTAACCTTGAGTCCTCGGTGGTATTAGTTACCCCGGAGGGATCAAAGGCAAGACTACTTCTAGAAAAATATGGTAACCAACACTCCCACCTACTATGTTTTTGGGAGGATTATTAACTGATGGATTTGTTTTCGTCCCATAGCCGATGAGCTTGCAAGCCTATTTATTGTCTCAAGCGTTGATGTCGATAGTACTGTCCCCGAGCCAGAGAAGAGTTGGAGCTACGTCGATAAGATGTCTCTACTCGGCGAAGATTGCCACGTTGTTGTAAGGCCTGCAAAAGGTCACAAGTGCACCCGCTGCTGGGTCTACACTGCAGAGGAGGAAGAAGGGATTTGTGGTAGATGCGAGAGTACTCTTAAGAGTTACCCGAAGGAGGAGTTTGAGGCTCTTTTTATCTAGAGTTGACTCCTGGGGACCGGACAGCGGACAGCAGACAGAAGGCGTGGAGAGGCTATACAGACATCATAAAGTATCACCTTGTACTGTACATAATAGATACCACCCATACATATATCCATTCCCTCAAGCCGGGACCTGAGTCTTGAGCCCGGGTCCTAAGTCTAAGTCCTGACCGCGTTGCAACGACGTCAGCCTCCACCCTGGATGGCCGGTGATCTTCCCTACTGCTCCCAACGGTTTAGCCGCACCGGTTCGGAGGTCACGCCCGTGAGATGAGATCCAGGCCCCAGCTTGGTGGTTGGGTGGGTGGTGGGTGAAGACAACGCTGCTGTCTCTCTCTTGGTAGTACCTGCACGACACGAGTTTCTATCGGCCTATCTCATCCCCATACTTGGACTCTATCCGCCTCTCTTTCTCTCCTTCTATCCTTCTCTCTCCTTCTCCTTCTCCTTCTCTTTACCGCTCTTTATCCCTTCCCTTCTCTTTACAGCCACACACGTGCACTTTCCTAACATCATCTCTCACAAGCTCGCTTGGACACTAGAACCCAACAGTTGCTCGGGTTACGAACCCCCCCGCAGCCACCAATGTTACGCGACCTGGGAGCAAAGCTCCTTCTAGCAACATCGGCTGTATCGCTTGTGAGCGCTGCTTATAACCGTTCGGTCAACATTGATTATAGCCTTTTACAAAGCCAGGCGGCCTGGAGTCTAGAGAGCAGGCCACCGGAATGTCCACCTTGGTAGGTCGCCTTCTCCGCTGAGTGGAATGTGGGGGAAACAGGGGGGGTGTGCACTAGGATGTGGCGGGCTAGGAAAGGCTGACTGTGTGTAGCTTCAACTGTCTCCTCCCCGCGTTTAGCTGTAAGCAGTTTGCAGACTGTAGCTCCCACGACGGAAAGTGTGAATGTCCGCCGGGATTTGGTGGGGATAATTGTTTACAGCCGCGTATGTTCTCTACGGTTCGGGATAGCTGTACTGGAGTCGGCTAACGGGTGGTTAGTTTGTGGGTCTCTTGCGGGGGATAACCATCGGCCTGCAAAGGGTGAAGAGCAGTGCGAATGCGACGAAGGGTGGACTGGGATCAATTGCAATGGTCTGTACTACCAGAAGCTATGTGGGAATGTTGGGCTGATTATGTGAATAGTCTGCGAGACGGATAATGCGTGTGAAGCTCTTATGCCCCAGGGAGAGGAGGGTAATGCCGTTTGCTACAAGCAGGGGATTGCAGTGAGGCATAATTATCAACAGTGCGATGTTACGAGTATGTTGATTCCCTCAGGGAGTTATGGGGCTGAGCTAACCCGCGGCAGACCGCAAGATCTTGGAGATGTTGAAGAGGAATCCGCAGGTTACATTTGGATGTGACAAATCGAAGGAAGAGTGTACTTTCCAGTGTAAGTTTTCCTCACGACTCGGCGATCCCGCGGTGGCGTTAGGCTAACGAGTTTTGTTTGTGTAGTCTGGGTTGATCAGGTCGAATCGTTTTACTGCGCTCTCGACGATTGTAACTGGGAGCTTCAGAGCACTCATGATAAAAACGTTACCGAATATGAGTGCAAGACAGTCAAGTGCGAGTGTATTCCAGGCCGTACGCTCTGTGGTGAAAATGGCACCATCGATCTCACAGAGTTCTTAACGGAAGGAATTACTGGTCCAGCGACATTCTCTTGTGATTCCTCAAAGGACAAAGACTCTTGCTTTTTCTCAGAGCCCGCGATGAATGAGGTTATTTCCTCAATCTTTGGAGACGAGAGTATCCTCTTGGACTGCAATGCTGGTGAATGCCTGCACAAGTCTGAAGTTCCGGGATATACTAGACCGATAAAAACAATCAACAAACCTCTCATTGCTGGTGTCATTGCCGGATGCGCTCTGTTTATTGTTACCGTGATTTTGGGACTGTGGTATCTTGGCAGACGCTCAAGTCAGCGCAATGGGCTAGGTGCAATTCGCCTTCCGGATGATGATGATGATGAGGCCAGTCGACTCGGCGTGGAACATAAACCTGCGGCGCTGCAATTCCAAAAGATCTCTTACTCGTTACACGATAAGAATATCCTCAAGGACGTTACTGGTGTGGTAAATTCTGGTCAAGTAATGGCTATCATGGGTCCTTCAGGAGCTGGAAAAACTACGTTTTTGGACATCCTCGCAAGGAAAAATAAGCGTGGTATGGTTCAGGGAAATATCTACGTGAATGGTTCTTTGGTCTCGGATGAGGAATATAGGGAGGTTATCGGTTTCGTCGACCAAGAAGACACCATGATGCCGACGCTTACAGTCTATGAAACTATCCTCAACTCTGCACTCCTCAGGCTCCCTAGAGATATGACTTTTCAGGCTAAGAATACCCGTGTTATGGAGGTTATGGCGCAGCTTGGCATTTTGGCAATTAAGGATCAAATAATTGGCACATCAGAAGACAACGGACTTCGTGGTATCTCTGGGGGTGAGAAACGACGTGTTGGGATTGCTTGCGAGTTAGTTACGAGTCCTAGTATCTTGTTCTTGGATGAACCTACCAGCGGTTTAGACAGCTTCAACGCATATAACGTAGTGGAATGCTTGGTCAACTTGGCAAGGAACTACCGACGTACTGTGGTTTTTACAATCCACCAGCCGAAAAGTAACATTGTTGCACTTTTCGACCAACTGGTACTTCTGGCTAAGGGTAGATGTGTCTACTCCGGTCCTTTCGATAAATGTCAAAGATACTTCGATCAGCAGGGCTACCCCTGCCCTCAAGGCTTTAACATCGCGGATTATCTTGTCGACTTAACAATGCACGCAGACTCTAGACGCGCACTACCTCAAGAGGAAGATGCAGTCGCTGAAAGTGTTGAATCTCCACGCAGGAAAGCGGTAGTATCGCCAAGCCCCAGTGAAAGCAATACCACAGACTCAAGGAAGAAAGGCCGTAAGCGTGGTGACTCAATTAGGGCTCGACAGGAAAGGCAGCTTTTTACTCGCAGGCGCTCCGAGATTGCTAGCCCTGTTGGCGAAGAGGTTATGATGTCTGATGATTTAGAAGGCACTCGGGCTTGGAGAGACGCCAGCGAGCAAAGGCACAGCCTTGATGAAACAGAGCATCTTCTTCCTCCACCACCACCCATGAATGGGAGTGATGCTACAGACCTCGATGTTTTGATTGCAGCTTACAAAAGTTCTGATGTGGCTGCCGCTATTAGTGAAGAGATTCAAACAGCTAGTAGAACTGAACCTAACGGTAACGCCAACGGGTCAGTTGGACAAAGACCCTCAACCAGTGGAATGAAAGGCTTTAAGAGAATCGGTTGGCTAGCACAGTTCGCAATCCTTAGCCGAAGAACATGGAAAAATCTTTACCGAAACCCAATGCTTATGCTCGCTCACTATGCTATCTCTATTCTTCTCGGTGTCCTCTGCGGCTACCTTTTCTTTGGACTCAAAGACGACATTGCAGGTTTTCAAAATCGAATGGGGTTGATCTTCTTCATTCTTGCTCTCTTCGGTTTCAGTACACTTACCTCTCTCAACGTCTTTGCTGCCGAGCGCACACTTTTCCTCCGAGAGCGCGCCAATAGATACTACGCACCTATTACATACTTCTCTGCAAAGGTCATGTTTGATATTGTTCCGTTGCGGATCATCCCGCCCATTATCATGGGGATGATCATATACCCTATGGTTGGTTTCTACACGGAATGGCCAGAGTTCCTGAAGTTTATGCTCGTGCTCGTACTTTTCAACCTTGCTGCATCAGCGATCTGTCTATTTATTGGTATTGTCTTCAAGGACACCTCACTCGCAAATCTTGTAGGAAGTCTGGTTATGCTCTTCTCCTTGCTCTTTGCGGGGTTGCTGCTCAATCACGATTCTATCCCCAAGGGCGCGGTGTGGCTGCAGACTTGCAGTATCTTCCATTACGGCTTTGAGGCATTGATTGTTAATGAGGTGCGGTATTTGAGCTTGTTTGAACATAAGTATGTCCCTGCTTCCGCTCGCCGGTAGGACTGGATGCTGACAGATGAAAAATAGATATGGACTTGACATAGAAGTACCTGGTGCAACTATTCTCAGCACGTTTGGCTTCAACTCATTGGCATACTGGAAAGATGTCATTGGGCTCGGGGTGTTCGCGGGGAGCTTTATTGTGCTAGCTTATGGCGCTATGCATTTGTTGTTGGTTGAGAAACGGTAGTTTCGGCGGGAAGTATACATATTGTTTAGGGACGAGTGGGTAGGAGGCTCTTTTTTATGCTTTATTGGTTTTGTTTGAAGATGGATGAATGCTTGGGTTCGGACTCATAGATGGTCTGGTGAGCCGACTAGGGTTGGGGGAAGAGTGGAGGTTATATAACGCGCAGATAGCGGGAAATTTCCACTTCTTTGTAAGTATTTGGAGTTTACAGGTAGTGCTATTAATGTCTTTTATGTTGAGGATATTCCGACGCGTGTAGACAGGGAAGAAAGAGGAGGTCCTAAGCTTAGGTACCAATGATCGTAGCTAGACTATGAGACAGTGTCAATTAAGACAGTAGAGATCATGTCTAGAACCGCATACAAAATACATATTAGTGTAACCCCAAGCGTTTCTAGTAAAACTAATCCCGCAAATTACATTTCAATCATCTCCAATCTCCAAGCCTACCTTACTCCAATCCGCTGAATCTACAGTATGTCTGAGCCAGGCTCTTGCCGAGTGACACAAAAGTCAATTGAACTGGTTCTGAGACCGAGCCTCTAGAGCATCGACTTGCGCTAGTGGGAACCGCCACCATACTATTTGTCACCAACTGCGACAGAATCATTGACAGCCAAAAGATCGCCCTAGCACGTGCCTAATAGCCCTTACCCGAGTACGATCATTACCTGTCTCCATATCTCCGAATCAACAGGTAAATCGGATTTGATAGCCATGACGTCTTCTAAGAGCCCCCCAAGGCGCAGTTACATCTTGAATATATCAGGTACGAAAGGGGGAAAAAAGAGAGAGAGACTTATTTAGGATTTATTTATGCTGCTGCTAACCCACACATGTGCATTATTACATGTACTCTTCACGCAAAGGGGAGAATTATGTTGGAATGCGAGCGAGCAAGCAAGCACTTGAGCCGCAGGGCAGGGGCCGAAGGGGGGCAATTGGTGGGGTGGGCACGGAAGAGGGGTAGGGATTATAGGTTATTATTAGCAGGTTATAATCCCTGGAGGGGTAGCCGTTACTGGCTTTGGTGAGCCAGTACAAACGCAGTTTAAGCAACCCAACGGAACGGATGTAATGGGCTGAAACAACATTGATGACAGGTCCGCAGTCCTGGGAAATTATTACTTTATACGATATGAAGGGGGGGGGGGGGTATGTGTCTGTTTAGCTCTGGTCTTTTAGAGTCGATATGAAAGCTATCCTGAGGAGAAAGAGAGAGAGGGGGGTATGAGGAGGGGACAGTCAAGCAAAGTAGCCGCCGCCCACCGGAAGTCCGCAGGCGGCGTCGCGTCCGAATCTCACCCACATCTGAATTGAAAGTACGATGCTTGCTACTCCGCCACAGCACAACAGTGTAAGATGGATGTATTTACTCTACCCTGAGCAGTTCAAGAGGGAAAATACCTTGCTCTTCCAAATAGCCCATCGCATCGTCTAAGAAACGGCGCAACCACCGAGAATCGTTTAAGCTGGCGAGATCTAAAGGTCAATGCCATCTTCTATCGTCTTCTCGACCCATGGCCAGGGTTTTATTCCCGACTCTCCCAAATAACCGCCACGCCCGCCTCATTCCGCCAAATCAAGTCTGCAGTCTGCCCTGTCGACTTACTTTGTGCGATTTGTGGCTTGGGGAGAGGGTCAGCGTATCATCTCATCAGCCTCCCCCGGTAGATCTCTGCTGGTGGTCTACTTACCTTTGTTCCTTTCTCTCCTTCAATCCAGTAAAACCTGTCCCACTCCGTCTTGTTTTGACTTGGTGTTTTTTTCTTTTCTTTTCTGGTTTTGTCAACGTCTCGATCTCTACCGACCCATTACATACACCGTACAGCGGATAGACGCACATATAGTAGCCTGTTTGCTTGCGCTTGACTCTGACTTGCACTTGCTTGCATACTAGAATTCACAACTCTTGACTCTGGATTCCTTTGGTGCCCTTTCGTCCACAACAAGCGCTCCAGACAATTATCGGTGATGAGGATTCCAATATTAGTAACACGTGCGCTGGAGGACGTCAGAGAAAAACGACAACCACGACCTGACCGCGACGACGACGATGACGGTCCGGGTAGTGGCCAAGGGAAATCCTTAATAGTGAGTTTCTCTTCAAGCTCAGAACATTTACTACGCTTCATTTTACACATTCGAAATCGAGGCTATGTGTCCTTGTTCTTGTAGCTAACACAGCTTCCTCCCCCCCCCTCCCTCAGGTAGCTGTCGTCTTCGTTGCCGTCCTCCTCTTTTCCCTCTTCATCTATGTCAGCCTTCGTATCCTCCGCCGAACCCGACCCGAACCCCCTCGCTGGCTCCCTCAATTTGTCAAAGAATGGTGGACAAAATGGCGGCCTGGAACATATATCCCCACACCTGTATCGGAGAATGCGGCTACTGCCGCATCCTCCATGTCTAGCCGTACCAGCGACCGTTCAGCCAACCGTGACAGCAACCGCGACCGACACCGGAACCGTGACCGTGACCGAGAACGCCGCCGTCGCGAAGCCCCAGGCCAGGGAATTGATAGAAACACAAGTATTCGCTCTATCATGACCCTACCCGAGTACCGCCCTGTTGCCGCGCCTGGAAAGGAGCGTACCATCGGCCGAGAAGGGGAACGTGCGGGCATCGATGTCGTCCTCGAGTTTCCAGAGTCTGCAACCGAGGAGGAGCAAAGGAGGGAGGAACACATGCAGGCTCTGTACGAGATCCGGCTCGCACGACAGCTTGAGCGGGCAGAAGCTAGGGAGAGTGCTGCGGGGGGGAGTAGACGGAGTCGACATGGCTCGAGTCCGGCTGGGAGAGACCGGGGGAGAACAAGAGATGGGTCAAGCAGTACTTCATTAGCTGCTGCTCTTGCTGCGGTCACAGAGCGAGATAGGAGACTAAGTAATGTTGCATACGCCGAGGTTGGACTTGCAAGACCAGATGGTTCAAGAATCAGGGCTAGCTCTACTGCATCAGAAAGAGACAATCAACCATTGTTGAGCTCCGGTGCGAGTATGGGACACACAAGAAGTGTATCTATAGAGAGCGTGGAGATGTTTAGTGCAAGGCCGAGTATGGAGACTAGGCCAAGAGGGGGGTCTGATAGCAGACAGGTCTCAGGATCACAGGTCAGGTCAATGTTGGATGTTGGTCGGGAACCTTCCCCGCCACCACCAGATTATGGTGGCCCTCCATTGGAACCACCTCCAGATTACGACCAGCTACATGATATCCATGAAGGCCAGCACGGAAATATGAACATACAGGTCCCATTACTTCGGGTTGAGTCGGCATCGCCCGAACCACCAAGACTACCGACCTATCCTGCGCAAGTGCGATAATAAACGAAAGGGGGTGAATAGGTGTGTAGTGCTGAAAATTTTTCCGAGAAGTTTTTGGAGTAATATAACATTATTTTCCCACTATTTTTTTTTTTTGAATCATCACTCGTGGCGTGGCTTTCTCTCTTTCGTTGTATACCTGTTTTTATTCTGTTTCATTTTGGGCAAATTTGTTTCTCGGGCGTTTATATCTACTGTTATCCACTATACCAAGCGGTAGTTCTCCTTTTTATTTTTTTTGGTTTCGGGAGGGGGGGGAGGGTGTGGGATGGGAATTGGAGGAGATTTAACAGTCATTGTTCTTTTTTTTTTAACCAAGGGAGTTGGGATGTAGATGCAGCGTTGAGAAATAGTGATGTAGAAATGAGAATACATCTCGAAAAAAAGAAAAAACAAAATGACGATCCTAAGTTAACGCTTCTACGCATTGATAAATTCACTCGGCTAAACTTTCAGAAGTATTGACGCCACGGTACTCGAGCTGAAGGTTCTAGCCTGAGTAATGGTAGGCGTTCGGAGTAAATGGTTGAGTATAAGGACTTGGTCGACAGTTGTATTAGTTTGGCCTAGGAACTCTGGCCTTTGGACTAGTGCCCGTGCTCAATAATTCAACAGAACTGACATTGGATTAAAGTCAGCGCTGAGAGCTATACCACTGTAAAGTTATAGTCTCCTAGTGTATCTATAGACTACTATTCCTTGATATCGTTAATAATATGGTTGTTATAGGCGAGTCGTCTATAGAAGAGCTAACCCATGTAATATCCAGTAAAGGGTGGGCGTTTAAACGAATACTCGTACCGAGAACTAACCGGAGTCTCTAAACGTTAAAATCTCTTGTAAAGGTATCCAGTGGCTGGGCTTTATTGTTTATAATTTCCCCTGTGATATCAGGCAACAAAAGCCGCGTAAGCCCACCAAGCTGATTGACCCTTGAAGGCGGATAACGGCTAGTGACCCGGCTGTTACATTTGGTACTCATACATGTATTATTATATAAGTACAGTGAATGGTAATAAAAAAACATTGAGAAACGTGAGATATGAGAATCAGTGTTCTTTAGGTTTTGGTAAAGATTCTAGTAGTAGGGTTGGCTATAAGACCTTGTTGATAGATTCTGGCTTCTCGATGTTTTTTTTTTGCCGTACGGTATACAGAATACATAGTACACCAACAAAAAAATTTCCAGAGCTTTAGCTTAGCTTATGCCTATAAGAAAATCTACTTTGTGTTTTTTTTCCCCCCTTCTTTTTTTCTTTGTGACTGCTGTGTTTGTGTTTGCTGTACGGAGTACTTGTGAGGATACATGTACATGTATGCACAAAGGTACACTACCTCAAACCTGTGAACGAATGCTACCCAAATATTAGCTCTGTTTCAACATATATAGAGCTATATAATAATAACCTTACTAGGTGATTAATACGCATATCAAAATCTCAATTATCCTCTCCCCTTGGCTTCAATATTTAGCTACTGACTTGACTTTTTATTTCACTGTAATGTACCTGCGTGATAGTAGATGTACAGCAGTATGTAAAGTAAAAAAAAAAAACTGCTGAGGACCAAAAAAAGTAAACCTCTTTTCCAACAGCGTAACTCTAAAGCATATTAACAATACTATTAAGTGACATAACATAGCTTATGAGGGTGAGCCACATGTAATTAAATAAATTATACCGAAAAAAATGAGGGCCAGAATACCTTTTAGCAGGTAATAGGTATATAGGGTGGAGTCTTGTCACATTATGATCCCCCGGTACGTAACTTAGGTATATGAATGAATGAATTAATCATGAGTACATGGAGAACTTAGGTATATTATACCAAAGCTCTGGGTAAAACTATCGCGGGGTGAGATACAGGTTCGCTCCCCGTTACAGTGCGTTAGTTAACTATATATATGACCGGTTTTTAAATAGAAATTTAGAGAAATTTATCAGGAAATGACCGAGAGTATGAGAGCGCTAAATGTAAGGATTTTAAAAAAATCCCACCTTGATGAAACTGCCTCCACTGCTGTAATCTCTGGCTTAGGCCTCAAGAAATAACTCACAGAGAAATCTGAGGTACTTAAATATCGGGCGACATTTATCGAGCAGGTTTCAAGTAGTCCCAGCTAGAAATTCTAGGCAGCCCTGTACAATGATTCGTTCATTCAAGGCAGTCTCACAATAGGTAACTCATAACTCTAACTTCTTGTGTACTATAATAGGGCTTTGGGAAGGAGGGGATAGGTTGTTGGAGAGAGTCGTAGGAGGGTGGATTTTGAGAATAGGAGATCTGAGGTCTAGGACCATTCTATAATCATATCAAAGAATTGAAAACTACTTGTTCAAACTAGGAGAAACAAATTTAAAAAATAAAGCACTATAACTAATTTACGTATTTAAAGTACGTAAGAACTCCCTCTCCCCAAGCTAGTACTAAATGAATGGATTAACTAATCATAAGTACCCAAAATCAGTACTAATACACCAGTTGTATCGAGAATCTCAACATCTTAGCCTTTGTGGAATATATACAACCTTAACTTTAGGGAATAAAACAAAAACAATTTTCCCTAGCTTCATTGTCTGTCACTCGTAAAATCTACTCCCAGTGTCTAAGTGTGCCTCAATATATGTACACACTAATTCACTATCTGATCTGTGATCCATTCATACAAGACAACGGTGAGCAAATACGCACTCATTCAACCCCCCCCGAAGCCCTATTTGTATCTTCCCCTCTCAACCTCTCACTAGTATACAAACAAAAAAAAACTACTTAGGTTTTTACCTCACTCATAGGTATCTTCCCTCTTTCCCCACCAAGCCGAACGCCATAAAAAGAAGCTAAAGGTGGAATAGAAGAAACGCTTGCTTCCAATCAACCTTCAAAACACAAATCCAGAACCAAGTTCATTAAAGATACAGAGTGGCGCAAAATAAGCGCTTAGAAAAAAAAAGAAAAGAAAAAAAGTCACAACTCTACCTAATTACTCTCTCTTCCTCTCCTAGATATTACATATAACCCACCTAGCTCGTCGCTGCCCCATCTCCCAATCCCCCCAAAACAGATGTTACAGGAACCTGTGCCTGTGGGGGTGGTAGGGGAGGAGGTTGAGCGGAATGAGCAGCAACATGAGAAGCAACAATCGAACTGGTAGCACTATCTACCACCGGAACCCGAGCCATAGGCTCTGCTGTCGCCACATCATTCTGTCGCACTACTATTGTGTGATTATCCACACCAGCAGCCGAAGGTCCAGCCTGAAATCCATTAAACGGCTGCTGTGGATATTGCGCTTGCGGATACACCGCACCCTCGCCCTGTGGAAATGGATGAAACTGCATTGCCGGGCTTCCACTCGTGAGTTGTTGTAATGTGGGTCTCTGACTTCCAGACATACTATTCTCTCTTGATGGTGGCAGTGGTTGTCCGGTTGCTGCCGCTGCAGCAACTTGTGCTGCGCGTTGCGCATTGGTTTTCCACTTGATTCCGCATGCGTTACAAACAGTTACGTTCTCGCCTTCAATATCTGCTTTCCGCCACAGTGATGTTTTAGAAGTTTTGCATATGCTGCAAGACTTTGTAGGGTCTGCAATACGGCCCTTGCGGGAGCGTGGGGGCTTCGGGGGCTTCGAATGGGAAGTTCTAGGGGTGGTAGGGGAGAACGCAGATGAAGAGGGATAAGTAGGGTTGTTATTAGCACTAGCAGTAACGGCAGATTGAGGCGTCTCTTTCGGGAGTGCCTGGGCAATGCAAAGTTTAGTTTAAAGTGCTTTTTTATATTTTGTCTGTAGAATAAGGTAAGGTAATTAACAAGAATTTTTCAAAACACGAACCTTCTTCACAGTTTTGACCCTTGGTCTCGAAGGTGGTGGTTGAGCCGCATCACCTGTTGTGCCTTTCGAGTCCCGTACGGGAGTGCTGGTATCTCTCCTCACCCTACTCTCCCTTGCCGCACGCGGCGGCGGCGCCTCTATTACTTCTGGCTTATCGGGGACCACCTCGTCCGGGTCACGACGGAGACGAAAGGCTAGGAAGCTGTCATCTGCCCGCTTTAGAGTTGACATCAAGCGCTTCATATGATTACATGTAGTCTCTGGGTCTGCGACTATTTTCTGCAGGATCTCTAAAGTCCTAGGGCTTGTAGACTCGAGAGTGATGGTTACAGGCTGGTAGTACTCGTCGAGGTCGTCAATCGGCTTACGGGTAACCATGAATGATGCCATAACCATCGTCCCATTCTTAACATATTCGAGAATTGTGTATTTGGGGAACATGAAGCGGTCGCCTTGGCTAAGTTGGTCTGTAAACTCGAAAACAACGGAAGTGATTTCTTGTTTCGGTGGTTGAGGAAAAGGCTTAGGTTTGGGGGGTGCGTGGATTGCCGAAGGTTGTTGGGGAAACTGGGTTGGTCGGTGTAGCTGTTGGGGTTGCTGTTGAGAATATTGTGGATGTTGTATATATTGAGGATGATGGTTCATTTGTTGGTGCTGCGGATTTTGCTGGTGTTGATGTAATGGCTGGGGTCCATGGGGTCGAGCTTGCGCTTGAGCTCCGGTAAGTTGTCTTGGTCTACCTACAGTTGGTACAATTGGTAGGCTCGAGGGTGGTGTTAATGCATCAATATGACCTTGGAATATCCTGAGCTGCTCTGTAGTTGCCTTCCCAGAAGCAACTATCCGCATGAGTGCCTTCAAGTCAGGATCCGAGGCAGCCCGAATAGCCAACGACTGAATCACAGGGTCTTGCCGGGGTTGCTGAGGGTGTTGCTGAGGATGCTGTTGGGGATGAGGATGTTGCTGTTGCTGTGGGTGAGGGGGGTTCTGAGGGTGGTGGCCCGGTGCCGGAGCAGGTGGGTGAAATGCTGGGGCTGTTGGATGCCCCGGTGGCCCTGGGGTTGGTGTTTGAGGGGTAGATACTGTCGATGTTTGTACTGGAACTGGTGCAGGTGTAGGGGCCGATTGCATAGGTTGGGCATACGAATTGGTCGGTTGAGCTCCAGTATTCGGATGATGGAGACTCTGCTGCGGCCTTGAGGTCATTGCAGTAGGGGTAGGAGGCTGTTGCTGAGGTTGTGCTGGGGGCGGAGGTCTCTGTAGGGGCTGTGGGGGTAGCGGGGGAACTTTCACCGGCTCCAATACACCAAACAGCTTGATCTCGAACTTGTGAGGCTTGCAGCTCAAGGTTGCGTTCCCGAGCCTAGTCATACAGTCCTTCGATGGGTTCTTCTCCAAGTCTACAGGGTCCAGTTTCCGTGATTTCAATGGCTTCGTCCAGAACTTTTCGAATATATCCCCGTCCACCCATTTACGCCGGGACCGTTCGAGGGATTCCAACATGACCTTACTGTTTACCGCAAGAGTCAGCAGCCTTTCCACCCCACATCCAAATGATAGTAAACAAACCTTTCCGCCACAGTTTTGTAGTCCTTGAGTAGCATACCATTCCCCTGGCGTTTCGGCAGCACTGGGAGTGGGCCATCTCTCGCGAAATTCGTTGGGACCTCTGGAGTGAGAGACCGTACTGGGACCTCCGGGGTTTCGGTCGCGCGGGTGGGGCTGGTGCTGCGGCGTTTTGCTGAGGTGGACTCCCGGACGGCCATATATCGTTTCCGTTTCTCAACCATTGTGGACCGGCGGACAGTCTTCGGGTGACGACGCGCCTTGAGGTGGATGGCGGAGGGAGGAGGGGAGGAGTTACAGTGACAGTGCAGTGACAGGGAATATGCGTTCGAGACGCCAAGGCTTTAAAAGACTTCTGACGACGCCAAGAAGCGTCAAGACCTTGTAATAATTATATTGAGCCCTCTTAGATAATCTTCACCAACTTAACCTCATCACCCACTCCTATCAGCCCATTTATCAGCCTCCAAACAAAACATCTCAACTCTCCCCTCCAAGTAAACACCAGCTTCTCTATTCTCCTAACCCCTCACCCTATAAACATGCACACCCTATAAACATGCACACAAACATACAAATTTTATACCTACACTTAAATATGTAGTAAACTAGCCTAGTTAGAAAATATTACACACCAACTACGCAGAAGACTCCCCCTCCCTAAGATAGCATTCTACGCTATCAATAATATAAAATTATTCAGATAATTATTAAAGTATAGCCAGTATGGCCTTACGCAATCCATACGAATTCACGCCCCTCTAGAGTACCCTCAAGAGAAATTATAAAAGAATATGTACCTTAGTTCCATACCGGAGGATTTAAGTGCATTGGTGTTCTATCTACTGGCCGGTACGATAGTAGTGGTTATATTCGAAATTTCGGTTACGAACCTAGGGTTTGACGACTTTAGAGAACCTATTAGGGGGGTTTATTTTTGATGTATAATTGGAATATGGATGATGAGTACCATATAGAGGATATAGATAATATCTATGATCAGCCTAACATATGCATGTACTCAAGTAGCGCTGGTAATATCAGTGTAGTACGAGCTCGAGTACCTCCTTCATCTTCCCCCCCCCTTTCCTTTCGTAACAGCTTTTGGTCTCGCGCTTGGATAACATAAATACCCTAATCAGTATCCTGTATTGACTCGTCCTTCTGAAGTCCACAGTCAACTAAGGATACTAATACCTAAGCTATCCTTTAAATAATAAAATATTCTGGTATATGTGTTTTAACGGGGCATTTCTGGTCTTATGTCCTTACTAGTAGGACCTACCAGTGGAACCCATTTAGCTAGCATCTCTTACAGACTACCAGAGCTAACGAGTGATAATTCATGATTGACGCAAACCCACCAACTACTGAGTTACCTAAGAAATGAAAGTAAAACAAATATTTATTCCCTCTACTAAAAAAACAAATAATTCCACATCTCTTAATCAATTTCCTCGAACCTCCCTTCCTCCACCGCCTGCTGTACTGGGTTCTTAATATCCACCACCCCCGTCTTCTTCAGCCTACACCCATTAGTACCATCTCTCTAGATATACACGCCCATAATACATACCTCTCAAACAACACAAACAATCTCTCTGCCTCACGCTCCTTCTCCTCATCCGTCATCCCCTCAAACGGATCTACCTGCGGCTCCCTATCCACCCACTGTCCCGTCACCGGGTTCACCCCGTCCACACCCCCACCCCCGCTAACCTGCAGCCCCTGTGACATCAAAAACCCAGATGCATATCCGTATCCTATATTCGCAACCAGCGTCTCAGCGTTGCTGTCACTAAGCTCAAACAGCAACGCGGCCACATGGTCCTTCAGACTTGGTGCCAATGCCGATGCTATAAGTTTGAGGAGGCGTGAGGGTAGCGTAGCGCTAGTGCCGAGTGGGGCATCGCGCTCGGAGGAGGCGGGGAGGAGAGTCTGTTTGAGGTAAGTGGATACAGTATCGGGTGCGAGGGAGAGGAGCTTGCGAAGGAGAGTGATGAGGGGGATGCCGTCTTCGTCGAGGGTGGGGATTGCGGTGCTGGCGTCGAGGATCTCGATGAGGCGGGCAGTGTGTTTTGTTTCTGAGGTAGGGGGGAAGAGGACATGTGTGTGGGGGGCGAGGTCGAGGGATAGTGGTGCGTTGATGAGGTGGGGGATTACTCCTTGGAGGGGTGGGGTGAGTATGGGGGTATGGTGGAGGAGGGTGAGTATGGTGGGGAGACAGCAGGCGAATGTACTGTCTGATGTGAGGTGGCCGAGGTTGAATAGGAGCTTGAGGGTCTCTATCAGTGCCATCTCCCGCATCCCGGTGATGGGAGATGAGGCATGACGGGTAAGTGCGGCATTGATGTAGTCTGGGAGACCAGTACTGGAGATTTGCGGGAGATCGATGGTGGTGTTATAGGTTGCGAGGAAGAGGATCCTGGAGAAAAGGAATTCATCATCGGGGACGGTGTCCTACTGCTGTCAGTATAGCATATCACTGTGCTCCGTGGTATAAACCTTGAACTTCTCCGCGGCCTTGATGGCGTATCCGAGGTCGACAAAGATGTTTCTAGTCTCCTCTTTCAGTAGAAGTGCATTTGCAATGCATCTGAGTGCCTCGCGGGAGGTAGGAGTGTCGGGGGTGGAAAGGTCAAAGGCATAGCTGCAGAGCGTGTGAATTCCCTGGAATGTGTAAGTATTTTGTAGACTGGGGAGGAGAGGGAGGAGAAGTACCTCTTTGGTGAAGATAGGGTCACTACCGGTGGGGTCTCGGCCGTGGACCTTGACTTGTTCGAGGGTTGCAATGCGCTCTATAGGCTTAGCGGGGTGGGTAGGCGGGCATGTGGGTGAGACTTACGGGCGGAGGTAAGGGCGGGAGTCTTGAGATCGGTTGTGAGGACGGTGATGAGGCGGCCGACGGATTGGAGCTTGGCTGGGGGGTGGAGGTGTTAGTGTGGAATGGTAGAGAGAGGGAGGGGAGCTACATTCGCCGGGCTTTGGCTGCGCAGAGGGTGGGAGGTGAGCCATTGGGTTCACGTCGTTTGAGGGCAATAAATAACACAGCAAAATATAGATAGAGCAGAGGTGTTTATGTAGTTGTAGGTTGAGGTGTTCAGCCTTGTTGAATTTAATGCAGAGTATGTCACATGCACAGTGCATACCATACACACCCGCCTACTGAACGAAGCTACACCAGCCAGAATAGGGCCTGTATACAATTCCTTCTCACGAGTCTACAATTCATTCCATGGGAGATCACTCGCCAGGGTTCTATTCGATGTTGGTTATGAGGGCTCTTTAGGTAGACACTTTTTTATTTACACTTTTATGCTCATCAGAGTTATCCTACTTGTACTCTATTCTCCACTTGTTGGTACTCTGTAGCCATAGGTGCTGTACCTTTCCCGCCTATGGTTAACGGCAAAGTGCAAATACTAATCCCTAATCATCTTATCAGATCCTGATTGCCATTCCTACAACATAGAAGATATATGACGTCCCGCAAAATATACATGTAAGCATTTGATAAATTAATAATATTCAACAAGAGCAAAATTACTTGAATCATTATAATACCAGATACTTAGATCTCGTAGGAAAAACGCTTTGACAAAGAAAAAGGGGATAGTCCAGTAAGTCATGAAAAAAGAAACAGTAAGGGGAAACACCGCGCCGCCTACCACCCAACTCCAAAACAACTCTCCAAAACGAGACATACAAAAGATCTCTAGACAGCAGGAGAAAAACTAAGGAGAAAAAACACATGATACCTCAAGTCCAAAGACCATTGTAAGGGCTACTAAAAGGGAAAACATAGAGAGGCCACCTAAGCTAGAACAATGCCTGAAAACCAAGCGAAGCACCCATTAATCAAAACCATCGACTTCACCCGCCTCTCGTGGCTAGCTAGTGGAGGAATCTCTCATAAAGGACCTGAAAAGATAGCATAGGCCACAAATGTTCGAACTAGCCAAGTAAGCTTCATGTGTACTAGATAGCCCTAGACTATCACTGGCTAGGGAAAGCTATTTACTTGGCCTGATTAGCAGAACCCTCTGGCTACATATTACCCCTCCAGGTACGAAAGCCACCCCAACGTGGGCGACTTGAGCAGTGAGGCTGTGGTGAGTCAGCTACGTAAGTATTAGCGAGCTATTATAGTCACTACTAGTAGGGATATACGGTACTTACTTGAGGGAGTATCTACAGCGGATAAAGGTTTAGACCGGCTACGGAACTTGCCGCTGGTTATCCACCTGTGGTCCAGAGCTTCGGATGCCGACATCCTCTGGCTTCCATCTTGAACCAACAGCTTTTGGATAAAGTCTAAAGCATGAAGATTTTTGACATGAGCATCGAGGATGCTATTCGTGAGTTCTGTTTGCCCATTACAGAAGCTTACAAGAATAGACATATCAAAACTTCCATAGGAGGAAAACGGTTGCTGGCCGGTCAACATCGTGTGCACAAGGCAGCCTAAAGACCACATATCTACCGCATTGGTATACTGACGACATCCTAAAGGAGACCCTTTAGGCAGTAGCCCTAGTACTTCTGGGGCAATATACCCCGGGGTTCCCATGCGTGTGGTTTTCATTATGCTGTCTACCTCGTGTTTTGATATACCGAAGTCGGCAAGTTTGACGTGAATTGGTGATAAAGACGCAATGAGTATATTCTAGGGGACGTTAGTGTTCTTTTCCACGACGTATGGTGTATAACAGTGATCAAAAGAGTACTAACTTGAGGTTTTAGATCTCGATGACATATACGGCGTTCATGAAGTATATCAAGTGCTTCTAGGACCTGCCTACTGATTTCTTTTGCGTCTTTCTTAACCTCCTCTGGGTATTTTTCCATATGCTTCCCAAGGTCACCATAGTCAAGGTATTCCATCACATAGAATACAAAATCACGATTCTCGTACCAGCCGTGAAATTGTACAAAGAGATCTGGGCGCTGGTAGATAGTAGTAGCAATTAGCAGAGATACCTTCAATAGTTAGTCCACGAACAGGTGCTTACGTCTATTACCAAGATTAGATTTATCAACTCTCGCGCAGGCTCCCTCAATATGTCCTTAGCTAATCTCTTCACAGCCCGTACACTACCCGTTCTTTTTTTTTGAAGAAAGACGGTCCCAAAGGCTCCAGACCCAATTTTCCCACAATCTTTCCACTTATCACTGCGGAACAACCTTCCCCGATGAAGCCACTTCCCTCTCTGAATGACCTCTTTCTGGATGACCCACCCTCTCTTAGAGGGTTTATTTGGAGTGACCTCAACAACGGCCAGCTTGTACGTCCTGTACAGAGAGTCTTTGGATGGACTGCTATTGAATCCACTATCGACTGTAACCAATGCTGGCGGAATATCATTGGGAGAGTCCGTATATAGGCCATCATGGGGTAGGCCATCGATTGTAGTCAATAACGCTGGCTCACTAGTGGTAAGTCGCCTGCGTCTCTTGGAGATAGAATCGGTCCATATGTTATCGGATGTATGAGTGGTCGGTACTGATGGGGTTCCTGTACTAGAACGCTTGCGCTTGTACGAGTCGTGATCTGATGAACCATTGGTTGTAGGCGACCTTGGTGGCGTATTTGGATTAGGTCCCTTAGACGAGCTGCTGCGAAGCTGAGCATTTGCGATGATCGGCGTAGAAAACATACCCGAAGCGCGCAAGGTTCGGGTTAGTATCGACTGCCCACCGGAATCGAGAATCATCTGTTTTCTTGGTGAGCTCTCCTGAGTCGTTACCGACAGCTATTGTTGATACTGATAGTGCTCCGGGATTGAAATATGGGTTGAGATACGAGTCGAGAGTTGTATTAGGATGGTAATGATCTGGGAACTGCAAGATTAGAAAGATGCGTAGTAATCTCGCACCATAACCAGCCACCAAAAACACTGGTTGAGAGAGACTCCTAGACCCTTGCTATCTTTATAAACCCGGATCCAAGCTGGCAGTATGGGTAGAGATATATGTGCCCTTTTCTGGAATTATTTTGCTACTTAGTTCTATCGGATCTCGCTGGGCTGCCACGGCATCCTCAGAGCACTTTCCAATCAAAGAAGTGAGATACTTTTAGTCGAGAAGATAGTAGATTTGTAAGAGAAATGTAGAATATTTCCTCATCCAGTGGAATCCAACAGCAGTCGAATCCAGATGACCAACATTTGTAAACAGCTGAGTTTGCACCCAAGAAAAAAAGCAGTACATCATATAGGCTTTTACTATATTCGGGCCCATTCGTTTAAAGATACCAGTATCTCTCCATAGATATATTTTTATTTTAGTCGATTCGCGAATCCCGCCGTCCATAAATCTCATTAGCTTTGTCAAATCTGTACATGAACGACACCCAATTTACCGTAAATTATAACGTGTTTGAATATGGCCTTCAGCTCTCTCAGATCACCATAGAAATCAGTGGGCCTGTGAGGATCATCCCTAGTATAGTCAATTGGAGGATGAAGCCAAATCTCTTGACAGCCTCCCAGCGCCCTGGAAAGCCTCAATAACGTGTTACGAGGCGCCAACATCCACTTGCTCATAACTATGATTGGCCATCGCTTTCAGCATGAATATGGCTGGGATATGCTAGTTAGTTTGTTTAAAGTTGCCCATATGTACAGAGTGATCATGCCCAGCGGTAGACCCTACTACAGGTCTTTATTCAAAACCTCAGGCAAGCGATAGACAATACCCAATGGAGAATGTTTGGCTTATCTATCTTGCGAGAAGAGTATATTAAAACGTTCTGTCAAGATTTTAGATGGCTGAATAAGAGCTCTAGTATAGACTTAGCTGTTTCTGCGCGTCTTTTCATAGTCCCTAGATCTTTCGCCATGTTCGCTAGCACGACTTAGAGTCGGCCACGTGAGTACGATTGATGACGTCCAAGACTTCTATGCCTGGCATCGAGATCTGACCTCCTCCAGTAATTTGATCCTCATGAGTTGTAGAAAGGTGATTCTTTTCTGTGTTGTCCAGGCCCAAGACGTACCCTTAGCACTAGTAGTTACTAATTATTAATAAAGAATATTATCTGAAACCCCGCCTCTGTGGCATATTTTTGCCTAAGAGCGTAATAGATCTGCGAGTCCTAGAGTTCTTCGTAAGTGATGACGAATTACAGTGGCTGATTGTTGAACATACCAGAGTGATTTATTTATGTTTACTGAGTGAGTATCGACAGGGGGTGGGAGGCACATAGTAGCGGGAAACTGCCATTACCTGTATTTCTTCTGAGGGGGATTTGAGTGGTCCCCCAGGTACTACCAGCTCTTGTGCAGTAGAAGGTACCCCCACATTATATTCTCCCCACAAATCACACTTTCTCATGACCGGCATTTCAGAGCCAGATTTCATACAAGCCGATAGGAGAGACCTGAGTATTCTCCGCCTACCTCCTGGCCTTGGGTACGTATATTCATAACATTTCCAAAGTGGACTAGGCCTGCATATCATATAAAATGACCGAAATATATGTCACGGGCTCAGTCCATCCTATAAAGGTCATGAGAGTACAACAGTAGACTTTCCCTCGTTGCCATGTGCATTTAATCCCTGTCGATATCTAAATGACCAGTAGCTTGAGCATGAGCCTCGTGTGAAAATAGTAGGTGCAAGTAAATTTAAATATAGTAGTGATGCTAATAGATAAATCGGTCATCTGACATTATCTATGGGAAGAAGGGACAGATCCTTAATCAAAGATAATATCACATGACTGATCGATCTATCGGCATCGCTCGTAGGGTTTATAGTGACTTTCTATCTAGCTAGGTTAGGAAGATACATCAGAAACTAGGGGAAAGATTCAGGGTTACTGGAACTTACTTATTATGTAAACGGTAGCGACCGGCGAAAAAAAATCACGAAATCAGGGTTCGCGTATAGGTCGCATGGCCTGTGGCCAATTATACTATTAGAATCTCTTCTGAGGACTTGGAAGACCAATAATAGCTTGATCTTCTCCTACCATCCGCTGTAGGCAAGAACGTATATTCCCTATTAGTTCTGTAACTACTTCTGTCTATTTTGAGCGTTTTAATACGATATAATTGTTGGAGGGATATACTAGGCCTATCCATTGCCATCATAAACATATAATGCATGGCGTGGCAAGAAATTTATCGATACAACACAATTACCCTATAAGGATGTGAAATAGCCTCAATTTCATATATTTATGGCAATTGTGCTGTACGCGAATCTATTCAATAGGCGTCGTAGAGCCATTTTTTCCTCAAAGAGAGTGTTGATGTATTGTTGGCCTTGGGGTTCCATGTATTGATGAACTATTGTCATCGTCATCGTCATCGTCATCGTCATCATCATCATCATCATCGTTGGTGTAGATTTCAGTTGTAGATTTCTAGAGAATGAGTCCACGTAATCTATCGTTTTCCCGTGTATATCATAAAAATACGTCGATTTGTTTGCTAGACTGTAAAAACATGTCGCCTAGGCCGTTCAGGTCGGAGAGCAACACGTACACAACAACTCCTGGGTATCTTGAACCCTCTGAATTATGGGCAGAGTCTAATTTGACTCCAGGTAAACGGCCTCAAAGCCCTAGGTATTATTGGAGGTCCTTATCAGGAGAGTTGCTGGAGGTTTTGTTGCTACGTGGACCCAGCCGTGACACATCTCTCAGCAAGTAGGCAGCACACCACTCTCCCGTACCTCTTCTACTCGCAGAAATTTAGAGTGTGTGATATGAAAAACTAATATCGGATATAACTGACTGACCTTTGTATTATAGTCCACGGGCACAAAACATTTTGAGGCATAGATGGATGCTTGTCTCGAGGTAGCTCGAGACAATGGTATGTATGAATACATATAGTATGCAACTATTAGTATATGTAGATAAGTAATCCAAAAATCATGTACTTAGGGTAAAATTAAGTACATGTATCTTCTGATGCTAAGCTTGATTTGTGCGTTGCAATGAAGCGCCGAAAAATATATACTTAATTTCGCCCCAAGTACATGTATTACATGTAATGAATATTTCGAAAGTTTTAGTGTCAATACCAGCCCTGGTCAGACAATATAATTTATAGAATAGGCAAGGCTTTCTCCATTTGTTATACAAAAGAGAAGTCTTTACTTCTTAAATCTCCCTACTAGTATATATCATACTGCAAGTCAGGAAATCCCCCAATTGTCCGAGTAGAACAAGGCAGAGCCCCGCAGTGCCCGAGCGCGGGGAAGGTACGCTGCTCGCGTCGAGCGGCTTGTGAACCACGCCGACTTCCCCTGAGTGAATGACTTGGCGCAGGAAGCCCTTAACTGCCGACCTAAGGTTACTAGAATTCTAAAGAAGACCAATTTTAGTACTTTCGCGCGAATATTTTGGTATGTAATAGTATAAAGAACACGACCACTGATTCTCGGCGTAGCGACTCTGGTTGAACCCTAATGAGATGGGCTAAACGGGGGATAAGAGCAGGTTGTAAGAATTAGCGTAAATAATTGCAGAATATTTATATAAGTAGTTTCTTCTAAGCTGGGGAAAGGAATCGAACGAAAGTGTAGATATATATACGATGCTTAGGTCCGCCAAGGTGTAAAGTCCTTGGGTTGGATGGAGACGTTATGTACATCTACCCCTGAACCTCAAACCCCTAGATAGGCACTACAAAGCAGAGTTTCAGCTTGCTTTGCAGCCAGTTAACATACTATCTAGATAGACTCCTCTATCGAATACTAGCCAACCAGTATCTATTCCCATCTCAGGCGACGCGACTTTGAGCTAGCATTAGACTTAGGGGAAATGATAATAGACCAAAAGAAAAGAGTACGTGAGAATATGTATGCTTAATATAATGGGCGTACCGTCTTCACACTTTTTTAAATTCTAGTTTATTTAGTATTACTAATCGTGATCAGCATGGACTACATATATGCACTAGTTGGCGACATATGTATGCACCTATATGTATTTACAATCCTATACAGTTGGATAAGGGGGCATACACATAGTATGAGAGCCTTAAACCTTCATAGCCAGAGCTTGAGTACGTAGACCCGTTCGGAAAACCCGATCATGAGGTTTATTATAGGTATTTTGTTAATACGTTTATCTCATATCTCATGATCAGAGCGTGGTTATCTCCGAAACCAACTGAAACAGGGAGAAAGCTATTGATCAGGAGGGGGGGTACTAAGAAGAGGGCATATTTCTTTTTTATATCAAGTGATTTTATTATTCTGGGTACAAAATCTGGTATGCAGACTATGACTTGGCTAAGAAGAGGGGATAATCGGTATGGTATTTATATAGTATGTACTCTAAGAAATCAACCTAGAGTTAAATTACAGTATACTCACCCTATAACACTCACCCTATAAGAACACGTGGTCTAGGTCGAACAAGGATTGTTCTATACGTATCGGTACTTCCTTGTAAGAATGTATCTGGTTTAAGAAATATGGGCTCATATTCTTGAGGGCAATTATACTATTATTGTAAAACTTAGAAAAACAGGGTACTAGTCTTCTACGCTTATATCTGAATTTCTAGGAGTACGATAGTAATTGCATACTATTTTCGCGTACTATATCAACCGATTTTACAGAGGATTTTAAGTCGCATAGATATAGGCCATCTCCGAAACAGCTATATGCACTCTGGCCCTCGACATGACCTTACATGTATGTAGTGTGTTAACTACATGTATATTGGGGTATTTAGGAAATTTTACTGGCTGGCAAAATGCATGATGAGTACTATCATTACAGTTATATACACGCATCCTCATACAAACAATACTTGAGTTCTCTAAGAATTAAATGCTCTAATTAGACTTAAGAAACAATATCCTCCATAGATTCTAAAGATTAATCCAGCCTACCCCTATTTCCTTTTAACTTTATATTATTATAGTAAAAATTAGTGCAATGCAATAGTATATGCAATTATATAAGCGCTAGGGAAAACTCGACGCGCTTCATTAATCTACTCTAGGACTCAGGACTCAGGACCGTTCGCACGTACTGTATATAGCTAGACTTCACTTCACATGAGTATCTAAATCATTCAATGTAATATCCCCAGACGCCAAGTCAACCCACCAACACCTCATAGGCGCCTCAAATAGCTGCAATATCACCTCCAATTTATATCCGCCAAGCCAAGACGCCCAATTACTAACCACCCGATCTGGAAGTAATTGATCCTCACGCGTCCAACGCGCACACGAACGCGAACTCCACCCAAGACTTTGCCCTGGCAACCGGTCTAGTCCCCAGATGAAGCGACTCAACTCCCCGATATCTCCCTGATACCGCCGTGAGACCAGGCGGTACGAGAGAGTGAGCGCGAGAGTGAACCCCCCCTCATCTATAATCGCCACACCTCATACTCAATACTCTCCTCCTCCTTCTCCCTTTCCTTTCAGTCATTTTCTTTCCCCCCTCTCTTACCTTCTCTCTCATCCCCCCCCCTCCCTTGCCGAAACCTTTTGTCGCGTCCCTCAACCTCTGTTCATGCCCCCATAACCGGACGGATCTCTCCCTCCAGCTTCCAGCTTCAGCGATGGTCAACTCAGAAACCACATCCCCCTTCTTCCCAACCCACTCTAAACGGCGCTCTATCGACGGTCTCCCCCCGCGACCCCCCACCCCCCCTCGCGAGTCCCCACGTAGCAAGAAGACAACACTAAAAGACCCATTCGCAACCACCAACAGCAACATCGTCATCGCCGGGTCCTCACCTCCATCATCAGAATCCTCATCAATAGTTGATAAACCCAAGAAGCGCGTTCTCTGGAGCCCCTGGACAAAATATCACAAGCCCGACGTACCACTCACGTCGACACCTATTCGCTCACTCATAGACCCCAAGAATCTCAAAGGCATCCTGAAACCGAGCCCAGTCCCGCTATACAACGACAGTCCCTTTGGACGCCCCATAGCCGCACACACATTCACAAGCTTCGCTAGCATGCTGGAAAGTATACTAACGTCGCTGGCCTCGTCTGAGCGCAGCAGGAAGTTGGATACATATATTACGTTCAGTAACACGTTGAAGGCATATGATGAGATTCCAGATATGAAGGCGATGGAGGAGAAACTACCGACGCTGTGTTCATTTATTCGTCGTGATCTCGACGCAAAGCTTGAGGATGGAGGAAACACGGATAGTCAGCTTATACAACAAGCTATTAAGCTTCTGGTCATTCTCGCCTGGACTCCGAGGTTGGTGGAGGCTATGGATGATGCGAACGCGACTTTCTTCCTCGATAATGCGATTGCGAAGATTGAGGATTCGGCTACGCCAAAGATTATCGTTAACCATAATCTACACCTACTAGCGCAGCAAAAGTTCCCAGGGAGAGTCGTTACCTCGGAAAGGGCACATAAAATTGTTTCGGCGCTGGAAACGCTTGATGAACGGGTGACGGGGAAAAGTATCACAAAGGAGCGAATCGATATATACAATAAGCTTCTCTCTCAAGCAAAATATGTAATGACAGCGCGGATCAACGACTGGATGGATAACTTATTCGGCGGGCTCCTCTCTAGTGTTACTGAGGT
The DNA here is from genome assembly GCA_033030425.1 of Verpa conica. Taxonomy (NCBI): domain Eukaryota; kingdom Fungi; phylum Ascomycota; class Pezizomycetes; order Pezizales; family Morchellaceae; genus Verpa; species Verpa conica. Next base: position 1,494,074 of record JAUFSD010000007.1, on the reverse strand, counting down.
CCGAAATCGCGCGCTCATCTGCATGGCGGAAGTTGCTCGTGTTCTAGGGAAGGATAAGGCAGTTCCACGGACACTTACGAATATATTTAGTAGGGTCATGAAGGGGGGAAAGCGGATGTTTGATTCTATCAAGGAAAGGCTGGACCAGTTTATTCGTGATGGGGAGGGTGTGTTTGTTGCGAGGATGTGGGGAATAGTATTACTATGTGTCAAGACGCTTGGTGATCACTGGGAGTACTTTACACCGTGGTTGCGCATTATAGAGGGGTGCTTCAATGTCAGTGATAAGGACGTCAAGGTAGAGGCACAGGTTGCGTGGTCGAAGCTGATATACAGTATGAACATTGGCCCCAACACGACACGGAAGTTACTAGGCCTACTATGTAAACCGCTTGAGCAGTACCTAGACCCTAAGAACGCATATTCCAACACCAAGAAACCTCGAAAAGCTGCAATGGCGAACGTGAGCGTGCTATTATACTACGGCTTCCGCCCAAACGCAACAAACAAGCAACTCTCAGACGTCTGGGATCTCGTCGTAGTAGGCCTTGTGGAGAAAATGGCACTGTCGTCTAAAGAAGAGGTTGCAGAGGGGTGCAGTATACTAGCAGCCATGTTTGACGGTGCAGTTCAACGAACCTGGCAGGAGACCCGGGTTCTTGCCGCTCCACCAATGGCAGCAGAGGACGTGCCTAGGCTTGACCCTAAATGGGTACGCTCAAACACATACCTGGTTCTCAAAACCCTTGAAGTAGCACTACAACGGGGACATTGGAAAGAGGACACAGACAAAGGGGTCAAACCGATGTGGAAAAACTTTACTAAAACCCTCGCAGATGCTGGGTCAAAGGAGATCAAAGTGAGCGCTGAGCTGATGGAGGCCGTCGCTCACCTCTTTAATATGTTTCAACGTCTCTGGGCCACAGGGCCAACTACACTAATTAGCGCGAAGGAAGTGCCGCCAATGGTTATAGTATCGTTTATTAAGAAGTTTGCCTTTTTGGTACTTTCCACACTGGAGTCACTAGGTACAATCCCATTCACAGAGAAACATTTATCGTACGATGACGCGAATAAATTCGCGCCCGCTGCAACACCAACACATAAATACTCGTCCGGCACTTCCTCGGCTGTTTTGCACCCCCCCATCTTACACATGTTTCAGCTATTCCTCCACCCTATGGCTGACGTCGCCGTCGACGAGGAGTACTATGAGTCCGTCCGTGGTATCCTCTGGAAATGTGTAGTCGGGTTAGACTCACGTCGGAAAAAACTAGGGCTTCTCGCAGCCTGCGCAAATCTACTCCCGCACCGTGAGGTAAGGGAGTTGGATAGAGGAATGTGGCAGATTCTTGGGCAGCTGGCGAGGAAGAGTCTTCCAACTGCTTCAAGGGAGAAGACTCTTCTCACATTAAGCTCACCAATAGTGGCAGAGTTTAGAGATGTGATTAAGGTTCTAGAGTGGGGTTGTAGGTTTGAGCTTCATGGGTGGAAGAGGTTGTATGATGAGTTCTGTACAATTGTAGGTGTAGAACAAGGGGAGGCTTATGTACCTGGGGTGGTGATAGAACCTATTGCAGAGGCACTTAGAAACCAAGTGTTGGAGAAGGAGAAGTATGTTTTTCCGTGTGGTCTCATGGGTGTTGCTGACAATATACTAGTACACAAAGCTTGAAGAAAGGGGTGATGCTTGTTGAGCGTGCGGCATGGCCAAGAATTGGGGATAAGTTCTTGAAGACGCCGTTCGGAGGGGTTGGGAGACGTGCGGTTGGGGCGGACCCATTTGAGAAGTTGTGTGACTTGCTAGATCATCTATTGAAGAGATCTTATACGCTCTGCGGGGATGGCATGGCCATGCCAGATCCATTAGCATTAATGGTTGCTCTTGGTGAGATGGTTGCGAGGTGTCCAGCCGGGAGTTTATTACTGCTGCTGAAACGTGTGCAGGAGGGGCTGAGCATGTGGATTGTGGATGAAAAACAGCTTGTCGGGACGAAGAATAGCGAAGGTGCTAATAAGATATTCACACTGTGGACGAAAGTTCTAGAAGGAGTTGAAAAGCTCCCGACGCACGATGGTAAAGTCCTGGATACACTTCAGGGACTCATCACAAGCGGTTTACAGAGTAAGCGGAAGCAGATTGTAAACGCAACTGTCAAAACCTGGAACGACACATTCGGGAAACAAGGGAGTCTCCTGTACCCTAAGAGCGTCAGGAGCGCTTTGAAGAAGTTAAGGCCGATTGCAGATCTACTGTTACCGACCTTCCCGGAGAGTTTAGAAGATGAGGTGGGTTTCTCTGGTGTATATGATCATTGGCGTTACTGATTATGTGATAGTCTGTACACACGCCGCCGCAGTTCTCGGAAAGTCAGGAACTGTGTAAAGATAATAGGGAGAAGGCTTGGTCGGCTACACCATCGCGCTTAGCTTCGCCATTCAGAGAGAGTGCGTCCCCTGGCATCGGATTGAGAGATACGCCTTTAGGTAGTAGACGCACCCCGGGAAGCGCACGAAAGCCCCCACCAAAGCCGAAACATATGGATTCACAGATCGAGTTTGAGCCAATCGATGGTGATTCTATGATGATAGACTCGCAAGTTCTTACGGAGCATCAAAAGGAGGTGAAGGAGCGGCAAGGTGAAGTTGCTGAGACGCTATTTTCTAGTTTGGGCGTGAAGACTAAAGAGAAGAAGGAGGAGAAGGAGGAGGAAAATGTGACCATTGTGGATGAGATGGATATTTCCAGAATCGAGGAGACGCAGTCTTCGGAGGCAGAGAGTAGTGAGACGGCACCGTTTATTTCTCAAATGACAAAACAGGGGTCGTATCCGCGGTTCTTACTCACAAAGTCCTCCGGGGAGGAATCGGGCGATCCTACACCTACACCTTCATCTTCCGAGGAGAAGGTCGCGTCTCTGGAACCCGTAACCGACTCTCCTACGGAAGCTGACTGGGAGGGGGAAGCGGAGGATGGTGACCTCGAAATGAGTAACCCCACCGAGGAGAGCTCAGACTATGGTAGCAGCATCTCGGACATTCCATCTATCGATGAAAATTTTGTTGATGCGCCCGATCACCCCGACGACCATCCTAGTGACTCATCTACTTCTAGGCAGGGGACGAAAGTAACTGTTGAGGTTAATGGGCCAGAGACTGAGAGTTCATCCTCATTGACTTCGATTTCTGCTTCAGAGGTTCCTTCAGAGGCTCCTTCGGATAAGAGTCGTCATTCTAGCCCTGATGCACAGATTATTGATGAGGAGAGAGCGTCGCAGGGATTACCGGCTACGCCAAAGTCAACGAAGGGGAAGCGGAAGGGGAAGAAGGAGAAGACAAGTCCAGGGGTGTTAGATACTATTGTAATCGCAGCAGATAGTTCGGCGGGGTCGTATCGGACAAGGTCATCACGGGCAATAGAAAAAAGGCGGGAGGATGAGGAGGCGGTGAATGATACACAGGATTCTAGGTCTGTTGAGAATACGCCATCGAGAGGTTCAAAGAGCATGAAGCAGGAGAAGGCAGACATTACTCCGTCTAAGGCTTCCAAGGGGAAGGCAGATACACCCTCTAAGGGCAAGGCTAAAGCCCCCGACGCCACTCCATCGAGGTTTTCACCGCCGAGAACGAGGGCTTCGGCACGGAGGGCCTCAGAGACCCCTAAAGTCATCATGTTGGAGCCTGGTTTGTCCCCCAGCCAAGACAGGGTATTACATTTACTAACATTGGCAGCATCTCGAAAACGGAAATTCTTACCAGCAGACGACAGCCCTCTACCAGGTAACGAAACCCTCCCGCCTAGCGCCGAGAACTTCCCATCACCTACGCCGAAAGGGCGTCGCCGCAAATCTGGGAACCCACCACCGGCGAAACGGACTCGCTCGTTTACAGATGTCCCGACTGACCCGGATGTGTCGTTCGTTGGGGAAACTCAGCTAAGCTTTGGGTCATCGATTCCAGATACTTATGAGCAGGAGGTTGACGAGCTTGTTGGGGCGACGCCATATGCAGGGAGGACAGCTGTTGCTGGTATATTTGATAAGCAGGAGGAGAACGGGGAAGAGGAAGAGGCAGAGGCAGAGGCAGAGGCAGAGGCAGAGGCAGAGGCAGAGGCAGAGGCAGAGGCAGAGTCGGAGATTGTATCGACACCGGGTAAGAGAAGGAGAGCAAGGGAGATTATAGAAGAGGAAGAGGCGAGTGCCGAGGCAGAGGTGTCACCCAGTAAGAGGAGAAGAACAAGGAAGAAGCAGCTGGTAAAGCCGAGCCGTAGCCCTGCTTCGAAAGGAAGTGGGAAATCTTTACCTGAAACGCAGGAGGAAGTCCCGCCGTCATCTCAGGCTGAGGTGTCAGCAGCATCTGAAAGCATGGAGGTGGTAGAAATTCCAGTCATGGAGTCGGAGATTAGTGCATCTGGAGAGTCGGGTCGTATCACTGGTCAGGAGGCAATGGACGGGCTGCGGAAAGCATTGCAGGTATTTGAATCGGCTACATTGAGCCCAGCTGAGTGCAGGGAGGCAGAGGAAATCTTCTTGGGTGCGTTTATGAAAATGAGGGGACAAGGTCGTGATTAGACCTAATTTATATATATGGGATGCGGGAAGCATGTTTTGGATTTTGGATTTGGGTTGTAGGTATTTTATGGGTTATGGGTCCTTGCGTCTTAATGCACGTTTTTCTTCTAGAGCGTTGGAAGCATTGCAGGGTGTTTTTTCTTTTTTGTGTTTCGTTGTGTATAATAGGTGGGGTTTATTATAAAAAGTATAAAGACTTTCCTATTGTAATGGAGGAGAATTTTATGTTCGGACTTTCATCTGTTATCTTCGGAAGTGGGTATTAAGCCCTCACTTGGTTCTTTACCTCACTGACTTATATCATGGTACTGTTGATAGGGAAGCTGTTAAAGGGTTAGAATAAATCTTCTTTCATAACTAGGATACTCTTTTTAGACCTAAATTTCCCGAGGTTGAGTGCTAAGAATTATAGGGAAAGATTTTTGTACCTACGGCTTCGACTTGAGCTTAGTAGGTCTATTAGGGACCCTTGTGTTCTTGCGGGGTATTTTTAGCCACGTCATAAAGTATCACTCGATGAATTTATGACCACGGTTTAGTCCTAGGGTCTAGTTTTTTAGGTGAAGATCGTACTCATGACATATAGGGAGTACCTAATATTCTGTGAATAATTCAATATGATTATTCTCTAGTGATTTTTTACGATACCCTACCTAGGTAGTAGCACCCTGTTAATAAATTTAACTTGTTCTGTTCTCTCCATTCTCCCAATTAACTATACATATATAGCATAGTCTAGCTCTAGAGGTCTGCCTAAAACCAAAATGGTAAAATATCGTTGAAAGACACCTAGCTATGACCCAGCGGTAGTCTACTCATCTAGTTTAGCGTATATTCGGGTAGTGCGGGTTAAAATCTCGCCCTGAGAAGGAGGGGTTATTCACCCAATCATAAACTTTTGCTTTTTTTTAAGTTAGCTACATCTTGATTCAAGCCTATAGTATTAAGGCATGGTATAGATGTATTTATTTAAAAAATACTATAAGTTATCGTAATATTTAGGTGAACCGTTTTACTGCAGAGCACTATTGGACGTACTATAATGCTGTTTTCCTGTCTCTCAATCTCTTTCTTACTCTATAAGGACGGGGAAGGTATCTCAAGGAGATACTAGACACGCCCCCGTTTCCCAGTGTGGACCATCATAGCCCATTTCAGGCTTATCCTTATCTCATAATTCGCGTAGAGCCAAATCCTTAAAGCTAGTCGAAATTTTGTATGTCTTATCATTTACCCGAATCACTCGAAAGGAGGACGTGTTCATGATGCAGCCAATATACAACAGGTCAAATTTACTTTTTTAATTAGATTAATCCTCGGCTATCCACTGCGATTGGGCTTACTGTGTAAAACACGTCGACCCCGTCTACAAGCGAAGAGGTCTCCATAATATGGGAGGTATCTTGGGTTTTTCCAAGCCCCCTCGGTGAAGGTCTACGTATGCTAGAGCAAAACACTAAAGTTACTTATAGCCTTCACTGTAGATTACAGTTAAATGCCCATGATCTCAATGCTCTAGTCCAGCCTGAAGTAGACTGTAATGGAGCCTGCTTATCATTAGAATATTCTATTAAGTATAACTGGCTAGGTAGCTGCAATATTCCGACGTACTATACCACGAACGATGCCATGTATCTCTATTTCAGTCCGAGCGTACGTTAGCAGCGGGGCACCCCTGCCAAGCAATCTCTGCAGCGTATCGTGGTAGCATCCCCTTAAGTCATGCCCGCTTTGCATATCCGACTGGTTTTAAATGACCGAAGCTGGTCACAAAAGCTTAAGCACGTGCAGGAAATATCAGAAATGATGCACGCGTTATGGTGAAACTCGAGTATGACGATATGTATCTAGTACAAGTCGTAGCATGGACTCCTCGGGAGATCTCTATATCGTGGAGTCAGCGTACTGGATGAGTATGAAGTACCAGCTTGACAGTTATTACGCGCTTTAAAATGTGCTTTATCAGTTGAATATGTCGGCACTATTTATCGGTATTGTACGTACTGTACTTTTAATAATCAATTACAGACCCGTACTGTATGTACTTTAGGTAGGCAAATTACAGGGCAGGCGGCAGTTGCCGCAGACTATGTTTGTATTGCCGTAATCACACCACGATCACCATCCTGAACTTCACCTCTGCCCTACTCTACAAGGGGCACACATACATAACAACATCTTATTCAAGGTGCATCATCATCACGGCTCAGTCCGTGTTCCATAGATACGCGCCGTACAGCAAGATCAATTTGTGAATACTCACTATATAAGATTCTCAGAATAAGCCCCAGCCGCGGTAATGCCCTTGACAACAACAGCTCTTTGTCTATGACATCTCGATAGTCACCCACAATATACATCCCGTAACACCACAGAAATATACCCTCAAGAATCTCAGGCTCTACCCGCTGAGATCGCGTATATCAATCCTGCCCGTAATGTCTTTGGTCCCCTACAGCCCTACCGATGACTCCCGGAGTGTAGTCCTGTATGTTATACCCCAGCTCTCAGACCCATTATCCTCAGATCACCCCTCCCCCACCTCTACTACCCCAGCTAACAATTACAGCCGCCATCGCCAAACTCTCGTAATCTATGATCCCGAGTCCCGCCAACTGGTTCTCCACCAAGCCTCCCCCTCCGCCTCCGGGCCTCCCGACCTCCCTTCATGTCCATTCTGCAAACGCCCCATAGACCCCCCACCTATACCGGGGTCGCCCGAGGCTGGCGGGGAGGGGTTCGTGGATAGAGATTATTTCCGGATGTTGGATGCTAGGTTTTTTTCTATTCTATCATGATTGAAGTATATTCTGACCTAGGCTATAGTAATCTTCCTCCCAACATGCCTCCTCCCCTTCGCCACACTCCGCCATCTCCCAATCGTCGTAGTCTACCGCGACCAGAAGTTGAAGATGTCAGTGAAGACCCGGACCTCCATCCAGGCCTCGACCCTGATTCAGAGTCGGTGGGTGGTGGGGGGATTAGTGATGCGGCATTTAGTCCAAAGTATTTTGAGAGATTTTTTAAGACGGAGAGGGAGCTGGGGAGGGGTGGAAAGGGGGTTGTATTATTAGTTCGGCATGTCCTGGACGGAGTGTCACTAGGGGAGTTTGCGTGTAAAAGGGTTCCTGTTGGTTGGTGTTCCTTCCCCGGGGTATTTTTTATGAAATATGGAGTAGTTGGCACTGGTGGATGAGATGGCTAGAAATTGGAATTGGAGGTTGGAGAAATTAGGTGGGAGTTGGGTAGGCTGACAAGGACGATTAGGTGATAACCATAAATGGCTCGAAAAAGTACTTATGGAGGTTCAGCTTTTACAACAGCTCTCACATACGAATCTGGTATCATATAGACATGTATGGTTAGAGAGTGTGCGTCTGACAAGTATGTCTATCTCCGGCTTGGGTTGAGTTGGGTTTGTTGGGAGTTGGATATGGGTGACTTTTGTCTGAACTTTTAAAGCTAATGGCTGGCATTACAGCTTTTGGTCCGAGTGTGCCTTGTGCTTTTATTTTACAACAGGTAGCATACCCTCTCTCTTTTTTATATGACGATTTAGTTTCCCAGGGTATTTTTGGTGCTGGCAAAAACAGTTGAGCTATCGGGTACAATGGCCGAGCTCCAAAATCACGGTTTCCACGAGAAACAATGACACCGTATTGGGCATTAAATTGAGTCCCAGTTATCAGGGGTGATCTTGAAGGTGTCATAGTAACCCAAGGGTTCAAGTCATTTTTGCTATCAATGATACCTGCCTGGGATTATGATAGGGCTGTTTGAGTGTTTTATGTATACTAACCCCAATCTCACTAGTACTGCAACTCCGGTGACCTCCACAACTTCATTCTTACCGCAACAAAAAAGACAACTACCGAACAGCTAAAAGATAAAATTCGCCGGCGTACTCGTGGCCTTTCCTCAGCAGAGGAGCCACTTGCTTCGCCACGGCGTTTAGCATTCGAGCAGATTATCTCTTTTTTCCGTGATATTGCAAGTGGACTGAATCACTTACATAGTAATGGTTTTATTCACAGGGATTTAAAGCCATCGAATTGTTTGTTGAACGATACTGGTATACCAGGGCAGGAGCTTAGGGTGTTGGTATCGGATTTTGGTGAAGTGCAGATGGAGAGCGAGAAGCGGAAGAGTACAGGAGCGACGGGAACGATAAGTTATTGTGCACCGGAGGTTTTGAGGAGAGGTATATCCTATTCCCTGCCATGATATATTATGATGTCTAATGGTGAGATTAGTCTCCCCGACGGGACAATTTGCAAACTTCACAACAAAATCAGATGTATTCTCTCTTGGGATGATTCTCCATTTCATGTGTTTCGGCAACCTCCCCTACGCTGGTGTAGATCTGAGGAATGAGGAGAATGAGAATCTCGATAGCCTTCGCGATGAGATTTTAGCTTATCAGGGGCTTGATGAACGTACTCGCCTCCGCTCGGATCTACCGGAGAGACTATACCAAAGCCTAAAAACACTTATATCTCCCGATCCTAATATCAGACCATCAGCAGAAGAAATTCTACTAGGCCTAGAGGGCGCTATCGGAGAGGATCCACCAATTGTAACTAAACCCCCTATTCTTTCCCTCACGAAAGTCTTTTCTTACCCTTGGTGGCAGAGACGCGGCTCCTCTGGCTCTCAGAAGAAACCTGTAATCAATGTCGACGACGCCACAACTCTTGGCTTCCGCCGTATCTCTCCCGTTGCAGATACGCCGCCCCCGTCCACACCTGTTGGTTCTCCCGGCACTGCGGTCCATTATGATTACGACACATTTAAACACAAACCACCATTTCCATCTTCCCAAAATTCACGTATAGTTAAGCAGCAACGTGGATCAAAACTATCCGCGATGCCAGTATTCCCACCTTCTGATCCTCTAGGGTCAGATAGTATTATTCTCCGTCCTCGTCGTCCTTTACCAGAGCAGGTGGCACCAAACTGGAAAAGGGCTGTAGTGATGCTTGCGATGAGGCCTGAGTGGGCGGTCGTGGCGAAGATGGTTTTGTTTTTGGCAAAGGCAGGGAGTCTAAGTGGAGCGTGTTCACCAATTGGAGTGAAACCATGGATTTATTATCCACTTATAGGGCTTGCGGGGTTGGACTTTGCGGGGTGAGTCTTTTGCCTATCTCTTGATTTTTGTAGGGGTGTTTCACTGACTGAGTGGGTCAAATAGGTCGGAATTGATGGTGACGTTGGTACTAGGGCTTGTGCATGTTGTTGTTTTGGGACTTGTTCATTCAATTGGTAAGGTTTGTTTGTATTAGGTTTATTTCTTTTTCTTTCTTTTTTTCGCGCTGGGAAGTTGTATTAAGTTAAGGCGTGGTTATTATTCTTGTGGTTTTGAGACAGGAGCTTAGGTTTAGGTAGGGGGTTGTTGATTCTGAGGGATTTTTACTTTATCTGATGCATATCAGGGTTTATTGGAGTCTGATTGCTTTTTTTCTTATGAGATTCATTTAATGACTGAACGAAGGAATGAAGAGAGTACGATACATGGCATTTAGGTAGAGACTGATGGGCACAATTCTTTTCAAAGGGTATTCAAATGTTGTGAGGTTGCGCTGGAACTGTAATATTACCGAGCTTAATAAAATATATATATATAATTATACTACAGTAATGGGATGTCTAAGTAAATGATGAAAGGTCAAATTCATACCAAGGTAATAAACTTTTATTTAAACCGCTGATTCATAAAATATCACTCGTGTCCTAAAAGAAAGTGACTAAAGTTGAAGTTTTTTTTTTTTTTTGTTTTATTCATTAAATACATACTAAAGTTGAAGTAGATGAATAGACAATCTTCGGTAGAAAGGTCAACTAGGAGAGATATGTAGCGAAAGACTTCCATGCCTTCTTTATATATATATGTTTAGCTAACCCCACGATACCCAGACCCTAAGAGTCTCTTTCTTAAGTCTTTCTATAGGCTAGCAAATCCGACATCACCTGTTTATAACGAGCACTATACATAATCAGGTAGCTATATATAGCAAAAAGGTTTTTAGGTAGTACGGTTACCTATACATTATATATTACTATGTCTGTATATATGAGTTAAGGAAATCATTAATGTAGAATCTCTAAAAATAACTCGTTGAATTCTATATCTACCGGTTTATCTATTCCATAGACCGGGTAATAATTCGCAGGGCCTTCCTGGGAAAATGCATCGAAAGAGAGATAAGTGGTATAAGTTGCCGCTACCCTGAAGTCTGCGTTAGATGGTATTCGGTTCTTTTCTAGGTACTCTTGGAAAGTATACCGAGCTAGTCGAATAGTATCCGTGCCCTGGTCTATACTAACAAAAGAGGCTCCTATCGCCCGGGCGAATTTTTACAAGGTGAAAAGAACCTGAGAGAGCGGATGGAGCTCAGCCACCAGCCACCGAAGATCTTTTGACGCATCCTTCATTCCCGGGATATAATCATAGCCTAGGGATGCAAGTTTTCTAGTGAGTTGAATGACAGTAGTAATACTAATAGAAATTCCAAAGGCCTCTGACATCGCTAGAATAAAATGTGGGGGATATAGTGATGTAGAAGATCGTTGAGGCTTGAGATTTGGGTCTGTCAGCAGATACTGGGGTATCATCCCGATCCAGCCTCGTTTGTGTTAGCCAATGAAGTCAAATAAAACTAGCATACATGTGTTTGCGGTCACGGTCAATAACTGATATATAATAGTTCTTGATATTTTTACTTAAGTGATTAAAACAATTGACTCTAGCCTTCTTTCCCCATAGCTAGAACTCTTCCATTACAAGATTCTCTTAATGAGGGCTATAGCTTAGCATAGGCTTGTTCCTTTGACAGAATTGTTATTATATCCAAAACAACGTCTCCAGTCTCATTCTTCTGCCCAGCCCGGGTTTCTACTACGCAAATGAGCGGATAGCCGGGGATAGAAGTTTTTTCTCTTTTTATTTAGATAATATCGCGAATCGGTGGTGCCTGAATTACATGTTGTAGTCACGGAAGATGCCGCTGCGGCTCTAGGTGATGTAACGTGACATGAATGTTTGTTTACATCTCCCGAGCTCTAACCTAGCTCACCACCGGTATTACCAGATTCTACACTGGTCCACTTGCATACGAAGCAGAGGCCAGCTCTAATGTCTCTCCCAACAATTCTTACTCCAACATATACAGGTCCAGCTCCTCGCATGAAATCCAAAGGCCCCATCTCGCTTCCCCCACCACCCCCTGCAGCCCAAACTGCGCCGTTTGAAGATGATAAACAGTGGAAGTTGTTTCTGACGACAAACATAAAGGTTAGCGTTTGGGACTCGCAAGGGTGTAACGCAGTATTTACGAGTGGTTCGGAGGGGATTGTTGCTGCTAAAAGGGCAAAGGATGGCTCTGTTCTGGCGATTGCAGACTCCCAGGTGGTTATGTTACATAGGATTGAGGAGGGGCAGGATAAATCCTATCGTTTGAAAGGGACTCAGGTAGCAGAAATACTCGCTATTTGACTGACTTCGATATGGGCAAGCTGACAGTGTCTCAAGCGGTGTCGCCATTTACAGTATGATCACGACTCGCGCAGTCTACTTTTCACCGACACCATCCATAACAGCGTTCAAAGCTATTCGTTAAAAGAAAACCGGGTAGTTGATGCTGCAAAGCCCCATCCATCACCTATTACAGCATTCGCTGTATCTTCAGATTCAAATCTCGTTGTTTCCTGTTCTGCCGATCCCCCAATAATCCAAATTCACAACCGTCTTATGGCAACTACCATCTCGATTACACCCCGGTGCTCATCTTCACCAGTAGTAAACTGTAGTTTTCACCCGAGCCGGCGAAATATATTTGTCCTTGCATTCGGTGATGGTGTCCTCGCAGCATACGACTACAGCAAGATATCTGGGGGAAGCAAAGCTAAGAAAGACGGAAAGATAGGCGTTGGTCACGGCGGCACGAAGGAAGTGCATGCGTTTCAACACTTGCACGATCCAAGTATTGCTGGATCAGCTGGTATTACTGGAGTCCAGTTCATCCCGGGATATAGGAGCAGAGCTGTGACGGTGGGTGAGGATGGGAGATTGTTTTTGGTAGATTTTGAGATGCGGGATACATTGGGGAGTTGGCATATTGGGGCCCCTGCGACAAGTCTAGCAATAAGGCCCGTCGTAGTTAAGGGAAAAACTATCGATAAAGATGATATGGGTGGATGTATGATTGCCGTAGGCACTATTCATGGGAAATGCTACGTTTATAACGGGAATGGGAATAAGGTTGGCGAGCAGTCGATAGATGCGGATGGCGGGAAGATCCTGGATGTGGAATGGGTTGGTACCCCTCTTTGTTTCTATTTATATATATATGATGCTGACAGCAGGCAGGTATCTGGGGATATTCCTTTTCTTCCAAGCGTGGATAATAATCCTCGTGGTCCTGTCTCTTCACTTTCCCACATAAAGCCTTTTCCTTCAGCAGAACCTCGAAAGTCAGCTACAAGCCTCCAGGGCGCAGCAACCGAAAATTTCAAACCTGCAAAAGAAACAGATGAATCCCCAAAGCCAAAATCGGATATGAGGGTAGATTTTCAGTGGACAGAAGCCCAAGAGACAGCTAGCCAAGGATACATGACACTATTCAGCCCAGTCAAGAAGAAACAGAAGAAGCCAGAAAAGGCTGTCTCCCTAGCCGGAACAAGAAGCACCGATACGGACAAGGTATCTGATCCAAAACTAAGGACAGTTGAGAAAGAGGACCAGAGGAGTGTCATTAGTGCACCATTGTTATGGAATGAATCGGCAAAGAAGCACACTCGACTAGAAAACACAAGAGAAGACCATGACATCACAAATAAATCTCCAATAAAAAATCACAACGATACAGTCGCATCTCCTTTGGAGCAGAAGATACCAATTCTAGGCAAGGTACTCCCATCCTTAGATCATTCCGCACAGAGTAGCAATGCAGGCAGCGATAAACCCTCACTCTTCCCGGCCCAACGTGTTTCATCCGTTACCTCCGATGTTATCAAAACGAGAGACAAAACAACCGACGGGAAATTACTAAGCCAGATTCGCTCAGTAAGGGCGAAGGTGGAAGGAGATAAAGTCGCTAGAGGAAACTTGGCAATATTTGCCCCTTATATGTCTAATAAAGTCAAGGCTTCTGCTACGGTGAGATCTGGGGGAGCGATAGAAAACCGCAAAACATCAAATCCGCCCCAGGAGAAAATTTTAGATCCTAGGCTTCAAGCTCTGGATAGAAATAGGACTGAGGAGCGGGTAGACGGGAGTGGCGACGAGGCAGACAGAAGAATTGAAATAGAATCACGAGAAGAGATGGAACCTCCAGTTCAAGAAGAACCTCCGAGCAGAGAAGAGGACCTTCCGAGCCTAAGTCAAGAAGAGTCTATGGAATCAGATATCTCCTTTGATGGTGATATTTGGCTTGTTGAGGAGAAGCCATCAAAGAGTCGAAAGAGAAAAAACTCTCATATAGACGATTTTCAACCCTCCCCAATCATCAGTAGTATCGGGGAAAGACCCCCTTCTAGGGCAAATTCGAGGGCTGGATCTTCAAAGAGCAGGAAGACCGTTTCGTGGGATGATGGTCCTACCGGTCACAAAGATACAAATCATAGCAACCTCTTCAACCGCATATCGGAACCCCCATCCAGTCCTCGGTTTGATGTCAGTAGCGATAATTCTTGGCCATCTATAAATGTCACCGGTATGCGCACAGGAACAATTTTTTCCTCTGATGCCATGCTATCCGAAAATGCGCCTTCTAAGAAGATAGCCACTGTGAATAATCAATACCATTCGGGACCTGCCAGCAGCTCAGACGAAAACTCCTTTCATACGCCCAATGAATTGGTCCACCGGGATACTAGTGGGATGGCGGGGCTAGATCCTACGCTCAGAAATGCTCTACTAGAGATGCAGATGATGTTCAAGGCCGAGATGAAGAATATGCAGGTTGAGATGGCGAAGAAATTCCAAGTGCAGAGGAATGTGTTGGAAGATCTGAAGAGCGAAATACATATGGTTAGGGAGGAGAATGGAAAATTGAGGAATCAACTCTTTGAGCTGAGTGGAGTTAGGGAGAATGTTAAGAGGTATTAATAATTGCTGAGGATTTCGCCCCCTTTCCGTTAGCCTTTTCTTTTCTTTTCGTATTACTGGACTAGAAACATGAAGCATGGACTCTGGCGTTTATTTGTATTTTTATGATACCTATAGTACTGGTGTTAAGGACTTGGTGATATATTTGAGCTCGCTTTCAGTGTATAGGCATGATATGCCAAGACACTGAAGATAAGATAAGATGGAGGGGTTCATTTCCCCACCAAGCTAGTAACTCATCTGAAACTACAATTTCTAGTTGGCCCCATCGCCCCGTGATAGCTTCTACCAGTTCCCTACAACATTGTGAAAAAGCCACACGTCCGCCAAAATGGCCATGCAAGCTCCAGTGCCCAGTACTTTCAAGGCGGAGGAGGCTCAGAACTTTGAGGACGTTCGTTCATTCATTCTTCCCAACTGCGCAAGTAGCCTAGTTGCAGAGTTTAGCTAACGCAAATTTTCAACCGATAGATTGAGAAGCAATTTGCAGTCAAGGGTATCTCCTCTCCCCTTGCTCCAGCTATTTTGAGAAACACCCGCTGAAATATTCCCTACGCCACACAGCTGTGATCCATGCACAGACTTACTGGTCTATCCTCGAGCGCCGCAAAGGTAGCGATCTACGACTAACAAAGATGGATCAGGAGATCTACGACCATTTAATGGAGGTCTTCCCCGACTTCAATCCAGCCACACCGCTAGATGAAGATCAGATGAAGAATAAGATCGGGAAGGAGAAGTGGAGGGGCTTCATGATGAAGTATGAGAAAAGGGTGCGTTTTTTTCTGTTTATATGGCTTATGGAGGTTTTTGGTGCTGAGTGGTTTTACGGTTAGGTGGACGACTACAATTTTGGGACTTTGTTGAGGACAGACGCAAAGGCGGAGTATGAGAAGGACACTACGATATTTGGTTAGTATTTCCGCGCTTTGGGCATGAGTTAGAGAGTGGAAGTAGGTAAGTTCAAAGCTTTTGCGGCTAACAACTAAACTTCATGGTATTTTCTTTTTCGTTCAAATCCAGTCCCTAGAATGCAGGTGAGTTGCTATTTACTTTCATTTTTTTTGGCTAATATTGGAAGCTTACCTGTCCATTATAGTTTTATGCCATTGAGATCTCCAGGTTCGTTAATTGGCTTAGAAATCTAGTGATTTTGACTCTTTAGGTCTATTTTGACTAACCAAGTAAACTTGGTATAGGAACCGTCATGGCCTGAACGACTGGATCAAGGAGAAGCAGGACAAGGAAGATGAAGAGAAAACGGCCGCCGAGAAGAAGGAGTAGAAATATGCCCTTTGGGGGCGAGAATATTTAATCGTTCCCATTAATCTTAGATGGTCATATTTGGAAGAGGAGAACACAAAATTGTGAACGGTTAAGCGAATGTGGTAGGGGGAAAAAATTTAGAGAAGCGGAATCTTAAGCAAAATCTATTACATAAGTAATTTCTTGGAAATATGTATCGGTATAAGAGTATTTTCTACTATACAACAGAGATTAATTTGACATGGGATGAAAAACTCGAAGTCGAGATATTGACATGAGGCTAAGTCCAGAATCTTAGACCCACTTTTCTGGGTGGCGAAGAATATGATGGATGCGAGAAAATAACTTCTAGTAAATGGTGTAAGTAGCCCCCCGCCACTGGGAGTGTAGTAATGGTAACATGAGAGGAGAGTTCCTGTAATTAAATTAAATCTATGGCCTTTAGACATAGAGTCTCTAAATTTGTGTATATACAGCTTTAACTGAAGTGTGGTAATCTCAGCGTAGCACACCTATAGCCCGTTTGCAGGGCAGCTATGCAGAACAGAAGGTGCATCCAGCAAGGCCCACCACCCCCACCCCGAGGGCCATATTAGTCTTTTCTCCGGTTATTGCTTATCTGGAATGCCTATAGTCTTATTAGCCAAGATTCCCCACAATTCACGGCCCCCAGGGGAAACCAAATGATTTATGCTTAACACCAACATTTTGCTAGCCGAGAGCTGTGCACTTACCCCTAGTGTTGACTACCGAGTATATATTTTAAAATTAGTGGTCGAGGTACTAAATGGGGTCTGTTTTGAAATCATCTAAGGAATTCTGCTAGGTATATATGCGAGGTTTTAGCAAACCCTGTACTGTGTTCCTGGATGGCGGGCTAAAAGGTAACCTTGCCTAAAGATCGACGGTTCCACGGGCCGTAACTAAATGTTTACCAGAGAGGGAGAGATCCACTGCTAAGCTTCAGTAGTCGAGGATAATCCCTAGAGTCCGAGGCATCCCTCACATTCCTTTGTTTCGAGCCCCCATTTCATAAGATACTTCGGTATAGATGCGATTCCCAGACCTCTACTTTCAAATTAAATTCTTCTCTTAATTCGGGACATACTTGCAAGTGCATATATGTGAACAATATCTTTTTATGTGATATTGCGATATATCGCGCTAATCTTTGTGGCTTACATATTCTCCCGTCACTCCGACTGTCCTACCAAAATTCGGTATCTAGCCTAGGATTAGCGAGGTTTCTATGTGCCGTCCTTTGAAGAGTTGCGGGTTCTTTCACGCCTCTATTTAATATGTCTCATTTGAACAAAAGAACCTCAGCCCCGCTCATCCAACCACATCTTCTTTATCTACAATACATGTCTGATTTTGGGAGTTGATTTTCTTTTCTATCTCTCTACTACTACTGTCGTCTAAACCCCACACACATACTATATAGCAATAATGCCGGAGACACCTATGATAGAGCTCTCTTCTGATCTCGAGTCTCAGAAATCTGGCTTACTATCTAGCTACCTCGACCAAAGTAATGATGTTAAACAAAATTCTTCCGAGATTTACCTTACAGTTAAAGATTTAGCTCATAAATCCACCTCGGTTCTTACCCTAGACAGTGCGGTAAAGCCATCCCAGAGATCCACCCAGACATCTTTTCTCGTCTGGACGATTATAAACACACTTGCCACCATCGGTATTGTAAATATCCCCTCTTTTCACAGACCTCATTCTCTCGAGATACATTCTCTACTGGTTTTTTATGGTCACAGCTAAAACTCCATACCAGGTCTTCACAAACAAGATGATATTCGATGATCCATCCTTCAAATCCATGCAGACTTCATTTGCTGCATTCCATTTTTTTTGCACCAGTATTACATTATTTATTATATCTCGTCCCGCTCTGGCTTTCTTCGTGCCAAACCGCTGCGGCTTTGTAGAAATCCTTCCACTTGCCCTTGCCATGTGTTTCAACGTCATACTACCAAACCTCTCACTGGCATATTCATCGATTACGTTCTATCAAATCGTACGCATCCTCCTCACTCCACTCGTTGCATTTATCAACCTAGTATTCTATGGCGTCTCGATTCCAAGACCCGCAGCAATGTCCTTGATTCCTGTATGTTTAGGGGTAGCCATCGTTTCTTACTATGATACACGTGGCTCCCAAGATCTTGATGCAAATGTCACTACTATTGCTGGCGTTATATTTGCTTTTACCGGTGTCATTGCAAGCTCGCTATATACGGTCTGGATTGGGACATACCACCGGAAACTAAACATGAGCTCCATGCAGCTACTCTTCAACCAGGCCCCCGTATCGAGCCTTTTGCTCCTTTTCTTCATCCCGATTGCGGATACGATCCCGGTTTTTGGGGATGTCCCCATCAATCGATGGCTTATGATAGGAATTTCAGGGGTTTTCGCAAGCTTAATAAATTTGTCTCAGTTTTTTATCATCGCGGGTGCCGGGGCTGTCAGTAGTACAGTTGTAGGTCATGGGAAGACCTGTTCGATTGTGATATTGGGCTGGATGTATAGTGGTAGAAGCATATCTGACAAGAGTTTATTGGGTAAGCCGGTTTCTTTTACATTTAATTCTGTTTAAGATAAGGACTTGTACTAACGTTTTCGTGTTTAGGCATATTGTTAGCTATCGGTGGGATAATGCTGTATTCAATCGCTATTATCAAAACTCGGCGATAGCCTGATTACTCCAACCTCAGAGCTACCATCTATATACCCTCTATTTAGTTAAATCTTTACCCTTCGTTCGAATTCTAAGCATATACCATATATATAATTCTAGATATCATGTTTTTTTTACAGCTGAAAGGCGAGATATCATAGTTTTGGAGAGCCCTCCCTGCTAGGGCGTGAGGTCATGGTTCAACAGAACATGCATATCGATAATGAGGGAAACGCTCTACTACAAGCCATACTATTGAACGTTCTCAATTCCTTGGCAAAATTCCCCCACCAAGATACACAATCACTATATAAGTGGCCTTCTCTCCACTCTCTTTATGTTTCTCATCTGGAAGAACCAGCACAACCAATAGTCTCGCCGCTCGAGACCCATGGCCGGATTTCCTCCCTTGGAGGTGAGTATATCCTTTGTTGCCTGTGGTTTTATTTTTTTCGGCTTGGGCTTTGCCCAGGTTTAGCTTTTTTTAAATCCCCACGCTACTAGTAGGTTTAACCCAGCGGCAAAAACTTCCTTGTTCATTGGTCTCTATGCGAGGCGATGAATAAAGGATTTATGGGGTAATTAGGAATACAGTAGCAAGCCTTGAAGCTCGGAGCTCGAAGCTCTTAGAGACGCTTGAGAAAAAAAGACCTACAAAAGGAAGATTTTTGTACCTATCCTAGGGGAGGAAGAATAGTTGACCGTAATTGCAGACTAGGCCCTATATTTCGTAATTAGAAAGTGAAGAGAATAGAATTAAACTAATATTATTCTATAAGGCTTTATAATAAAGCTGGATGGTAAGGCTCTACTAGCCAGGCAGAATGTGCACGCCAAACATTTAGCTATACTCCCCCCGTAGGTCAGACTGGTCGAGGGTTACTGTTAGGTGTAAGTTTAGTGGCCTGATATTGCGCCGAACTCGCAATTTTTCACCATCTGTCTAGGAGCACGGCAATCATTAAAAAATACATGGGCAAGGGTACTAACATCAATAAATTAGATGTCAAAAGTTTATACACTTAGAAAGACTGCCGTAACCCAGGTGAACAAGCCACTCCATACAAGTTTCCGCTCACTATGAGGAAAAGCAACAAAGGGTTAACCAATTGTCATAGAAAATCACTCGAACCGCTCTAAATACGCAGTATAACATCTTGTTTTTTTTCACTCCTGTATAGTAAAATAAAACTCTAATGCTCAAACTCTTTTATATCTCACAAATCTCCCGCAAACTCAATTCTTTTGTCCCTACAAACCCCTACCATCCCCTAGCTTAGCAGCCTTAGTTCTACCCATAACTTTATCTTCATCGACCTAGGCTCTTGTTCTTAATGAAGGTACTCGACACCGCGGAGCAGATAGCGAAACAAAAACCGAGAATGAAAGCCTAGTTGTACCTATGGTTAGTGACCATCCAAAACAAACTCAAAGGGTGATAACTCACAGCATGGACCGCGTGTTCATACGACTTGACTACAATCTCCCGCGTTCCTTCTGGCAGTTCATTGATGTATTTCAGAGATTGCCTAACTCTCCTCACAATCTTTATGAACAAAAAGTCAGCAACCGCACGTAATTTTCATCTAGTAGGAGAGAGATGATAAACCTCTTCAGCATCAGTTCCATTGAGCTTAAGACTCAGCTCCCTCCTCAGACTCCCTTGAACTAACATACTCCCCACACTCACTCCTGTAACTGTTCCCAGGGCCCTAAAAAGATATGTAACTGCCGTTGCAACCGCCTGCTCCTCTGCTCCCGCCGCGGAAATAACCGCAATCAAAGTACTCGTCACCCCAATCCCATTCCCAAATCCCATTGCGACTAGCCCAATACTAATAGCCGTTGGGCTCATACCCAAGAAACCTGTCAAGAGGAGGGCTGGAATGAACCCGCATGCAAAAATGCAATATGCAGCGACAGTAAGATGATAGTACTTTCCTGTCTTCTGCATCATGATCCCACCAAACAATGATCCACTCACGCCGCCTGCGATGGCGGGTACGATACGTAGCCCGGATTCGGCCGCAGAGAGGTTTGACACGGCCTGGAAGTAGAGCGTGATGTAGAACATTGTTGCCATGTACCCACCGAAGGAGAAGAACTGTGCTATACAACTTGAGAAGATTGTCTTCTCCTTCACGATATGGGAGGGTGCAAATGGTTCTGCTGCGATGTAGCCCTCTACGTAGATGAAGAGTATAAAGGCAACCAGAGAAAATGATAGTGTACCAATAACGATAGGATCATTAAGTGTAACGTTGCCGCCTCTATCAAGGCCAATGAGGAGGGAAAACACTGCACATACTAGAACACCTGCACCGAGGAAGTCAACCCGAGCGATCTGCGTGCGGAAGTTCGTGGATGTGCTGCTGGCAGGGAGGTGCAAGAAGGTAAAGACGGTAAGAATTGCGACCCAGGTCAAGGGGACTTGGGCGATGAAAGACCAGCGCCAACCGATGCTGTCTGCTAATACTCCCCCGAGAGGAGCTCCGACTGCAGCACCAGTTGCGAAGATAATGTTTATGATGCCCTGAAAAGTTCCACGGGACCGCAAGGAGACTATATCACTGAGGAGGATAGAGGCAACTGTTGTCATTCCACCACCACCGATACCGGCGAATGCCTACAGAACCCAAATGTTAGATATAAACAAGAGAAATCTAAATCTTCTATCTCTGGGAACTTGCCCTTGCTGCAATCAACTCATTCATTGACCTTGCGAGACCACATCCTAGGCATCCAATACCGAAAATAAGGTAAGAGAATAGCAATGCTGACTTGCGTCCAAAGATATCACTCAGTTTGCCGTACAAAGGTTGAAAGCTCGTTTGCGTGAGAAGATAACTACCGTTTCCTTCATATCAGAATCATGAATAAGCAGGTGGATAAGGAACAAGAACATACGAAGTTGCAATCCACGAAGTCCTGTTTAGTTCCTTCATCTCTGTCCCAATCGCACCATACGATGATACAACGATAGTATTATCCATGGCTGCTAGGAAAATCTGTAAACCCCATTAGCACGCGCTTTTACCAAATCTCCAGACAAACATACACCAATACTCATAGCTGGAATAATGACTCCTAGCCGTACACCGGGTATCCTGGGCTTATCGTAGCCAGCAAGGACTTCGGGGTCCTTAGGGGCATCTTCGTTTACTGAATTTGTCGGGCTCTTAGAAACAACTTGATTTTGGGCATCGGCCGCTGCAAGAAGCGGCGTTGTTTCGTCGTTATTCGACATAGTTTTCGTTGTCCAGTTGTTACGGCTTGGGCGCGTTGAAGGTCAAGATACACCTAGTCGCGGTCGTGAGCCGGGTCGGCATACAGGGGTAAGACAGCCAGCCTCAGCGATCATCATTGCCAGCCGGATAGCGTAACCCGAGATAGGCCTGTGAGACCTTTCAGTTTTGAGGCGACAAATTGGGTCCCAAGGATGAATCCCCCGTGCTGTGAATACGAGATGCCTTACACCCTCCACTAAGTGGTCGGTGGTGAGCTTGACTAGAGTAGCCTCTCATTATTTATAAGCCAAATGGAGTTCTATTGATTCCGAGCCCGGAAAATCAAACCAAGATCCACAAAGGCGTCATAAGTAGTATGATTGGTCCATATAGAAATGACATTGTTTAAACACAAAAGCGGCATTCTTATTTGCCGTATATATACCTAATAACACTAATAACAGCAGCCGTGAGAATTCCTTAGTTGACCACACTGCTAATAGTTTACCGTAAATTTTATTCTTTCTAAGAGTATAGATAGAAAAGGTGATGGGATATAAAGTCCTTAGAGATGTTATATGCGAGTAGAGTATTGGTTTCTATCAGTACTTAGGAGGGGAAAAATGATGGTTAAGATTATCTCAACAAGTGTTTAATTTTACGTACTTTAACTCACTCTTACTGATATAAATAATATATTCTACTATCCTAGAATTCTTGGATAGGTACATGAATAAACCCGATAAATAAAAAGAAACACTTTTCAAGACTTTTGAAGACCT
This sequence comes from Verpa conica, assembly GCA_033030425.1. NCBI lineage: Eukaryota > Fungi > Ascomycota > Pezizomycetes > Pezizales > Morchellaceae > Verpa > Verpa conica. The sequence continues at coordinate 1,471,428 of JAUFSD010000007.1, read as the reverse complement.
AAGATTTAGCACCCTTGATGATAAACATCGAAAATTATCCCAAATATAAAATAAACTATTCTAGATCTACTCTCCTTCGGCAGCCTTTTTAGAGATATCCATCAATGTGTCAAAATCACCACTTTGCTGGGCCATATCATGGAATACTCCATTGCTCTGCAGTAGATTCCATGGTGAATCATACTCCTGTAGATCAAATAAAGTTAATTTTTAACACATAAAAACTTAACGGAAGTTGGCTTACAAGAACTTTTCCATCACCAAGAACAAGGATCCTATCATAATCTGCCACTGTTTGCAGCCTGTGTGCAATAACCAATGTTGTACAGTCTGTAAACTCTTCACGGATGCTCCTTTGTATCAAAGCATCTGTCTCCATATCAACAGCACTAGTAGCCTGTGAATATGTCAGTAAACTAGAAGTTGCCGTAACTTATTTTTGGTGCATACCTCATCAAGAACAAGAATCTTTGGCCGAGATACAATTGCCCGGGCAAGACAACTAGTATATCATCAGTAAACAGTTGAAGTAGCACAGATGAACTCTACTTACAGGAGCTGTCTTTGTCCTTGGCTCAGATTAAGACCTCCTTCTGAAATCTTTGAATCCAGGCTATCGAAGATGTTTGAGTTAGTTGAACCCAGTGAGCTAGGTGTTTCGGTGCCACCAATGGGTGATTGGATTAAGTGTACGCGCTCGAGAGCATCTCGAAGCTGAAAAGGTGAGTTAGAATAGGCTACTAAATTAACAAAAGATTGACCTACCTCTTGGTCACTATGCTCATCAAATGTGTCGAGATTAGAACGAACAGTGCCAGAGAAGAGAACAGGGTCTAGGGAAATGTTAATGATTGCTTCAAAATTATGTTTTAGAGTTAAATACTCGCCTTGAGGGATGATAGCCAACCGACTTCTAAGATCATGAAGTTTAATCTTAGATATATCGAGGCCATCAATATAGATAGATCCAGAAGAAGCACGTATAAATTGGAAGAGAGCTAGTGTCATAGATGACTTCCCAGCACCTGTGCGCCCAACAACACCAACACGTTCCCTAGGCTTGATACTGAACGAAATCCCTTTCAGGACTGGTGGTAATTCTGGTGCATAGCTTACGACCAGATCTTTGAATTCGACACTACCCTCATGTGGCCACGCAGCTGGCGGAGCCATGCCGCTGGTATCCTCAGTAGCCAACCTAGTATATTCCACAATTCTCTCAGTACCTATAATTTACGTGTCAGTAAAATATCTCACACTCCAGATCTTCCATAGTCTTACTATTCATATCCAACTCAGTATTTGCATATCGACGGATGGTCCAGATGACATTGATAGTGTAGTTGAGAGCGAATGACAAGGCAAATCCGGCCAAGCTGGCATCGATATTCGGGAGGGCAACAATTACCGCTCCTACAGCAATAGTAAAGAAACCTCCAATTATGGCCATACGAAGACCCATCCATCTATTAAATAACCTGCGGAGTCATTATTAGTATTGGAGTTAGGATATCAACACCACAATGGGGTTTACCTACCAAACATAAAAAGTGCGCTGCCCATAAACATCGAGTTTTGTGAACATCTTGTCGATGTATTCTTTGGATTTACCAAATGCCCTATCCGTTTGTTAGAATACACAAAAAAGTGTAAGTGTAAGAACTTTAAGGGTAAAATGATACCTGATAGTCCCAACACCACTTAGTGTCGATCCAAAGAACTCAAAGATCGGGCTTCGGCTATTGCTTTCTAATCGCTTTACCTCACGAGCACCCCCAAGGTAGTAGATAGCGTAAGCAATATTGATGGATAGTAAGACGAGGGCTAGGAAAAGCATCCATGGAGAAAGAACCACACTTGAGAAACTAATTAGATTACCCTTTCCACAGAAGAGAAGATAGGTTATTAATTACCCAGCAGCGATAACCCCAAGGAGTGCCAGCGAATGATAAATCAACATAGCGATATCACCACCGAGTTTTGTATCAAATTTCTCAAAGTCTTTAGAGAACCTGTTGAGAATGCGACCAGTGGGGATAGTATCAAGCCAGCGGAGTGGAGTTCGCATGATGGTAGATGTCATTTTCTCGAACAAGATCCTAGAAGCCTTCAATGATGCCATGTAAACCAAGACTATAGTACTTCATTAGTATATTGACTATCTAGCGTTATAGTCAACCCTTACCGTATTTTGCAACACCAATGAAGCATACAGATACACTAAGACCACTGTAAACGGAAATCCAGTAAAATAGCGAACGCTCCTCTTGAGCAACGGTAGTGAGCCGCTGAATCGAAAAGTGGATAAGAGATTGAGATCTGAGAATCACGGACTCGTTAAGAGACTCTGCGGTCCACATTTTCAGCCAGTAGCTCTATTTCTTATTAGTGTCTTGTTCATCGCTCTCGGGACTCTTTGATTACTTACCCTTGAGAGCGTAATCACCTCTTGTATAACGAAACAAAGAACTACCAATCCCCAAAAAAGCATTCTGTAAATTGTCAGACCCGTTATTTCAGAAGACTAAGGCACTATTTTTTACTTACCCTCCACTAGAACGGAAATACTCAAGGTAAATGTCCCGCTTTACAGCACCTCGTTCACGCTCCTCGTCTAAAACAAATTTAAGAGCCGTGGGCTGAGGGTCCTTATCGTCGCCTTTATTTAAAGAATCGTCTCCGTCGGCATCACCGAGTACCCTCTCGATTGCTTCTGGCCCCTCCCTTTCCTCTTCTCCTTCTTCTTCTGCTATCATTTGGTCAAGAGCTCCATCTTGCTTCAATTCCTCAACTAAACCTGCATGTTCAATAACTCCATTTGCCAATGAAACCGTATATTTTGCTCTAGAGATGCATAGCTTGAGGTGATGAGTGACAAGAATTCGAGTTCGTTCGTGCATCAAATCTCCAACTAGAGCATTCTCAAAAAGGTGTTTTCCAACATGAGCATCGACAGCTGAGAATATATCATCTAGAACTAAGATACCTGCCCGTGAGTAAACAGCCCGTGCAAATGATACTCTCCAGCGTTGACCGCCGCTTAGGTTAATCCCATTCGCACCAATTTCTGTGAGTTCTCCGTCTGACAACATGTCGAAATCCTTTTGTAATGCACATGCTAGTAAGGTTTGTTTATACCTCGACTCAATGTATGGCAAACCAAACAAAATATTGTCCCTGATAGTGGCATTTTCGATCCATGGTATCTGAGCAACGTATGCTACGGCTGATGGTAGAATCCAGTTTCCCGGGGTAGCTTGTGAATCGAATCTCTCCTCAGGCAAGGGGGGAAGCGGCATTTCAATTTCCCCGCTCAGGATGTCTGCCTCACCCAAAAGGGCTGCGAGGAGTAAGCTTTTCCCAGAGCCTGTCCTTCCTGATATCACGCTAAGTTCATTGAGAGGAAAGTCAAGATTGACATTGCGAATACAAAACCTATCCTTTTGGTCCTCAGTATCAGCAGCCCAGGCAATAGTGGCATTATTAATTGCGATTTTCTTGGATGGTGTAGCTATAAATTTCTTCTCGGCTGAATCAAGGTAGTCCTTAATACGCTTCGCGCTCACGATTGCATCCAAAGCATCACTGTATTTTAATTTGTAAGATAAGAGCTAAGTATAAAAGTTTCAAAACTAGAAGAGTAACTTACGTTGTGAGTTCTGGAATAATTGACAAGACAAACTCTAAATCGCTAAAGATAGCCAGTGAGGTGAAAGCTACTGATGGCGACAAGGCCCCATTGATGATGGCATAAGTAGCCAAAGCAACCGCGGAGAGTAACACAGGGTTCATTCTATTTTCGTGAGCATCATTCTAGAAAGTGATATTGGCACTACAATTCTTACATCCAGAAGAGGATCATAATACTGGAATTAATTAGCATTTATTAAAGTATATGTATGAGGTAGAAGGGTGCATACGCTTCAGTTGTAAAAACCGTACGTAACGTCTTAAGCTCTTCGTTTCGAACACCTCGGATTCGGCCTTCCCATTGTGTTTCTAAAGCAGAAAATTTGATTTGTCGAATACCTACAGAGCAAATCCGAGTTTTTAAAAATTGCAACTAGATTCAGATACAGGGGTACTACTGACCTTGGAGCGCTTCAGAGACAACAGCCATTTTACGGTCTCTAACTTTCATCAAAGCATCCTGTGCCTTTGAATACTTCTTTGAAACAATAATATTGAAAGGTGTAGTAAAGACAACCACCATAAGCCCTGCGGCCAAGCTCTCCCAACTATAATGCATTTATATGTCAGCTCTATGCCAGGTGACTACATAAGGGAGAAAAGATATTCAAACCTAATGATTTTAATAAGTAGTGAGCACCCAAACACAATCTCGAAAAACGCCTGAAAGAAGACACAACTGAAGGCAGTGAATTCGGCAACTCGTTCAGAATCGATGGCAAGCAAATTAATGGTGCCTTGCTTCATATTTTTAAGCTCGTCTTCATCCTCAGAAGCAGCAGTAGTAGAAGCAGTCTTGGCGCTAGCATCACCCGTAGTACCCTCAGTTTGCGCTTCTTGTCCTTTCTGCATACCTTTTACATCCTTCTTTCGCATAGTTTTAGAAAATACTATGGCAGAAAGTTGCCCCCGAATAGGGATCATCAATCCCATATATGATATCCTAGCATAACAGAATGTTAGTTCACATCTACAGATGTTATGAAGGCAGTTAATTCTGACTGGAGATGAAATGACTACAAGCAAATACATACCAATATAGATATGATGCAATTACCGCGTCAATCATTTTCGTTAATCCCAAACACGCGAGCCAAAACCACACCTCATATCGGACATCAAATCCTGCGCTTCGTTTCTCCAAGCTCTTCAAAATTTGGAACATAATGTACTGAGGTGCAAAGGTAGAAAATGCGTTCGCTAGGGACAGGGACCATTGGGCCATCATTCCCCTCCAGTGAGCCATTAAAATCTGATAGTAGAGCCTAGGAGATTCTCGTATCTGGTTAAAGGACTTGTGTAATTCCTGTGCTCTCCTCCTTGAGTCTAGTACAGGTAACTCATTTTCTTCAAGATGACCCTTCTTAAAGGCCATTCCGAGAAGCCTTGCGCACCAGCTATAGGTATAGCGTGATATCAAGCTCACCGAACGCATTTCATCCACCTTTTGGCCATTGTAGAAAACATCAGGTCGTCGCGGGACTGAAAGAGATGCAAAAATCAAAATGAAGGCGGCAGCAGTCCGACTAACAACAAGTCCAAGTTCAAGCCAGGAAGACAAATCACTACGGAGTATTGAAGCTAGGACCAACTGTGTGATAAGTAGGAGAGAGGATAATCCTGCCAATTGACAAGAAGCGTAGAATGTTTGAAGCTTTTCTCGTAGTTGTATAACGCACACTGCACGGACAGCAATGAAGAACTATTTATAAACACTATTAGATTATATCTCGACACAAACAATTGATTAAAGGAATATACCCATGAGACAAATACAAGCCAATTTAAGATATAGATAAGACCTTCCTTCTCCCCAGTAGACCTAATAGCAATTGAAAGAGAAAATCCAATGCCCAACACTATCCCAAGCATAATAAAAATCTTCTGTATCGAGGTCGAGTACCTGGCCTCCGATTCCACTGTAGCTATGCCATCCTCGTCTTCGTATACGTCGGCTCCGACCTCCTCATAACCGTTTTTTCGCTTAGAGGAAATCTGTTTCCAATGTTTGACGGCATAGAGACTGCTTGAGAGTGCAATAGTGACTGTTGACGACACCACTGCGACAAGAGTAATTATGGTGTCACGGTCCATTATTATCGTTATGAACACTACCGCGGACGAATGCTATAGCGAGACAGAGATTTCTTGCAGTTTAGCGGAGGACCCTTTTATATGAACGCGTTATCTCAAATCCTAGAGGGCCTACCCATGCCTTGCCGCGAGTGTTGCGGAAAGATCTACCCTGGTGAGTCTCCTCCGGCCCACCAGTATGGTTGAGTCATGGGATGAAATCTTTGCTTTGCTGACATTTCGCATATGCTATTTCTAATACGAATATGGAGAGGAGCCCCCCTACAGGAATTAAATTACTCCAATAATAATACAGGAAGCTTGTCTAAGGATCGATGTGACGGCATATACAATTATACTCGTCCTCCAGCGAAAGAACCAGAAAACAGGGGTAGCACTGAGGCGCCTCGGAAGTTTAGATCCACCTAGTAACCCCAAATAAAGCTATTATGCTCAGTTTTATCGTGATTCAGGAAGTTTCCGTTACCAGAAATAGTTTATTGAGTAAATAATATCAAAATACGTGCTTCCGCCACTTAACACCCGGGTCGTGCCTACCCCTCTGTCCCTTGGTTCTTTCCTTGGAGGACGAGTAGGAGGGTGTTTCTTAAAATTAACAACTGCGCCCGTGTGAGACATACGCTTATCAGACACAATATTGAAACAATACGGGCGATCCCCCTCGTCATCATTTTATTCCCATACGATTCCAGCCGTAGCGCACACTTATCCTATTGCGGTGTGTGCGATCCAAAATCCAGTGGGTACCTACATCTTGACCGTCCTCCCAGTGTTTACATACTATACAAACAAGCTTTGTGGTATTGAATAGCCAATACTGTGTTATCCCGCGCACAAGTAGGCCTGTAGAGAACGCGGGGGTAAGTGTACAAATATCTTGCTATAACGGATGATTTCTCTATGACAAACGAAACTGGCAAGAATATGCACGTTCCTAATAGCGAGGTATAGCTGTTTTACATATAATCCGACTTGCTGATTCGAACCCCCCAGTTTAAGCCTAATGCGATATTCTAGTCAGCGGTGAGAGATCTAGATCAGCATCTTGCAAGATGGAAAAGTGCCATGATAAAGCAAGCATACCTACAGCATACGGCAAAAAAGATCGAGAAACCAGGGTCTTGTGGCCAATCCTACTACTAGAATCTTTGCCAAAACCCTAAAGAACGAATAGGAACGCTGATTCTCGTGTCTCGTGTTTCTCGATCTTTTTTACCGTTCGGTGTATGTTGCTAATGATGTCTTCGCCTTAGTTGAATATGTAGCACTTTCCTACTTAGGAATTAGTTGACAATTCTTCCAATGTCCATGTAGCTGCAAGCCGGTGCATGATCGGTCGAATGGGAAGTTAGTGATGATAGAAATTGCTTTAAACGCCATTAGAAACTCTTGCTCTGTGGAGGCTCTACGATTTTAAAACTAAGGAGCCAGTACTCAGTTTCAATAGCTTAACCTTTAACAAATCGATCGCTCTAGATGATCTGAACCACAGAACTGCAGATAGGGACTCTGACCCTAAGAATCACGTATCTCTATAAAATCGCTTAGCTCTGGCCTGTAGCAATAGAGTACTCGATGCTTTGGAGGAGCGGAATTTTGGACTGAGATCGCATAGACATACCGAACTGATTATAACTACACCGTATATTGTGCTTCCTGATTGGGACCTCACTGAAAGATGGGTGCCGATATCTTGTGTGACGACAGCTGCCCTGCATTTTCTCTATGCGGCTCAAAATGACGCCAGAAACTCGGATAACACTTAGGCCTTCGCATGCCTTGCATGGGTAAGCTGAGAGATAGTGTGCCGACAGGATTGAGGAATATATACATGCCTAAGTAGGATATTTGCACTAAGCCCCCGTATTCAGGCTCTCAGAGGTAGTCATTTGATAGACTCATGACCGAGTTTTGTTTCTTGCGATTATTATCTTATGGTTGGGAGAAACTTGCCAGGTATGGAAGCTTTAGGCCAGTAGACTTTAATCGTCAATAATTACCAGCATAAGCATATATGATTCATCGCATGCAAAGGCGGTGATCCCGTATAGGTAATAATATATCATAATCATATCATTCAAGAATATCTTGCCACTGTGTTCCATCATCGAACGGTATAAACAGTTACGTAGTAGCGTGATAAAAACTACGCATAACAGACTACTAATATCAAGTGTGGTAGACACGAGTTTGTTGATAGGCCAGAGTGTAGAAGAGACAAGTAACTTAGACTCCTCTGAGTCGACATGCATTGAAGCTATCGACCAAAGGGAAGGAGAGAATATTACAATATTCGTATATTCACTCTAAATAATGTTTCGTCTAAAGTAGAGATGGTATCTAGGCCATGAGAGTATGTCACAGTATTAGGCAAACCCTAGCCTCCGTGGATATGTGACGTGTCGGCTGCTTAAAAATACGTAGGAGGATAGGTATACGGGATCCTTCAGTATTCTCCAGTCCGCAACTAATAGTTTTCTATCTCATCCTTGAATGAATTAAGAGAGCCACTCCTAATTTGGTGAGAAACCGAATGTCTATCCGGGCTGGATATGAACTTTCTGGCGTACACGTTATTCTGAGGCATTTTTCTGTGTGGGATATCGGTGGCCAGAGTTACCCTGACGTTCAGAGGTCTCTGATCCTGGCAACGTTTCCAATTCGCGTTAGGTGCACAGATTTGCATCTGGCCTGACATCGTATGCGATGTGAATTAGAAACTGCACCATTGACTGCTCAATACTGTCACACTTTCCTTCTTCAGCCTATTCGTCATAGACACAATTGGTGCGCTCTTCGGCAGCTCGATTTTTATGCGCGTCTAATCGGTGCGATGCATGTAGGAAAAAGGAATGATTAAAAGCCTTATTTGATAGACGGCAGAGACTTGGGTCTTGGGAACAGAAACCCAACACCAGCTATATTTTGCCTGGGCTTCCTCTGAATGAGTCGATGGCACGAGGCGTAATATCCCCGGATTACAATGTTCTGGATTCAATCTTTCAACCGGCTTTATGCTTAGATAGCCGGCAACTTACTTCATCAACTCGGCATCAAACCCGAGCAACAAGAGAATATGGCTTCCTGGAGGTGGGGTAATTCAGCTCTGCCGTATTCCCTTTAGCTTTTTGGGACATCGTGTATTGTGCCGACTGATTGGAGAAACATAGTCTGGGGAAAGGATAGCACGTACCGGGAGTTGCAACCTCGATGTGGAGAGGAGTACCTGCCCTAATGCCCTACATACATCATCACATTGCATCGGCCCGTCTTGCTACGCCGCAGTACTTTAGAATATAACTTTTTCTAGTTTCATATGCAAGTCGCGCATACACCGCTAGAGTACAGACCGTAGAGCAGAGCATGTACCGATACAAGCATTACCTTTGCCGGGTAGCCAGGAACAAGGCTGGGCGTGCTGTTCCTGGGATTAGAGGTATTTGTTCAAAAGCAAGGTACCCTACGTTGCAGACGCTCTATGCTAAACCTATCAAATACATGTACCCGTTCGATTATTCCTTATTTCTCATAGAAAACACAAGTGATTGTGACTTGAGAATCAGACATAGCCGAACGAATTGCATAGGGACGGACACAGGGCTGAGAATATGGTTGCATGTGAAACGTGGGGAAATCGAGATGAAATAATAATTCGATAAAACGATCGATAGAATAGGCCTATTAAAATTGAAGGATTTAAATTAGTCTGATCAATCAAGCCAAGATATATAACACGAGCCAGCTTGCTGTTTGGCTCGACTGCCATGCCAGGTGCTGGCAGAGTTGTGATGTTGTATAGCTCATGTTAAGATGGTAAATAAACAAAGCTACGAAAGCTGATCTATCTCTACGATAGAGATTTGGAGCATCGGTGATGTTGCACACCTCCTGGCCGCCCCGTTATGTGCCCTGGTGTATGCACATAATTTATTCGCCTCAAAGTAGCCCTTCGCACCTCTCCGATCTCTGCTCTGAAACTCGAACCTTGCTACCTTACTGCCACCACAGCAACCAACCACAAACCTCGTCCTCAACCACAACCGACAATACCACAACTCACGTCTGAGCTTGCACCGAGACCTACCCGTTTATCAACTATTCACGAGAAGATTTGGCTTATAGCTCACAGGAAACATAATTTCATACCAAAAGAATTGGCATTCATCTAGCCCGTGTTCTCTCTGACCTTGTCACCTTGTCCTAACGTCGTCGACGATCTCCTGTCCAACGACCTCCAACAACTTTCAGCGCAACGGGACAAGATGAAGGCTGTTCCTCTCACTATACACTGGCACGAACATAACCAACCCATTTATAGTGCTCATTTTGAGCCAAATGGGAAAGGAAGACTTGCAACTGCGGGAGGAGACAATAATGTTCGCGTATGTTTAATCTACATTCCTTTATCTCGTCCCACACAGTGATACCACTCCATTTAAATTTTCAAAAAATAGCGCTAATATGGATTGAATAGTTATGGAAAATTCAAGGAGAAGGGGATGAAAAGAAGGCTGTCTATCTAAGCACACTTGCTAAGCATAACCAGGCTGTCAATGTTGTCCGTTTTTGTCCTCGAGGTTTGTGTCTTCGGCTATTACACCGACCCAACGAATTGACTTTGACTGACTTTTAGGGTGCAGGCGAGATGATAGCATCGGCAGGAGATGATGGGAATATTATTCTTTGGGTTCCGGCAGAGCCAACGCATCGTCCGGGCCCGGGATTCGGAGAAGATGATCTCGAAGACAAAGAAACCTGGAGATTGAAGCACATGTGTAGGTCGATGGGTTCAGAAATCTACGATCTTGCTTGGTCCCCAGATGGGATGTTTTTCATCACTGGAAGTATGGATAATGTCGCTCGGGTTTGGAATGCTCAGACTGGTATGCCTTCTCTTACAGCTTGTGACAATTGGTCCCACATTGGAGCTGACAGACTATGTAATTATTAGGCCAAATGGTTCGACAAATTGCGGAACACAATCACTACGTTCAAGGAGTTGCCTGGGATCCACTGAATGAGTTTGTTGCGACTCAGAGCTCCGACCGCTCAGTGCACATTTATACCCTGAAATCAAAGGATGGACAATTCTCCCTCTCGCAGCATGGGAAGCTTTCACGGATGGATCTACCTCCACGGAGACGAGTATCCTCAAGCAGCCCCGCTCCACCAGACTTTCCCCAGCGAGGTACTAATTTAGACATGGGACCGGCAATTGCATCGCCCGCCCCTTCTACACCTGGGACTCCTACTGGATTTTCTCTCCCGATGAACCCACCTATCTTGGCTGCTAGCAGGCGGAGTTCGTTCAGCTCCTCTCCATCAATGCGTCGCTCTACATCACCCTCTCCAGCTTTGCCTCTACCTGCTGTTAAGCCCATGGATTTTTCGCCAAAAGTTCATGGATTGGGTGTTAAGAATGCCAACATATATTATAACGAGACTTTAACATCATTCTTCAGAAGGCTTACATTTACTCCTGATGGAAGTCTTCTTCTCACCCCTGCTGGCCAATACAAAACTTCAAACCCCACAGCGGGAGATGGTGTGAAGAATGCCGATGAAGTCATCAACACTGTATATATCTACACCCGAGCTGGCCTGAACAAGCCACCAATTGCGCATCTGCCAGGTCACAAGAAGCCTTCAATTGCAGTAAAATGCTCGCCCGTATTCTACACATATCGGAAAACACCGGCTACGACGAAGCATATAACTGTAGACACATCATCTGACATGGATGCGATCCCATTGCTGCCCCCACCTGCGGTAGCTGCTCAAGAGCCAACATCAACCCCTGGATCGCAGGCTGGCGCTTCAGAATCATCACCTTCATCGAATTCGAGTACACCTTCAAACTCGGCGTTTTCACTGCCGTATAGGATTGTGTATGCCGTCGCGACACAGGATGCGGTTCTGATATACGATACTCAACAGCAAACCCCACTTTGTATCGTAAGCAACCTACACTATGCAGCATTTACGGATCTTACATGGTTTGTAGCCCCTCTTCGTATAATATTTAATTCATGCTAAACAATTGTTTAGGTCACCTGACGGCAATACATTGCTCATGACCTCGACAGACGGATTCTGCTCTGTTGTTGTGTTCTCAACAGGAGAGCTTGGAGAAAAGTACACCGGTCCTATCCCCATAGCAGCGCCAACCCCAGCCTCTGTTACACCTACAAACCCGACCTCTACACCATCCTCTTCTAAAGCCGCCTCAACACCAACTCTCCCTCCATCTCCTGCGCCTCCAGCTCGTCACCCTACCTCGCCAACAAGGTCCTCATCTGCATCCTCGGTGACAACCCTCAGCTCACTAGCCGGTGCTATTAACAACCCTACACCAACTGTAGGAAGTCTCCCTAGCGTGGCAGCGTCTGTTGCTGGTGTACCACTTACTACACCACCTCAGACACCCCTTAGTGCAACTGCGAGTGTACTAGGGAAGAGGGAAGAACTGACGCCGACCACAAAGGAGGAGAAGGAGATAGAAGAAGTATCAGATGTAGCTACAGGAGGGGACAAAAAAAGGAGGAGAATTGCGCCTACTCTTGTCACTGTTGACACAACTCTTCAGGTTGAGAAGATGCCTGATGCATAAGCAAGGAGTTTATTGCGATATCTTGGTGAATTAGCTTAAGGTAGTTGTAGCAATTGTGATAGTATTTGTGTGGTATCCTGATTTTATGGCTGGTGTTTTGGTTGTTGTCTTTGTTCCTTCAGTTCAACATTCAGGGTTGAGTTTGCTGTTCTTGTTTAGCTATTATTATGGAAGGAGGTAGTTTTGGTTGGATTCCGTTGCTGTAATTTTTTGTGTTTGGAGAGTAGGTGGGCTAGGATAGGGGAAATGGAAGTTTAGTCATTTTTATGCAGCAGCGGTATGACCTGGGTATGGAGAGGCGCAACGAGGAAGCTAGATGTTTCTTTTTCATGAGTTTTTGTTTTTACAAAGAATTCGATGGGAGGATTATCAGCCGGGAGTGCTGGGCTGATACTTTTGGGGAGGGGAGGATTCTGGTTGGCGTGCAGCAGGCAGCATACTCGCATCAGTGATTGGCTGAAGCTTCAACTAATCCTTGCTGGCTTGGCGATGCCTGCATGATTTCTTTATCCCAAGAACTAAAATGTAAACAAACAAGGTCTCGTCTCCCCTCCACACCGCAGGCTCCGTGATACCTCAACAACCACAATCAGGAGTTCCAGTAACAACCACCAAAGTGCCACCATCATCGCCGCCATCACCATTACCATCACCATCACTATTATCACCATCAACATCACCATCGCCAACAGCGGGAAAAAAACACACCCCAACACACCGCCAGCATGTCTGGCCCTTCGCGTTCCAATGCCGGAGTTCGTAAAACCGCCACTTCTAGTCTCCAATCCTCCGCACGCGCAGCAAACACACGCCCCACCTCCCGCGCCGGGGGCATGACAGCCCAACAAATCTCTATGGCGAATGCACGCATGGGTGGACCCCCCACCACTACCACCACTGCTATCCCCCCTTCCCCCGCTGGCTCAACAATCTCACTCCGCTCATCAACTTCGCGCACTCGGGCAGCAAACGCATCACCAACGCGGAAAACAACTCGCCAAATCGCACAAGAAGCTGCAGCAGCACAGGCGCTTCACGATGAGCAACATAACTCAGAGACAAATATTAATGTTGTTGTAAGATGTCGGGGAAGATCTGAAAGGGAGATTAGAGAGAGTAGTGTTGTCGTTGTGTCTACCCCGGGTGGGCTTCGTGGAAGGGAGATTGCATTAAGTATGGGCCCGTTAGCGTTGAGTAATAAGACTTATTCTTTCGATCGAGTGTTTGGACCAGAGGCAGACCAGACAATGATTTATGATGATGTTGTGGCACCGATGCTTGAGGAGATGCTGGAGGGGTTTAATTGTACGATTTTTGCATACGGGCAGACTGGCACCGGGAAGACATATACCATGACTGGAGATATGGCGGATAACTTTGGCTCATATTCAGATACCGCCGGTATCATTCCACGGGCACTATATCAACTTTTCAGCAAGCTTGGAACGGATGATAGCGACAACAGTGTCAAGTGCTCCTTCATCGAGCTCTACAATGAAGAGCTCCGTGACCTCCTCTCAGCAGACGATAATACAAAAGTCAAAATTTTTGAAGACTCTACAAGAAAGGGCGCAATTGTAATCCAGGGTATGGAAGAATCATTCATCAAGTCTGCCGAAGATGGTGTCAAGCTCCTCCAAGATGGATCCCATAAGCGGCAAGTCGCAGCCACAAAATGCAATGACCTATCCTCACGATCCCACACAGTATTTACCATCACAGTCCACGTTAAGGTCATGGGTGAAGACGGAGAGGACATGCTTAGAACTGGCAAACTCAACCTCGTTGACCTTGCAGGATCAGAGAATATTGGCCGATCTGGGGCGGAAAATAAGAGGGCGAGGGAGGCGGGAATGATTAACCAGAGCTTGCTCACGCTGGGAAGGGTCATTAATGCGCTTGTCGATAAATCACCACATATTCCGTACAGAGAATCAAAGCTCACCCGACTACTACAAGACTCACTAGGCGGACGCACAAAAACTTGCATCATTGCTACAATCTCCCCTGCAAAATCCAACCTTGAAGAAACGATAAGCACCCTCGATTATGCAGCTCGAGCCAAGGACATTCGGAATAAACCTCAAATGAATCAGATGCTCACCAAGAAAGCGCTGATCCGTGAATACGTACTCGAGATTGAGAAGCTAAAGGGCGATCTACAAGCTACACGGCAGAAGAACGGGGTGTTCCTGACTAGCGAGAGTTACCAGGAAATGACAGAAGAGAGCGAAAGTAGGCGAATACTCAACGAAGAGCAGCAGAGGAAGATTGAGGTTATGGAGGGGAGCTTGAAGAATACTCGTGAGCAGTTCGAGAACAATATGCGCATGTTTGTAGCACTTAGGAAAGACCACGAAAGCACAAAGACGATACTAGAGGAAACCAAGGGAACCCTGGAAAGGACCGAGATGGACCTTGAAACCACTCAAAAAGGCCTGGCAGACGAAACAGTCCTACGGAGAGCTCATGAACACACAGAAGATAAACTTGACACAATCGGGCATACTCTTATTTCAAAAATTGGCGAAACAATACAAGACGTGTCTGGCCTCCACGGAAAAATCCGCCGTATGACCGATCTTGAAGTCGTAAACCATACCTCCTGGATGCGCTCATCAAATGCCGTCATCAATACCACCCAGCTCGTCGAGAATGAAATTGGAATATTCACAAATGAGCAGAATCGCCTCTCTGAGTATGTCTCTGAGCGTTTATCCTCGTTTTTTGAGGCAGAGGTCGCAAAGTTGGACGATGCATATACGCATATTGAAACTCGACTAGCGTCATTTAATGCAGGAGAACTAGAGCTGACCAGCGAAACAGAGAAGGCGAAGGAGGAGATGAATGGTGTACTAGAGGAAATCAAGGTGTTAAGGGAGGATGTGAAGATGCGGGTCGAGGAAGGATTGAAGGGGCTTAATGACGCGGCAGAGCGAATCGCAGCAGAGGTAGTGGAGGATCTAGCAAAGTTCGGGACGATGCTACATGCATCGTACTCACATCTTGGGAAGGAGTTTAGAGTGTTGTTTGATGAAGCGCAGAAGAGTGTTATCGCGCAGAAGGCAGAGGTTGAGAAACTTCGTTTGCAGCTTATATCTGCGACATCTGCGAGTACGAGTGCTACGTTAGCTGCGCAGGCCGCTCTAGATACGATATTGAAAGAGGAAAGGGAACGGGCGGCTGCAGACAGAGCTAGCTTGATTACACAGATCACAACATTAATTAATCTTACTGCGGAGGACCAGGATAAGCGATTGACGCAACGGGTGCAACTCGTGCAGAGCGATATTGCTGCTGTGCAGGAGGGGTTGGATGTGGCGAGTAAGGAGTATAACGAGGGGATGGATACATGGATGAGTCAGGAGGAGAAGTTTATTGAGAATTTGAGCGGGAAGAAAGAGGGATTGAAGACTAGGTTGCAGGTGGATTGGCAGGTATGTTTATGACTCCTTACCTTTCTTGCGAGTGAGGTATTATGAGACTAATTGTAATAGACGGCGGAAACGCAAAATGCGTCAATACAAGCAACTACGCAAGCTATCCACGCTGAAACTGTACAGCTAGTAGATGCACAGGTCAAAAACATGGACATTCAACTACGCGCCCTTGATGAGTTCGTCACCCGCGCACGAGATCAAAATGAGCAACATCACGTCCAATTTGCCACTAACCTCTCCGGTCTTGCGTCCACCGTCCGTGAATCCTATACCAGTCTTGGAACCCAGATCACTACAGTCAAAGAGGATACAGAGTCCTTCGTAGAGGATGTTGGACTCCAAGCCACAGCCATCAAAGACACACTAAACCCCTTCCACTCCGCAACCATACCCATGCTCACAGAACTGCGGAGAGCAGTAGAAACTGCCCCGTTAAAGGAATATAAACCCACTGGTGCGACGCCAAGAAAGCGAGAATACGAATACCCTACCAGCCTCCCACGAACCTCACCTCACGATGAGATCCTCGCTCGCGCAAACGACCCAGAATATTCCCCCACTACCACGCCAACAAGTAGTAATTTCCCTTCATATGCACGGAAACACTCCCGCACACCACTAGGCGAGAAGGAAGTGCACTCACCTAATAAAACTATTACTGATAGCCCCGCTGCAGAGTATCCCCAGAAGGTGGCTATACCTAGCACGGCATCGAGTATTCCGGGCCCAGGAGGTGCACATAAGATATTTTTCGGGACAAATATAGGAGGCGGGAAGTTCAGTGATCCGGGGATGGGGGGTGATAGCGCAGATGAGGACGATGATGATGGTCAGCCGCCACTCAAAAGGACAAGGAGTCAGAGTGCCAAATTAGGGGTGGTAAAGGGGGGTTATAGCAACGGCGTACCATTAGGGAGGAGTAGTGCGCCTGTGGGTGGTGGAGATGTGACTACCGGGAAAAAGAGGACGAGATAAACTGTGCTTATAGGGGAACTAAAGCTAATGGGATTGGATTGGTTGGGTATTTCTTTGGCTCTTTATTTTGGCTCAGGTGTTGTCTGGTTATACCTTTAAAACTCCTTGTATTCTTTGAGGGGGAGGGGGTTACTGTTGTTTCATTATGGTGTTTATACATACATCGATATCTTCTTTTGTAAATAGTGCAAGGCGCTGGCTATGTATTGTTTTTATTTTATAGAAAACACCAATAAATTCGATGGTTCTAATTCATATATACTATTGATAATATACCGGTTATGCGAATGAGTAGAGTAGTATGGTATAATAGGTGTATCTAGAAACGTCCCCAAACCCGAAGCCCCCCCTCGCCTAAATAAGAAAACAATTTTACAACGCCTTAAAGCCTTGAAATAACAAAGAAGCTCAAGCCTAAGAAGTGGTTGATGACTTCTCACCGTACTCAACAACCCGTTTAAGTAATGCCATTCTAAATACTATATCAGCGCCAAACATCTCACTCGAAGCAAGCGCCCAGGACTCACCTTTCCGAAAACATCTCTGCAAGCTCATAAACACTCTCCGCCTTCTTCGTCGCCGCCTGTAATCCCACTTCAGTCCCCTCAATCGACAACATCAAACCCCCACTTGCCCCACCTCCACCAGTCCCACTTCCACTTCCATCATCCCCCGGACTCCCCGCCATCCACTGAGGCGCACTCGAAATGTTTACACCAACAACTTGCCATTCCTTACTAAGACTATGAGCACCCACTACTGTCTCCCCATCGTTCCCTACATCCACAATGAGCACACGGTCTTTTGTCTCACGCTCTTTGCTACCCCGGCCGCTCCCTCCACCTGATCCAGGCCGATTACCCGTTGGTGTAGTGACTGCTTCTTCGGCGGCGGCGAGGGTGGTTTCAGTGACGGGGTCGAAGTCGTCGTCGGAGAAGACATAGTGGACGATCGGGTGCTTGTGGACTGTTGAGCCGGGGTTGCTGATTAGCGTGAAGAAGGGGGAGAAGCTGGGAGGGTCCGGTGGTGGGGGTGGGTAGCCTGCTCCAGGGACGGGTGTGGAGGAGGTGGTGGTGGGGGTGGAAGTGTGGGCTGGCGGGGTGGAGGAGAAGGCTGGGGATGCATAGGTGGGGATTGGCGAGGGGGGGAATAGAGGGATGTAGGGGTTGTGGGGGGAGGTCATTGTAGTAGTGATGGAGAGCTGCGGTATGAGGTTGAAGTTGAGGTTGAAGTTGAGTTGAAGTTGAGTTGAGGTTGAGCTGAGGTTGAGGCTGGCTAAGGTCCAGAGCTCAGGCTGAGGCAAACGTGTTGGTTGAGTGGTCACGTGTTGACGTATCTGAGATAAGGCCAAGTAGAGAGTGACGAGAGTAATAAAAGCAACAGAACAGACACCTACAACACAGCACGCACAAGAAACAAAGTACACGAAGACCGCAATAGGTGACCTCGCCGTATGAATGAATGAATGAATGAAACTGTGACGCCCGAAGAATGAAACATCCCCTTCCCAATGCAATCCTCGATCTTTCCCCTTGTAGCATTAACTCCCAGCGACTTCGAATTTCTGCCGACACATTGGACACAACCCCCTCGAGCTCTCAGTTGATATCCAGTCGTTTACACAATGCTATCTCTGTCAGCACCTCCCCCCCTCTAGCTGTAGAGTACATACCAAGTGAAAAGAGTGACCACATTTACCAACCACTATATACACACTCATCAGCAAAAAGAAAGTGAGATGTTGGAAAGGGAAGACAAACACAGCGGGCAATCATCCCCGGGAAACCGACAATTCGGGCAAGTCCCATCAAACTGAACGCGACAAATCCCGCATACATCGTCCTCAGGCACGTCCCAGCGCCATGACGCAACCGCGTTCCATGATTTAATTTTCACCTTCATCAGCTATGCCACTGGGAGACGCGTCGTTTGTTTTCTGTGTGGTGGTGGTGAGTAAGAGGCTATGGTGGGGAGAGGCGCTTTTGGTTGGGTTGCGGGGGTTTTGCGCGCTTTCCCCGTCTTGGCGTGACAGGGCGTCTCCCGCAGCCCTGCCCCGCTCAGCTGGCTTTACTTTAATCCTACGACAGTATCTTCCTACGACGTCATCGGGTGCATGATAGCTTCGGTAGAAGTATTTGAAGAGTTATTCGGAGGTAATTCAAACAATTGATATAGGTAGGTGCTGTGGTTCAATTGCTTGTTTAGGGATCTATAATTAATTGCCATATACTGTGGGACTAACCTGCTAAGATCTGTGGTACAGCTTCCAGTCCATCAGGAAATATACCAATGCCTTTCATCAGGACAGCCCTTATCTCCACAATCAAACCTCGCCCCTTCACCTCTAGCTCAATGATGGCTTCTCGAGGCTTCAAAAGTTTTACTGTCACCCCAAAAGAGCTCGCCGCAGCCCTTACTATGAATCCTTCCTCTACCAGTAAGGAACCACGTGTGGTCCCCCTCTCAGCCTCCTGGTTTCTCCCAAACTCCCCCCATACCGGCCGTGACGTCTATACCCACTCCCGCATCCCTACATCCCGTTTTTTCGACCTCGACCTCGTCAAACACCCCGACTCCCCATACCCACATATGCTCCCAACTCCCTCCATCTTTAGTACGGCAATGTCAAAGCTAGGAATAAACAAGCACGACACAGTCGTAGTCTACGATTCTGCAGAGTTAGGCATTTTCAGCGCACCGAGAGCTGCGTGGACGTTGAGAGTATTTGGACACGAGAAGGTACATTTACTAGATAATTTCAAAATCTGGGTACATGAGGGGTTGCCAGTTGAGGGCGGAAAAGAAAATCCAGTAGAAGAGACAGTATATGGGGAAGTTAAGATGGAAGATGGAATGGTGGTTGATTTCGAAGGAGTAAAGGATTGGGC
The DNA here is from genome assembly GCA_033030425.1 of Verpa conica. Classification (NCBI taxonomy): domain Eukaryota; kingdom Fungi; phylum Ascomycota; class Pezizomycetes; order Pezizales; family Morchellaceae; genus Verpa; species Verpa conica. Next base: position 1,451,731 of record JAUFSD010000007.1, on the reverse strand, counting down.
AGAGAGGGGGGACAAGAAGAAGGTGCAAGTTATTGATGCAAGGCCGGGGGGAAGGTTTAGAGGGGTTGACCCTGAGCCGAGGCCTGGTGAGTGATAATCTATGTAGCTAATTTTGGGTATTAGTCGTGGGGCTGATGAGCACCAGGATTACCCTCCGGCCATATCCCGGGAGCTATCTCAGTTCCCTTCAGCGAGCTTGTAGACCCGGTAACAAAGACGATGAAGTCTGGAGAGAAGCTAAAAGAAGTGTTTCTGAAAGCGGGGGTGAGCACGGATGAAGGGGTGGAGAAGACATTGATGTGTGGGACTGGAGTGACGGCAGTGGTGGTTGAGACTGCGTTGGAGCTTGCAGGCATTGGTGGAAAGAGGAGAGTGTATGATGGGAGTTGGACGTGAGTATTGCCATTTCCTCAGTATCTCTATCTGCTGTTGGAGGTTTGGTTGTGGAAAGGCTGAGGCTTCTCGCCCCCCCCCCGGGACCCTCGGAGCCTTACAATAGTACCGGGGAATGGCGGTTGATACTATATCTGGCTTCGAGGGCTTCTGGAGCCTTACAAATATGCGGAGGCTTCCGGCTAGTGCAGGGCGACTGGTATCAAGCAGTCAGCCCTATCATCCGCTCCGTCCCCGATATATTTGTAATTGGCTGGGTGTTGGGCGTTGGGTATAGTAAATCTGCCTTAATCTGTTCTTATGCCCTCTAGTGACTGTACTCACCACCTATGAGTACATTATTGTTCCACTGAACTCAAACTTTCTCTTGAGTCATGTACTATCACGCAGACCGAGGCTGACCTACGCACAGGGAATGGGCCCAACGTGTTACTGAAGACTCAGGGTTGATTGTAAAAGATCAGAAGTAAACCTTCGTACGCGATTGCGTCATTGGGGCACATTCTTTATTTTTTTATGTACCCCAGTATGTATGCATGTACTCAGCTGTCGATCAGGTGGTGCGTGCCTGATGGAACTGCCTGGTACATCTAGAAAGAAATTCGGTAGTAAAGCAAAGTCGGCTTTAAGAACGCTCGATGGCGCAGTAAATCTTCTCAAATCTCGAGGCATGAGGAGTTGAGGGTTATAGATAAATATAGAACCCATGAGGAGGCGTTGTTTAAGTTGTGTACCCTCGCTCCTATACGTGTATGTATGCGGTGAGAACTTTGCTCGCGATACTCAAGGCGGACGGAAGGATTTCTGCATCGCCGCGCTGTAGAAGACTGTAGTATTCTGCTAGGAAGGCGAGAACCGACAGCGCGGATCGCCCGAGACAGTGCGGGTGCGACTAAGCCCCAAACTACATTGCGTTACCCCCATCACCATCTCCGCCAGCGAACAACCGCCACTCCGCGCTGACTCTTAGCAACCATCAAAGGAATTACTGTACCTGCCGAGCAACTGTACTTAACATCACCTATCCACCAACTGAGGGCTGATAGATATAGCGATCCCACAGAATACGGTGCAGACAACAATTTCTAGAGCTCTTTTTTTTGGACATAAGTTGCTGAAGAATGGACACCCATGGAAACCTAGCGATTGCCAGGCCAACTCCCTCCTCCCCTCCCCCTTTGGTTTGTTTCCCCTCCTTCCAGTCTGCCTACCACCCCCTACCCTAAGCTGCTATTCCCCTCGCTCGGGTCACACACACAGCTTGTGCTCCCCCAAGTAAACTTAGCGACCAACTTAATACTGATGTAATGCGCATGTAAACAGTTTGAACGTCTTGCTGTAGCTCGTCTACAATACACAGTAAATGAGCTCCAGACTAAAGTCGATTACGATCGCCGCATTACTCCACCAGTGAGGAAGGTATATCACTGCATCACAGATGATTCGGCACTTGTACAGAGTATTGGCGAGTTTAAGCGGTGGACTGGCGAAGGGGTTGTGAGCATGATTGTGCCTTTGTGTAGTGAGTTTCTTCATACCCCCTCCCCCACATGATGGGGATTGGTTACTAGGCAGACTACAATCTACCACTACAGAGCGAATAATAGCTAACCTATTCAATAGCACTCGATGCGCTCGACGACCTTAAAAAGGGAACAGAAACCATCAATGTCAACTCCCGTGAATCAATCCGTTACTTTGACCGCTGTCAATCCGGTACTGGCCGCAAGCCTGTTCGCGGGGTGCGTGTCCAGGCCCCTAGTGAGATGTTCACAAAGTGGGAGGAATGCAACAGGTTTATAGACCCCGGGGCTGCTGTACCTATCATGCCACCCCCAAGCCCACCGAGAAACAATAGCTACTATCAGAGTAATGGGAATGGCCATCGTAGAGGATCACGAGCTGCCGGTGGATCAGGCTCGGCAATCACTGCACAGACCACGCCGGCTCCTCCGGCACCACCGAAGTGGATACAGCCGATTCTAAACTGCATCCTTTATAAGCTTCATCCACCAGGAAAGGAGTCCCGCTCCCCTTCGGATTTAGAAGAGACGGTTCTGGTTACCAATAATGAGATGGTGTCTGCTTGGGCGAAGGTCTACGGTATCAAAACCGTTGATAGCAATGATCTGGCGGACATGATTGACCATGAGAACTGGGAGTTTACAGAGAAGAAGAGAGTTTATGACTCGAGCATGAGAAATGGAAATAATGGGAGAAATGGGAACGGTAGTGGTGGGAGAGGAGGGAGAGGCGGGGGGAGAGGAGGTCATAGAAGAGAGAATAGCCGAGATGATAACCAAAGCCACAATGGCGGTAGCGGAAGGGGAGGTGGAGAGGAATATGTCTTGAGGGGCGCGCCAAGAGGTGTTGCAAGAGGGAGAGGGAAACTCTGGGAACCGTAGTTACAACGCCAGTATAACGTTCCATACGTTCTTTAACGTCAAACTCAAATCACCACTCCTATCTGGATCAAACCGGCTTTTCGATAACACAAAAATACCGGATACCGTACTTGGCTTCTTGCCTGACCTGTGGAGAACATTCAGTAATACACTTCTGGGGGAGGTTCTCGACCACGGTCTGATTCCGGAAAGGGGAAAATCTTTTCTCGGGACACAATATCGACTCAGTGGTCAAAAGCTAAGCTTGTGGGCTTCTCCTTTGGTCGAGAACCGGAATTCAGATTCTTTCCTTTTTTGGACCTATGTCATTCGTTTACGCACGATGATCTTTTTTCCTGTTTGCGCGGTGCGGGTAAAGAATCTAAGAAAAAAGAAAAGAAAAGAAAAAACAAATCTCCATTTTCATTTTTCTTTGTCCTCTACTTTCCGTTTTGTTTTTGTTTTTGTTTTTGTTTTTGATTCTTATTTTTTTTTGTTTTCTAGGATTTGGATATTTTTTTTGTCGATGTATGCATTTTGTGTACCTACACATTATCTCCCACTCCTGTTCTGGTTCCTGTTTTGTTTGAGGGTTTTTTTTGTTTATTATTTTGACCTTGTTACGCTTGTGTAAGAGTTCCACTCTAGTCTGTAGTCCCCTATTTAGGCTTACTCTTTTGTCTCTATTTCAAAATAAATATTCGAGACCATGAGTAATAAAATTCAACTTAAAAACTAAATTTAGTATGTGACGTGTTGGTGGCTATGTACTAGATAATGAGCCTGTGGCTGAAGGATACATTTGGGGGCCAGATACTATAAGCTTACCGTGTCAATCATGTCGTATCACTCGATTGTGTTATTCCCTAAATATATTAAGGGGAAGGTACGTAACAATTTTAGTAAACGATCTAGCGAACATCCGAAGAAGTTTACGGCTTAGATATCTTAGGAACCTATACTCTAATGACTACTGCTACTCATGTAACCTAAGACAGCAAGAATGGTACGTATACATCATTAATCCTTGTAGTGGTAATGAGAAGAAAGCAGCAGTTAGGCAGCCAATCCCGAGCGGGCGAGGGCTATACTACATGTATGTAATCCTCAAACCCAACGTTCCGTATAGGTATTGTTTAAGGCTGTATCATACTTATTTCAACTACTTGTTTAAGGTTATTCTATTAAAATCTCATACCCTACGCTGTAGCCAAGGAGGCGTATTCTTGGACACTTATTTTCTCGGTAATATAATTAATCGAACATTTTTTAGTGGGATTTCTTGTTGGTTAAACGTCCTGTCTTGATTTAGATGTAGCTAGGGGAGATTTATTCTGTAATTCTAGACTCAAGTGATATTTCTTGGATATGCTTCTTCTTACTCTTAACTTTACTTGTCTAGTGATCGTCGTCATACATCACTGATATCATTACTAGAGAATTTTCTTCATATCATGTTCTCATATCATGTTCTCATGTCATGTTATTGATATCGTATTATTGGGCTGAAATATACAGCCTAAAATAGAGGCTTCTTTGACAGTAGGTATTGTCTAGGGCTATTCGTAACTTAGTATATTCGACCTTCAATCGAGGCTACTTGATTCAGAATCTCCAACGTTAGTATATACGCTGCGAGTATCCTACAACCCGGCTACATACAAAAATATCCACAAATACTTTTGGTGAGTTAGTATTAGACGGTTAAATGGAAGATTATAGTATTCACGTATTATTACTCGGTATTCTAATAGGCGCCAAGTGTCTCAAGGAAGTTAATCTCAACCCATAGCATTTATTCTCTTAGTAATTAGCAATTTAAGCTTAACTGTAGGAGGACTGAAGGGAAACCGAAAGCTTGTTTGGGGAAGTTCTCAAGCAAGAATATTATACAAGAAAGCCAGAGTTCCCGCGTAAAGACAGACAGACGAAATGATAGCACCTCTAATAGCTGTCTTTACCGTACTTTATACAACTGGAAAGATACCTCACCTCCACAGCCCCCTAGCATCTAACCTTTCCAATACCTTCACGTACAAATCAACGCACTCTCAACAGTAGCTGCCCCCCAATCTGTCTTTCCACCGCCTCCCTCGCCTCTAAAATCCCCTTGTCACTCAACAAGAACATACACTCCCCCGGCTGCAGCGGCTTGACATAGTCATGCTCCTTCCCGCCGATGAGCTGTTTTAGCCCACCCGCACCAACCCACACCCTCTTTGTCGGTTTTGATACCAGCCTCATTTTTGACAGAACTGGCTCATTGTCGTAGTACTTCATTCCTAGCCATAGTCGTCGGGTTGATACGTTCTCCTGCGTTGTTGGTGTGTATTCCACGTCTGGTCCAGCGAAATTGCCCCGGGTTACTGAGGAGAGGAACCCCTGGTCCTGCAGACCGAGGGCGATTGCGAGGTTAATTTTTGTCATTGGTATGGATGTTGTAGCGATGCGAGCCTTGGAGATATTTTGGAGATGGGAGCAGACTTGGGCGAGGTTTTTGAGAACCATGGTGGGGGGGGGGGTACAGGATATAGGAGGTGGGGGTGAACAAGTCTAAAGTAGTGAGTTAGTCAAACCCCTAGATGAGGAAAATGAAAGGTAGGGGAGAGTAAGGCAGTATACAGAAAGTAGATATCTAGAGGACTGGGACCCTTCAATTGGCCTATAGGAGACGTTGATAGGTGAGATTCTCTACTTTTCGATGTTTGATAATACAAGTCTTGGCACTTGAAAGAGGCTCTATTCTAGAAGACTGGCTGACAAACGTGGCAGGGCCAGGGTTACCACCTCTCCAGCAGCAAGAATCTCAGGAGGAAAGTCACCTTCAATGAGAACCACAAGCAGAAGCAAAGCAAATCAGGCATACATATCCCATACGGCCACTCCTCGATACTGTTCCACACCCTCTGCATCGCATCCTCTCCCCCCTCCCCTGACACCCTTACCTTACCCCTCCACTTCCATTTCACTGCACAACTATATCGTACGATTCCACGGCTTCATCACTCCACTTTCCTCTGTGGCCTTGCTCGCCTTCCCCCCCCCTCCTCCTATCAACTCGTCCCACTGCAGGGCCCCCTCCCCTCCCCTCCCACCCCAGTCTTCCTGCTAGTCCCCGATGATCCTCGGCCTGTCACTCATCATTGTGGCCATTTCATATCTTATTTACCGTCACTTACTACTATCCTCAGAGTCCAGTAGCAACAGCAGCACTGGCACATCCAGGAACAGCTCACAGGTCATTCCGATGTGGCCGTTCTTGTCTACAATTCTACAGCAGTCATCCCCTCAGTCATCCTCATCAACTATAGGCCCTTCTAGCACAGCCAAGCGTCCCTTCCTCCAGCAGTCTGTGAGACTTCCGGCTGTCGTTGTTGCTCCCCCTGCTCCCGCTCCTGCAGTTGTGTCGCCGGATACAACCCCAAAAGCAACCCCCGCAACACAAATAATCCACACCGATGCGATCCCACAAGTATCTCTATCCACTCCCAATTTCTCGTTCAATGTCGAAGATGAAGACGACTACGTTCCCTCGTTCCCATCCTTAAATTCAGCTCAGCGAGCATCCGGTGGTGTCTCTTCCCTAACATCAACCGGCCCTAACCCTATATCGAACCCCCCTACTATCTCTATGCCTCCGCCACCTATCCCAATTCGCGGTCGTAATCCAAAAGCGAATATTCGTTACGCTACTCCAGCGTCGCCCCAATCCGCTGCTTCAGTTCTTCGACAGAATCCTAACGGCGCCGCACGTTCGAGGTTAGCTGCAATGGGAGTTGGTGCATCTGGTGTTGCTGCTGGAAGCGGACTCAACTTGCCAAATTCGAGGGGGCAAACGTCAAGCTCAAAGAGCAGGAAGAAAGTTATTCTTGAACCAGGACACTCACCCTTGGACTGGGCAAGGCTGCAGAGATCCGGTATCGATTTGAGGGTATGTCTTGATTATTTGTGGGGAGATATTTGGTTGTTATTGGCATTAGACTAATAGGATCTACATTAGGGTCTTCCTCATTCGAACCTCATTAAAGTCTCGCCTTCTCTTCTTGCCAAGCACTCGAAAGCCCCAGAGGATATTTGGACTGCATTGAACGGACGAGTCTACAACATCACTGCTTATCTCCCTTTCCACCCTGGTGGGGAAAAGGATCTCCTTAGGGGTGCAGGAAAGGATAGCACGAAACTATTCAACGCGACACATCCGTGGGTCAATGTAGAAGGCATGCTAGCAGAGTGTATGATTGGCATCTTTGTATCTGAAGAAGAGGCTGCGGCTAGCACCAATGGTGACTCGGGATCAGTACTAGACACGGTGGATTAGAATTCGGGTCATCTAATCCGGTAACACAAGATTCGACAAGCACGAATTTTCTTTATTGTGGCGGGAAAAAAAAGGGGGCTTTAGAAAGTTTTCTGGTATGGGAGTTTATTATCTGACATATTTGGCCTTTTTTATTTTATTTCCATTTGTTTGCTTCTTGGGGGGTAGGGTACCTTTCTGGAAAGTGGGACTTATTAAAATTATTTTGGTACCAGGTATTTTGCTGGCTTTTCTGTTCTGGGTTTGGCGTTAACTATTGTGCTTCTCCCCCCCCCTCTACTTTTAGTTCCTTCTCAATCCTAACTTTGTATTCTTTTTACTCTGTTTCATTATCTGTGAGAGAAGGGGGGTGATGTGTATTAGCTCCTACAGGGTGGTGGGGGCTGATGGGTGGGCAAGGGGGCTGGCCGGCAATGGTTTACAACGCTGAGCCTATCTACCCGCCCATAGGCGTAACACGGTAATGGAGGAGGTTTTTTCTCTTTGTAGCATAAACACTTGGATGGAGGCGGTTGACCGGTCTTGAGTGGAGGCGTTCTGTTTCTTGATATCACTACCCTTTTTCACCTCACTCGTCCACTTCTACTTGTATTACATGCATTTGTTGGTGTGGTAATTGCAGTAGGGGATGGGGCGTGAGTAAAGGATGTGGTTGTGCTATTTATATATTACTTCAATAATAAAGTCTGCAGATAAACCGATACTTAAAGCGGTCAATGGAAGCTATCACCGGACACCTTTTTCCTAGCCAGGTCGAAAGTACATGTAGTTTTCGCCTTAGAATTCCATGGGTCATTATTAATTGGTAAGTTTGTCCATCAAAAAATCCCTCCAACTATAAGCGCCATAACAGAACTGTTGGGTTGTTGCTAGGCCCAGCTCTATGTTGTAGTTACCCTGGCTATTCCCACCCTCCGACAAAGATATCCAGGCTGTACCTCCGAGATTTGGGAGCATTGAATGCAAGGGGCGCGTATGAGTTTTACCGCTCACTGTCTGTATTAACTCGATCTGAAGTTTTTTTCCGATGAGTTGGGGAATTAGCCTATCCTATCCTACTAGCATACATACAAAATCAGACTAGAGGAGTGGATCTCACAGGTACGAGGAATCACAGACGTGCAGAAAGGGAAGAATGAGGGGGAGGTGTGAGTGTACTAGACGATGGTCAGTGTAAGGCTTGATTTTTTCCTTTTAAGGCTATGCATGAAGTTTGAAATTATTTATTTTCTAGAGGAAGTCTTACATTAATGCCCCCCCCCCCTTCCCCAAACTTACGAATAGAAATATTGCCTTTAGTGCTTGGTCATCTGGAACTTGTTCTAATAACAGATTACTCATTCCCTTTTCGCCGGCTTCTATCTCGGCTATTCACCCCCAAGGTTTGACTAGGTGAGGCTATAAGTCATAATGGAAGCATATTGTGATAACGCCCTGTATAAGGCTTGGCTCCCAACAGCACTTAGACCTGCTTATGAGAGATATGACATATGTTTATTGATAGTAGTCTAGTATAAGAGCCTCATCTGGCTCTTATAGTCCATGCCAAGACATTATTGAAGCCACGTTCCATGATACATATGGGCCTTCTCCCCCCCTTAAAGCTATGTTGTAGAGTCACTACAAGAGGTATTGATATTATAGATACTTAATTCTAGCCAGCTCATTAACAGATCTAGACCAGTTACTGGAATTTTATAAAGTGCCTTCAAACCTAGTAGTAATTAGGTTAGTTTTGATAGTTTTTATGTACATAACTAATGTTCCCCCCCCCTCTCTCTACCGCCAAGATCGGTGAGCAGGACACTAGAACTATTAGAGTAGTGAATCATGGGTTAGTAAGATAGCTATATATTTGGTCTTACCACAGGCTCACTACTTCCGGGTAAGCTATAGCTTGTTTCGGACCAACTACAAGAACTTCTACATCTATCAAACTCTTAATGCCTAAATTCCCCCTCACAAAAACCCCAAATGTAATTTACATCACTGTATTTGACATGCGTCGGAGAGAAAAAAGACTGTTTCTAGGGCAGCCGATGATCTCGCTTGGGAGACTTACTCTGGCGTATTGAATTTCTATTTAAAAGACCTACAGCTAAGTGAGGATTATAGGGGGGGAATGTTACAGTACACTTGCCTTATAAAGATACAAGTAGCAAGCTGAGACGCTTTTCTTGGCACTCTCTATAAGAATATGGCATACCAGTCATACTCTTTTAGTCAGATCAGTATATATACTATTGTAGGGGGACAAAAAAACCCGGTCATCCACATGGCAACCAACTCATGTTGGTATCCCACAAAACACAACCATGAACTTAGGATTTATTTTCTCCTAGTATAGCAAAGTTATAGGTATATTCCAAGGGTATATAAGTATCTTGCAATAATATTTTGGTGTCTTGGATGTTCCTATCAATAGAAATGGTCCCTAAAAACTATTTCATAATTCCTCAGATCCCAAACTTGTTGGATATGTTTAGGCTACAAGTATATGCTCCCTATATGAGGACAGTCCCTAGTCTAATAATTCATACCCTAAAGGGTCTAATCAGAGCTATGTAACTCTGGAGATAGTAATCTATTATTGGCCCATAAAGTCTATTTTGCCTTTATAGTATTTATAATAGGAATTATTAAGGTAATTCTAGATTTATATTCATAATAATAAAAATAATGAGGCTTTTTTGCCATAATTAAATTTTTATATTTGCTTTTAATGTGGTTGTGGAGTAATGGTTATTTGAGGTTGGCCTTTCTGGTTGCTATCCCAATGACCGGGTATTTTTGTCCCCCTACAATATATCCCCTTATAAGGTCATAGTATGACATCTAATCTATACTTAGAAAATTCACTGCATAGCTTATTCAATTTTGCCTATAAAGTCAGTTGCCTATAGCACTATTTAAAATCCTACTAATCTAAGATTTCGATAATAGATTTAAGTGATAGTAATAAATATAATATTAATCTAATAAAAGGACTATTAGAGTAGAAAAATACTAGCGAGTTTATCATGGGTGATTTTTGGGTAACTAAGACTGAAATCTTAATCGGGACTTTACTATATTTTAGTTAATATAAATTTTTTTGGATATCAGTTTCCCTTATCTTAGTCCAGGAGATATCGCCCATACCTCTCAACCCAATAAAAAAGATGACCAAGACCGGGAACGTCTCTGCAACAGTCTATTCACTGAGTATCACGGTCCAAAATCTGGTGGCTGTAATCTACAAACGACGTGGTGGTGGTGTTGGAATACCCATAGGCTTAGGAAGAGTTCTGTATTACGGGGTAACACGGGTTAAAGGAGTGAGGGATGTGTAAGGTACTTGAAGGGAACCGATCATGCACGTCACTAATGTTAGGTACGGCAGATTTAGATTTTATTACTTGGGGCCTGATACTTCTATTTTTGAAGTTTTATAATATGCCGGTATTATTGCTGGTCTCGATATTTATACTGTACTAGTCCCTAATTTCGACGTACAACCTAGGAACATTCCTAAGAATTCTAGCTATAGAAGACTTGGGTGGATATTAGAGAAAGGTTTAGCAATGGACAAGCCTATAGCTAACGGTAGGTGGCTATAGCGGAAATATTATGAATAGTGTTAATTAAGTATGAGAAATTATTCTCAGAGATGTCTGGCAAAAAAAGCCACCTGCCAAGTGGCATAAAACACCCGACATAAAAAGACAAGGACACCGTCAAAGTTACAACTCTATCTCATCTAAGCCCATATATTCAATGATTCCTCAAATATTCTTGCCCTTAATCTTCGGTTACATCCTCTCTTGTAGAGCTTGTAGTTAAAACCTCCTTAAGCGTGATGTTTTCGCATACACCTAAGATAGACACTTTTTGACACCGGTGGCAGTGTGCATAGAATTTGGGCGTGTTTCTGTTTTCAAAGATTTGCTTTCGTTGTGCGTAATTCAATAGAGAGTAGTGTAGATTTAAGCTATGTCCCTGCGTTGGATGTCAACGTGTCCCGATAAGTACTACCAGCCATGTTCATACCCGAGTATCCTAGTAAAGTATACAATATGTGTATTAGGTAGTATTATGGAAACGGCAGTTACGGAAAAATTCCTTTCCCTGAGTAGTGGGTTCCCGGAAGATCTAGATGAGGGTATTGTTGATGCCCTTACTCTATTAAGGGCCTCTCTCCACTACAAAGCTGGAGATTCCTATTAGGTTACCGATATATTAGTACCATATGAAAATATGCATGTACTGTCAACTACATTCATAGCGTGCATTCCGAAACTAGGATGCAGCCCTATCAGATCGGGGCCGAGGTATATGGGCTGATTTCCGACCTGAGGACCCGTGATGTAACAAGAAAGAAAGATGATGTTGAGCCCAGAAGAAATAGGGGTGTCCCAGTAATGATGAGGGATGTAGAAAGAATTTGAGAATAAAACTGTGGTCGTCTGTAGATTGTGGTTAGTATAGATTAAATTCATAGACCATGGCTTAAAAACACACAATACTACTTTGTATCCCATATAATGGTAAATTAGATCATAACCCACCACCCAATGCTGTATTTGGGAATGGTACCGAAGAGAATATATAGCATTATCTACATGTAGCTAAAATATTATTTGTATCAGAGCTTCTATACCCTCCATATATTTCTTACCTTAGGTAGCTAGGCACCAATATGCCCTAAAACCTAGCATTAAATATAATATACGCACCCCCTATCAGGCCAACCATACGTCTAAAAAGCATTACCATCATTAGGTAAACGTATAATAGTAGAAAACAGCAAAATTAGCCAGAAGTATTGATTGTCTCTGATCAGGCGTAAAATTTAAACAAGTAAGGTTATATTTCGTTAGATAGTAGAGAGAACGAATAAATGTCAACGTACTACTTGCCCACTCTTTTGAGGTTCTTTATAGATCCCCAGACCCCACAAATTACCAGTAGAGAAATAAAAATAATAAAAAGTAATAAACGAAATTCCCAAGCAAAAACACAATAAAATCCCTCAAAGCACTATAGTTCCCCATACATAGCCTCATACAGCATACCTATTATTACATACACTACAGAAAATAAAAAACGATTTAGTAAAATCCCCTCCTTAGGCGTTTCTTCTCCCTTTGGAACTTGTCCACCTCAGACATCAAGGCACTCGCCGTAACCCATGCAAAACTTTGCAGCCCGTTCTGCGGCCCCTTGGTATCTCTATCCAGCTTGCATAAGAACAAGCAAGCCATCCCTACACTAAACACATCTGCCCGGCTCTCGCCCTTAATTGAATCAATAACCGACTCCGCAAGCCACCCGAACTCCTCTTTCATTGCGACAGAGCTTTCATTTTGACGTTTAGTCTGTCTTTCGCGGCCAACAATAGAACCGATGAAGACCTCGACTTCACTTATGCTCTGGCTCCAGGGTGTATCAGCATAACTATGCATCATGCCTCGCATTCTATTTTCGTAGCTGTTTTCGTCGTTTTAGCCAGTTCTACTTGGAGTTTTCATAGAAGCAATGGCACTTACCTATCTTTTATGTCCTTTGCCTCGCTTAGCCGTTCTGTCCAGTCATAAATTGCCGGTATCTCATTCTCCATATACTCCCAAACACTGTCGATTACATTTACTACCCCGCCTTCTCTTTGCGAATTTTCGACCTCCTCTTTCATCTCCCGGAGGAACTTCTTCTCATCGATAGCACGGTAGAGGTGCCCAAGAACTTTATCTGATTCATAGTACTTGGTCTCAACATCACCCTCACCATCCTCATCGCTTTCATCTTCCATTTGAGTGATCGCACGGTTCTTTTCAACAAACATCCGGGGCCCTGGGGCCATAAAATCAGGGCGGATAGGAGTGCAGCGAGGAAGTTGACTTTTGTCAACCTTTATACCAGTTTTGGGGAAATCTACTGCTGTTGAAGCCATTTCTGCTAACTTCAGACAATCTGGGTGGTTCACACCCTCTTTTTCCTTGTCAGCGATGATGAGATGCCGGCTACTGATCAAACCAAGGAGATTGTTTTGCATAAAATCAAGAAAAAAGTCCACGATATCATTCAAGGTAACTGAGCGGCCAAGGTCCTTGGGTGGGAGTCGAGGGTACTCTGCTGGGTCGTAAAGCTTACTAAGGGAGAATCTAGGGTCGTATATAATATTATAGAGATCTTACCTACGTTAGCTTAAATATATAGATATATCGAAAGGCATAAATTCTCACCTCCGTCGAGATCTCCACCTGACAGCATGCTAGGAAGATCCCGACTGCCATGTTGGGAAAATATAACGACATTTCTAAGTGCTCTGAGGGGAGAGTCTTTTGGTATATTCTCTTCTTTTACCGCTACAGCCATCTGGGTGTCACCAGGGTGGTGAACTGGAGACCTGGTAATCAGAACGTATCCCTCCACCGCACCTTCTCCGCCGTCATCGAATCTATATGGGCAGTAGATTTCCCCTTCCTTGAGAAATCCTGTTTCGTCAACAATACCAATAAGTGTCATCCCGTTTTGAACCGGGATCCTTGCACGATGTTTAAGGTCCCGCAAGGCTGTCACGAGCGCAAGCTCGAAAGCACGTTCCAGGAATGCATCGTTCCTAAAATCTAATTTCAGGGCGGTATTGAGTTTTTCCATCATCCACGGTAATTTGACAGGCCCCGATGTAACACTCTGAAGTTTTAAGAAATGTGCGGCCAGAATTGGGGATGTTGTAGACTCACGAAGTCTCTCGATAGCATCTTGCTGCAGATCCATGAAAGCTTGTCGCTCTACTCCAAGGTCTTCCAGAAGCTTTATTAGTGGTCTGTTCAGCACCATCGGAAGCCAGCCTGGTGTAGAACATATCTCTATGTTCCGATCGTTCGAGCCACGGAACTTGATCATTGACGGGCGAAGACACAGTTGGCTTCCTTTGAGGCGTGTGTCAAGCGAAACTACACCTTTGGCACCAGCAAAACGAATCTGGAATACCGTGGACTGATTCTTATACAGCTTTTCAGATCCGGCCCAGATGAACTCCAGCATGTCCTGAGATATCGTACCGACACCATCACTAAAGCAACGACCGCTCCGTTCAATATCTGGGATCTCGACCTCTGAATCTGGGGGCACCTCGATAGACCCAACAGTATCGCTAAAGGCTTGTCCAATACGAGCTGCACACCTGCCAGGGCAAGTAATGCTAGAGAAGTCACCCAAATTGGTGATGATCTTTGCGGCATCAAGCTGCTCACCGTTGAGCTCGAACGGAGCCATAAACCAGCAACTGTTGGTCCTCAAAGAAGAACTTGAAAATCCTAGAAACTTGAATGATCTTCCAGCAATCACGATCCCATTCCCCCCGGGCCCAAGGTAGTATCGAAATTGACCGTCGTAGATCAGACGATGGGTAACTTTAGGTTCGAACATGAGCTGATCACCATCCTCATCCCCGAAAAGCACTCGCAAAAAGTACCTATGATGAAGTGGATACTTCCGAAGCACTCGATTCTGCATCTCCGGTTTAGGCCCATAGAAGTAGCATCCAGTAGGCGTAATCGTCGCGTGATATATGTAAGACATACCAGCTTCTTCGTGCAATTCGTCTGTGCCTGAGGCATGTGAGAGAAGACGATCATAATCTTCAATGCACTTTTGCAGAATCTTGAACAGGGAATTATGCGACAAGGTATCGAGTTCACCTAATGGGTCAGCTGGTCGCAGCTCACCCAAAAAGTCCTGCATGATAACGGCGGTTTTCCTAGTCCCAAGCCTCACGACCAACTCAGATACGTATGGGAGCAATTGGACGATGGCATATGGTGGAAGGATACCATTGGCAAAAAGTGCGTTCAGCTGAAATGCGACAGCGAAGTCGAAGTCGGTCTGTATCTTCGCAGAGAGTTCTGTAAAGGACTTTAGAAACAACCCTCTATCGGGACGTAAGGTCGTTCGCTGCAGCTTTATTTCCGGAACACCTTTCTTGCCGGAGAAGCGTTTAAACATATCAACATCTTTAGGTTCTTTAAGGCGGAATCGGTAGACAAAGGCGAAGGGTGCGAAGCAGGCGTGTTCCATATCTAGACTAGATGTTCTTTCGACTGGGAGTTGTTCCTCTTCGTACTTCCTAGTCCTTTGAATCTGTAGGGCGTTGAATAGATCCTCCAGGTTCATACCGCTTACATTGTCTGAAACAACCTGGCGATATATTCTAGGTGCTCGATGAAGAGTGAAGATAATCTCGCCAGTCTGCGATTCCGAAGTGATGATCGAAGATATGGTTGGATACAACATTGAGATGGTCTTATTGATCCGCACCACCCCTGCTTTGCGTTGTATAAGTGGCTCTAGAGTCTTGGGATCGAATGTATCCAATTTATTGTCCTGGAATTC
This sequence comes from Verpa conica, assembly GCA_033030425.1. Taxonomy (NCBI): domain Eukaryota; kingdom Fungi; phylum Ascomycota; class Pezizomycetes; order Pezizales; family Morchellaceae; genus Verpa; species Verpa conica. Next base: position 1,436,263 of record JAUFSD010000007.1, on the reverse strand, counting down.
AACAGAAGCTCCTTTAGCTCTGAGTAAAAGTCTTCCTTTGACTTCTTTCGAGTAGTACGCCTCGTACATTGGCACACTCCTTGCTTCTGGGGACCAAACGCCACATTCGATCAGGTCGATGTCATAAGACTTTTTCAGGTTTTGGGGCGTAATTTGTTGGGCGCGTTGGGAGTTCTTGAGGGTTTTGTCTCGTTGCTCTTTAGCAAGAGACATTATCAAATGTTTGTCCATGGGCTTTTCACTGCGCGTGCAAGATATCTTGCGAGATAAGACTAATATTTGTATTTGGGGAGGGCGATTTCCTGGCCTTTGTCCAAAGAACTCGAGGAACTGCAGACCAGCTTCCTCGGTTGGGAGACTCAGGGTCCCAAGTCCTCCCTTCTTACTCTTATTCCGTACTGCAGTAAATATTCGCACGGAATATGCTACCACACCAATCTCTTTGAGGTGGGGGTCGAGGGCGCTCCTTAAGTCTTTCTGGGTAGCGTGGAAAGGGATGCAGCGAATAAAGATATCCATTTGTTCAAGGCAGTTTATGAAAAAAAAAATTTGTCGAATTAATATAGAGCTTAATTTGAAGAAGTGTTTGGGTATGGAAAAGACCTCAAATGTTATGGTTTTCTGCGGCTCGTGAAATTAGCGCCCAAGCATGCAAATCAAAATACTAGTTTCTTACCTCAATGTGTTGGTTTTTAAAACTTAGTTGAGCAGAATATAATCTACTACTTAATAAACCCTCCCTGAAGAATTTCCTCTGAATTTTTATGAAGCTTGTTTATGCAAGGTTAAGGCGGGCAGCCCTCAGCACGGATCAATCACAGCGGGGTAATCCGGTGTAACCAACGACTACACCCACCCAATATACATATCAAGCAGATGTTTTTCTAGACGATAGTCTACTAGGTATTAACAAATACCTCCATGATTTTCTACGATATCTACTTGATTATAGCTTTAACTCCAAGCCGAAATCGACAAACTCCACAAGTCCCAAGTTACGACACCTACTCTACTTATAAACCTCAAATTATATGTTGATGGGCAAATATAAATCACTAGAAACCGAGATCTCCCAGCCTAGCTAGATGTATTTCCTGTAACCTTTCTTCTGTTTGGGGCTTATCTACATTTCTCGAAACTTCTTTAGCGGAATAGCTCCTAGATTGAACTAATCCTTGTCTATTTCAGGCAAACACCCCACGTTATCTAATCCCTAGCTAGTAACTCAGAGGTATATATCTAACCAAATATATTTACACACATATAATTTCGCACTTATAGAGCATCTACCACATGCACCATGACATTAAATGAAACATTAGAAACTTCTACTCTTCTAAAATGAGTAACATAACCCACCAATATTACTACTATTATTACTATTACTATAGGAATATTAGTCAATTCACATGGGCCTTTCCTTACTTGGCCCTCTCTTAAGAAGTGCGAAGTGCGAACAAAAAATATCGATATCTGAACAGACAGGTCGATGGGCCCATGAAATACCGTCCCACGTTCATAAATCACTAAACTTGGTATACAGGTACTTTCTTCCGAAGAATGATCGGCTCATATGCCCCCGGGTGCTTGCACATATATGCAACACACACACACACACGCACGCACGCACGCACACACACGCACACACACGCGGTTGTTGATGATAGCGACATGACGACGCAAGCTTCAAGTGAAGGCTGGCGGCCTGAACATATATTTATTTTTTCTCTTATGATCTCTTAGCCCTAAGAATAGAGATTTTAACCTAATACGTATATATTATGGCGGACGTAACGAAAACAGATCCGATTCCTCCCTTATGCATCCATTAAGTACTTGGATCGTAGATAGGCTCCTACCACGATAGGGTTTTATTTTTAACACATAGAGCGGAGCTACACGGAACAAGGCAGATTATGTTCTAGCAGTACGTCGTTCAAGGCGGTGATTGATACCCCGTATAGATAGGTTTCAATGGACTTCCAAAGGCCCCAAGAAACCTGTGGTTCCAGAAACCCACATAATGTAATGCAAAAAAGAATCTAATACAAGTTCATATACCTAGTCTCATCTACTACTAGTAATAGCGGATATCTCCTCAGCAACTCCCACAGGCCAAGCTGAATTCCGGACAGAGCAGACTTGCCACAAAGTGAGTAGCACTATGAAGGCTGCAAACCCTTGTCTATGAATCCTCATAGGCCAAGCCACATAGAGTGCAGAAAAACTAACCTACTTCAATAACAGCACTCATAAGAAATTACTACAAGCTAGCAAAAACGACCATAGCAATTAACGTACGCAAATAAACCCAATAAACATATATAACAAACCCAAAAAGTCCAAGTAAGGAATTTAAAAACAATCCAATATATATTAAAATCTTAAGCACCTATTATTCTTTTAATTCTATGGCTTTGTTAAGATAGAGCGTTGTTACAGCTATAACCGTTGTGGCCCGCTTCTATTCAGAACTAGCAAGCTGTGTATAGTTGGAAGGTGATGAATGAATGAATGAATTTATCATTTAAGTACATGCAACCCTTAGGTTATGGTACCCGCACAAAATCCACTAATAGCAAAAACAAAAATAAAAATAAAATAAACACAATAGTAAAACAAAAATATAACGCCTTAGTCTCTTCATTCCTATTCTTCCTCTGCGTCTCCAAGTCCTCCTTGTATGCTGCTCAGTTCTTCTTCCCACATATCACCCCATCCCCACTCCTCTTCCCGATCTTGGTCTTCTATCTCCTCTGCTCTAATTTCCCCTCTTTCTGCTCTTCTTGCTCTACTTTTCCTTTTAAACTCTCTCCACATCAGCGCTCCCCACGTCCAATTCTTTTCCTCTGCGGGGTACAGCATATCATCTAAGGTGATGGGGGTGTAGTTGGAAGGTGATGATATATTCTGTATTCTCTAAGAGGTGACAAGCGATCTATCTATCTATCTATCTACTAGTGAATATCGACTAGCGTACTCCACATCGTATTTCCAAATCAAGTTAGTGAGCTAGATTACAATAATAGCTTAGATATTATCGACAATGAATACTCATAGGCTATCACTCGAATAACAAAGCCCATAAATAAACTTAATTAACCTAAAATCTAGAGAAAATATATCCTAATTTGAAATCGAACCTTCATTAAGAAATAAGGTAACTACATTTAGACCATTCCTTTAAGTACGTCCCTACGTATCTAGTCTCAGCCAAAGCTTAAAATTCAGCAACATACACGTAGGCACTAAAATCATAAAAACTACTGATTACAAGCCTGAAAACTTCGTCTCCCCTTTTTCAAATATTTAATTAAATAAATTGTAACCCCCCTCCCCATATCTGACGGTAATCTATTAAAGACAAATCCTAGATAGCCATTTTATAAATTAATAAGCAGGTGAAAACTCTAAATGAATTATAAATAGAATAAAGTGAGATAGATCAATCTTATGATCATATAGGCCTACTGATAGATCAGTAAAACAATATTTCACACACTCCAGGAACTAGACCACCCAGGGCATCAGTGATAATAATCCTCAGCGAATGCCAATCAGGTTTACGAAAGTTGGGCTGTTTGTAATAAGGGCTAGGCTTTCTTCTATCGAGGCCAGGGCTTATCCATGAGAACTTGAGCAGCACAAATTTCAAATATAGACACAAAAAACAGATATTTAGTGTATGATTTATGGTAATATAGTACACAGATTCATAATCTAGGCTGAAAATAGCTACTTTCTTAACGGTTGGGTGATAAAGTCACAGTTACATCTGATTGGCGCTCACTCAGGGGCCGTTCTCACTGATAGCCTAGGTGTTCTATGCCCTGAACGAAGCGAAAGGGTTATAAGGTGCAAGGCCTAGCGGGTTTCTGATTGGCCGCTTCATGAAGGGCATGCGACGCCCCACTGGCCAAAGATCTCTTGGGCGCTGGCGGGCGTCGTCTCGAGTATAAATTAAAAAATGTTATATATACGTAGTTTTCATAGGTCAAGAATAGTCATAGCTACCCAAGAGAATCCGGTAGATACGGTTTGTCTATGAGTAAAGGACAAATAATCCCTCGTATCGGTTTTTTTTTTTTTTGGGGGGGGGGCTCAAGCCTAAACGGCGCTTACCACGACTGATAGATCTTCCTATATAGCTACATGTCTACATACAGAGCAATGACAAAATCTCAACTAACCTTGTGACTACCATATAATCTCACGAAATTCAATCCGAAACCTACGTGTAAAATTGTATATCTCACCATTTTCGGTAAGTCTGAAGCATTTTCTACACGTAAGCCACTGATTTCTCGGGTCGGGTTCCGTAAGATTATCCCGTAGTCCGGCAAAGCTGCTCCGCCCCAAATAGAGGCCAATATTCCAACATTCTAGCTCCATTGGCTAGTTTTCAGCTGACAAAACTGTAGTTTTATGTTGAGCCACCATAATTTTAAAGGAGAGGCAGCATTCTTTAACGTGTTATGGGATCGGCATCCTAGCCATCATAATAATACCGCGTGTTCTTTAAGGGGTTCTCTTAAACGTATTAATATCCACGTACGAGTTTAAGAGAACCGATCAACATCGTTCTCTGCTCTGCTGTTAATTTTTTCGGGTTACAAGCTATATTGATACATGTGATTTCATAGCCATTTTTATACCTGGTGTTATCTCCGTCGTCATCGCTAGTATATAGGTACATGTATATACAGTTTAGACAGGGCTGGGGGGGCTTAAGAAAGCACCCTGTTGACAAGAGCCCTAATGCTACAGTAGACTCTCACTATAATAATACGCTTGGGAGCCAATCTCAGTACCCTTATAACGTGGATATTTTTATAAATAGTGGTAGCCTGACTTTGTTGATCTAGTTGGGACAGAGAATGTATATTATTAGTGATTATTCTTAATTTTTTTTTATCAAGTGATTTTATTATTCTGGGTACAAAATCTGGTATGCAGTAAAAACTATGACCTGAGTGATATGGAAGCGTAAATCGGTCAAAAGTTTGTTTACTACCGGCGGTAAATTAAAGCCTACTACAGGCAACTCTGTATATAAGAATATTATTTATAAGAATATTCTTAGTAGGTAGCCCCTCAAAACGCCCCACTAGACTATATTTGGAATAATTCCTTCCAGATCCGGCTAGAAAACCTTTCTTATAGGAATATTCTCACTATATTGCTTGAAATTCTCGGTCCCGATCGTATTCTTATAGGGAGAGTCGCCTGTAGTGGTAAATTAAAGTATAAAAACGCTAGATTCTAGCACCTTGTACTTATAGTCACTATGCAGAAATGTTCGTGATGAGACAAGTCTAAAATGACGGAATATGTCTCAGTGGGGAATTCCGGTAATGTTGGCCTATGTTAGAAAATTTGTAGAAATATAGGAACATGTATGGAAGCGTAAATCGGTCAAAAGTTCGTTTACCACCAGCGGTAAATTAAAGCCCACCGGTGGTAAATTAAAGTACAAAAACGCTAGATTCCAGCACCTTGTACTTGTCCCCCAGGGTAAGAACCAGAAAACAGGGGGGGGGAATTTTGTATGGTGTGGCGTCGTGCACAGATATTTTACCATACAAATCGTGACCCCCCTGTTTTCAGGTTCTTACCCTGGGGGACAAGTACTTAAGTCAAACACTCCTAACTAGCACTAGTTAATTTAATTAGGTGGCAAAGTCACTAAGCCACTAGAGAGGTAAGACACTATCACTAATTTCTTAGCACCTGTCTCAATAAATTAGTTTTGACTCAAGTACAGGGTGCTGGACTCAGTGAAAATAGCACGCACAAGCGCTGGAATCTAGCATTTTTGTACTTTAATTTACCGCCGGTGGTAAACGAACTTTTGACCGATTTACGCTTCCATATGAGTGATTTTTCTTATTATAGGCAGTATTCTTATATATAGGGAGAGTGTACTGTAGTAATTATCAAAATCCTTACTAGAAGTGGGAGCTAGAGGCTTTGTACCGAACACATAAAGAAGTGAGAGCTAAAAGAGTCCTAAACACTAAGCCTATATACATATATACGCGTGAAACAGTGCTTTTCGCCTGATGGCTCTTCAGGACGTAGTGATATGCACATATGTACTTTAAGTAAACATGCATTACCCGGTCGAGCTCTGGTTGTCAGCTCCTACAAGAGCTCAGGAGTAGATTTTATCGAGCCTCCGGCAATATTACTACGGAAGCCAGGGTAAGAACCAGAAAACAGAGAGTTACGATTTGTATACAAAATTGACCCCCCGTTTTCTGGTTCTTACCGGAGGACAAGTACTCGTAGTCTTCAAGCGTTTCCGGAATACGGTAACTGGGAGCGCCATATCTTTCCTATAAGGTCACTTTTGCAAGCCTGTGCCATTGGCCAACTTGGGTACCTATTCTTTGGCAGCACAAAGTTCAGCGAATGGCTGGCCTTACATTAGAGGCAAAACACCCATGAGGTGCATTATACCTTGAAGATACAATATGACAGTAGGCAAGACATGACGCTCCCTGTTACCGTGCTCCGGAAACACTTGAAGACTACGAGTACAGTCATTCACCCACCGATGACGAATACCCTACATGGTGAATAGGGATTAATGACAGCAAAAATCGAGCCCTAATCCCAATAACTATATTACCCGTTTTGACCCCTACTCGCCATTGAGTTACTTGAATCTTTAGGAAGGACTTCAACGTTTTGGGACCCATTCCCATCCCATGTTTTATTTACTATGTATATGCAGCCATAGTAATCATTAAATATCATTGTATAATAACGAAAGTAATTTATCGTTAATATGACTACCTTAGTCTCGTACCCAGACTCTACCTGTTTACGTGGGTCATGTATTGTAGGGTCTGGAGTAATAACGTTCTGAGACGCTTCGGAGCTACCTCCGAGAACCTCTGGCGTATTCCGAGGTCCCCTGGGGGATTCGGGGGGAGTTCTGATCCTCCGAGGGTACTTAAGTTTATGTCGTGGCTCCATACAAACTCAAGTACCTAACCCACCCTGGTAAAACCCTGAAAAACGAACTAGCCAAACCCGGAGTAGTAAGCTCATCAGGCCCCACAGGATGGGAGGAACACCGCCCCATCGGGCTTGGAAGATACGATCAAGAAATTCTCTCAAAAATACATAGGTATTTAATTTAGCTGTATGCTGGCGACACGGTGATCGACAGCTGACTACCCGGGGCACTGACTAATCGCCTAATATCCAATGAAATACTCCCTTCAAGTGCAGTTTCTTGATTCTGTATTATGGCAGTGTACTCGCTGAAAAATCAAGTCTGGTTTGTGGGTACATTGTTTTTTAATGTGGGTTGGCTGCAGCGCACCCAGGGGACAGACTTTGTTTTTCAGTATACGAGCGATCACCAAGATCCCCAATACTCTCACATGCTGTACAGCCGCCCATCGAGACTACTCGCTAAAAAATAAATTCTACACCAGCAACCAGTTTACTTTGAGTCTGAATAGTGATAACAAACCCCAACTCAAGAAAGAAACTACGAGAGGTAGTGGGGTGAGTCCTAAGAGAATTATATTTTTTAGCGAGTCAGTCATTCGGATTAGGGTTACTCCTATTAATCCCTATTTGCCATTGATTCCCCGCGGGTTTCTAGAGTCAAGACTTGTTCGCCAGGATATGGCAGAATACCTGTGCACGACAGCATACCGTACAAAGTTGACTCTGGTTCTTACCTTGGCAGATAAGTAACTTAAACGAGAAAAGGCTGAGGGATTGCGTATTCTCAATCAAGATCAGAATATGGTACTTTGTTCCAATTAGGTAACCTCGTTTGAAATGTATGACGGCAAAAAAAAAACTGGGATATGAGTCAAATAGTGATTAGAAGGGTAATTAAGACCTGCAGAACCAAGCCTTGCAGAAAGATCGGATAGAGTTCAGAATGAGAGACCAGGGTAATCTTTATATATATAGGCATAGACTGTTCCTTCCCGGACTTCTACAGCGTACGGGTCTGCTAACAAGGTCTTGTGGCCAATACTACTGCTAGAATCTTCGCCAAAAACCTAAAGAACGAATAGGAACGCTGATTCTCGTAGTTCGCGTTTCTCGATATTTTTTTTTACCTTTCGCTGTACACCAATACAGTTCCGAGTTTCTATAGTATTAAGACGCCCAAAGCCCAGAATTCATATGCCTTCAGCCCTATTGAGAAACACAATCACTCTCCTAGTCCTCTGGACTGGGATTTCGTACTGTGCCCCTACCGTCCCTAAGGATGATACAACCCTTCCCGTGATCGACCTTGGCTACGTTAAGCAAAGAGCAACTGCCTATAACGAAAGTTTGTATATCTTCAAGAACATTCGCTTCGCGGCGCCGCCCCTAGGAGATTTGAGGTTCCGCAAGCCTGAGCCTCCACTCCAAGAAACAGAAATTCAGGACGGAAACATAGAAGATACTGCTTGCGCCCAGAACATCCCATCTTATTTCTCGGGCCTATCATACGACATAAATTTCGGTAAAGAGGACTGTTTGGTAACTATCCTCCCCGAAAGAAGATTTTACCTCGCAGAGGGTGATGCTAACGATCCCCAAAGTTCTTAGACGTTTATGTACCTAAATCTGTTAAGCCTACGGACCGTGTCCCAGTCCTTGCCTGGTTCTATGGCGGTGCTTACATGCTTGGAAGCAAAGAATTCTATGGAGACCCAGCAGGATTGATTGGGTCATCTGATAAACCTATCATATATGTTGCATCAAACTATAGGTTAGCATACTTACCCCCAAGCCGAAAAATACGTCATTACTAACCTAGAATATAAAGACTTGGTGCTTTTGGGTTCCTATCAGACGCCGAAAAAGACATTGACTTAAATGTTGGCCTTCACGATGCCCGTGCTGCAATGGATTGGATTCGAGACTATATCTCTAGTTTTGGTGGAGATAGTGACAGAGTTACTGTAATAGGAGAAAGCGCCGGAGGTGGAGTGATAATGCACTCAATCACTGCTTATGGGGGCGAGAGGTCTCCTCCTCCTTTCAAACAGGTGCGCACTCAATTCCTACTGAGATCACCCGCTCTGCTCCATAGCCCAAGGTGTGGAAATAAGGGTTTAATTTTAAAGATTAAGTGGAGAGAACTAAACTAGGAAAACACAGGCAATCATGCAATCTCCTGGTTTCGTCCCACGAAAGGGTAGCCCCGAAATAGGTGCATACACATATAACTATTTCGAATCGGCTGCCAATTGTACCGACATAAAATGTCTTAGAGAAGCACCTACTGAAGTACTCATTGCCGCAAACAAGAATGTCACCAGCAACACCCAATTTGGATGGTTTACACCAGTGGTCGACGGAGACTATGTTCCCGACCTACCTATGAGACTATTAGCCCAAGGAAAGTTTCATCATAATGTAAAGAGTATCATCTCAACAAGTAACAGATTCGAGGTTAGTCAATAAATTATCTATATAGTCCTTTATTGAACTAACAATGAAAAAAACAGGCTCGTTACTTTGTACCTTCACCCGACAATGTGACTGCTGAATATTTCGACGGCCTTGTGCAAAGCTTCTTCCCAAATGCCTCTGATTCCTTAGTCAAAACGCTCAGCGAGTTATATCCAAAGGCCAATGACCAGGTAGGGGAATGGAACAGGGTCACTGATTTGTACGGTGATGTCATCTTCAATTGCAATGCAGCTTCCATTGCTCAAGCCTTCCGAAAGAATGGCTACCGCTATATCTTCAATGTATCCCGGGCATACCATGGTGACGATATTCCCTACACGTTTTTTAACCCCGGTAACTCAAGTTCGGCGTTACAAGATTGGGCAGCTACTATACACCAAGAGTACATTACCGATTACACGGTATATGGAAAGCCAGGATGTGCAGGAACACGTCCCTGTTTCACAAAATATGGGCCTAATTCGGATGCACTGGAAATCAATGCCACGGCAGTGAATATCATAAGAGATGTTTGGGATAATGACAGATGTACTTTCTTTCAGACTAAGGCATGGGAATAATTGAGAATGTAGTGCTACGCCTTCTATTTTTTTATTATAGTTTGGTGTTTACCCGAACCCCCTCACTCTTTTCATAATATTCCTTCTGTATTTTCTAAACCACCTTTCTAAGTGCTTGCTTTTTACCCCGGTTTTTTTCGTAAGTAAAGGCTTAATTAGAACGTACGGACATTTAAAACTAGCTGTGCTACCGAACTCCATAGTCGGTAGTTGTTCTATTGTTTCTTGGATTATGCATGCATAGTTATGCACAGCCGGTAAATCCCTTAAACCACATGTAGTTATGCTCTCCCCTAAGGTGTACTTTCGTCTTCTAAAGCTTTACGGCAAGAATCTTCTATACCTACCACAAAGAGAGTATATTGTAGAATAGTGTGATTCATAACCTATCACTCACCAGTCAAGCCCAGGCTACGGCAAATTCCAACCCTGCCTGTCAAACCGGGTAATCTCAAAAATACACGCTGCAATATGCACCAATGATTTAAATCTCGACCGTAATAACGTTTCCGGAGAACCCCGTAAAATGCGGACCACACATAACCGCGGCAATGTACAAAGCTGTCAGCAACGGGAGCAGAAATCCGATATGCCGGAAGCTGGCAACAAACCGACCGAAGCCGAATTTAAAATAAAAAAAAAATATGAGATGATAGATACGCAGGTAGACACGGATAATTGCAGCTTTCATTTCCACCTACACCACTCAGTTTTACGCAAGAACTTGGTGCAGGCTGCAACTATCGTGGCTGCATGAGCGTCGTTAAGATTAACGAATCGGCGGCACAGAAAAGAGCCGCACCAGAGGTTGGATTAAAGTTTCACCGAACCAGACCGTCGGGTTCCGCCCTGCTAAAAAGCCTCAAGCCACCACAGCTAAGCACCCAACTGCAACATAACCTATGAAGCCCAAGTGGACCCTCTTACATCGCATTTCACCATCAAAGACAAAAAAAAGGAATCATCATAAAAATGGGCTCCGCATCAATAATTATGCCGTGCAAGAGATCGGCATAGGCACATGTCATGTCATACATACACGGCGCCAAGCCATATTCTGGTCACGGGACTGTAGACGTCCAAACAAACCCGCTTGTCGTTTTTCCACCTATCCAACAACACCCCATATAACATTAGAATTCATGCCGCCCAAACGCACCCGTATCACAGAAACTATATCCGAGGAGCCGGTCCCCAAACGAGCCCTCCGTTCACGAGGGCAACCTATTAAGTCCAAAAAGGAGGAGGCAAAAACCACAGCAACGAAAAAGGTGTCCAAAAAGGGGTCAGCTGTGAAAGGAGAAAAACCCGAAACAAAAAAGGATAATGCTTCCCAAAACGAAGTCAAAACTAAGTCTAGTGAGAGGCCGTCTTATTGGCTTATGAAGGCGGAGCCAGAGACTAGAATGGAAAAAGGTAAAGACATGAAGTTCTCAATTGACGACTTGGAAGCTTGCAAAGAGCCTGCGGGCTGGGACGGAGGTAAGCTCAAGCCACTATTCGCTCAGCCTCGAAGGCAGCCGGTTGATCATCATCACTTTGTTCTAATTCCGTATGCAGTGAGGAACTACAGTGCGAGAAATAATCTGAAGGCGATGAGACAGGGGGATTTGGCGTTCTTCTACCACAGGTTGGTCACCGCTGCTGCCGCCCCAACTCCACCAATTATCGGACGAAAAGGAAGAATTAATTGAAATTTATGGGTGTATTAAAATAAATAAAAAAATAGCAACTGTAAGGAACCCGGCATCGTTGGAATTATGGAGATAGTAAAAGAAGCCACACCAGACGGTAAGTTCCAGATCTCAGCTCTTGCCACCCCGATCCGCCCCGAACCAAGAGAAGTTGATTGATCCCTAACCTACTGCGATCTTACCAGAAACTGCCTTTGACTCCTCGGAGCCATATTATGACCCCAAGTCATCGAGGGATAACCCGAAGTGGTTCCTGGTGCACGTGGAGTTCAGGCGCAAGCTGGAGCGGCAGATTGGTCTTGCCGAGCTGAAGACATACACGAAGAGTGAGCTGTCAGAGATGCCGCTGCTCAACATGAGCCGTCTGAGCGTATCACCTGTCCCAAAAGACTGCTGGGATTTTATTATTTCCCTTGAAAAATTGACATGAACCGAGGGTTCGTGAAACCCCCAGCATTCTTTATCCCGCCATTTCTCCTAATTTCTCTTAATTCCGCTAGATGTCTTTTTATTTGCCTTTTTTTAATTTTTAATTTGTACTATGATTACCCGATTTGCGTTTATACCTATAGATACATAGAGAACTAATCTACCCATTTGCCCGGCCTATGGGTAAAACATGGAAAATATTATACTCAATTCCTAAGAACGCGTATGCTAGGGTCCTAAAAAACTCAATAACACAATAATGCCTTTAACTCTAAATAATCATGTGTTGTTTGTACGCGCGTTTCCCCACCAACCAAGTTTACCACGGCTACAAATACAAATAAGATTATTACAGGGTATATGCGCATAATGTGATCTGGGTCATGTTTCAAGAGAAACAAACGAAACAATATTCCGTGATAGTCCAATAATAAACACTAAAAAATAAGATATAAGAGAGTAAATGAACGTATAAGAATAGACGAATAAAATGTTCTAGAAAACCAACGCCCCTCCCGCAGAAGCAGAAACATGATAATTTACAAAGTGTCCCCCCGCTAAAAGATTGGATGGAATGGAAGTAGATAGTGAACAAAAGAAAAACAAATGCAATAGACAAAAACAACCAAAAAGAAAACAGATGTGAACAAAGGAGATAGTAACTAAAATGCAGAGAAAAATCCAAAAACGCACGAGTAATGACCCACTTCTAGCGAAACTGCAAAAGGAAATAAAATCGACAATGGCCACCCACGAATAACCTCCCCGCGCCGGATAAAATCAGGAAGCACATAGGAAATGACAAAGGAAATGTTATGCCACGTTTAATGATGTCGCTGATCACTACCCCCAGCCCCGTGATGTTCCCGATCATACATTTCAGTCTCTCGTTTCAGTGCACTGCCGGTGCTACCTTCCATTGACTGTCTTATCCGTGGAGTTCCCGGATGCCCTGGATGACCACTTCTACCACTACTTTGACCATGATCACCTCCTTCTATCCCAGTCATTGCCGACCCAAAATCCCGCATACTAGAACTTGGACGAGAAACCTCGCTCGGCCTGAAACCGCCGAACCCACTATCTCCGGGGCCCATTGCCATTCCAATTCCGCGGGGTGATAATGATTGTGTTGGCCCTTGCTGTGGTCGTCCACCCCGTTGCAACCTCAATGCTAGATCCCGGTAGTAATCTCGCTCCTCCTCTACCTTCTTGACGCGCTGCTCTAAGTCACTAATTCTAGTCGACATTTCGCGTTCACGTTCCTTTCTCCGTTGGCGGAACCGTGCAGAGGCGCCGGCATTTCGTTTCCGCTTCTCGTCAGCGCTTTTTGACGCAGCTGTTGTATCTATAGGTATTTGGATAGCCCCATGAGCCGTGTTGAGAGACATCATTGGATATCCACCATGAGGCCCGTGCGTCGATAGTGATAAGGGGTAAGGGTTATTGATAGGAGTACTGGGATGGCCCAGAGAATAACCCGGATGATTAAAAGTTGGTGTTGATGGAGGAAGTGGTGACTGTGTAGATTGTACATAAGATGAGTAAGATGTATTTGGGCTGGCACTCGCTGAAGACATAGGAGTGGAAAAAGAACTTGGTGCATATTGCATGGAGGCAGGAAAAGGGAAAGCAGGAGACTGGTGGCCAGATGGCGGCGCTGGTAAATGCGGAGGTGGAGGTGCTGGGGCTGCTGGATGAGCATCGGAACTATACCCTGCAGGCCTTCGAGGAGTCCCTAACGGGAATGGATTATCCTGGGCACTTATTATTCCAGATAGGCTATGCCGTGTGGAGTGCCTATGGTGTGCTGATGGTGGACCTGCTGGAGCTATCCGGCGAGGGTAAGTGCTCCCTCCTCGTGACGCATCACCCCCATGAGACAAATCTATAGGAGATGGCGGCAAAGATCTCTGGGCTCCATGATGGACTGTTGGCGTAGATGCCCTCGGAGACCCAAAATGTGCAAGGCTTGCTGCCCTGGAATGCTGGGCTGATCTTTGGGGGGTAGGATTTAAGATATTGCTGACATCCAAAAGCCGAGAAGGGCGCTGTTCAGGACTAGTGACCGTTGATGCTACCGAGGGCTCCGAGGCCTGCGATGTAAATTGGGAAGTTGAGATAGCCAGGGCTGGTATCGATCCGTCAGACGCCTGAGAAGAGAAATGGTCCAGCCCTCGGTACTCCCTTTCAGAGTCGTCTGAAGAAGTTGAGGACCTTGAGGTTGAGAAGGTCCGCGACATGGAGTCTTTCCTCCGAGAACTCTGAAACTGCCCAAAGACAGTACATCGACGGTTTTCCCCTTCCTCCCGACGCCCAACAAGAAAGTCCGGCGACTGTAAGAGAAGAGGGGGATGAACGAAGGGAGCTACCAACGCCAACGTTCCGACTTGAAGGGGTCCCGGGGAAATAAGAGTTGACGTGAAGTGTTAGATAGACCTCACAGGGGACTCGAGTAGTAATATAATAGTAGCAGTAGCAATAGTAGTAGGGCTTTTTTTTTCGTGCTTGAGGAGGATGCTGAAGACTATGTATATATGTATACGAGAGTTTGCGGATTTCTTTCTCCACTTGTGTAATCGTTATTTAGGATCTCTTTTCCCCTCCCCTTTCGATGAATTTGTTCCGTTGGTGTAGATTAATGAGATGGATAGTGAATAATGGATAACCCTTAGTTGAAAATTCGAGCAAGCAATTGGTGTTTAACAAATCCCCCTGCTGCAAGGCAAACCTGCATAGTTCGGTCCACAAGTGGTACTACCTGGTGTGACGAGGAATAGAAGGCTACAAGCTCTCGAGACAGGAGAGGGAGGTGGTGGTGTGTGGGAAGAATGATAGAGGGAGGGAGGGAGGGGGTAAAGAAGAGAGGGAGGAAGAGAGAGTGTGTGTAAGGACGGACGAGGGGAAGTGGAGTGAATGGGCGAGAGTTAAGACTGAGGAGGTGGTAGCGAAATCGAAGTGGTGGGGAACGAACATGCAAAGCACTAGCGTCAGAGGACCTATCCAAACAAGCTGCGCAGGCCACAGATGTGAGATGGCGCGGAAACGGGCCGGGCTGAAGCTAGAAACGTGGACTTGGTTCTTGCTTGGATGGTGAATAGAGAGACAGACAGCTGCCTGGGCGAGCCTGCCTGAGCACACTAGGGCGCTAGGACGTGGATGGGGTCTGACGGTTTGCTGGCTGGTGCTGCTGGCTGGTGCACCGCTAACTGTCTGCTGTGTTGGATGGGAGGAATCGAGAAATGGATGTCTGAATGTGGATATGTATGGTATGTATGTGTGAGTTGTATGGGGAATGAGATAGTACCGTCTCTTGTCGTTATGGGTAAGGTCCGGGGTAGGGGTGCGACTCTAGCTAGTACATATGGGATAATATGTATGAAGTGGGTATGCTTGTAGACATATGAGAATCGGGATTTGGGTGGTTGGGATGCCACGCAAAAGAAACTCGGGGCGCCAGCGAGCAGGGGCCCCAGATTGAGAAAGAGGACGAACAACAGGCGGACTGAACTGGAACTACAGGACGTGAGTCTGCTTACCAGGGGTGTTCGCACATGAATATGATAGTGGTTATGTACCTCTCGAACTTAGCAACTGGTGGAGTACGTTCCAAAGGAGCTGCTGGTGCGACCACAGCATACACACCCCATCATCTGCTGCTCCCGTCTTCTTATTCATATTCCTTCTCTTATTCTTTTTTTTTTTTTCCCTCCCTCTTCCCCTTCCTTTCTGTACAGCCCGTCCCCAAAGATGGTCCCAGTTTCCTCACACTCACACTAATACTAACACACTCACACACTCACACACACTCATACCCCCGCACTCGCTACTATGTACCTAGTGAGGAGTATGTAGGGAATAACAGGGAGTGTTGAGCGAACCCCGAGAGTAGTAGAGATATGACCTAGGGACATCACCGTTCTTCTGGCCGCTGTGGGCTAAAAAACAACTCCCAAGATTCGTCAACTGCCGAACTATCACTACGTCGTCGTTGTCTGTGCTTTTCCTTTTTTCCTTTTTCCTTTTTTCCCCCTTCCCTTTACTAGCCTTCTTAGCCATGCTCGCTCTCCACTGGCCGGAGCTATTAGCGGCAGCCTACATACCTAATACCTAATACTACCTGCTGCGTTGCGTAGACAAGATGTTGGACATGAGATAATGGTGTATGGGGACGGCCCTCCGCCTATGATTGAGCATGAGGAGGGTGTTTGATTAGGCTGGAAATTTGAAATTGAATTGCGTGACCGTGCTGGAAGATCGAAATAGTCCCGACGATTGAGTACTCCGGTAAGCAGAGAATAAGAGCCCTGGGCGAATTATGGCGTCTCCCAGGGTACAGGGGGGATCTAATCCAACAGAATGAACGAAATCTATAGAGTAAGCGAACGGTGCAACCGCCAACCAAACTTTAGGAAGACTGGGAAAAACGAAAGTGAACCCACCCAGAGAAGCCCAAAATTTACCCAAGAAACGCCCATAAAAACAAAAGTTGCAGCAGCGTAGTGAAACTGGACCAAAGAGAGCCGGCCTGGCACACAGACCATCGGCCTAAGGAACGCCAAATTGACTCGTGTGTCCAAGGGTCCAGGATCCCGGGCACTAAGATGAAGCGAAAGCAGCCGCAGGCACCATCCCGCTATACATCCCGGCCAGAAGCCAGTATCGTGGGATGAGGCGGTGTGCACCACTCACGCCCCCATGCTTAAGAAGGCAGTGGGGGCTAGGGCCATATCTAGGACTTTTACGGGCTAATGAAATTTGCAAGAAATAATACCGGAAATAATTACAGCCAGGAGATTTGAAGGGGCAGCCAACTGGCATCCAGCCTGGCTACTTCTCAAAGCTTTAGATGAGATGCTGGAGATTACGATAACATGGCGATGACGATGACGATGTGGTGGTGTTGTTTTTGTTATTGTTATTGTGGTTGGTGCCGCTGTTTCTGCCGGGACGTTGGTGTGGAGAAGCCTCGTGTCTGCTCCTCATCCAGCGAAGTCAGTCACCTGCAAAAAATAGTTACCGCTGTCGAGTGTCTGCCTGCATGCATGTAAACTCGCTCACATGATATCAGGTTCGACCCGCTGAGTGGTCAGGGTGGCCCATATGGCCCTCGCTTATTATCCTGCGGCATGCAGAAGAAACAACCACAACATCCATCCGTCAGTAGGCAGGTAGGTCCATCATCCAGACACACCATACATGAATGGGACAGGCTATCTTACATTTGTACGATGTCGACAGTATGATGTATCCGATCACCTCTGTCAGAGAGATCCCTCAGATGAGATACTCTATTCACCACGCCTGGGGCCTACCTAGAGAGAAACCGAGAAAATCTCCGACTAGGTTACTCAGGCCGGCCCATTGCTCCCGCTGTCATCGTAATAGTTTACGAACGAACCCCTGTTCCTTGCGGGAAACCAAAACCACGGATAGATTAAACCCACCACACTCCAAGAGGTCTGAGCGAATCCAGTTCAGAATTCCCCAGAAGCGGAATCGCTTTAAACCCCCACGAGCCCCAAAAACAAGGAAACAGAACATGAGCCTAAACCCGGCAGGGCAATTCGCAAGCGTTCCAAACTTTCAGTCCTTCCACAGGCCTGTATCTCGGACGACGATCCGTTGGACTGGGTGCGGTGTGGTCGCGGGTCACTAAGAAAACATCATAGTTGCATAACAGTCATAGCGTAACCAAGGAGGAAGAAGAGTATCATTTGTAGGGAAAAGATACCAAAGCTCCACCCCCAACCAGCAGCGAGCCGGACGCTGCTTTTCCGTGGGAGCACGCACGCTTCTGGAAAGTCACGAAGACAGGTTCCGGAGAGCCGTTTCTGGAAGCACGGAAAGATCGGTTTGCCTAATTTCAACGCAGATCAGAATGAGGGCTCAGCAACCTTTATCCGAAATGAGCTGCGTACCGTCCATCTCTCTTCGCTGCTTAGAGCTTCGTTCCAACTGCTTCCTTTTGCGGTGAATCAGTGTGTTGGGTGTACAAAAACCCGATCAAGACGGCAGTGTGTGGTGTTGTCGGGAATCGAGAATACCAATTGGCCCGTCGTTGGAAACTTGACGTTGGGCCATGGGATGTCGCTGGCACGCGCATAACAGACTCTCATTAAAGGAGCAAGTCGTTCCGATCGACCGTCAACAACCAACCTCCACTCAACTTCTTATCCACAAGATAAATTCTCCACTCCTCCTGCGTGATACATGAGATCGCTTTGTTGTTTTTTGGTCTACATAGGTATTTCTATTTCGTATGATACATCTCATTTACGAACACACTAAACAATCGCTAGCGTAAAATTTAGGAAACAATATATCCGGGCGTACCATTGAAATTTCCATCATGGCTTTGCAGACAAAACAAATTTGTTTGCCGGCAGCCCTGTCGTGGATGTCTTGAAGCGAAATACAGCCCCATTATCCTTACAACCCTCGGGCTTCGGGTCATCGGGGCCTACACCAGCCGATGTGATAAAAAGCTCATCATTGTTAGGGCCCCCAAAAACCGGGCAAGTTATCTTCCAAGCATCCATAGTGACCTCAGCGACCTGTTTACCCTCTGGGGAAACACGTATAACGCGGCTACCTTCGTGAATCGCTACCCAGAGGTAACCTTCCGAATCTATAGTACAGCCATCGGGAACAGCATTTCCATCGTTCAGAGTAAAGAAGGTACGTTTATTTGAGATATTGCCACTCTCGGCGTCGAAATCATAAGCGACAATGCTTTTCGACGGTGAGTCCGTAAAGTAGAACGTTTGATCGTCAGGACTCCCTGCCCAATTACTTAGTGTCTATCTCTTTATATTGGTGTATAATTAGGTGATCTTACAACCCATGCCGTTTGGAATGCAAACATTTTCAATCATTCGGTGTAACGTCAAATCGGGATCCAGGCGAAACACACATCCTATCATTTGGACTCGATCACCATGCCGTTCGGCAGTTATTATGAGGGAATGAGATGAACTTCGGACTACCTTCTGGTTGTGGTTCTCCAGAGTGGAAACTGCGCGGCAAGTTCGGAGGAGTCAGTCGAATTCGGTAAAAGACGAGTAGGATTGTCTCATTACTCACTCATACATAGTCCCTGCCCAGAAACGACCTTTTGAATCAACATTTCCGTCGTTAAACCTACTCACGTGCAATAAGTTTCCACCTAGTTTAGCAAGACCGTTATACGTCAAACGACCGGAGATTCGAACCTCATTCTATAGCGTCAACCGTCAACAAATCTAGGTCATGAGTATGACAAAGTAATCTCGCTACAGAGCTGCGGAAGCGAACCTTTCAGCTGTGGCTTGATCATCATAAACCTTTTTGATATATCGCAGTTGTCTGGTAGACTTATTGAAGATGGCAAATCCCAGTTTTGCAGCAACTACATACTCCCCCTCGTGGCTTTCGATATCCGCTGTTATACTATGAAAAAGCCCCCACAGTAACGCAGTCAGTAAATCTCGTTTGCTCGACCCACACCTCTTTCATCAGCATAGATTTTAGAAGAATATTTTAATCCCCGCACATACCCAACCGAATAATCCAACTTTACCACCTTGTGAGTGGTTGGTCCTTTTTCAACATTGACAGAATGTATTTCCTTCTTGATAATGTCGACAAAGCGCAGCTCGCCGGTAGATTCTTCATAGTATGGGCCTTCCCCTAATGAGCATTCTGTGTGGAGATAGGGCTAATCCGATCCCCCTCCGTTAGAGTGTGCTCCTTTTGAGTGACTACCAGCTGAGCGACTAGGTTTAGACTATCAAACCACTTACCTCCAAGATTTTGTAGGTCTCAATTCCTGTCATTTCTGTATAATTGGCTGTTGATTCTCTCGTAGGGGCTTCAAGTTGATACGATAAACTTTTACAACAGGAGGAACCGTCGATTTATAATAAAAAAAATGGCCTCAAGTGCAGAAAAATCGGGAGTAAGTCTCTTGTACATGAGAGTTTTTTATGCAGTATGCCTGTGCTTGTAAAATACAATCTACCAGACTCATTCGAGCCGTTCGGATAGTTGTTTGCACGAAACCGCGTAGGGCAGTCAAGGAAAAATGTAACCCCGCGTTGCGGCAGGGTGACGCAAATAGGAAACGCTTTTTCTCGCGCTTCGGTTCCTCGGGCCGATAGCCCAGAAATGGAGTTGAAGCCTCACAGAGCGTGCTCATTATGGGGTAACCTCCTACCTGGGCTATATTTAGGTATATTATTTGGCAATTGTAATAAAAAAAAAACTTACGGTTTCTTTAGGAGGATTTTCCCGATAAAAACCCTGAACCCTTAGGACTAAAGCCGGACTTTGAGGATAATGTGCCGAGATTAGATGAGATGTAAACTAGAACGCAAGAGCGGCAGAGCGGTCTCGAGATGCCCCTGGTTCCGATAAACGGGAGAGATATGATAGGCGTGCGGGCACGTGGATCGCAATACCACAACTAAGATCATGATCACACGCAGGTTTGACATGTGTATTATCAACTCTGCACATTGTACTAAAATGTGTGACAAATATAAGGACAATTTTTGAATATAGCATCAGAAGAAAAAGGAACAAGAGACTCAAAGACCCACAGCCCCCTGGAGAGTTATTCTCGCCCCCATAAAATTCTCTGCGTTGTTACTGTATTTTGATCCGCTGCCACTGTTGGGTACCGATATATCTAGAAAAAAGTGACAGAAAAAATAGAGCATAGCTCGGAGAAGCCCACTTACAGATGCACTTAGGGTGGCATAAATAACAAATACCATTTCCACCAATCGATAGGTGTGCTTCTCGAGGTTTTCGCCCCCAATAAAGACACCCTGTCCAAGACCTGCATCTTCTTTATGCACTACGAACCCAGCGCTGTACACTGCATAAGCCGAGCTACTTCGAGCTATAGGTGGACCGTGGACCCTCCTACATACCATTGCATCTACCTCCGCTTTCACCCCACATCCATCTTTCAGCTCCACAACGTTTCGTGCCTGAATGCGGATTATAATCGAACCGCTATTTACTCTACAGCCGCTGCCGCCCTCGCCGAGGAGAAGTAAGGCTTATCCTACAGCGTTCAAGGATCTGGCAGAACTTGTTGGACGGCGGACCGCCCATGCCTATTTCCCGCCTACCACTCTAAGGGGGCTAGCTGGGCAAACGAGATAGGATTATAAGGCAAGGCAAGTTTAAGGTTGATTTGCCTTGCATGATGCGCTACACTGCTGGGATTGTGAATTGACAGCCCGTTGGCAAGCAAGCGAGACAGGTTATAGTCAGTATGAACAGTGAACTTCATCTAGAGAGTAATATCTGCTTGAACTGTAGTTCTTCTTTGTCGTCTTGTTTTGACTTCCCTCTGAACGACTGTGATGTTGGTACTATAGCTATTAGAATGATTTGCGATCAACAGAGAAAGAAAGAAAAAAATTCTTGGGAGGGGGAATGTCGTGCCGTGTTTGAAACAGCATACCCGGCCGGTAGAGTACGCACTTTGCGGGCACAGCTACTTGGAGCACCTGAACCCGTAAAGTAGGCCAACTAAGACACAGTTTCAAACTAAAGCCAATAAGAGGTATGCCTAATTCTATCCTCCTCCAGGAAAGAACCAGAAGACAAGGGGGGCGCGCACAGGTACGACCGGGGGGTGTTTAAGTGGCGGAAGCATGTATTTTGACACTATTTACTCAATGATATACCATTTCTGGTAACGGAAGCTTCTTGAGTCGCTATAAAAATAGGGTTAATAGCTTGTTATTTACCTTATTTGGGGTTACTAGGTGGATTTGAACTCCCGAGACACCTCCGTGCGTACCCCCCCCTTGTTTTTCTAGTTCTTTCCCAGGAGAACAAGTATATATATACCATTCAACCTCAAGTACGACCTTCGGGGAGAAAGAAAAAAGAATTATTAGTTTAATGGGTGGTCTTGGGGCCAGCTAAGCTATTTAGCTGTCAAAGCACTCGAGAATCCTCATCGTCATGATTGCAGTAATACTTCCGAGACAATACCGCACTGTTGCCCGTGGACCCACATACAGCCAGCTAGCTAATGGGTGGAATCCGGCAAGGTGATGCGGGATGGGGTTAAAGCGGCAGCCTTCCCAGCCAAGTAAAGTAGGCAGCAAAAGAAAAAGAAAGTTAGAGCAGGATGCCATTTGTGCACTGTGCTCGAATCTCATATCAGAGATTCGGAATCAGGCAGACAGAACGAACACGCGGGGTAATAGGATCCCTGTAGAGCTCGTTCCCATAAAGACCCCCATCCCGTCTGCGTTAATGACTTTTTGAAAAAGTAAATACAGAAGCTCAGCACGACACCGGCGCTCTACGGCTGTACCGCCTATATGTGCTGCCGATGCTGAGTATTCGGGATCTGAATGCCCGTCCGCGTAGATCTTTCTCCCGTTCAGTGATCGGATTCTCTCGCCATACGGTACAGTGATTCTGTTGTATGCCAAGCCCGAGTAAGTCCTTGGTGACACAACGCATGCTTGTTCAGCTGTCCACAAAGCTCACCGCTGTTATTGTCAACACTATTGGTAAGGCATGAATGAGATCATAGCGAGAAGCTACTAGCCAAAAAGAAGGGGCCTGCTCCAGTCTGAACAGCATTATATCATGTGTACTGAGCTACTAAATTCTACTGAGGGAGATTTTATCAAACGCAGGTAAGGTCGGTACCAATCCCTTAACACTCCTATTCTCTTGTATTTTAGGACGAAAGCACACATCATAAAAATCACGTCACAACCCACTTTACCAATAACGTAACCATACCTCATGAATTACTTGTTACCTATACCTATACCCCTTCCATTGTAGATCATGGGGAAATATGAAGGCAAGAGAAAAGAAAAGCATTTTCCTTATGTAAGATTACTATATCCAGGAAGAGGTGACAAACAGTTGAAACTAAAATCTCCAAACTCCCATCCCACGGTCATGACCCCCACAAACCCAGTAGAATGGCAAGAAGAGAATTTTGCAAGGTCTGTGTCATACCGGATGAACTATAAGACTTTTCCCTAGAGCACGGTTCCCAGGTTGACTATGATGGATCAGCAATGGAAAGTCGCCGCGGAGAACCTCCGTCGGAGATTGGAATACAACTCACCATGCACCGCTTTGGCGTTCGTGTAAGCTGTTAGAGCGTACTGTCCGAGTTCTCTGCCAATACCGGATTGCTTGACGCCTCTATAGCATTCCCAATGTTGGTCAGCACGATTCGCTTATGGTAACGTAGTGCGACATGGTGATTCAAATAAAGTGCTGATACAGGCAGACGTAAATTCAGCAACCCCGGGATTTGGCAATCTGTCGCTTGCAGATGGCGCAACGAAAAGCGGCGCGGGAGTATCCGCAGGGCACAGTGTGCACGCAGTTCTTAACTATACTTTGCTTTTTCTATCCTTCTAGGGATATGGCCTATATAAATCGGCAGGCCCAATCGGACATACCGCACTACGGCAGTGGCTGAGATGCAAAACCAAGTTATTGGAAGACGCCAGTCGCCCGTCCAATAGTGGGAGACGTTCTCACGGAAAATGGCCCGATATGCAGGAAAAGAAAAAAAAAATGAAATTGATAAACACTTACCCAAACGGTACAGCACGGTGGTGGTCGTTGGTACTGTAGAGACTTGTTAGTGTTTCATGAGTGCCGCGGGTCTTGGTATAAATCACCTATTGATCCAAACCATCCCACTCTCAAGCTTTGCAGCGACCCTGTGTGCTCTTGTAATATCTTTTGTGAAAATTGCTGCCCCTAAGCCATACGATGTACAGTTCGCCCTCGTAATAGCCTCCTCCTGGGTCTTAAATTTGTCAACAACGAGGAATGGACCGAATACTTCTTCCTGATTAATTTTGTAGTGGTCTTTCACATCAGCAAAGATTGTCGGACTCATGAAAAATCCCTTTTCTCCGTGGGGAGTTCCTCCAGAAATGAGGGTAGCACCCTCGGCCTTCCCATGTTCGATGTAAGACAGAATACGTTCATGCTGTTGCTTAGACACTTGCGGACCTTGGAAAGTGCTTTCGGCAAATGGGTCTCCAACAACAGAGACCTTTGCAGTTACTTTTTTGATTTGTTCGACAAACTGTATTGATGATTAGGATTAAATTAACAATATGGATCAGGAGATAGCTTTACCTTGTCATAAATACTCTCATGCACGAGGATTCTAGAGGTAGCAGTGCAAACCTGGCCCATGTTATACATGACACCAACATGTCCCCACTTAACAGCCTGTTCCAAATCTGCGTCTTCAAAAACAATCAAGGGGCTCTTCCCGCCAGTCTCCAAGGTGCTACATGATGTTAGTTCCAACCAAGAGAGCAATAGTGGCCATAGGGCCTCTTTAGTAATATCAACATAGGATAGTTATGAAATCATAGGGATTAATCGTATGAAGCTCCCAAAGATACTTCAGTGATCAGAGGGCCTCCCTACAGGAAGAATTGTGCCAGGGATGGGGATGACAAACATATTCTTCAAATTTACGCTAGCAGCCTTCATGATATGCTTAGCAGTAGCCGTTGACCCAGTGAAAGCTATTTTGTCGATATTTTCATGGCCAGCAATCGCTGCACCAGCAGTTTTACCGTACCCAGAAACGATGTTAACAACGCCCGGAGGGAACCCGGCTTCCTTGACAAGCTGCGCAAGGTAGAGAGCTGAGAGTGGAGTTTGTTCAGCTGATTTGAGGACAACTGTATTGCCGCATGCGAGCGCTGGTGCTAACTTCCAGGCCGCCATCTGATTAAATCTGTTAGCATAAATTACAGATATTGCAAATAATGATTCAAAATTAATTCGACGAAGTGAGAATCAAGAATAGGGCGGGTTAGTTTACCATTAAAGGGTAGTTCCAAGGAATGACTTCTTGATTAGCATGACTTGTTAATGAAAGGTATTAGGGGTTCTACTTTGGCCACTAAAAATTTATAGTCATGAGTCAGCTCTTGTTAGATCTGGAGATATCATGTCACATACCAAACCCCAACTGGGTGGTGTATAGTATACGCAAGCTTATTCGGGCCAACATCAATGGTACGGCCTTCGATCTTATCAGCCCAACCAGCATAGTACCTGTTCAGTCAGTATTATTAGAATTTAGGAACAAATACCCCTACTATTCCCGAGAAAACTTACCTGAATACATCAGCAGAGTCTTTGACATCTTCCGACTTGGCAACAGAGTATGGCTTTCCCATATCCCAAGTCTCTATTGTAGCTAGTTGTTCATCGTGTTTCTGAACTAGCTCCGCAAGGTTATAGAGGAGTTGGCCACGCTCGGCGGGATCTATATCACACCAAGTAGGGTTTAGGAAGGCTGCACGGGCAGCTTTCACTGCAATGTCTATATCTACAGCATCCGCGGCATAAACATCGGTGATCTCGGATTCATCACTAGAGTCAATTAGCAGAGAAACGGTAAAATCTTAAGGTAGGAGTACGTTGGGCTAATGGTAGTAAGAGTCTCTCCAGACTGTGACTTAACGAATTCATTGTTGATAAAAAGTCCTAGGTTGGAGTAAGCAATGGCCAAAGTACTAAAGGATGGAACATCTACCAAGTGGCTGATGGATCTTTTTGCCATTGGGAGCAATGAGTTCTTTGAATAGCGGAAGTGTCATTATTAATGAAGCTCTTGAAGTACTTGTAGATGGAATTAGGCCTAGAAATGCAAAGAGAGGGGTGTTGATTGTAGGTAGTAGATAGGTAAAGTACATATACGTTCTTTATAAAATCTGGAAAAGCGGGGAAGGATTATCGTTACGGGCTGCCTCATCGTGTGCTGGACACTTAGTTTAATTGATTCCTGCTTTTTGCTATTTGGCAAGATCAGCGGAGGCAAGTATAAATGTGCGTTCTCTCGCGGCAGTTACCGGGATATCAGCATGCAGGTAGTGAGGTGGTGTGACGCGATGCGGGGTTTTGAAGTGCTCTCGTCTATTTCCGGAAAAGATATCGTTGAATTATGGCCGACAGTGGTTAATCCATATGAGATCATAGACTAGTCATAGACATCATGAGTATAGAGTATGGGGCGAGGCTGTGCCTGCCCTCTAGTTATTATCGGCGAAATAATCAGTTTATATAGTAAAGCGTATTTTCACATGTGTTCTAGCGCCGAGAATCCAAGACCTGATATAAGAGTGATCAATGGTAATTCTTAATCTCGGTGATGGGTTCTCGTGCAATAACTGCTAGATAGAATCGAACTGTAAGATTTCAACGCGCCCGAGGAATCAGGGCATTGGAGCAATAGGAATTGGGGTGGTAGTAGAAGTGTGAATAGGATTAAGGTTCGAATAAATGAATAATCTCTAGTTTGTGTTTGCCAAGCAAAGAACTGGGCCTGGATTGATTTCAAACCCGCCTAGACTGATATCCCATGATCGCCGGGAAGGGGTAAGTTGAACCCCTGTCGCTTTCCCGGTTCAACGTCGGAACTCTGGGACAATCATAGCATCTCCCGTAGCTCTACTAACTCGAAGAACTTCTTTGGAGAGTTGAGGCGGGTCGGACCGTCAACGCAGATTTAGGACACGATTTTGCCACGTGAACTTCTTTGTTGCCCTCCTCTTTTCACTACATTCCCCGCAAAAAAGATATATTAAAGGCCCCTCTTGAGAGCCTCCTTTCCCCTAACCTTTTAACTTTGCAACGGAGGATCGCGGGTCTTAGAGCTTCAATAACCAGGACTGCAAGGTATAAAGCGGCTACTCCGTGTTATTACATCCTATAAAAATGGTTCTTCTCTTGCCTAAGAATAAGTTTTTGATCTGGGGCGGTATGTATCTTCTTTACCCTGGTTTTAGGGATCGATACTGAGGTGATCGGTCTTAGGCAATGGATGGGTTGCCGGCCATCTCAAGACGATCCTCGAGAAACAATGTAAGGATGTTGTTACGACCACAGTCCGTATGGAGGACCGTGAGGCTGTTTTGAAGTAATCTTCCCCTAGTCGAATTTAAGTTTCCGGGACTAACCAAATCTTAGGACCCTCGATGAACTCAAACCGACCCATGTGCTTAATGCTGCTGGCTGTACTGGAAGACCTAATGTCGACTGGTGTGAGGATAATAAGGAAGCTACTATTCGGTCTAATGTTATCGGGTCCCTGAACCTTACGGACTGCTGCTACTTGAGGGGAATACATTGCACTGTTTTCGCCACAGGATGCATATATGAATACGATGAAAAACATAAGGTCGGTGGGGAGGGGTTTAAGGAGGATGAGGAAGCAAATTTTGACGGGTCTTTTTATTCAGCAACTAAATCAAGGGTTGAGGAAGTGGGGCCATTCTACCTAGTGGGGGCTGTTTTTATGCTAATACATATTGAGATATAGATCATGAAAACCTATCCAAATGTTCTAATCTTGAGGCTTCGTATGCCGGTATCGGATGATCTCCACCCTCGAAATTTTGTGACCAAGATTTCTCAGTACGATAGAGTTGTCGATATTCCTAATGTAAGTCTCGGCTATTAAGTTTGGGTTTCTTCAGAAAAAAAAAACGTCTGACTAGCATCCTCAGTCAAATACGATCCTTACCGATCTTCTTCCGGCATCGATTATTTTGGCAGAGAATTTAGAAATGGGGATTTATAACTTCGTTAGTTGTCTTATCACCTATAAGATTCAGACATTACTAAAAGATTTCGTTTTAATAGACAAATCCTGGCGCAATCTCGCACAACGAAGTCCTAAGCCTCTTTAAAAAGTATGTCCGCCCAGACTTCGAATGGAAAAACTTTACAGTCGATGAGCAAAGTAAGGTCATCAAAGCGGGTAGATCCAACTGTATGCTTGACACCTCAAAATTAGTGAACAAACTCAAGGAATATGGGTTTATAGTTCCAGAGATTCATGAGGCATATAAACAATGCTTTATTCGTATGGCACAAAGCGGGACTACTTGAGAAGGACCTGAGGGTCTTAACAAAGTTCTGTTAAAGCTACTAGGGACGCATAAGGAGGGTGATTATTTTTTTGGTCATGAGGAGGTTGTCTATATTTGCACATATAGGGGTTTATATCTGGGGCACACCATAGGAAGCTTTTTATTTTAACGAAGTACTTTATAGTAGCTTTTAGATAATAAAGTGCAAATAACGGGGCTTTCCGAGAGAAAAGGTACATGCTGAGTCACCGGGTAGCAATTTGGGGCTAGTGCAACATCACTACCCAGCCACAGCCCCACTCCGCCGCTTCGTTTGCCCCCCAAGATTCTCTATTTGCTCTCTCTCTCTTCCACCATCCATCCTCAAGATCCCGACCACGAAACGAAACTTATAGTAATACTTTACTAATATAACCGACAACTACCCATAAGCACAATAACCTACGATGGTGAAAGAAACAGAGTACTATGATACACTCGAGGTGACGCCGACGGCATCCGAGCTCGAGATTAAGAAGGCGTACCGCAAACTCGCGATAAAGCTACACCCAGACAAGAACCTCGATGACCCGACAGCACCTGCTAAGTTTCAGGCCGTAAGTATTCCTGTTACCCTTGAAAGCGCTCTGATATTACTTTGTTTTCTAGGAAGAAATACTAGGCTGACTGTCCTTGAAGATCAGCGAAGCGTACCAGGTGCTCAGTAATGAAGAGCTCAGAAAACAGTATGATAAATACGGGAAGGAGAAAGCTGTCCCTGATAGTGGATTTGGTATAGGTTCTTGTGATATATTTTTTATTTCATTGGGGTGTTGTACTTACCGGGAGGCATCTACAGAGGATCCGTCTGAATTCTTCAGTATGATTTTTGGTGGTGATGCATTTGATGATTGGTATTTTGCCATTCTTTGCTTCGCATATTGGCACAACCCCTCAATTTATGAGCTTTAGCTGACTTTGGCATGTGTAAGGATTGGCGAACTCTCCTTGATGAAGGATCTCACTAGGACTATGGAAATTACTATGAAGGAAATGGAAGAGGAAGAAGGCGCGAGCGATGAAGAAGGTAAGGCTAAAGATTTTGAAGTTAAATCAGGTCCTTCCTCCCCCGGAATTACTAGCGAGCATAAGCCTACGGGCGTTTCTTCCTTGGACGGAAGCTTTCCACACACAGAGAATGGAACCTCATCAACACCCCATGCAGCTACCTCTGGACCCGAGCTACCAACTCCCTCTACTAGGACTAGCCCTACTGCCTCTAGGTCTAGCACACCGCGTCCAAGAGGGATTCCAGCGAGGGCGATGTTGATGGAAAAATCTGAGGAGGACCGGATGGCTGCCGATGGCCTAACTGAGGAAGAGAGGGAACTGAAGCGTAAGGATAAGAAGAAGGCTGGAATGACCAAGAAGCAGCGAGAAGCATTTGCTGCACTTCAGGCAGAGCAGAGAGAGACAAGGAATAAGAGAGTTGACATGCTGACGAAGAAATTAATCGATCGAATCTGTGTCTGGACCGAGACGGATAAGGGTCCAGAGGTGACACACTCATTCAACGAGAAAACTAAATTCGAAGTCGAGAACTTGAAGATGGAGAGTTTTGGGATCGAGATTTTGCATGGTGAGTTACCGCAACTAATCTTTGATGATTTTCTTGGAAGCAAGGTCTAATTTGGTACCTTTATCCTTCATAGCTATTGGGTACACTTACATATCAAAGGGTGCATCTTTCATCAAATCTCAAAAGTTCTTAGGGATCAGTGGGTTTTTTAGTAGGTTAAAGGATAAGGGCAACATTGTCAAGGACACTTGGGGAACTATCTCTACTGCGATCGATGCCCAGATGACAATGGAGGAGATGGCGAAACTCGAAGAAAAGGGGGGAGAGGACTGGACAGACGAGAAGAAGGCTGAATATGAGAGGAAGGTTACGGGGAAAATCTTAGCAGCTGCATGGAGAGGAAGCAAGTCTGAGATCCAGAGCGTTTTGAGAGATGTCTGTGATAGAGTTCTGAACGATAAGGCTGTGCGCTTGGAGAAAAGAATTGAGAGAGCGCATGCGTTGATCATGATTGGAACTATTTTTAAAAACGTACGTATCTATTAATCACGTTTCTCCCTTTATAGTTTTAAACATTAATTATTATTATTGACCTTTTTCATAGGCTGAGCGTGATCCTGACGAAGAATTCCCCGAAGGTGTTTTCGAGCAGCTTGTCGCTGATGCTGCCAAGAAGGAAAGCGACAAGAAGGACAAGAAAGGCAAGGCAAAGGAAGCCGAGGTCAAGAAGAACGCTGCGAAGGGTAGTCCCAGCAAACCTAAGGGTACTGGATCTGATGAAACTTGTGAGGAAGTCAAGATGCCACATCCATGATTCTAGGGATGAGTCGGGGGAATAAATTGTAGGCTTTAGGAGGTCTGCAGACAGACTATTAGTTGGGGTAGTTGCTTCTTTGTATTGTCAATGCTGAGTGCCGTAGTTTGGCGGTAGAGTATTGGCGTGTTTGTTTGTAATTCACTGGCGGTGGTGGGCGCATCATTTTTAGTTTTATTTCTTCTCTTTTTCATTTTTCATATTCGTTTTCTACTTCACTGGGAGTTTTATAAACTGGAGGGACTCTTTTTTCAAATAAATTACAGCATTGTATTTTTTTGCCATCTAATAATCGAATCAGCCCCCTGTTTAGTACCGAATCCCAAGACCTTGAGTTTCAACTATGTACATACTGGTAGTCATGGGTTCCTAGCCTTAAATTTGGAAGCCATGCATGGCCTAGGGGTATTATGCTTTGACTAGTGGGCCACATATACATACGTGTATCACAAGCGGCTCATTGGCCCAAAGATTTCAACAAGTTAGGACATGGGCCTATCTCCATCTACACTAATTTCGCTCATTAAAAGAGCGTTCCTCCACTTAAATAACTTGAAAGTCATTTTTTTAGAGAAACAAACCTAGGAGAGAGAGAGCTTAGCTTGCCTATATTTCTAGGAGTTTTATTATTTTAGTGTCGGTCATTGGGCCCGTTTATTTGGATTCGGATTTCACTGCTATCGGGCTTAGCTAACTACACTTATTCCCTAGAGAAAGAACCAGGAAACAGAGAGTGGAGTTACGCGTAGGCACGGCCAGAGGTGAGGACATTTTTGGCATTAAATATATAACCCTGTTTTCTAGTTCTTTTTCTGGAGGACGAGTACTGTGATGCCGATAGGTCAATCAGTCGCGTGACATTACTTTGATGAAGAATCAGTCCCTTCCCAGAGCCCTCAGTTGTATGGGCTTAACGAATCGCTAGAGTGTTATCAAGCCACAACAACTTGGGGGCTGATTACATTGTGTGGGCATGTGCTCCCCGTTACTGTACTACACCTGCGGGGGTAAGTCTCTGGACAGTGGCAGTGGTGGCACCACTCTCACGCGAAATTATTGGTTATTTCCTAGGCAAAGCCTGTGCCACCACAGCCAGGTGTCCAGAGACTTACCCCCGCAGGCGTAGTACTCGAGTGTGCGGGAAAGTCTGACGACAGGCGGTGGCTTGGGCCTGTATTTCCCATACAAAATCGGTGCCACCACAGCCACCTGTCGTCAGACTTTCCCCCACACCCGAGTACTCCGGAAACGTTGTGGCACACACTAGCATATAAGGCTAAGCAGTGTCAGCCACACTAGCACCTATCCTCTGAGAGGAACGATTCAATATACTCGCCTAAAAATAAAGTCTGACGATTGATTATGTACCAGTACATACAAGAAAATAAATAAGCATTATAATTGTTATCCCTATTGGCATTGAGGTATTTAGACATGATTTTTGGTATGGTGCACACGCTTATAAAGGTGTACCGCGATTTTGAAGCCGATATTCCAACACCAATAATTACCAGAACCCTCCAAGAAAAGTTGGAAAGGTTTGTATTGTAATTTTAAAGGTCTCCAACTTTTTATAGCCTAACAAGAGCTATGGTTGTTGTGAAATAAAACCTCACTTTTGGGTGTGAAAAGGGGCCATGTGGAACGTTCTCCATTATACACTGTACATGATCATATATACTTAGGCAAAAATTTCTAAAAATTATACATAAGAGAGGTATCTTGTGTATTGAAAGTATCTGGGTGCTTTTGTATACTACTAAAAGTACTTTTAGCATAGATATCTAAATATCTTTTTTTAGAGGATAAAGCAGCCAAAAAAGTTGGCATACTTGGGCATACTTGGGCATGCTTGGGGCACGCTTAGGCCTAATAGGGGTGTTCCACATGCCAAATTTGCCGGTACACCTTTATGGCCGTGCGCACCATAGTTTCCCAATTTCTGTTTGTGTAATTATGTACTGGTACATAATCGATCGTCAGACTATTTTTTGGCGAGTACTCGGGTCAGGGCTAAAGTATTGGGGCGCCCTGAGAAGGGAAATACCACGACGAGATAGGCTCCTGACGCAATACAGAGTAGTAATTCTCAGAATTGCGACTTGCAAGACAGTATATATTCTAATCTGGACTTAACAAACTGTACTCTGGATTTTGTTCTTGGCTCAAACTCTCTAATAAAACACCGGGGGACACAGTGCAATACTGGCCGCTCAGATCCGTGACACCCTGGTATGTCCCAATACTTTAGCCCTGACACGAGTACATAGACCATCCCTCTCTAGAATAGCCAATACAAAATCATCCCCTGTTTTAGGATTGATCGTATCGAACACTAAGCAGCCTACGACGTGTGACCACTACGAGTATAGTAGACCCCATTACCTAGTAATTCCTTGGGAACTAATGGAGCTGATAACATATAAGGGTTAGGATTGTTATGAGTTCATAATTGGGTTAATGGTCATTCTTCTGCTCTATAGAACCGTAACTCCTGCTATCTTCGGATGAGATTGTATTAGGTCTCTATTCTGATTTTGTTGAAGTAGACTCTCCCGCTGTCAGATCCGCTATGGTACTAGATACTGGCTAACTGTAGTTAATTTTGTGGATTAGATAGTAAAAATGATGGTCTCGACTGCAATAGCTTAAAGATCTAAGGGACTAATTCTTTGTCACTCGGAAACACCCTTGCTTTATACCCGGCTTGCCGTATAGCAAGATTAACCATACTTGCATATTTTTGTTAGATAAATATATAGGCTGATTTTCAGGGTCCATTAGATTGTGTATCTCGGTTTCTCGTTGCGTGTATAATCCAGAGTTCCCGCTGGTTCATATGCTAGATCAAATTGTGGGATGCTAGTACCTCTCCTTGGTATGGCAAGAGAGCTTTTAAAAAAGGGTGGACGGGTATTTGTGGTGTTAATAAAGGCAAGACTCAAATAAATAATAAATGTATTTTCTTATGACCCTTTTAAAATTCGTCTTCCTTCAAAAACTCCCCTAGTCCTTTCAATCCACTCTTCAGCACCTGTGTCTCGCAAGCATACCCGATCCTAGAGTACCCTGCAAAATCCTTGCTATGTCCAAAACACACTCCACCTGGTAGAAACATAACTCCTTTTTTCTCTATTAGTTTTTCACAAAATCTCTTGTCGTCTACCGGTTTCCCATCCTCTCCTTCAAACTTCACAAACGCTGTCGTCCCCGCAGTAGGCTTGACATAAAACGCTTTAAATCTTCTGCCACTAATTTTGGGTACTTGTGCAATGAACTCATCAAGGATATTTAAGTTCGTCCTGCATAGTGTTACATTACGTTCTAGAATTTTAGAGACGATATTGGGCGAGAGCGCATATGCCGCCATTCCATCGTCGAGCTGCGATACAGAAATGGTATTGTAGTCTCGTGCAACGGCGCAGGACTCAATTATCTGGTGCTGACGAGCTGCGATCCACCCTATACGCAAACCGGCAAGTGAGAATGCTTTCGACATGGAACCTGTGGCGATTCCATGGTCATAGATTTCGACAATGGACGGCGGGTGGGTTAGCGAGTCTAGGGAGTGGAAAAGAGGACGGTAAACTTCATCGGAGAGAATTGGGATGTTTCCGGCGCTTGTAGCGAGATCAACTATTTTTTTGAGTATTTCCGTAGAGAGAGTGATGCCGGTGGGGTTATTGGGGTTACTGTATTGTAAATGTTAGTATCGTGGGTTACTTTAGTATGAGAGGGGGGTGGGGCTGGTGAACATACTTGATAATGATGAGCTTTGTCCCTCCAGTTCCATCTTCTTTTGCAGGACGAATCATCTTTCCCAATTCCTCAATATCAAGAGAAAAGTTATTTTTCTCCTTCAGCCGCCATAACTCAACCTCCGCGCCGAAGGACTCTGGTACTCCGTATAGTTGTTGGTAAGTTGGGTACATGCAAATCACATGGTCGCCAGGGCCCACGAGAGTATACAGTAGTAGAAAATTGGCTGCTATAGCCCCAGGTGTGATTAGAATGTTTTCTGTTGGGAACTTCCCTAGAGGAGATAGCAGGGTATAGAGCCCCGCAACATTTCCCCGGAGCTCTGGAGAGCCACGGATATGCCCGTAGCCTAACGTCTTCTTAAAGAGGTCGTTGAAAGTTTTCTGAGTTTCACCTCCACTTGAACCTGTTGTGGAAAATGTTGAAAGGTCTGCTAAAGAGATGGAATCACAGCAAGTTTCAGCGATGTTGTAAGTTGCGATGACTTCATACTTGTCCATCCACTATAGTTATATATTAGTATTATAAAAACTTAATATCTAGTTAATATATGGCCGAGGGATCTTACTTGCTCAACAGCAAAAGGCTTAATCTTTACCATTATTGTTGAGTTTTCTTCTTCTCTAAAATAGGGTAGAAAGCTGTCAAAAGTTGAGTTCATATGCATTAGAAATTATCTTGGAATTAACCTCATTTATAGCTTAAATACTGGAAGTGTTTGAGTTAAGAATAACGCCGCAAGCAGTGTTACCTAATGGTCTGGACACGAGTCTGCCAACAATTAATCAGGGCTTTTTTTGTCTTCTGGAAAGCTGAGATAAATGTAGAAGGTCTATAGATTATGGGCTATCTCATGCCCGAATGTGGGGTTTCTTCTTGTTATAGGTTATCAACACAGATGAAAGGGCCCGATGGGCCAGGAGTCGTTAGCACGGCTGTACCTCCGACTTAAGGAAACAGCGGGGTAAAAAAGCGGGGAACTTACCGGTCATTGTAACAGAGCCTCAAAGCATAAACAATTAGGCCGAAGAAATACTAAAATTCAACCATGATATGTGGGCCTTTTTTTTTGCTAAATCAATCAACTCCCAGTCCTACCAAATAAAAACTAGAGTACCTACGGCTACGTTAGATCACCAGGTATTAGTCATTGCTTGAATAATTAGGATTAGATGCTACCAAGACGAAGGGCTAGGGCTCCTATGCTCTTCCCCGTCTCCTTCTCTTTTTTTTAGTACCAATTAATAAGATCAGGCATTATCACATTATATGGCATTCAAATAGCAGGGTTAGATAAGACGCTACTAGCGCGCTCCTATTTCAAAAGATAAATGACATTTGAGTATGTTGGTAGGTGTTGGGGCTGTAAATAAAATGAAAAATTTAAGGAGTGTATATTTATTCTTTGGGTTTAGTTGGATCTTCCTCGGCTACGGGTTTAGTAGTGATAGTTAGTAAACAGTCTCAAGTCTAGATTATGTGCTGAGAGAGGCATATTTACGCAACAAGATACCCTGCTCGATGACCTCCTTGGGATCTGGACGGTGGGCAAGTTTTTCCTATGACCACGTTAGTAAAATAAGTCAAGGGCCGAGCTAGAGTTTTTGGATCAAAGGCGAATCGACATATTGCATAGTGGCTGGTAGACCCTATATTATCGTTTTATAACCCTATGTTATGAGTACGAACCTTGAGATTATCTTCTAACATGTTCCTCTCCAATTCCTTTTGATGCGCTACTATACCTGGTGCGACAGTATTGGCATTCACAGGAAGAATATTGCCTAATACGCCCAGAGGCGAAGTAAGTGGGTGTCCTCAGGGCCATCGAGCACAGTACGAAGTCGATACGTACGCTGAACGAGGTCTTCTTTCTCTGGTCTCCTTGACAGGTGCTTCTTTAAAGCATCCTTAGCCATAGCCGTCTCTAGATCTGTAGGTTATGGAAGTGGATTAGTGAAGGAAATCCAGAGAATTGCAGCTTAGAATTTGGGAGGTTACCATGCTGAACTTGTTGAATAGCAGGGGCCCCAGTATGTAGGATATGACGTTCCTTGAGCTCTTTCTCGTCTGGACGAGATTTAAGAGCTGCTTGATGTTAGCTAGGCTGTTAATTTTTGAAGGATGCAATATATTCAAGAACTTTACATACCCTGTTCTAGTGAGTTCTTGCGTTCTTTGATGGGAGAAATGGGGGTAGTATCGGGGGAAGCGGGTGTATCTTCGGACATGGTTACTGATATTGAAGGTATGGGGATGAATATTCGGGATTGAAGTAGATGGAAGATGATGAAATGGATATTTTATATACTGAGGTGGAGTGATCGTGGGTTGTTTGTTGACGCTGGCTTACAAGTCTCGTGGTTTTGCTGGGCCCCTCACCCTCTACTCGTCACTCACCTGTTTGCGGGGGGCACCATGCATGGCTAGGCTGCGTCACTCCTGTAGCATGGCAAGTGATATACCAGCGATCACCCGTTTCAGAACTAAGCCTAGGGTCTCAGAAAGCCACAGTATCTCTGAGGGTACAAAAACTTGATGCGATGGATCAAACAAAGCACTAAGTCTTCGCTACGCTTAACCCTGCGCCACATCTCTGTGTCATCGTTCCGCCAAGCCTACATTACCGACCAGAACGTTCTCAAGAATACAACAAGCGTTCTGCGTTCCAGCAACTAAAGACAGAATCTGACTCAGTGTGGTGCTCGCCCCGCTCACTTAAGTCTGCACCCCCTTTGTATATATGAGGGGACCCGAGAATGATGCATGTTTTGACTTAGCAGCGCACAAGCACAGCCAGAATCTATATTTTAGCGCAACACAAGACCCAAAGTGAACATAAAAAATACCTATACCAAGCGAAAAACAACAAGAGTGAAGAAGTCCCTGGTCAATAAGCACTATTAATGTAAATAAATATTTCCATTAATGAGCTTTTCTTGATTTACAGGCTTAAATTGACCTTACAATTTCTTATTATCTTGATTACATGTAGTTGTATGGCTGTAAAGAGTACGTTGTCACTGCTTTGTGAACATGCATCACTTTTGGGTACATAGTAAAATCTAACAATGAAGTTAATAAAATTTACGACCAGACTAAGCTCCTCAAACAACCTCTCAGCCTATAAGACAACCCTAACTCAAATGCGGTAATGGACCTTCTCGAATTTCAGTCATCATATCCGTCCCTGGCAGGAAGTCATGCTCAAAGACTGGCTCCCCCGAGAAAAGTTTTTGGGAAAGTGTGAACGATGTCTTGACTAGAAAATTACAATTCCCTATTTTCAATAAGTCCGGTCCCTGGGAGACAGAAGTGTTCCTCCTCCACTCTCTTTTAAACCCCCACTCATGAGCTAGTCTAGCCCCCCCTTTTCTCTACGTCACTTTCTGACCAATCAACACCCCGTCCCCTTTATGTTTGCAAGCACCGATTGCCTAAAGTTCCTCCGAAGGAGTTGATCTGACACACAATGAGGATCCCCAGGATTACGACAGACGGGATCAAGGCCTCCAATCCACACCTGCAGTATCAAATCAAATCCAGTGATCTCATGGTTGTCCTTTTACCAGTCAGCGTAACTAACGAATCTTGGTGCACTCACACCTAGGCTCATCGATATGAGGTATTGATTAAACAGCTGGTGGATGATCGCTTGTAGCATAAACCTATTTTGACATGAATTGATTTTCGAGACCCCCACAGTGCCATCCATATCCATAACCCACCTACTGTAACCCCACTCGATCCATAGATTCTCCTTCTCTAGGGGAAAAATATGGGCTGCCTCGAAACCAGCCCAGATTTTCGGATTCCTGTGTAGTCTGCCTGAAATAACACATTTATTATCGCGAGTGCGGATTTCAATACGAAAGACATCTTCCCGGCCGAAAACATTGTGCGAAATGATGCGGTGGACCTACTGTTCGTCACTTACTTGGATTTCGTCTGCCTAATTAGCCGAGAAATATATCTAGAGGCACGGTACTGAGATTACCTGCACAGCTAACCATATAATCCCCTACATCGAGACGAGTATCAACCATCGAGACAACCCTCCCGGTATCCTTCGCAGAGACGCGAATCTGTGCAGTAGTGGTAAGGACAATGACAAGTATTTGAAGAAAGTTCTTCTCTGTAACAGAGCCGTTCTGTACTAGACCTCTTAGGACGACATCTGGATTGGTTTCATTAAAGAAGCGGACATTGCGAAAATGAGAACGATGCCCGGACATCGCGTGAAGGTTGAGTGGGCTCCGTCTGTCTTCTGACGTCTGTACTTTCTCCGTTTATCAAATGGTTGGCGGAGTTGAAGGGAGGATGCCTCTCCTCTTATATAGAAGGGTAAAAATTCAGTATACCATGTTTTTAATGAGTTTGTATATACCATATTCCCTATGCACTATCTGTGTCTAACCTATCAGTGTTGGTACTACTCTACCACAATTGTAAATTTACTATTCTTTGAAAAGTGCCTACTATACTTTATGATTAGCTTTGTACCAGTATTTTAGAGAAACCCAGACTATTCCTTTCAAGTTCCTCCCATGTTTTTACCAGCAGTGTGTAAATCTGTAGCTTACAATTTAAAGGGCTAAAGGGGTGCTAGTACACCCTGTTGTGGTTGTTGTCTTGAACAGAGTTTCTGGGATGGGCACAGACTCAGCATGGATAATATGGTATATGGCATACAAACCTGTTAGAGGTGGTATTCTGAACGTTTTCCCTGTAGAATCTCAATTAATCACGTGATGTAATTTTATGGCACCTATCCCTGTCGTGTATTGTCGCGTAAACCCGTGGGACTCAACGATCGATCGCCTTAGCCGCGTACACCACGTCTTTATCATCCTCAAGTGGTCATCACAAAAACTGATATCTTATTTCACCTTGAAAATGTGGCTCCTCGAATGCGAAGGGGAGGTTCTTGGTGGTAAGAAACTATGGTTGAAGCCTGGCAACAAGTATGTCATGGGCAGGGCACCATCTCCCGAAGGTATAAGAGCTTTTGGATGTCTAGAGAGATGACGCATTGCTGACTTCCATGGGTAGTGAATCTACCAATGCCTTCGCAAAAGTCGATATCTAGGGTCCATTTGGTTATCGATGTTGGTGGTGTTGTGGAGGGTGACGGGGTACATTCTGCATCTCTGATCCCAAGCACTATGACCATATTAACGAGATATTTATTTTCAGCTCAAACTCCTTCACCGCTCATCTATAACTGTTCAGGACTGCAAGACGAAGCATGGAACTAGGCTTGACGGCGAAGAAATGCGGAATGAGACTAAGGTGCTAGACGGGGATGAACACTTCTTTCATCTTGGGAAGTACGAACCTGGCTTCAGGTCTGTCTAAGGATACATGTCTTCTACTTTATCAGGTTATTAACTGATAAATATTATTAGGCTATTTTGGAGCCCTGTCGTTATCTCTGTCTCCCTTTCATCCAAAGAACGTAAAGACAAGAAAGCAATGAGTCCCTATCAGAAGAAGGTTGAGACCTTAGATATTAAAACCATCGGTACATTTGTGCCCGAGACTACTCATGTCGTTGCTACCAAGCGCAATACCGCCGTAGGGTTACAAGCTCTAGTAAATGGTAGGTATATTGTGACACCTTCTTACCTTGATGCTATTGTTGAGGCTGCTACTATTCCTCTGGGTGAGAGTGAAGTAGTACGATCGCGCCTAGAAACAGACTTTGAAGGAAACTGGCCAAACCCGGAAGATTACCTCCCGCCATATACTAATGAGCCCAAAGACAGAGAGGCTTGGAGGTTTCGACCGAATGAAAAGCGGCAGTCTCTATTTGAGGGTTATAATTTTATAGTTTGTGAAAGGGCTCAGTATGACAATTTCTTGGGTCCTATCACAGATGCGCATGGGAAGCTCGAGAAATATGATCTAGAGCCTAGGAAGACAACAGCTGAGGATTTGGTACAGTTTGTGAAAAAACGAGAGCAAGGGTCGCAAGTGGTCATAGTAAGGTTTCTTGGCAAGAAGGATCCAGAGTGGGAGAATCAACTTTCTACGGAAGTGCAAGAGATGTATTCCTCCAACACTCCCCTATATATATGATAGACTATATTTTTCTCTCTTGGTTAATTGTCGTATAACTAATATGTTATTTTAGGCTAGGTTTCCGTATGGTAGAACAGAATGAATTTTTGGATACCATCATAATGTGTGATAAAGGTAGTTTAAGGATGCCTCTTCGGGAGCAGGCTACGTCTGTTATGCATCCTTCTGTTCATGGTTGGTTTGTCAAGAGTTTTGACCCAATAGTAAAGGATCACTAGTATTAATTTTATTTGTCAGCATCATCACCCCCATCTCGTATTCCAGACAGCCCACCATTTGAATCTACACCTGCACTAATGATACCCGATAACGTAAAAACCTTGGATGTTGTTGCTCCTCAAAAGCCAGCACAACCAACTCAAGTTTCCGCCCGTGGACGAGGAAGAGTAGGCACTCAATTGAGCCCTCCTCTCTATCAGTAATTGATCTATAACTCTTATCTAGGTTCGAAGTCGTATACAAGCGTTCGATCCGTTCGCAATCGATCCGTCTGAATTTAAACCACCCCCAACCCAAGGACTATCAAACATTAAAAGTCAAACGACCGGGTTGCAGGACCATACAGCTAGTTTAACTCCAATCACTCCCCACACCCAGGTCTCTTTACCGGATAAGAATCCTACAATCCAGGTTTCAGTACGACATAGTACACGACAAAGCCAACAATCCTTTAGTACGTCGATAGAAGTCGATGAACAAAAACCTACTCCAACTCAAGAATCAAGTGTTAGATTATTTGATACTCGTGGTTATTCTCCTCATAGTGTTGGTCTAAAGCGCTCTATTCAGCTTGAGGATGATCGTGTAAGTGAACCGTTCGACGTTATGGATATGCTTCCTGGGGCCAAGGCTGTGAAGCGTCGGAAAATCGTAGAGGAAGAAGAGCGTCTTCGGCGAGGGGAAGGAATAATAAAAGAGCCACTACGAGAATCGACACCAGCACTGGCGCCTGAACCAGTCAATGTTGTCGAAAAAGTGGAGAAAATATCACTAAAAGGCAAGGGCAAAAAAATACTGAAGGGAAAAGAAAAGGAGGAAGTAAAGAACGAGGATCCTTATGTGGCGAGAGCGCGCGAAATCAAAGAGAGAGGGGAGGAGGAAGCCAGAGTGGCAAAGGAAGAGGAATTAGCGGTAATGGATGGTCTTGAAATCGAGAAGATGAGGAACCTGGCTATTGTGGAGGTTATGGAAATCAAACCAAGGTCAGATAAACCGGTTCGAGGTGAGTATGGTGATGAAGGTGCTAGGTGGGATGATAAATGGAATGGGAGAAAGAATTTCAAGAAGTTTAGAAGGCAGGGGAGGGGAGGGGGTATGAGGACAATGAGGGGTAGTGTTATGGTGAATTTGGTGGAACATAAAGGGAGGGACTATGGTATTGGTGATGGTAGGCTATTATACATTTCTTTAGCAGTTCTGAAATCAACTAAAGAAAACTTTCGACAGGTTACTGGGTGGATAATGATGAGGGTAATAAATCTCCGAAGAAAAGATCCCAGAAAGCGGTACCAGCTCCAGCTGCAGAAGATAGCGAGTCAAGTCAGCATGATGCTCCATTCCGGCCTACGCATAGCCAGTCGGTACGACTCCCTGCTCAAGCTCAAGCTCAAGCGGAAGCCTTGAGTTCTGGAATGGGAAATCAAGCAGCTTCTGCCGATACAACCTCTCGCGGGACAAAGAGGGGGGCACCAGCTACCCAAATGGGTAAGACAGGAGGTGGGAAGAAACAGAAGACTCTATTTTTGAAGAACCAAAGTGGGAGTGAAGATGATAGTGAAGATGAATTGAAATTCAGGTTCAGAAGGAAATAATGTATAGCAGAAGAATTCTTTTCTATACTGGTTTTCTTATATATTATCTTTATCGATATTAACAGAGAGTGTACTTTCTATGGTCTCAAATTCCTTTTTTCCTGTCTATATAACACTAGTGAGAGGAGATTATGATAGTAACGTGGAATGAGACTTACTGATATCAGATACCGTATATGGGCCTAGCAAGTGGAAAAGATATTTAGCTTCTCATCATGGATGAATGAAGAACAATGCACTGACTATATCCTCGACGTCTTTGTTCCTTTTGATCTCCTCTCGCGCATATTTACGTAGCTCTGATTTCGTCATTGGATCATTGATATCTTTTTTATCTCAGTCATAAGCAGTCTTCCCCGTTAGATCAACCGGGATTTAGAGTCGCTTACGTCGTAACGCTCGTAATATATCTCGCCATAATGATAGCACATGGGCTCGCTGGATAAACTATTCCATAGGGTCATTTAGTATTAGTAAGTTACTGCCTTTGGCTGATAACTGGCCAACGAACATGTTTTAAACTCGGCACCGGGCTTCCTGCAGCCCGTGTAGAGAATGGGTTCCGGAACATTGAGCGCGTTAGGTGGGGGTTGTTTGTAGTTCGGCTCGAGGTGACGTCGAATGGAGCCGCACTAGGATCCTAGCCCGCCCTAATAAATTGCCCTAGCTGTAGCCAAGGGCTTCACACCAAGCCTATATATTAAATCTTAAATGCTTCTTTCCTTAAGAAATATTCACCCAAACCTACCCTCGTGTATAGGGATTACATCTAATAATACTCTAGCTTATTGGTATTAGTCGTAGTTGCTGCCCGTACTTCTGGGGGTCGGTACCACTAGCTAGATGATAGTGAGAATATGGATAAAGAGTATTAACCACCTAACCACAGCTTCTAAACCTGGTCCCACAATATCATTCTATCACCTATGGAGTGGCGAATGTGTCAAAACACACCTTACCACCGGTGACAAGCTAAAGACCACCGATGGTAAGTTAAAGGCCACTAGTGCTAGATTCAGATTGGTTTTGAACCTAATCAAGGAATAAGTATAGGACTCCATAGTAAAAAAAATGAGGTATAGTATATATAGATTACCACTAAACTTCAGGCCACAGTAGTAAACTAGAAGTGACTAGTGGTAAGTTGAAGGCTATCTGTGCTATATTCAGACTAGGGTTGGGTTTAATTAGGAGTATAGCTATATATGGCAATATAGGTTTCTATGGCAGAAAATAAGGGGTATAGTATGCATTCATTTATCACTAGCGGTAGATTATGTCTTGACACATTCACCACGCTACAATCCCTATCTCGTAGCCTGGTAGGCTTTCTTACCATCAACCACTAAAGTACCAGTATGAGGAGTCATTTTCAGTGAATATACTAGGGTTTACCTGTATGTGAATCAAAGTAAATACAAAATACTTACAGGTAAGTATATAATCCAATTTTACATTGGGCTCGGGGTCGTGCTGTGACTAGGGATGTAAGGAGCCCCGGGGAGAATGTTGGTCTAATACATAGGCTTGAACCACCTCAAGAATATTCCTTGGATTAAGGTAGGGTAGTATTATTTTGAGAATTATGGTATGGGTAATCAAAGCAGATTAGAGTGTTTCATATTTTTCGCTTTACAGGGATTTTAAGGTTGCATTGAGCTAGATTGTAATGTATACTTTATGGTAAAATTAGGTACATGTACACCTAGCTAAAACAAAATACCAGCTCAGTTAGTCTAGATACAAAG
This sequence comes from Verpa conica, assembly GCA_033030425.1. Classification (NCBI taxonomy): domain Eukaryota; kingdom Fungi; phylum Ascomycota; class Pezizomycetes; order Pezizales; family Morchellaceae; genus Verpa; species Verpa conica. The sequence goes on along the minus strand of JAUFSD010000007.1, from coordinate 1,392,457 downwards.
AATATACTATGGTCTTATCTAAATGTGACTAGGTTCTACTGAACTATATATTTGATATGATCTAATCCCTAAAACAGAGCTAAGATGTACGGATATTTGAGATGTCAGCGAATATATGAGGATAATCCTTACTAATTTATTAATTATAATAAGGTCTCCATCATTGTACTGGAGATTAGAAAATAAGTGATTTCTCCCCCTAGGCCTATATAGACATAATTTGTTTCTATTTTTCCCCCTAAACTAGGAGCATAAAAGAAAACTGCTGGAAATATAAGAATCTATTGATGAGACATAATCATGTATTTATGAATAATTCATTGATTCATAAGACCTAATCCCATCATGGAATATCACCCGGTACAATTGCCCGGGGCACCGGGTGCGTTAAAGTGTTTATCAAGCAGCTTTTACCCACACCCAGTACTTAAAATTACTCAGTTTTAAACATTTTTATTAAAATACATTGATTAAAAATCGGCTTCACATTATTTATACAATTTTTCAACTTGAAAGTCTTTGCACTTTCGGTGACACTATATGTAGACTAACTACGTACACTTAGTATTGGCTTACTTGGGCGACTCATGGAAGATGTAGTTAATATACTGTATATAGAGTGTGTTGTAAATATTAATAACTTCCCTTCTTTAAGTCTAAGCAATTAATGGTTTTCTAACAGATTTATTACAAGGGCTTTATATCGGGTATTCGATCTATCTTACACCAAAGATGATTTGTCTACGTAACAAGATATCCCTAAATATTTAAATAGATACTGTATCTTGGTAAGTTCTCAGAATAAGGATTTGTGTATATAGGCCTTTTGCAACAGTGAGACCCCTAAAGCTAGTGTGATACTTTAGTTATCTCTTAAACCATCACACAACCGTTTGAGACCGGTCTTTCAATGATATACCCCAACCACAACACCTCTAGATATTATAGAAATTATGCTAGAAAATTTAGACTACATAACCTAAACCATTATCATTAAAAATTCGATGGGTTATATAGCTAGTGGTTGGGTAGCAAGGCTGGAAAATCGGGGGTTGTGGCAAAGGCCGGTCTAAGGGATAGCTATTGGTCACAGTCCTATTAATTTCGTAATGATGAAGATTACGTATTGAAGAAGTCAATCTATGATATCAGAGGTAGGCTTCATTATAGTCAGCATACGATAGATGTGCTTCTCTGATCTTTGGCCCAAGGACTGATCACAAGGATATATAGTGACGTCTGCTTGGATCCCTCTACCGGCCCTACGTAACACCAGTCTCACGCCAGGCTTTGTATTGTAGGATCTTTAGAAATGAAATATCTGCCGAAGATTGAAAATGATAGAAGTTGGTAAAGATAGCTATGGTGAGTAAATTATATTAATGACGAGGAGTTTTGAGATGAGTTATAACATTTCCCCCCGAAATATGACTCTTCGAAAGAGGTACCTAGAACCTGGAGTTATTAGTAATTCTCAGTACATGTACTGTCACAGGTCAAAATTCGGAGTGGTATGTGAAGTACCGGTACAGGTTGTAACACCCAGATCGCTATGACAACATTATGACATGAGGCTCAAAAGCTTTATCCCCCGCACAACCCCAACAACACAACACATACCCGAGGCCAGAATAATGATTTCGAACTCCTTTAAGCTCCTACGAGATAAGAGACAGCCGCTCTCTCCATACCACCGTGGTATTATTGTTGGAATGCGAGTAGCAAAATGGCGAGTGTCAGATATTAGAAAGGAAACTGGCCTTTCTGAAACAGCAATCCGTGCTACTCTAAAAGCTGCAGAGGATGAGCACTGGATCGGAGAGTCTAAACCACACCCTGGACGCCCGAGAAAAACCACATCTGTACAGGATGATGAGTTACGCAATTATGCTATATTAAACCCAAATATATCATATGCAGAACTCAGTGCTACCGTACTACCTACCTCCAATATTTCGCTCAGTACAGTCCAGAGACGGTTAAGGGAGGCCGATATTAAAAAAAGAAGAGCTCTTAAAAAAACTGCGCTTAAAGAGAGGGATGCACAATTACGACTAGCTTGGGCATTAGCTCACCGTAATTGGCCTATGGAAAAATGGAAAAGAACTATATGGAGTGATGAGGTTACTGTACAGCGTGGAGGAGGAGGAAGACGAAATTGGGTATTTCGAAGTGGACGACAAACCCATGAGAGGTGGAAACGGCTTATACACAAATTTGGACGTACTGTTGTCCATGCTTTTCCTCCTACCAGCTCTCGAAAAGTCTCTCAAATGATGTGGGGCTGTTTTGCAGGGGATACAATTCGTACATTTATTCCTTTATATGGAGACCCAATATCTAAAAGAGGAGGGGTAACCGGCAGAGTGTATCTTGCAGCACTTCAGCGTGAACTGGTAAGAGTTATTGAGCAATTTGAAGGTGAAGAAATTATTTATTTTATGCAGGACAATGCAGGTATTCATAGATGGAATCCTGTTAAAGAATGGTTGGAGAATTTGCGTACAACTCATGGGGTAAAGGTAGAGGTAATAAAATGGCCCCCATATTCACCAGATCTCAATCCAATCGAGCATGTATGGGCAATTCTTAAAGCTTTATTTCACAAAATGTATCCTGATATGTGGAAAGAAAAAGGTCCTAAGCATATTATAAGGAGAAGGATAGAAGCAGGTATTTTGCGCTGCTGGGGGCTTATTCCTTCTAGTTACTTTGATAGATTAGTAGAGAGTATGCCTGATAGGATCGAGGCTGTAATTGCTTCAGAGGGGTGGTATACTAAATATTAATTATATGTATCTATTATGTACCGGTACTTCATACCCCACTCCGAATTTTGACCCGTGACAGTACTATTTATTTCCATGGGATATACACTCTTAAGAGACACGATTTGGGACAATAAGGCATGAAATAGTGTAAGTTTCTTTAGGGGGTACCAATTATGATATTTTGTGTAGTATACCTTCACATACAAATGGACACTTTACTACGCGTTTCGAATATTTATGATTGGTAATAAATTAGTGATAACCCAGTCAGCACCAGGTCATGTAAGGTGGAGCCTCGTAGAGAATATATGTTTTAGGGCACCAAGACAAATAACCCCTTATTAAAAAGGCATGATGTTTCAGAATCTACGTGAATGTCATAGCCTTCTTACCAGGTTAGCTCAGACTGATGCCTGGCCAGCTGGTAGTACAAGGAGGAACAGAATGTCTTTGTGGTTGTACGACGAGGGACCGTTGGAATGTTGGGAAACTAGGCGCTGAGGGGTGGTGGCTTGCACTTAGCCATTGATGAGATGAGATGAAAAATAATGGCCGCCCATAAAGCCCTCCTGAAGAAAGCTAGGGACTACAGACGCCACCCATACCGCCCTGTAATCTATAGTTGTATCTAGGCATTGGCATGATTTTCACCCGCAAAGGCCGTCTTTAAGGTCTATAATTCACCAGATATAGAATTATCCTGAGAGTATCTGTGGAGCTCCGGGTTTAAATGATGTAAAGGTTCGTGCCTTCGTATCCAGAAGCTTAGCGCATGTATAGAGAATATAGTTCATTCGGCATTTTCCCTCCATAAACCCTTCCCTAGTAAAGGTATAATATCTTGTCTTCCCTCCAAAAGAAAAGGTCAAGTCATTTACATGACTCAAGCTCCAGTTGTGACCCATCCTTAAGCCTAAAAAGGTACCCTGGACCTAGCCCTGGCGCTGCTTGTGTTTAGGGTTTTTGTCGCAAATGATGTAGACTCTACCCTTTCGGCGAACAGACTGTGAGGCGATTTGGCAAGGCAGTGTCAGGCAAAGGTTTACCCCACAACCCAGAAAAAGACAAATCCTCGAAACTAGAAGCAAAGAGGGAAACACCGTAATCTATAAGATTACAGGGAAATAAGGTGGGGAAATAATGTACCTTGCAACCCTCACACAGTTTCTTGACCGATGACCTCACTTTCATCCCTCGCTGCTGTTGCTGTTGCTGCTGGATGACATTCCATGATGCTCTTGAAGCCAAGGACCGCAGAGTCAGAGATGGAGTGGGCGAGATAGAGGAGAACTGCCTATTGGAGATGATCCTAGACAAGATAGCAATTGTAGTGGGGGCAGACAAGGGCTTAGATGAGCGGAGGAATAGGAGTGAGAGACGAGCTAGAGGAGCTCCTGGAGTAAATAGAGGCATGATAGAGTGGGAATACCAAAGGATAGCTGTCTGACGAGGTTCTAGTGAAAAATTAGAGGTTGTGATGGTAGGGGCTGGTCCGAATCCCCCGTAGCAACCAACGAAGTCTCTAACCCCACCATCACGTGAGCGTTCCTGATATTCCAACGTCAAGCTTTATCCTCCGGCGTTTCGGAATGACACTCTTTGGGTTCCTATATCGTCATCTTCATCAACATCATCTATGATCACTGCTCGACCATAAATTATCACCACCATGACCATCTACAGATTAAACGCGTCTTCCACAGTAACTTCTGACTCAAGCTGGCCATAGCACGCGTTGCAGCCCCATGTCACCTGTACCAGATTCGTTGCATGCATCTATTCCTGTTCCAGCCAATAGCCAGGGCGAACAATAACCCCAAAGGAGGCGGAGTCTGGCTTTGCTTAGTATCATCATTGTGGCTGTTCGGGAATTTTCTTCTACACTCATGTCCTCGGTTCACATTACGCTGTAACTTCCCGAAAACCTACCCTCCCCCCGGGTCTTCTTTCACCTTTTTTCTCCTCGCTCTCGCTAACCTCCGCCAATATCCTGCTTGATTTCCTGGCATCGCCCTTGTGTTTTCGGCCTTCATCCACACATCTTACCTCCCCTAGTTCTTCCTCTATGCAATGCCCAATATTTACTCTTTCCCTTCCTTTGGGGAGGTTTCATCTTGTAAGTCTAGATCTTTCGGTAAATTCTGGGCTCAAGTGGTTTAGCCTGGTATAAGTTGGACTATCAAACGAGAAAAACTTGTCTGTATACGAACTCAGCCGTGTCCTCTACTATAATCCGCCCCGAATAACACAGGGGATTTTACGCACCTTAACCCAATATTGTCACAACTCTAGACAGCCTCAAAATCATTGGGCTCTTTTTTCGGACCCACTTGTGCCTGCGTCAGCGAATGACACTCGCAAGGCACAAACATTTCTTGGTTCGTTCGCTTGAATAGTTCGAAGACCATATGCAGCTCCATATGAATCGTAACGTGGGATAGAGTCTAGGCAAGAATAGGTATACACAAATAGATGGAGATTGTCCTTGGGTACAAGCTCCTAGACTCTCGGCAGCTGTACAATAAACTGTATCTCTCCTTCACTCCCCAAGACATTATCTGGTCTCACACCGCACTTTTCCTTCTCCTGTCTGCCACTCTAAATCAGACTCAACCTAGAACAGTCCAGTCATTCCCAGACGAGTCAACGTCCTTCCCCCGAATCTGGCCTCAATTCTCTGCTGATTAGCCTATTGTGTGACACTGTTTTCATCATTGCAAGCTTGCCTTGGGGCTTAAAACGTTTGTTTGTTCAATATCGGGGAAGCCGGCGGAGCGTCGTATGTTGTACTTTTGAATCTATGGCAATAAAGTACCGATAGCTTTTTAGCTATTCTCTAGGCATAAATACCGTCCTAGATGTCCCTATCTTTGTTCAATACCACATAACAGCTTTACAACATCAACAAACCAGAGAATTAAGAGATTCTAGATTTCAATTCAGACCAGTCAGTTTACTTCAATTCACTTCAAAGCAATCCTACGAATTCCGCCATGCTCAACAATATACCTGCAGAGCTTCTCCTCAATATTTTGTCTTACCTAGACAATCTAGACCCTCTTTCCTATACAAGCCGTTCTCTTTCTATATCTACTCGAGACTACAGAACTCGTGCTCTGCGTTCTCGCCTAGCTAGCATCAGTCATGTTGAGCTTCTGATGAGGATATGGACACCACCAACCTTCTTCAGGCGACGAGGAGGAGGAAGCCCTGGATATTCCCAAGGAGGCTACATCACACGGCCTCAAGATCTCCATGACATTCTTTGTGATCCAGAGATGTTCAGTAGAGTTGAGGCGTACCTAGGGAGCCTAGAAAGAAAAGCATATGTAGCAGAGAGATTAGCAGATCATGTCCTGTCCATGGTGGCCTTTAATTCTTTCCGCACGAGTGAAGAGCGGCATTCATATGCTACAGCAATTGTCATAGAGCTATGGTCAGCTGAATCGCGATACGGACATGACGTTGACGGACGTTGGTCGAATATCGGTGATGAAGGCGGGCTACAAGAAGTGCATATTCAAGATAGTTATGTTATGGGCCTACCCAGCCATATACAAGCAGCGATGATTACCGTATATAATGCGCTAGCACAACGCCTGCGACCTCCATTCTATTCTACTAGTCGAAGAGGGCATGGAGGAAGAGTTGTGGAAGGTGAAGGAACGTGGTTGTATAGATTAATTGTAAAGGTAAGTCCCTTTGAGATCGGAATTGGGGTGCTTGCTTGTGTAGTTTCTAAAATCTATGCGGTTGTGGTATTAGGACGGAATGGAGGCTGTTCTACGAATGCTCGAGCAAAGAGACTAGAAAAACATTATTCCAGTCCTAAAAGAACTAGCTCCAGGTAGTAGGTTAAAGGAAGGCTCTAAGGAGGCTAACAGCTATTTAAATGAAAGGGGTCTGGTTTTTTATTCTCTTTCCTCACTGAAAGATCTTATCAACTAGACATCCTTGATTACTTCCGGGGGTGTTATTTCTTTATAGTTCCCTATTTCTCAATTATTATTTTTATTTATTTTACACTTGATATTTACCTTAGAGTTGTGCTCACGAGTCTGTATTTCTGGCCCTTCTATTAGGGTCTTTGCTTGTTTCCTAGTAGTTTTATTCTAGGTATCTACATGTATGTATCTGACATCCCTAAACTTTTGGTGATAGACGGGTAGAATAGGAGTACACAGAAAGTAGATCAAAGAACAACCTGTAATGAAGAGATTTTTCTATCTTGTTGCACTGCCAAGAGATCACCAAAAGCATCTACAGAACAAAAGCTACAGGGGGTGCTAAAGACAAGGTTACGTACGCCACAGCCTCATTCAAATCAGGTACAGTGTAGTGCAGATGCAGCACGTTATCTTTTATACGTATCAGATATGATGTCGGCGCTCAAGAACCCGGATCAAGTGGGGTGTACCCCACCTGCTTATGTAGGGGAAAATCGGCATCATAAGCCATCACTCGGTCCGTCTTAGCCGCTGGTCAGGCGTTTTTATAGCTAGTATAAGCTATACTAAAATAGACGTACGCCCTACAGCCGAGTTTTCTTTTATCTTTTGGTCACTTTACCACTCGAGGGTACAAGGCTCCCTATTATGTACCTGCATGTAAGTATGCATCGGCAAGCCAATGTTGTGCAGTAGAACAGTGAAAGAAGGCACACAAGTGCAACTTTGCCTCTTAATTTTTAAGATACACCAACGGTGTGCGAGGGAGGGTCGATATAATTAACGTGGTGGTAATTAATCGCTCATTTAAGATGGAAACAGTCGCAATGCTGTTGTACTGACTCCCTGTTATTAGATAGAATCAGACTGCGCCCAGTATATAGGGTGAAAGACATAGCACACATCGCGGTCACGTAACCAGCTGCAAGACAGCCAATTTATGTATTAATGCAGCGATATCACTACAAAAAATAAATGGTGGTTTGCATAGATGTGAAATGAAAGTTTGTGAAACCAATATAGTGGGTATGCGAAAAGGGACAAGTAGTACACCGCTAGGAGTGCAATAAAATCTTAAAATAAGAAATGGTTACAACGGAACAAAGGGCAAATAGGAAAGCTCTATAATAAACGCAAGGAAATTTTCTTCAAAAGCTAGGTAGCCATTCGAGTCTGCTGGGTAGGGAAAAAGAAAAGAAAAACATGGCAGAATGACCAAAACCTGGTTAGGCAACAGCACATCCACGTTCCGTAAGACCATGCCAAGACTTGCGTAACCATCTAACCACTACAAGAGTTACACAATGTAATACATACTAAGTGTAACGCGCCAAGCCACACTTCAGGTGATTCACAGCCGAAGTCGGCTGGCTTACTCGATCCTCTTTTTCCCCTCCTCCAAGTGAATAAGTCTGATGTTTCCGCCGCTAATGCTAGAGCCGCGTTCGCGACCACCGCTGAAACTGCCTCTTTCTATCCACTTTCCCACGATTTTGTCCTTCTTGACCTTGCTCAACGCCTCGTTGTATCCATCCGCTGCAAACCCTGGTACATTCAACTTAGGCCAGTTCACATAAAGCATACCATGCATCCAAATAAAATTGGCAGTCCACAATCCAACGAGGAGCCAGAAAAGTGCAAAGACCCTGATGCTGACCAGGCCGCTTCCGCTGGGGCGGGGCAAGACAAAGGCTGCGAATACAAGGAATATAGCAGCGTAAAGAATATAAGGGATGCTTTGGATCAATATTGGGCGACGGTCAGCGAAAAGGAGGGACGAAGAGATATTATTGCTTGTCGATGGGAGGTAAACTCCTAGAAAAAGGTCGTAGGCATCCTGTCTAGGCCCGTCGGCGAAATTATTACGGAAGTACCGGGTTATCGAGTTTGATAAGTCTGCAAGTGCGCCGGCTTTTGTCCGCACACCCGTTCGAGTGAAATCCGTCTTCAGCGCCCCAGTCCCGGAGTAGGCTCGGCTCACAACGTCAGCATTATCAGCCCAGGCTAGAGATTAAATGTCAGCAAAGATTCAGTCAGCCACAAAATCAGCTGCCGGTCGTCATCATGCGATCAACCTGCAATGTTGATACGCACCCCCATGAAACCAAGGAATATGAGGCTTACCATTCCTAAACATCACCTCAAAATTCTCGAACGCAGCGGTGTTTTCCCCCTTCTCAAGTACCCCTAGGTCGATCATCTGACGGTTCAATGTCCATCTAGCCAACATACTCTGTACAACATTTGTTCTATCCAAACAATCCATGCAGTTTGTCCTTACAACGCTCTTCTGATAATTTCGCACAGTACTGGTAGCCCCGCCTTCCAAAGAGTGGAAATATTGCTGCTCGTACAATCCATCACCCAGTTTATCAAGTAGCAGCTGTGCTCTATGCCATTTCATGCCTCTACATTCGTGGTGGAAATCGAAGTAAATATAATGCAAACGGTCAAGCATCTTAGTCCTCCCCACCGGCTCAATCTCACGGAATCTTTCCGAGGTCTTTGAAGAGCTCTCCTTACTCTCTGTGGGGGAAGTGACGATCATTTTGACGATATTCTCGTAAGCTGCCTTGACTCGCTCCTCTCGGCCTTTCTGATTTACCAAGTTGACCATATAATTATCCCCATATAGCCGGATCTGCTCATCAAAGTGCTTCCTTGCGGAATTTGTGGCTAAATCCAAGCTCTTCACCTGTATCTTTGGGGTATACTTGAGATTGTTCACCTCAGCCCAATAGACCGGAACACTTCCCCTGGTTTGGACATAACTAAGAACCTGGACGTTCTGGGAACTTTGCCTGCCTGTCATAGAACTCTGATCATATCCAGCAAGACCCCCGGCGGCATCTCCTAGAATAACAATTTGTTCTGTTTCGTTAAAATTTGCTACATTCCCAGATTCATCGACCCCACGTGTGAAGTATCGTGTACCGGCACGGTGGCGGGATTTTCGGGTGATAAGGACAAAGGTTAGGCTAGTTGATTTAATAGCAACTGTGCTAATGTTAAGATAACCGAAGAACACTGGAAGAATGTAAGGGTCCGCCTGCTTAGGTTAGCATGGTTGCGTCCGAGACGTAGTTCAGGCTTAGTCTAGCAATAGATTCAAACCAAGTACCACTTGGTACTTGAAGAGTTCGTAGAGTAGGATAAAAAGAAATAAAAAAAGTGTAATAAGGTTTGCCTTACAGCGGGGTTAGAACTCCTCAAGTCAATGAGATCTGATTGGACATGTCTGTTCCAAAAAAAGCGCTCATCAGCCTAGCCAGATAATATTTGAATTAGCGACTCGGACAAACTTCCACTTAATGAGGGTAGTTTTCAGTAGCTATCAACCATACCCTTTGCCAGAGTGGGAGAGAATTATCAGCCGTAGACTGGCGCTGAAACGAATTCGTCAGGTCGAAGGAATATGACAGGTACATCGGCCCGGTACGTAAGTGGGTACGTAACAGCGCGAGGTATGTATCCTCATCAGGGTCCTAGAAATAAATAAAAATAAAAACATCAACATTAACATAGCCCCCAATAGTTTAGTATAATCTAGCCCGGTTTTCAAGCAATAAGACTGAACTGGAGACATACGTGCAATGGTCTATCTTGCAATGGCAAGAACTCTACTGCCTGAACTTTGTATACAGAATGACTCCGGATCCGCCCGATAAGTAATACCTTTGTAATAATAATTATATATTTGTCTATAGTAAGGAAGTTAGCACAGGCGAAATCCCAAATAAACCCCTTCCATTAAGAAGTTCAGGCCCGGAGGTACTAAGTGAGTGTGAAGAGTTAACTCACCAAGACGTAAACGGATCATGCCCAATATTCCGGCAATACTCGTTACCCGCTTTCCCCCAGCTATCGGTGACTCGGTCAACCGCATGTCCCCGGAGGGGCGGTCTATCACCAGGGCGGGGGCATTGGGGGATGAGGGGGATCGAAAAGTGTAGTGCGAGGCTGAGGCCGTAACGTTGATGTCCCGGAAAGGGTTGGCAGAGGCCATCGAGGCTAGGATTCTTAAGAAAGAGTTACTTATAGAGAGTATTTGATCTGTCAGTCTTGAGAAGGGAACAAAAAGTAAGTGTAATTGCAGAGTTTTAGAAGAATGGGAATCCTGATGCTGTGAGAGTACCAGTATCTTCCGGTGAACATCTGGCTTCACCTCCTGTTGTTTTGGGGGCGGGAAGGAGGCTGAATCAGGGACTGACTTAGTCAGCACGCTTAGCGTCTACGCACATACCATCACTCGGGAAGTAAATTAAATCGAGATTTCATACTATTTCGGGTCCTCTTAAAGCGTAATTAGACTACTTATCGATAATTTACAATTATAATTTTTAGCTCCCTAGCTGTGGAAGTACCTTCCTACGCAACTAGCTATCAGTGCAATTGATCCGATGTGAGTAGAAGCCGGAACACAGGCCCAATTAAGATTCGGGCCTTTGGATTTCAATCAGTTCTAGCGATCGCCCTATCATCGGGCCATAAACACCTCTTGAATAGGCGTCCGGATAAGACCCTGTATGTGTGTTTGTCTCGACCCAAAGTGTTATCGAATCCACCGTTGCCGCGTACCAGAGAATTATCTTTAGAACGCAACCAGCTATGGTAGTGTTTACAGCGCTTATGCCCATCGCCAAACACGGCACTTGTAACCGTTTCCTCGAATTCACTCGATTTCTTTGCGGCCATTCGGAATGGGGGTCCTGTTTTACAGTAAGGTATGAGAAATATGAGGTTTTTTTTATGCAAGATCGATGGGGAGGTGCCACAGCTTAGGATGAATGCATCGGAGTACATGTAGTCTTGAGCCAGAAGCCATTCCCCACCTCCTATGTGTAATCGACCCAAAAAAGACCTTTTGCTGATAATTCCAACATATTAAAGGGTCTGTAGAAGGCGCGGAGTGCCTTGGCCTCTAGAGACAGGTGGGGAAACCCATATCCGGCCACAGCTTCTACCAGTACTTCTCACTAAAAATCAAACCCTTGACTTCTCCAGCTGTTAGGATATATGTTTCCCCAAAATAGAAAAACAGTCTACTTAGAAAAATCAGATTAGTATTTAACCGTTCGTTCGTTTCGGACTGCTGTACTGTGATAACTTACATCACTTCGGCAATTAACCAGGTTGAGAACCTCTGGGTCTATTCGATCTTATTAGAAAGCTCTCTAAGACCACCTTTGTTATTACGTGTTACGCAAAACTCTAGCCTAGATTACAGTAAAAAAAAGATTAGTAATCGTATGCATTACAGCAAACCTAGGACTCGAAACCCTCCTATGCATAATATGGAGGGCTTAGGTTCAAAAAGCAGTATCCAGACTACCACCTACTTCACAAGATCAACAACCGTAGTAGTAAGCAAGAATACGTAAATCTTCGAGTCAGCCTGGAGCGTTTTGAATTTGGGAATTTATTTAGATGTGCCCCTCCTCGTAATTTTTGAAAGAGTCTGAACCACTAATCGTACTGCTATTTTGAGATAGGATAGATGTCACGGCCCTGAGTGACTATCACAACCTATGACTCACACTACTACTATATCTTTACGAGGGGATGTAACAGAGATGATGTGAGCCTCGTATAATCTCTGTGCTAGCGGTAAGGTGAACTAACTAGAGATTTGGTTGGTGGTAAAATTATTGGAGCTGATTTGTTCGCGGCAATTCCCGTGACCTTTGTAATCACGAGATATCACTCGATGCAGCGTTTTTTTTTTTTTTTAATTCATTAAACTCGATGTAGTGTGTTCAATAGTGGGTGAGAATTTTGTTTCTACCTCATTAAGACTAATTAGAGTAAAAATCAAGGCTTCTTAAAAATACACATATAGCCGTTAAAAGAACCCAAGTATATACGGCAATTTGAGGGTGTAGGGTTAATAAAACACTAACGTACTAAACAAGTTACTTAGGCTCGTGTGTAGGCTCACCTCCTATCTTCTAACTTCACTCATAGGGGCTATATTAAGAAATACAAGCCCAAAGATCTTGAGATAAGAAGAAATATACACCATTGTTAATCCTCGGGAGACCCTATATAATCACTCGAGTATTTACTTCACAAGCACATTTAATTCTCCTCTTAAAGAAACAATAAGTCATATATATCCTATTCCTTACTTCTGTAAAAATAACCTTTCAGAAACTCAAAGGGTGAACCAAAATGGAAATCAGTTTAATAGACAGGATATTCTACAAAACGCACGCTCCCTAGGTTCCTTTTACACGAGTACCTACAAAGTCAACCCTATCCATTCCATCCCCTAGAAAGCATATCCTTCCGGAAAAGAAAAAAAGGGAACTATAGATCGCTTTTATGTAATTCCAAGATGGCAGTATAAAAATTACTTCCTAAAAAAGGACAAGAAACTCTAGAAATTATCTACTGACACAAGCAAGATTCACTGCTTACTGTTGCTCTTGAATCCTTAAGCTTTGAAGTCTTGCTTCTGCCGCAATAACCTATGGTTTAAGTCCGGATCAGTACTCTATTTTTCGTAGAGAATATATATAGAGAGGGAAAGACTCACATCAACAGCCTGCTGCACCTCTAGCAACAGCCTTGCCTCCTTCAACCAATCCCTCGCTAATGCCTTCGACCATCCTGTCAACTGGTTCATCTCCCTCGCCGCACTATCAACATCACCCTCCTCTAGGAAGGTCTCTGTGCGTGTCAATATACTCTCCACATCATTTCCCTGCGCGAGTCCCTGTTTTCTGAACAACACCTTACTCAACACCCAGCTCGCTGCATGCCCTGCGAAACCCGCATCCTCTGGAAGCAGAGCAGCTTTTCGAACCTCCTGTGCAACACGACGGAATCGATCGACCAATTGGGTCTGTGTGGATACGCCCTCCTGGTACGCGCGAGGGTTGATAGAAGCAATAGCAACACGGACAACCTCATCATCATCTGCAACCTCCTTCAAAGCCGCAAGCTCACGTAAGAATGGTTTTGGCTGGTCAGGGGATTCGTAGGCTGCACGGACGGCCTCAAGAGCAACGTGGATCTGTTGTGTCCTTAGGTTCGTATCAATAATGGCATTCCATGAAGTTGAAAGTTTTCTCAGTTCATCAACACTATCAGTCAGCTCCTGGAGTCTCCCAAGTCTACCGTTACGTTCATTCTCAACACGCTCTTCAATCTCGCCGATGAATCTTCTCTTCATCTCAATAGCTTGCTCAAGAAGTTCGTTGCGAAGGCGTTGTTCAGCGATTCTGTGGGAGCGTTCTAGCTCATTGGCAAGGCGCTCGCGGTATGATTGGATGATCTTCTCACGCTCTTGTTCGAATTCGTCTTTCCACTTGTGTTCCAGATCCACCACTTCGTTTTTGACCTTTGTTAGGAGGCCTTGAGCGGCAGTAGCAAATTCAAGATCCTTGTGTTGAAGTTTTTCCTCGGTTGCTTTTTCCAAATCCTCCTTGATGGCTGTAATTTTGCTGTTTAGGTGGGATAGCTCTGATTTCGCAGAAGATATGACGGTCTCAAATGACCTGGCAGCCCCACTGTGGTTGACGAGGGAAATGATGGAGTTGACTACTTTGATGAGATCTTGCACGACAGGATCATTTACGACCTCCATCTGCACAGGACTAATAATATGGGGACTTTTAGAGTCTGTTGAATCTGACTTCACAGGCTTAGAGATGGCCTCAACCTTCGCCGTATCCTTGACCACTGGCCCTGACTTTCTACCAATAATTGTTGCCTCAGCCGGTTTCTGCTCCGCTAGGTTTGATCTTGGTGCAGAAGACAACTCCGCCCGTTCCTTCTCTTGCTCCTTAGTCCCCTTTGCGGAGATGTGTGGGCCATGTTTCCCTACATCCGTAGTCTTTGGCTTCCCCTCCTCCGGATCATGAACCTTCCATGTAGCACCCGATGAACGAGGGATTGTAACCTTGGGTAAATCTTCCTTTGTGGGAATAAGACGACTCAGCGCATTTGGGAAGCGTCGACGGAACTCACGCTCTTCAAAGTAAAGGACTACTTCCTCTCCAAACGGAATATATTCCGTAAAGAAATCATGAAAGTTATCCGACTTGAGTGAGTAGAATACTCCACCCCCGAATGAAAGACTAGCCAGGAGCGTAACTGTAATCACAAAATTCCGAAACCTATGCTTCTTCTTCGGTGCCTTATCAGTCGGTGGGGGAACAGTACCCGAAGCTACAGTAACTGGCGGTGGAGGTGGCGCTGGAGCAGCAACATCAGCTGGCTTCACAACCGGAGAAGGAGGGGCTACGGTCGGCGGTGTAGTCTGTGTTTTTGGCCCTGTTGGAGTTGATGGTACCTGCGTAGGCGAAGTCGGCGATGTACTCGCAGGTGTCGTAGGGCTTGTGGACCTTTTCACGGGCTGAGTATCAGGTACTGGTTTTGAGCTGGAGAGATTTCCGGGGGTTTTCGTTTCGCCAGGTTTCCCAGGTATAGAGCTTGGTCGGGGGACTTTGATATCGGCCAGGAATCGCTGTGTAGGAAACAAATAATGGGAAAAAATTCAATTCTAGTCAGCCTAGTTCAATTTCTGATTACTGGCTCTCAGAACAGCCTCCAGTATCTATAAGTATTGAAGATCATATCTCCTCTTCCCCGCAGGATAGTATGATGGGCAGTAGGTAAGAAAACAAACCTGCTGTTGCTTCAGCGGATACCGGCTTCGCAAAATATTCCCAATTGCCCTAGTAGGGGCAGCGGAGGAGAGGCGCAACATTGCGGACCGGCCTTCTCAAGGGGAGGGGGTGATGACAGTTAGGGAGGGGGTTTAGATGAGATGAGCGAACCTCGTGGGGTGGAGTGGGGTGGGTGGTTAAAGTGATTGCGGGACTCGTTCACTACCTATTGCCGCGGGTGTTGCAACCTTTGGGAAAAATTGTTTCCAAGTATTTGACGTCGCTCATTGACTCCAAGAACAGCAACGCCTCGGTTTTCTTGGCAGCCCGCATTGCCGACATGAATCTTTCCTTATCACTTTCACGG
Source organism: Verpa conica (assembly GCA_033030425.1). Lineage (NCBI taxonomy): Eukaryota > Fungi > Ascomycota > Pezizomycetes > Pezizales > Morchellaceae > Verpa > Verpa conica. Next base: position 1,376,757 of record JAUFSD010000007.1, on the reverse strand, counting down.
GTGGCTTCCAGGTTCTCCCCCATCCTCGATAGCTCTAATGGTCCTACTATTTATCCGCATTATTTCGTCAAAGTAGACAGTTGCCATTGACCAATCATCACAAAACCTTACGTCGGCTAAATGTTGGAAGTTTTTATCTTGACACTCCAAAATAGCTCTAGGGGTACTTTCGGTATAAGACTTGGGGAGGGACTTCTCGAGTCCACCACTGCGCGTAAAACCACAGGGCTTCCTTCAGACATGAGGGTAATAAATGACATGGTTCGAAAATTCCCCGGGCACGGGATTATCCTGCCAATATTGGGGCTTTCTGAAGTTGGATCCGAACCCAGTTTGGTACATTTTTAGATTTTATGTGCTAAAAAATGGATTTTGCCCTACTTTTGGTATATTCTTTGGTTAATTATCTTTAATTAAAAATTATTCCTATTAAATAAGAATATAGGCTTTTATATTATAGGTTCTCTAAGTACGGGTTGTAACTGTGGCCCAGTGGGAATTGGAAGGAAATAAGGGATTGCCCCCTAGACTGGTTATTGATTGCCGTTGGGAGCTACGATAGACAGGCGGACTCGGGTGGATGGATCCTTCGGTGAATGTGATGAAAGATAGCTTGCAAGCATTTGAGAGGAAACACAGCGGGTAGGGGGGATCAGGATTAAAATTTACTTAGGCCACTACATATAGTTGCCGCCTCATAGAAACGTAGAATTGTGGTAATATGCTATGAGAAGAGTCCACGTAAGGATGGGGGTAAAAAAGATTGGGAAAGAAGAATATGGAACAGATCATGTATAATGTTCCCACTACACATAGTGTACTGACCCTATAAGGGTTCGGGTTATAGGAATCAGGGGCCCTCTCTTGTGTGTGTTTGGTATTCCATATTGAAATTTCTCACCTATAAGAATATGATATGGCACCCTAGTTATACACGTATAGGCCGAGTGTACTGTATAGCACTCACTACTTGCAATCCGTAGTAGCTTCTAAGTCTGCACAAGCCGCTTGTTATCAGTATAATAGTGGTAATGTAATAATTGCTAAACATGGGTGGTAAGGTAATAGAAGTCTGATGATAGGAAGTACATAGTATGCCTAGCTATGTAGATTTCCCTAGTACATGTAAATATCTACATGAATACCATCTAGCTCTCTATTATAGCCTGTAATTAATTTTAATCAAGCAACTCCCATCTACTCCTATCTTAGAAAAACACCATGACTACATGTACATGTATATGTACTTCTATAGGATTATCAATTACAAGACCCTAAGTCTAGTGTTTGAAGTTTGTTATCGTTCTTGTCTCACGGCTATTTAATCAACTACTGGAAAACTCCATCTTTCTATATCTTTTCTCATCTAAATTATGTTGATTTTTTTCTAGTGTAGGGTTATCAGTATCTCGGGTAGAGAATAAGGTACATAGGTATGTTTGTAGTACGGCCAAGTTAGGCAACTAGGTGGTATAATATTTCTATTAGAGTAAGGGAGATTTAATATACTAAATACTAGAACTACATGGAACTTAGGCTCAGGGTAATGAAGAACTCAGAAAAGAAGCCTAGGCCCTCGAATTTACGGCGGTAGCATTGTTTGAATACATCTTGATGGGGCCTTTTTTGCTTCCGTTCTACTGGAACATGTGGTTATGATAGCGTCAAAGGTATTCTAGGGAAGAAGAGGCCGTTATAGTCCACAGCTACCTTCAAGATGTGCTCTCTCTCGGAGGTTCGAGGGTACAATTTAACAGCTGAAGCTCTTTTTATATGACCCTTGCCCACGAACTCTCGATTCACAAATCCTACATATAAATAATCCTTCAGAGGGGTGAATAAATAAAAATAGAGAGGTATCTACTTGTGTACTCAATTATAAAGACAAAAGGAATCGTGTGAAAATCAAACTTCGCTTCAAATAACACGAAGAAGTTATTTTCTACAGCTCAGCTGCTGCGTGTATCTGGCAAAACTAGGAAACGAAGAAAATAGTAGAAGAGACATCACCATTAAACGTAATATTCTTCCTTCCTCTGCCACCCTGCCGACCCTGATCTAGCTACTGTAGTCATCGTGTCATTATCGTGTAACCCTTTGTTCACTCAAATTTCGGCTTTGTCGCACGAGAGTATAATAAGAAACAGAAGAGAAGAGGGAAAAGAACCAAGTCTCGACCGAAAGAGAAGCAAAGAAGTTAATAAAACCACATAAGGAAAGACACAAACAAATACGGACTCGACTACACACAAAAAAAAAGAACACCATAATCCCCCTATCCGTTCCGATTTGGCCATTTACACATCAATTGTCCCCCTCTCCCTAGCGCCAATACTTAACAGTTACAACCCGGTTGTTGCGTCGCTGCTCCACCCTTCAAATCGACCCCCCGCCCACCCGCACCACCAGCTCGGCCACCTCTAGAGCCTTGTTGATCAAGTGGTAGTTTCTTTGCGATAGCCGTGAAGAGCTCCTTAACATTCTCTGCAGTTTTTGCTGAAGTCTCAAAGAATAGGAGTCCTGCTTCCCGCGCATAGGCTTCAGCTTCAGCGGTGTCGACGGCTCGTTTTGAGGGGTTTGATGTGGGGGATGCAAGATCGAGTTTGTTGCCGGCGAGGGCGATTACGATGTTCTCGTTTGCTTGGCGCTGGAGCTCTTTAACCCAGGCTTTGGCTTTATCTAGCGAAGACTAGAAAAGATATTTGTTAGTTCAGTTTGCTAAAAACAGTACTTTAAAGGGCTCAGGGGCGGACAGCTTGAGTAATATCGTAGACTACTACGGCGCAGTTGGCGTTGCGGTAGTACATTGGCGCTAGGGATTTGTAACGTTCTTGGCCAGCGGTATCCCTATGATTCGAATATATACGTTAGACCCAAGCTACTTACCGAGAAGCTATGAAGAACTAGGGAATATAGTGGGGATACCAAATTTCAAACTTGATAGTAGTGGTCTCATCAAGGGCGATGGTTTGTGTCAGGAAGGCAGCACCGATAGTGGATTCCCGGTAATCGTCAAATTGGTCCTATTGCGCACAGCCTCTCAGTAAAAAAGCTACTCGAACCAGCAACATCAGATAGGGTGGGTCCGAACTGACCTTCACGAAACGGAGTACCAACGAACTCTGTAGGAATTAAAGGTTAGATAAGCAAGAAACCGGCAAGACCACCGCAGAATCAAGAGGACACACCTTTCCAACAGCAGATTCGCCTAAATGCGGAGGGAAAGAAGCAAGACGTTAGTGATAACTTCCAGAAGCAGAAAGGTAGACTAAGAAACTTAGGAAGGTTGTAGCATACCGAGCAGGACAAGCTTGAACTGGGCAAAACGTTGGGACTGAGTGGATGCACGGGGATGAGCCATGGCGAGATTCGGATGTAAAGGTTGGATAGAAGCTGGGCAAAGAGTCTAAAAGTAGGGAAAGAGTGAACGAGATGAGTGTGAGAGAAAGTAGGAGTGTTTGACCGGTTCGTTGAAGCTGTCGGTTGTGGGGGGGGGGGGGGTTGTGTAGTGGTTAAGTGTAGACAATGGTTGAGCGATGGGGGGGAGAACTGGAACAAGGCGTAAGGAACTCGTAGCGGTGGCGGTGCAGTGACTTTCTTGGTAACGGTTTGATTGCGTGTATGGGGTTGGTCCTTTTCTGTATACAATCAAGACTTTCTATGAAAATTTAGGGTAATTTTCTCTATCAGAATTTCTTTACAGTCACGCGAGATTGTTTCTTTGTGGCTGTTGATTAAATGGAGGGAGTTTATTCAGTTGTTTCGTATAGGTGAAGAGTGACGAGGACTTGTGTAGACACGCGGGTGAGAGAGTGAGTGGAGGGTGAGTGAGCGAAAGGACAGAGAGGGCGAGATGATTGCTGCAAATGGTCACTTGCCAGCAAAGTGCAAGGGAGCTGGCCTTGCTATGAGTGGCTGGAGCCAGTGAGGGAGGCTTGCCGTATTAGAAGAAACTGCACTGAAAAGGGCAATATATTCACCTGATCCGGCCTGGACAGTTAGGCAGGGGAGCTTCGCTTATCGCAGTGGTCCCTGACATCTCTCTATCCAGCCAGCAGCCAGCAGCCAGCAGCAGTCAACCAACCAGCAAGAGCGTCTGCCTACAGACATATATAGCTCTATTAACCTAGATGAAGCTGAGTGAATGACCCACTAGGTAGCACCCTATTCCCTGATACTTATAACAACTCCAATAACGTTGTCTTCACTTCCCCCTCCTCTTCCCTCTACTCATCACTCTTTTTTATCGTTCATATAACACCTTGTTCTACCCTCAATCATCATGGCCACTTCTGCCGGTGGAACTGCTCAGGTCCATCCCAGCAAAGCTCTAGGTTTCTTAAGTATGTATTTGTTTCCCCACCCCCCCCATCCCCGTTCCCGTCTCGCCTCCCCTCATATACCCCCTCCCTCTCCGGCTCTTATCTAACTGTATCTAGCTCTCGGCTCCTCTCTCTATGATGTTCTCACCCGCCTCCGTCTCCACTCCCGAGTATTCCCCTCTATCTCAGTCATCTACGATTCTACTGCCCCACTATTCACCCCCGTTGTTCTTCTACTCGACGATAATGGTCTTCGTCTCCGCTTCGATGGACAGGACCAGCGTCTCCGCCTTATTGAGGTGCTTGACTTCCAAAAATCTCGGTTGGTCTACAATGGTGGAGAGCTAGCCAAAGCAGGGACCGGTTCTGGTGGCCCTACCTTCCGCAACATCTACAATAAGCTTTTCGGACCCACCTATCCCGGCGAGTATATGGAGGACCAGGGAGTATATGTACTATCATACCCGGGCGTTGCGTTTTCGTTTCCGATAGATAAGCAGATCAATAAGCCAGATGATTTTGTGACCTTACTCATGGGGTCAAATGCACATACTGCCAGCAGCATGGCTATCTACAATGGTCTCTCATGGTCAGACGCCCGGGATGGCCTATTTACAAAGGCAGTAACAGCTCCAAGGTCCCCTGGGGTAAACAGTGCAAGTGCTCGACTATCATCTGCCAATGATGAAATAGATCTTGTTCGCCTCCACGATGAAAATAAGATCGAGCTTACTCGCCGACATAACCAGCCACTCTGGATAACTCTCCATTTGACCACACCGCAAGAGCTTATTGCAGAATTAGGCCCCCCAAGTGCTATTTACCGTAAGAATGACCATCGTCTGTCCATCCATCGAACACGCTCAATGTCCGGTCGAGGGATACAAGATGATACCGATGACACTGAACCTGACGATGCTCAGTCCGACGAGGAAGAGGATGTATCTGATGTCTCCGCAACGAGTAATAGTGACTACTTCTTCAACTATTTCCATCACGGCATTGACATCTTCATCTCTTCATCCCGCTCCTCATCACACCCGGTTGCAACCAAGGTTATCCTTCACGGCAATGTTCCCGGGTCTTTCGAGTTTCAGCGGTACCGCCGCAGCAGGTGGGTAGTCGAGCTAACAGACTCGGAAAAAATGAATGAGTTGAAGTTACATAGTGAGATGACATTTGACGAGGCGCTGCTGAAGTTGCGAGAAAGGTTTGGGAGGGGTGGGGTGGGGCGAGGGCCAATGGTATTAGATCGTGGGGGTGGTTCTCCGAGTAGTAGTTGTGAATTGTTGGGGGGATGGGAAGACGGCGATAACGGGGACAAGACAAATTCACTAGTAGGTGGAACGGGGCCCGAGGCAACGTTTGGAAATACCGAATTGTTTGGCTTTCCAGGGTTTATTTTTGAGGTTCTGAAGAACCGGGCGATATCGTCGTTGACTGTGTTTTGATTTTTTGACTTCGAGTTTTCTTTTTCTATTAGATCTACCGGCGTATGGTGGCTTGTTTTTCTGCTCGGTTTTGATAATGTAGGTGGTGTGTGTGTGTTGATCAGTCATTTTCTTGCGACGAGGCTGTATACGTGCAATATAGCATAAGAAAGGCGTATGTAGTAGTCAATTTTGTTTATTTACCCTTTACTTATGAGAACCATAGCGGAATTGTAGGCGATTTGAAGAATTAGGCAGCACTTTAATGTGCTAACCCCAGGATATAAACATAGATATAAAAAAAAGATTATGAAGCATACGGAAAGATATTCCCAAACTACTCAGCGTATTCAATATCACCCACTCATTCTAACAACGTACTGTCTCATCGTCCCTTCATTACTTGTAGAAGCGACTTCCCCCCTCCCTGAATTATTTTTCCTCTTCTTATCACTTAGCCTCCCTACTTTACCACTCCCTTGGATTTGGAGGCGTTGTAACTGTAGTCTCTTCTCTTGATGTTTTTCTGGATGAGGAGATGCCCCCTTCACAGCTTCTTTTATCGTCTCCCGCGAAAGACAAAAGTCGACGTGTTCGTTAAATAGTGCATCATTTGCTGGGAGAGAGCGGTTACAGATTGGACAAGGCCATTTCTCTTCTTCTGGCGGTTCTTGTGGTTCTTGTGGTGCCTTTTTAGCTGTAGTTGTGGTATCTCTTGAGTCCCCGGTTTCATCTTCGCCTTCCTCTTCGTCCACCACTTCGTGCTGAGACAGTAATAATATGTCCTCTTCCTTCTCCCCAGATGCAGCCTTCATCTGAGAAAACTCCTCCTCAGGCCATACCTCCCACTCCCCTTCCTCCGACTCCCTTTTTCGTTTTCCTGTATTTGAATTTCTAAAGAACTCTGGCACCTTCCTCAGATCCTTCTTTGTATCAACCAGTTGTGTCATCCGCAGCCCCATCAGCCGCAGCCGTAATGGCCTGAATTCCACTTCTAGTGCTTGTAGTAGCGGTAACGCAGTGCTGTAGAGGTCTTCCGCCATATAAATCGGCCTTCCCAACGCTTTCTGTCTTGTATACACCTCATAGCTATGTAACTTAACCTTCAGATTCACTGTACGCCCCATCAGACCCACATTCTTTAACTCCTTCTCTAATTCTACAGCCGTACTCCTTAACTTCTCCCTTAAACCTTCACTACCTTGTAAATCTTTGAATGTGGATTCAGTGCCTATGCTCTTCCGTTCATATTCTTCAACGGGTTGGATCCGTGTTCGGCCTAGGCCGAGATGACAATTGAGGAGGAAGGATGCAAGTTTATCACTGAAGAGAGGGCGAAGGAGGTGGCGGAGCGGGTAGACATCGCCCCAAGTTGATATGCCGATGGCTTGCAGTTCACGTTCAAAGACGCGTCCAACGCCGTTGACTTTGCGAACTGGTAAGGGGGCCATGAAGGCTCGGACTGCAGAGAGAGTGTTGTGGATTCGCTGAGCGTGTGAGTGCGGAGAAAAGGATTGGGGAATCATGGAGGGCTTACGAATTGGCCATTTGGTTTATTCTGGTTAGAAGCAATCTTTGCTAGCTGTGTTTTACTTGGTTTAGAGGGTTTGAGCTTGAAGCAATGATACTAGGGGAAATACCCTTGCATTTGGTGCAATTCCTGCGGAGACTGTGAGTTTGGACCTTTCAAACACTTCGGCTCGTATTTGCTCTGTAGCCTGATCCGGAGTCATTTCTGGGTGCTCCTTCAGATACTAAATGCCAATCCAGTTGTTAGGTTTCTACCGTTTAAGAGTTGACGAGAGCGGTACTGTCTCATACCTTGGTAATATTCAGAAAGGCTTCATCGCAGCTCCCTGCTTCAAATCTTGGGTCATATCGAGCGAGAACTTCTCGTATCTCCTCTGCTTTCTTCATATATTTATCGAAATTCAAAGGAAGAAAAACGAGTTGCGGACAGAGTTCTAAAGTCATTAGTTATAACTTGTGTAGCTACCTTACAGGGGGCATACGTTTGGCAATATAACCAGCCATTCCACTCCTGACGCCAAACTCTCGAGCTTTGTAATTGCATGTTGTCAAGACCCCACCACCAACAGCCATTGGAACTTTTTTAAGTTCAGGTCTGTCCAGTTCCTCGACTGATGCGTAAAAAGCATCGCAGTCGACATGTATAATGGTTTGGGATAAATCTCGACTTGCTTCAAGAGCAGCAATCTACATGGTAAAAACGATCAGACCCTCCCCCTAGCTGCCTTTATGAGACATAATCATTTGAGACATTACGCACCTGTTCGTCAACTTTCTTCTGATATACTGATAGATCCAGAGCCTCAAGCTCCATTTTCCGTTTCAGAATGACTTCGATTCGCTTCGTGAGCTGTATATTTTTAGGAATATATTACTATTATCCTGTCTATGTATTTTTTCTTTTCGCATGACAGGAAAAAGAGAGAGAGAGAAAGAAAGAAGCAACGCTAGGTAGCTCCTTCCTACTTCGTTTATAATATAGACATACTTGTTGGTCCCGCCTCTCTTCGTTTTTAAAAAATTTCGATCCTTTCGAAGCGTTGTAGATGATTTCGCCTACTTTCTGCTGATTCACTCGGTCTTGGCCAGCTTTGAGAAGTGATGGGCCGAGTAATGAATGACGGAGCGACGTGTGGGCTGGCCCCTCTTCGGGATTTACGCCAGTGGAAGCCATATTGGGTATAATTAGGCATATACAGGGTGAAAAAAATTATTCGAGTTTAGAGTAGAAGAATGATGGGACTGAGATGAGAGGATAAGAATGGAGGAGAGCGCGTCGTAGGGAGACGCGTTTAAGTGGTACGCTTGGGGGCGAGGTGAATGATTCACCGCCAAGCTTGTCCGTCTTTGGTTTAGTTTTATTGAACTTTTAAATAACTTCCTAACGTGTGGAGTTCAAGACATACTGCTGCTATATATGTAGTCATAGAGTAATTTAAAGAAAATCAATATCTATCGCTAAATTTTGTGGGTTATGAGGTAATGTAAGGGCGTTTCTGCTACATATTTTACTCGGAGGCTACTAACTCGGAAAACGAAAACCAACTGGAAATGAGGATACAGTGCAGTCGCCCTATAAGAATTCAGGCTATAAGAATATTCGCCTTATAAGAATACGTGTTCAGGACCGGACATGGGTTATTTTATAGGCACTAGTATCCCCCTATAAGAATATCTGCTCTATAAGAATACAGGTCCGCTCTATTTTCATATTCTTATAGAGCGACTACGCTGTAGATCTTAAAGAATATAATAGTATAGTATTCTTATCCGCCTTAATAGTGTAGAAGAGTTGATAATGGCTGATGTAAATAAAATCATCTACATATATGTGACTGTACGTCTAGGAAATAAATATAAGCTAACATACGGCTACTCGCACAAGCGCCAGTGGAGGGGCCCTTCCACAAAGAAAAAGAATCGTGAACTCATGTAATACCTACTGTTTTAGGTATTCTGGAGACTAAAGTAATGTGCTATAGGAGAATATTAATTATAGTATGGTCCACGAGGCCGAGCATCCCGGGGCCTCGAGGGGGGGACAAGGCCGAGGTACCTCGAGGTAAGTAATAATAAATTTAAAAAAATATCACGGTTCTAGTAGGAGTATAAGTTGGCTACTCCCACTATAACTGTCACACTATTTGTGAACGTACAGGTGCAAGCAATAGAATGATAATTCAATACTACGTACGCCTGGAGGAGGGGGTAAACCCGACCTCATATGGGTCAGCCACTGTCAGCCATTATTTAATAGCTTTTAATTATTACTAAAAATAGTTCTGTGCGTCAAGGCTCCTCGAGGTACCTCGAGGCCAGACTCCTAATTCCCAAGGCGAGCCAAAGCCAGAGGCCCACAAAGCCGAGGCACCTCGAGACCACCTCTATACGGCGGACGGCAGCAACCAGTCCGCCATAATTGCAAAAGCAAAAGGCCAAACCTCCCCCACACCAAAAATCTTTCCAGAATTGATGAGCCAACAAATAGATTAGAATTATCTTAGACTTCTAACAAGTAAATACACTACTAAATAGCTATAGATCATCAATGGAAAAAAAGAAGGGCCCTGGAAGCAAGTTTTCTGGAAGACTAAATTATACTTTGCTACATATCTCTAAAGACAGCCTTATACTCAGGGCCTTATATATGGAGTCTTAGAGAACTCCAATAACTGTTATTAAGCACTACTAATAAGAACAACAAAAATTGTTTTTTTGGGGGGAGTTCCTAAGTTAACTTTTTACAAATCTCTAAACCAGAAAAAACCCGGAGTCCCAATTGGGTCCCAGGTCAAATTTTTATATGTAAAAACTCTTGTTTATACTCTCCTTCTTCTCACTAGTGAGCTTGATAGCTTTCTAGTAGTATATTTACTTGTTAGAAGCCTAAGATAATTCTAATCTATTTGTTGGCTCATCAATTTTGAGGAGATTTTTGGTGTGGGGGAGGTTTGGCCTTTCGCTTTCGCAATTATGGCAGACTGGTTGCTGCCGCCCGCCGTACTCTACCTCGCCTCGAGCGGCCTCGTGGACCACACTAATTAATTTAGTACCGTATCTACTCGAAAAACTTACTACCTACGGTCTCGGATATATTATACCTAGACTAGAGAGAGGAAGGCTCGGTAGAATCTTAGGAGTGGGATAGGGTTGGTGGATCCCCTGTGAATGGCATAGTACCGGCCCGTTTAAGTCAAGCCCTCAATATTATTCGTTCGAGGCTCGAATTAATTTATAACCCTAACCTTCAAACCAAGCCTTACTCTCTCTAGTCCGGATTTACCACAACTGAGACTGGAGATAGTGAATTTTTCGGTTAGAATCTGGCATATTGATGCACTACCTAGCTGCTGCCTGTGGCGTAAAGACTTGTAGAAGGTTATGATTCGGTACTAGAAAATATATGGGTTGCCTAAACATATTTCTGGCAGGAAATCGCGGCTAGGAATATAAATTACCTACCGGGCTACCGTCAGTTCTTCTCCAGACCTCAACTTCAATACCACATCACCTGTTCTGGTCCCAACATAATCCTTATAAAATAGGCATGGACTACTTCAGTAAGTGTATTTAAGTTCTCTAATGATAGAAACTTTTATTACTTCTAGCCATCAACTACCGTCGAGAGAGCTACACGTCTATTTTCGAGTAAATCACTAACTAAAGCTGTCTTTAAAAAGGAGGTGCATATGACAAAATAGAACAGTACACTCGTGAAAATCCCCGTACATATAAGGCGGAGCTACAACCCTTGCGCCTTTTTGTGTTGCGCCAGCTTTAGGGTTGGTAGGATTTAGTGCTGGAGGAGTAGTCGCCGGTAAGTCCTATAGACCTCTATTCCCTTCAAATAAACTTATACTAACTGAGAATTAGGTAGTGTCGCTGCTAGTATTCAATCGAGGATTAGTTCAGTAGGGGCTAGCAGTCTTTTCGCCTTCTGCCAGGGTGCAGCAATAGGCGGATACGGAGCAGCAACATTGGGAACGATTGGTAAAACGTCTGGGATTCTCACTGGAGGGGCAGCTGCCGCCGCAGTAGTAATAGACTTCATGGATCGTAATAAAAGTTTCCCAGAGGATGACGATGGTGGTGACAATGATAATAACAATGACAATGACAATGGTGACGGCCCGGATACGAATAGTTTGTACAGCTCAGATAGTTCCTCATCCGAGGACTCGGATAAACACAACCCACGCGAGATAAGGGAAAAGAAGATAAGGAAACTGAAGAGAGAGGCGAGAAGGTACGAAATTGTAAGAGAGAAACATAGGCAGGCGAGAATTGCAAGAGAAGCTCAAAGACGAGCGAGGGGAGATGCGGCTACAATCCAAGAAAATAGATTGTATGAAGATGACACTGCTTCTAATAGTGAGTCTAAACTAAGAGGTCGATATAACCCCCGCAATAGTGATAATGAAGTTCATAGAATCAGCCGTGATTAGTGTTATTATTAGGGAGAGGAAGTTATACGTTATGGAAGAGCAAATGTGTTATAATTCAATTTCCCACCGGTGGTAAAATAATGGACAAACACACTGGAGTACAGTATAAAACTGGACCATCTGTCTGGAATACTATAGTGGTCCACAATAGCCCACTGGTTTAACACAAATATCTCACACATAACTATCCCTTTAATCCTGATCTAGACCTTATCTTTCCCTTTAGAGGCAATAGCCAAGGATCCAGCTTCAAGTAGTGCTTCATGTATTTTAATTGGTAAATTTTCATGTCTTACTTAATCTTTTAATTGTGGACCATCATAGTATTCTAGACAGATAGTCCGGTTTTATACTGTATTCCAGCATGTTTGCCCATGATTTTACCACCAGTGGGAAAATTAATTTTTGACACATTTGACGCCCCATAGTCTAGGCCTATAATATATATATATATATAAGAGGTGGCCGGATCGATGATTGGGAAATAGGAGAGTGAAGTGAAAAATAATAGCAAAGTGGGAGTTCCTATATAGCTCAAATTTTAAGATAATATTATTACTGTGCTAAACCTAGGCACGGAGAATACTATATAAATAATTTCTTCTCTATATATATCTATAAAGAAACCAATGAGTTATTTCTGAAAATATTTTTTCGTCTTAATTAGGTTTGGTGAACATAATCATCAATCATCACTCGTAGTATTTTACTAAAGCTGGTACCATGGCTCTGGGGGGAAGTATAATTAATGAATATATGTGCACTCATAGCTAAGAATAACCAAAGTCTGTCACGTCACCTAGGTACGAGTTACAACTAGGAAGTGACAACAGACTTCTTTTAGATCACACAAAGGTGTTAAAATATTCAGAAAATCCCTAACGGATATTGTATAAAAATGTGTAATAGAGACAGAGCGTCTGGAAAAGATTCATTATATTTCCAAAGTCGCGTTGTGAGAGTGTGAAAGGTGTTGGGAGTCGGTTAAGAATTGACATGGCAGTGAGACAGTAGTAGCTGTGTAATACTATTAGCTAGTAGTTTTATTGTATGTAGCTTAGAAGAATGCCACTCCCAAAATCAAGTAAAACTACAAACTCATAAGATATCTGTTTTGAGAAATTAGGTTTATTTGTAGGCTTACAGGACTCTCCCCTAGTTCTGCTCGGATCAGGCCAAAAAATTTCGAGCTCAAAGGTGACTAGGTCTAGATAATCCTACTAGAGCTCTCATCTAGCTTCTTCCACCACTTCTCTATAGGTACTATTTCTCTCTTTTTAGCCGGATTTCCGACTTGTATTCTGGAACATAAGGACTTACGAGTACTCCAGGGTGAGATGTACCGGTAAATTCTCTTCTCTTGATGATAACACTTTGTCTAAGAGCTACTAAATCTACATACTGTTGGTTTCATTTCGACCGCGTATGGGCTTTGTTCTTCATAATTAAGCTCTGTCTTTATGGCCTTAATCACTCCCTGTTTGAACATACCCATTCTGGACGATGCTTAAAGTTCCGCCTAACAATTGATGCTTAGGTGCCTTTCCCTAACGAAAACTATATAGGAGCGGGTGGAATAGATGGCTAGTCATTTTAGTCATAAATATTTCAATGTGTTTGACTCTGCACTACGGTACAAACATAATTGTGTAAGTAACTGTAAGAACCGATCACCTATTGGGGAACAGCAGGCGATAATCACAAGGCAAGGCTAGTATCGAGAGACTAGGAACTCAAGGACAAGGTAGGTAAGGTATTGAATGCAAGTTGTTGCGTGAAGAACTAACTATCTGATAGAGATGCGTCCCTTTTATACCCTTTCTGGAGGGACGCTGAGATCAACAATGAGACAATATGAAACTGAAGGAGCGACCTCCTTCTACATGAAACTATAGACGTCTCGTCCTGCGAGGCGTACTTCTTTACATGACCAATGATATCATGAATCCTACGAGATATGAAACGATACATGAAACAAGGAGATAGACAAGGCAGACTTAGGAAATGGGTGTTCTTGACAGTAGGTCCCTCTTTAAGGGCGAAGTTCCTACGAGACCGGGGTCTAGTTTTGTTGCCTGAGGCGGCGTTGGATATTACGACGGTGGCGGGCTCCCTTAGAGAGCTTGCGTTGGTATTGGGGAGTGGGGATGGGAAGATCTGGGTCTTCCGCGGATTGTTCGAAGGTGACTTGGGGTTTGATGTTTCCCCAAGAATCGTAGGAGTTGGCGGTGGAGGGAGCAGATTCAGCTGCTGGCGGAGCGTAGGCAAGGGGGACAAGTTCTGCTCTTTCCCCGTGAGCCTTGAACATGGGGGAGAAGGGGGGTTCTTCTTTGGTGCGAGGGGTAATGTGTCCTTCCTGTACAGCTTGGTTGGTGAGCCGGTTGATGAGGTCCATCCTCTCCTTCTGCAATTCTTCTTTCTCGGTCTGTAGACGCTTCTCATACTGAGCGTTGAGAACTGCGGTTCCCGAGATGATGGTAGAGACGTTTTTGGTTATAATGCCAACCTCTTGGACCATTTCGATGAGGCCGGGAGGGGGGGATACTGGTGCTGGGGGAGTTGGTGACACGACGTAGGGGGACGGGTGTTCGTCCTCGCACTCGCAACTATGTTTTGAGCTTACGCTCATGGGGCTGGTGGGTTGGTGGTCGGGAATGGTGGAGGTAGGGGACGAGGCAGCAACAGGGTGTCTTTCTTGGCAATCCTCGCAATACGGGTCTTCGAGGATCGGGATCGTTGGTTGGGTACTGGCAGCAGTGATTGCTACCTCGAGTTTTCTGTAGTCAAGGGTTCCATCCTCCTTGATGAGTGGGGAGAGTGGTGTTTCGGCAGGGACGTTGATTCTGGCTTTGATAAGGGTTATTTGCTGCCCCAAGGCAGCGCTTGTGGTGGCAAGTACGTTGGCATGGTAGGTGTTCACTTCCATGGTGGCTTCGAGTAACCGGCACTCGAAGATACGGAGGGCTTGGGGGAAAGCTTTGAGGGACTGGGCGGCTACTTCGTAGTCGCGTTTGGCAAATTCTAGTTTGGTACGGAGAAGGGTGATGTGGGCATGAGTGCTTAGGCTAATAGCGGTGCCATCGACGGTAACCTTAACGGCGGGAACGGGTGCGACGTATAGGGACATTTTGGTTTGTGGGGGAGGGTTTGTGTGGGTAGCGGTGGTGGAATTCGTGGACGAGGGATTGGGAGTTTTCGAAATTGGAAGCAGGGTACCACTCTTGGTCGTGTTCTTTTGAGTATCCCTTCCACTGAGCGCGGTAGTAGAGTTTGTTGCGAAGGAGTTTGGAATCGATAACCTGATCGATTTCGAATTCTTCGTGAGAGTTAACGATGACTGGAGGAGGAGGAGGCTGGATATGACCGGGTATTGGTTCTGAAGAGGCTGTTGGTTCTAAGAGACTGATATGGAATGTTGGATGGACTTTCATGGAGGAAGGAAGGTCCAATTTATAGGCGCGGGTACCTATTCGTTCGAGTATGGAGAATGGTCCTAGGCGTTTGAAATCCAGCTTGCTGGAGGGTCGTGTGGTGTTGATGTTTCGTCTGAGTAGCCAAACTTTTTCTCCCGGTTTCAGGATAGGATCGGGTGACCGATGTTTGTTTGATTGTTCCGCTTGTGATTCTTGGCTGAAACGGATTTCGTCGCGGAGTGAGTCATGTAGTGTTTGTAACTGTTTGGTGTATGACTCGACCTCAGGGGCTTGTGTGACGGGGGCTTGTAGATTTAGGTGGTGTTTTGGGTTGTAACCGTAATTGGCAAAGAATGGCGAGACTTTGGTGGTGCTTGATGCTGTATTGTTGTAACAGAATTCGGCAGTGTTTAGAAGTTCTGCCCAATTGTCTTGTTGGTAGTTGACATAGGCTCGGAGATACTGTTCTAAGATGGCGTTGACTCGTTCTGTTTGTCCGTCGGTTTGGGGGTGGAAGGCCGTGCTTAGATTACTTTTGATTCCGAGTTCCTTGGTTAATTCTTTCCAGAGGTTTGAGGTGAACAGTGAGTCGCGGTCGCTTGTGATGTCGTCTGGTAGTCCATGGTGTTTGAAAACGTGTGTCATGAATAGTTTTGCAAATTGTTGGGCTGTAAGGGATGCTTGGCAGGGCACAAAATGTGCCATTTTTGTAAGGCGGTCTACTACCACCCATAGAGCATCGTGTCCTTGTGACGTTGGCAGTCCCGTGATAAAGTCCATGGACAGTGATCGCCAGGGGCGGTCAGGGGGTTGTAGTGGTTTGAGTAATCCGAAAGGGGCGTGTCTGACTGGTTTGATGCGGGCGCACGTGTCGCAGTGGTCGACGTATTTTGTGACGAATTTTCTTATTCCCGGGAAATAGTAGTCTCGTGTGATTAGTTCAAGGGTTTTTTCGCGACCGGGGTGTCCTGCGGCCGGGTTGTCGTGGATCTGTTTCATGATTTGGAGGCGAAGTGGGGTATTGTCAGGGATCCAGATGAGGCCATCGTACGTTAGTAGGTTATCTTGCATGGAGCATAAGCCTAGTGCAACGTCTTTTGATCTGGTGACGCCACTTTTTAGGCTTTGGATTACTTGGCATGTCAGGGGATCGTTTTGGAGTTGTTTCTGGATTTCCTCTTTGATGGTGTTGTCGGTGGCTGTGTTTGTGATGGTGGCGCTTAGTTTGAACTTGTCGGGTTTCAGGAGTGTTTGTTTGAGATGTAGGTCCCCCTTTTGAGGCAGATCTCCTGATCGCCTGGTTAGAGCGTCGGGTTTTTGTCCTTGATCGCCGGGTCTGTAGGTGATGACGAAGTTGTAGCTTCCAAGGGTTTCGGCCCATCGTGCTTGTCTTCTATTTAACTCTTTGGTTGTCATGAAGTACTCCAAATTTTTATGGTCACTAAGTACTTTGATTTGGTATTGACTTCCTTCCAGATACTGTCTCCATTCTCGAAATGCTGAGACTATGGCAAGGAGTTCTTTGTCATGGATTTCGTAGTTGATTTGGGCTGCGTTCATTTTCTTCGAATAATACGCGATGGGGTGGAGGATTCCCTCGTTGTTTTTTTGGGAGATTACTGCGGCTACCACGTAGTCCGAGGCATCAGTTTCCACCGTGATTTCTTTTGACGGGTCGAAGTGTTGGAGGATTGGAGCTGTGGTAAAAGCTTTTTTAAGTATGTCGAATGCTTTTCTTGCTTCCGTGTTGAACTCGAATTTGACGTCCTTTTTGAGGAGTTGTGTTAACGGTTTACAGATGTTGCTATACTTGTTGATGAAGCGTCGATAGAAGTTGGCAAATCCTAAGAAACACTGGACGTCGTGGACTGAGGCTAGGTCGGGCCATTCGGTTATGGCTTGGATTTTCTTGGGGTCCATGAACACACCTTTGGGAGATACTATGAAACCGAGGTATTCTATCTCCTCTTGGTGGAAATGGCACTTAGAAGGTTTGAGGTTGATTCCAGCATTACGAAGTTTTTTCATAACCTGGCGGACTTGACTGACATGGGACTTCATGTCTTCGGAGTAGATGAGGATGTCGTCTAGGTAGACGATGCAGAAGACGTCTAGGAACTCGGACAGGATCTCATTGATCCATGCTTGGAACGTGGCAGGGGCATTGGTGAGTCCAAACGGCATGACAGTGTATTCGTAAAGGCCGTAACGTGTACGAAATGCTGTTTTCCATTCGTCCCCTTCTGCTATTCGGATATGGTGGTATCCTTCTCGGATATCTAATGACGTATAGACCTTGGCTGACTTTAGTCGGTCTAAAGCTTCGTTGATTAGTGGCAAGGGGTACCGGTCTTTAACAGTGACGGCGTTAAGTCCGCGGTAATCGACACACAGCCGCATTGATCCATCTTTTTTTTTAACAAATAGGATGGGTGCTCCGGCTGAGGAAGATGAGGATCTAATCCATCCTCTCTTCAGGTAGGTTTCCAGGTATTCGCGTAGGGTTTTCAACTCTGCTTCTGACAATGAGTACAGTTGCTTGAATGGCGGGGTAGTTCCTGGCATGAGGTTGATTTTATGATCTGCTTGGCGACGAGGAGGCGGGTCGGTAGGTTTGCGCTCGTGAAATATGTCGAGGAAATCGTGGTATTCGACGGGTAGAAGGTTTTTTGCTTCCGGGGATTTGGCTGGGGGTTGAGTATCCTTTCTCATGTATTCGTATTTGTCCGAAGCACAAAGTTCTAATGCATGATCGATTTCTCGGATGGTGAGGAGGCAGGGTTCGCCTTGTTTCGCAGATCGTTTAAACGCGGCTGCTCCTACTAGGCTTATATCTGCAGTCCGGAGGTGTTGGATGATTGCAGGTTTCTCAGGGAGGGCTTGGACGACACTTGGTACATTAAGGCACTCTTCCTGGCAAGTTTTGGACGTGAAGTTGACTTGGTGTTCCTTCCACATAATTTCCGGGTTATGCTTTTTGAACCAGGGGATTCCTAGGATTACTGGGTAGTGTCCTAGCTTGGTGACTTGGAGGGTTTCCGTTTCTTGGTGGTTTCCTATTTTTATAGGTAGTTTGATTTGGTGAGTGATGGTGCCGCTTTGGGAGGTTGATCCATCGATAAGGGTAAGTGGCTGGGCCACTTTCTTGGCTTGGACTGGAAATTGCTTTTGGTTGGCGAAACTGCGGTCAATGAAGTTTCCAGTTGCTCCGCTATCTAGCATGGCAAAGGTTTCAATGACTTGGTTTCCGAGGCTGATTTGTACTGGGAGGATGAGGTGGTCGTCTGGGGCGTGTTTTGGAGGGATGTCAGAAGAACAGGACAGTCCATCTGTACTGACTAACATATGGTTTTCGGGGAGGTCTTGAAGTGGGGCGAAGCGTGATAGTTTGGCAACTCTAGGAGGTTCTTTTGCCAGGGGTAGGTTGCGCTTTACTCCTGGTCTTCCTCGTTTCCCGATTCTTCGAGATTTTGTGAGGAGGTACCGGCTAGTCTTCTGGGCTTTGGTTTCCACGTTTTTTCTGGGCATTTATCCGCCATGTGGTTGGGTTTTCCACAGTACATGCAGAGGTTGTTTTCAAACCGTCTTTTTTTTTCCTTGTCGGTAAGCGGAAGGAATTTCTTTTTTCTAGAGGCGTCCAGGTCCATAGGGTCTCCTGGAGGCAATTCTGTGGTGGTGGTTGGAGTTGGACTTGGATTGGGTGCAAACGTTCCGTTGGTGTGTCTGGGAACGTAGGGCTGAGTATAGGCCTTCGTGGTGGGTGCTTTGGGTGCGTGACTATCCCACTTGGTGGTGCGAACTTTGCTGGCTATTATTTCGTTGTCTAGGTTGATGCATAAAAGTGCGAATTCCCGTAGTGTTGCGGGTTTGTTGATAATGGCGGTTAACTTGGCCCTTATGTTCCGGGCTAGTCCGTCATAAAATTCGTCTTTCAAGGCTTCTTCATTCCATCCTAACAGATCCATGTCGGTTTGGAATTTGGTCCAGTATTCATTTACTGTTCCGGTCTGGCATAGGTTTCTGATTCGTTGTTTGGCGGCTTCTTTTGTGTCTGCTTCGCCAAAAGCTTTTTTGAGGGCATCCTTAAATGTTTCCCAGGTGGTGTATGTTTTATTTTCAAGGACTGAGAACATCCAGGATCCAGCTTGGTCCTTCATTTTATTGCTGGCGTATATGAGTTTTTGCATATCTGTGGCGTCCGTATATTCTGTAAATTTGTTTTCGCACTGCCGTAGCCATGTGCGGATCTTTGTAGGTTCGCCTTTAAATTCGTCGGCGTCTGGTATTTTCATTGTTCGTGGTTTGTTGTTTTTTGTTGCTGTTACTTGTTCGAGCAGTTGGACTAGAGCATCATTGCTCATCTGGACTGGGTTGCTACCGCCTGCGGTAGTTTCTGCTGATGAAGACATTCTGTTGTCGGATTGAAACGGGGTTTCTGGGGTTATCGGTCTGGATTGTGGATCTGGGGTAATGGGGCTGGTTGCCCCGTCTGGTACTTCCTGTAACAAGGGTCCGAAAAGAGTATCTAGCTTGAATGATACGTTTTGATCCAGATTGAAGATTATCGGGTGCTGCGTAGGGTAGACGCAACAAAGTGTAAGAACCGATCACCTATTGGGGAACAGCAGGCGATAATCACAAGGCAAGGCTAGTATCGAGAGACTAGGAACTCAAGGACAAGGTAGGTAAGGTATTGAATGCAAGTTGTTGCGTGAAGAACTAACTATCTGATAGAGATGCGTCCCTTTTATACCCTTTCTGGAGGGACGCTGAGATCAACAATGAGACAATATGAAACTGAAGGAGCGACCTCCTTCTACATGAAACTATAGACGTCTCGTCCTGCGAGGCGTACTTCTTTACATGACCAATGATATCATGAATCCTACGAGATATGAAACGATACATGAAACAAGGAGATAGACAAGGCAGACTTAGGAAATGGGTGTTCTTGACAGTAACACAATAGAAGTGTGTTAGAAAACTGTGTTAACTACACAATAAACTTGCGTTAATAACACAATTTTTTTATTATAAAATACTAAAGGAATATTATATATAATTGATTTTTTAAAAGGTTATTTGTATGTTAGAAATGTGTTACTAGCACTGTTTTGATGTGTTTTTAACACAATAGAATAGTGCTATCTTCACATTAAAACTGTGTTATCTTCACAGTAAAACTGTGTTTATGACACAAAAATACTGTGCTTATAGCACAAAAAAAATGTGTTTATTGCACCGTAAAACTGTGTTACTAGCACAGTTTCATTGTGTTAATAGCACTATGAAACTGTGCTAGTAACACGTTTTTAACACAATAGAATTGTGTTAGTTTTTACGTTTTTGTGTTAATAGCACCATAGAAATGTGCAAGTAACACAGTTCTACTGTGCAAGAAACACAATAATTATTGTGTTAACTGTTTTTCCAAATAATAAAAGCAATTTTTATAGGAGTTGAACACCAGACCTTGAACAGTAGAAGCTATAGAGTATAGTTAAGAATTTAACTACTAAGCCACTAAGCAGATTAATATTTATAATTATTATTTGGCCCATATGAATAGCATAAACCTGATTTTTATTACAATAAAATACATTTTCGTCTTTTTTTTTTTCTTTTTTTTTTTTTTCTCTAAGTTCTTTTACTAATATAATTATACAATTGTGTTTTTAACACATTTAAAGTCATGATTGTGTTAAAAACACAATTTAATTCCGAATTATAGGGTAAAATTGTGTTACTTACACATGCCCCACCGGTTGCATGTACCGTAGTGTCTGGCTGCTGGATACACAGTTGGGCAACATCAAATGCCCAGGCAGAAACGGCGCGCGGCATCAGTAAGTGTTTAATCGGTTTTTTTAAGGGGAAAATACTAATAATATGTGTTGTTTATCCGCCTAAAATTTGAATAAGGTATTCAGTAAATGGGGATAGGATGAGGTTCTAACTAAATCTTGAGTAGACAAAGGGTGATATGACTTTGAAACGTTGGTAATATTATAAAAGCAAAAACAAATAAGTATCTGGGATGAATGAATAGAACAAGGGATTAATCTAAAAGATAATTGGGCGAGAAAAATATAGCGGAGGAAGTGAAACCACCTAGAGCCAGTTCCTCCAGGATTTTCTTTGTCGAGGTAGTCTCACTTCTTTGTTCTTACACAGTATATATGGAAGTACTTAACTCTAAGAGAAGATTCAGGTTACCTTCGTTCTTAATCACATATATTCACATTGGCAAAAGATCATAAGAATCTTCGAGTAAGGAGTCTATACCCATACCATTCCTCAATGTATTTACGGCCTTTCAAAGGAGTCGTGCCACCTGGACCCCCTATTATCGGGTTTAGGGACAATATTTGGGAGTGCGTGGACAACGGCACACTTTATCAGGATACACATAGAGTGGATGAGTTGACAGACTTACCGCCAATCACACGGGATCCACGTTATGTTCTCAATGGTTACACCTTAGAACTGATAAACGAATACGTACACTATGTTGAGAACCGAATGATAGCTGAAATACGTGCTGCCCACGCCGTAGCCCTATATGATGATGAAACACAGACGAATATTGAAATGGAGCGGGATGAAGAACTAACCCCGGAGAGAAACCAGGTACGAGATGATGAGCAGTTACGTATTCGATGTGCTCTCAACCGCTTGCTTGCCGACCTGGTATTACTTTGGTTAGAGAGCATGATAACTGGCCCCCAAAATGATTGCGGCGAGAGAATGGATTATGACGGATTGTTAATGATATATTTCGATACTATTCGTTTCTCGTTGATTAAAACTCAAAATTTCCTACAAGACATGATGGCTGGGTCTCGGGATGATATTGCGGATGCTCCAGGATACCGGAAGAGCTCTCTTCGTAATCATTTCGACGAGACCTGGGAGGGGTACTAGTATGTTATTAAGAATATACGTATCTTTTATTACTTGAGCCGTAGTACCATGTAAAATACGATGAATATGTCAAAATCTATCTTTATCACCAGTGTTGCAAAAGCGCTGAGGTCTAGATTTCTATAGTACCAAGGCCTTAGGGATGTAGGAAATAAAAAATTACATCGGCCATGATTCACTAGTAAGATTGATCTTTATATTATGGAAGAGCAAATACATTAAAATTCAATTTCCTACTAGCCGTAAAAGTATGGACCAACATACTGGAATATAGTACAAAACTATGGCGCGGTGAATGTGTCAAAACATACTTTACCACTAGTGGTACTAGAGTACTAAAATCCAGAGCCTATACCACCAACGGCAATTTACCACCGGTGGTCCCCAATTTATCAGTGGGCCCCAGTTCATCACTAGTTTTATGCATTCCAATATTGATTTGAGAGTTGGGTCTATTGGCTACTCGGCACTAATTTTCCGTGTTTGATCTCCGGCAATGAACCAACAGAAGAAGTAACAGTATACCCCATCTCATCTAGAAGAGGGCAGTTTTGGTGATCCACCTTTCTATAGACTTCTACTTACCGCCCAGCGGTAGACTGGTAGACAAAACCAAACTAGCGTTTCTCAATTATCAACGTTAGCTTCTACCTCAACCGATTAAAGACCCTTATTCGAATAAACCCAGCTATCCTGCATGAATGGCTCTTATAATTATACTTTTATTCATGGATATACGTTGGTTAATACTGATAAATTTAATTTAACACCAAGAAATATGTATGTGGATAACTTGTCGGTATGAAGATGATGGGACGAATCTTAAAGGGCGGAAAGAGGGCCCGCTAGACAGTGGTGTCGCTTTCAAGCTGGTCCTTCACCCTCTTATACCCCTTCCCCGATACCAAAGCTCTTGCAAAGAGGGGTGTTTAAGTCGTTAAAGGAGATGCTGGAGACCAGGAATCTTACTTAAGCCTATATCGTGAGTTTACAAGACTTTCTGCAGGATCCTTTTTCACGCCCTGAAGACTACGGGAATTATCATAATATGGTTATAGGAGAAGAAGGTGATGAAAACACCCAACAGCGCAAGAATAAGGATATTCCTGAGGGCGGAAGCAAGGGTGTCATCCTTTTGGATTCCAATATACAGACTTTCGCCTGTGTCACTACATATGCAACCGTATCTGTACAAATTACCTAGATCAAAAAGCAACGTCGCTATGAACGCTTGGCTGCCACAAGACAGTTATCCCTGTGGTAACTTTTCTGGCACCTCTAGCCTCAAATTTTGAGGGATTAAAGGATCGATAGGCCACACTTCTGGTGACTGTCGAAGCAGCACGGGAATCATCTTGCTCCGGTGGAGGTGCGGTGAGCTTAACCGCGAATTTTTTGGAGAGCATGTCGAGCTGGGCATAGCTATAGGTGCTCTGTGTTCCGTCTGCGTGGAGGAAGTCAAGTGCCGTTCCAAAAATCGTATACATTCCCCATTCTTATCAACTAGAACCGTACCGTCCCTGGCTTCAAGGGTGCTGTATCGAATGTAAGAGAGTACTTGTTGCCATACTATAGTAAAGCTTGAAGTGTGGGCTTACTAACAATCTTTTTATTAGCATAAAATTTATCCATGGGAATACTTTGTCATTTTAGGTTTATCTATAACAGTCGCTAGTAGTCAAGAGTTATGGTGGCCATCACGTGACGAATAGATGAATATGCTATTAGCGAGCCTCTAAGAGAGAATAGAAGCAGTGAATAGAGATACAGCTACTGGAGTAGGGCTCTCCCAGGACCAACTAGAGCGAAGTATTACCCTTCCAGGATGGAGAGCAGTTTCGTGCTCGACACGTACTATTCATCTTAAACGCCATCGAGATACAACTTCCTCAACTTTTTTCTATTACACCAACCCCGCGGGCGCCGGAAACCCAAAACCCAAAATCCAAATCTATGTAACCACACAATATAAGAAAGTAATGATAGAAAAGATTGAACCCCTACCAAATTACAGTGCATGTTCTGGCTCGCCCGGGCGACGCTGTCTATCGGGAGGACGTCCCCTAAACGGGTCGGCCTATTAGAGGGATATCCCTCCAATAGGTAGCAATAAATCGGTTTTATATATAGGCACCCCTCACTGGGCTAACTATTTAAGGGACACACTGCTATTTTACCATATAGATCGCTTATACAGCACCCAATTTTGTCAGATAACATTACAATTTTTTGCTACAAAAAAAATGCCTACCATATAAACATCCCTAGAGACAACAATACATGGTAAAAAATCCCAAGATAGGCTGATATTTTCTGACTACTAATTTAATCTATTTAGCATATGCCTGTATTAATTGAGTCATACTTTATTACCTTACCTATATATATGGGGTACACTGCTACCCCTCCAACAGGTAGCCCATTCAGGGGTGCCTACATACCTGTCCGCTCCCAGAACATAAATAGGTACTGAAACCCAAAAGCCCATACCATTGGTGGTAATTTACTGCCTGTGATCTTCATTTCCCTAATAGTGGTATAAATCTCTGAATTCCAATATAACGAGAGTAGAATAACTCTAAATTCCAGTACTCTAGTACCACCGGTGGTAAGATACATGTAAGTCTCGACACATACACCGCACCATATATACAAGACTGGGCTATTCAAGTGGTGTCTTATGTATTATATAATGGTTATTTATATCACTGGCACTCTTTTAATTATAGATCATCATCATAGTATTCTAGATAGGCGGTCTGGTTTTGTACTGTATTCTAGTATGTTGATCTATCCTTTTACCACCGGTAGGAGAGTTCATGTTTGACACATTTGATAAATTTGACCCCCTATATTATATCGCTGAAATTAGTTAAATTTCTAAATGAATAATCAAATAATTAATCAACCAACCAGCTAGCAAAATTTTCTGAAATCATGATACCTCATGAATACAATATAAGTTGCTTAAATCTATAGTTTGAAATGCAGATATTAACTCCTGAAATAGTTAAGAGAAATTTATTTCTATAATGCAACTGATGCTCTCTCTAAAATTACACAGTTAGCCTCCCCTCTGCAGCCATAAACTTTTTGTACACTGCATTTTCCGTCTCATCAACAAATGGGTATTGGAGCTGCACTAAGAAGCTTTCCAACGCTTCACGCTTCCCAGGCGGGACCTGAATTCCGACCAGAACTTTGCCAACGTCTATGTCTAAAGTTAGCAAGCGATATAAAGTCTGATTGAGAAACGGAAGCCCACCTCCGCCGTAATTCCTATAGTGGAAAAGCGAGATGTTGAATTCGGGTCTAAGTAACTCCAAGAATTTTGACAGAGCACCCGGGCGTTCAGGGAATTCTGTTACTCGGTTTCTGTTAGTATAAGTTCCGGAGGCCATTGACTAGAATAGAGCCTCTGGAAGAGACCCACCAAAACGGTATACCCTTTCTTCCTCGGCAGTTCCGCTCGGCATCCTCCCACCAATCAAATATCTCGCATGGCTCTTTGCAAACTCATTCTCACTAATATCTACCCCCTCAAAGCCCTTTTTCTCAAAGCATCCTAAGATCTGTGGAATCTCCTTATCCCGGTCTTGAACTAAGATAGACATGAAGATACTTGCACGATCGCCATCACCAAAGCGGTACGAGAACTCTGTTACTGGCCGCGGAATAATGCACTGCATCATTTCATAGAAAACCTTCGGCTTATCTGGTACGATAACTGAGAGGAGAACTTCATGGCCTTCACCAAGACGTGCACGCTCCGCCACGAAACGGAGCCTATCGAAATCCATGTTGGCCCCTGAGAGGACCGCACAGAGAGATTCGTTTGGGGATTCTTGGGGGTTCGCGGCAGCGTATTTTTTCATTCCAGCGACTGCAAGAGCGCCGGCAGGCTCGACAATAGATCGTGTGTCTTGGAAGACATCTTTGATAGCTGCGCAGATCTCGTCGGTAGAGACTTCAATGACTTCGTCTACGTACTCTTTACAGAGACGGAAAGTCTCCTCGCCTACTACCTTTACTGCTGCGCCGTCTGCGAACAGGCCTACTTCCTTCAAGGTAACCCGCTCTCCAGTTTTGAGGGACTCTACCATGGCGTTTGCATCGTATGTTTCCACACCAATGATTTTGATATGGGGCGCAATGCGTTTAATGTAGATGCCGATACCAGCAATGAGACCTCCGCCGCCCACACAGCAAAATATAGCCTTAATATCGGCGAAGTTACATTGGCGCACAATCTCCATAGCAATGGTACCTTGTCCAGCAATGACATAGGGGTCATCAAATGGTGGGATGTTGGTGAGTCCGTGCTTCTCTTCCAGTCTTTTGCACTCCTCCTTTGCAGCGTCGAAGTCATTCCCGTATAGTACAATCTTAGAGCCAAGTCTACTGACATTGGCCGTCTTGATTCTAGGGGTTGCGAGAGGCATGACAATGGTCGCTGGGATACCTAGGTGTTTAGCAGAGAATGCGACGCCCTGCGCATGGTTTCCTAAGGTTTCCCGAGCAATAGCAATGTTAGGACTCTGCCTGTTCCCCGGAGAATGAACCTCGAAAAGAGAGGCTGAAGTCTCACCTGCTGAACAAGCAATGACACCTTTCCAGCGGTCCTCTGGTGGCATATGTGCCATCTTGTTATACGCCCCGCGTACCTTGAAGCTGAATACTGGCTGAAGGTCCTCCCGCTTCAGGAGTATCTTGTAGCCCAGGCGGTTTGAAAGATTGACCGCATGTGTAATAGGAGTCTCTTCAATAACATCATAGACTCGCGACGTGAGAATAAGTCTCATGTACTACATATCTCACACCAGTAAGGACAATTCTATGAAATGAGCGCTTCTAGTAATAACTTACATCTGGAGCACCATCATCGTGTCTGAAACTAGCGGGTACTAAAGCCCGATCAACAGGGTCCTTCTTGATTTCGTCCGAGACAGTAGAGCTATATTCTGTGAGTCCATCAACTTTGGGGTTCATGTTTGAATTTGCCTGAACGTGCGCAAGCCGTAGAATGTAGGTATAAGTTGTTCCGATAAGGAGGGAGAGAAAAGAGAAAAATCGCGGGGTCAAATAGATAGGAGCTGCTACCCCACCAAGGCTCCCGGAAAATTCTTTACCCTCTCCCTTCAAGTGACCCAGGTTCTAGAGACTGACTTCCGCTGGTAGTCTGTTTATTATCCATAGGATAGAGTATCTTGACCATTCCCAGATGATTCTTGGCTACCTCCATACAGCCGAAAGACACTGCAGGTTGTAGGATGGACTTCCGAGTCTCCCCCTGGCTACGTATGTACCCGGTTAATAACTGGAACTTGAGTAGATAGAGGTCTCACAACAAAGCATCAGCTCTATTTGATAGAAAAAACACCAACAAGCGCAGGGACTCTTGTACCTGGCATAACAGATCGTGAGATCTATCTCTCCAGTAATCATTGTCTCACGTGACGTCCCCATGAGGCTCTGCCCCCACAACTACCATTATCACAGGGACTCAGATAGATATAGGCACATGTATAGATGTAGATGCAACACCACGCCCTCACACCAACCCATTCATGCCCAACAGTTAAATTCTTGACTGAATTGAACCGAACCCTTCCTCCAACAATGTCATCTCGTCCTCTCCCATCATCCTTCGATAAAACCCCGTTTGTCCACCTCTAAAAAAATATATCTCCGGTGGCCGGTGGGCTGACAATGTCTTCAAATAAATAGGGACTTCTTTGAAGAAAGCCGATGGACAAAGTTTAGTCGCCGTTTCAAGGAAGAGCCATTGATCCCTTTCGGTTGGTTATTGATCTTGGCTCACTATTAACATCAATTAACTAACTTCCACTCCCCATAGGTGCTGCATTAACCTGCCTTGCCCTCCTCCAAGCTACTCGCTCCATCCGCTCCGGCGACAAAGCTAAAACAAACCGCTGGTTCCGTGCCCGTATCTACGCCCAAGGATTCACTCTCGCTGCTATGCTCGGTGGTTCAATATACTACAAGAAAGAGCGCGACGAGGAGAAACAGATTGATATTGCAGTCGCTGAGAGGAAGACGAAAGAGAAACAAGCAGCGTGGATTAGAGAGCTGGAGATTAGGGATAAGGAGGACCAAGAGGTATGCTGTGCCCTTCTATTAGTATACCTAGGGAGAGATTCTTGCTAAGTCAAACATACGCCCACGAGCTCTCACTAATAAACTTCTACTCAATAGCAAGCAGCAAGGGCAAAACGTTACACCGAGCGTAAAAGGGAGGCTAGAGCTGCGATTACAGCTCAGGAAGCTGAGAATCATGGAGACAAGCCGTAATCAGGAAATGACTAAATTCTATGGGGTACCAAAGGTGATGGGGGTGAAACCAGAACTATATCTAGCAACTTACCCATGAGCCAAAGCTGTATGTATGATATTTCTACTTCCTTCTGTATAGCCGGCAAGTACACTTGTATTCTCTATTTCATACAAAAAAACAATGTGCGACTTATTTTATGGAGAAGGGAGCCGTAAGAATTTGCACAAGTCAGGTATTCAACGACACCACTATCGTAAAGGCCTAGTAGGAAAGAACAGTAGCGCAGCACCTCAACCATAATCAAATTCCAGTAGAAAACGAAATAAGCCCATTCAGGTGTGTATAATACAAGAAATATAAGGTGCAAAATATACCGGATTCTAAGAATGGACATGTGTGCGAATCATAACTCATGAAGGCATATATGGATGTAGGAGGTTAAAGGGAAGCACAAGAGGAACTAAAGACGAAGCAACAAAAACGCAACCTATAGAATAAACAGAAACGGCCATCAATAGTAAGAAGAAAATCAGCATAAAAAACAAAACAAGGAGGCATAGAGGGCTATAGTTAGACCAATAAGCCAATAAACCCTTTGAACAAACTTGACGCCACCCGCTAATATAATATCAAAATACCCACGTGGTTCCCACAAACTAACTTTTTTTTTCTGAGCATAAACCCAAAACAATACTTCGTTCCCTTTATTATTTGAACCCCGAATTCCGAACATCCCCGACTAAAATCCACCACTTCAATGGCCCCCCACGTATCTTATACATAACCATCAACAGTTTGTACAAGTGGGGTCGGGAGATATATCGGTTTGCCTATTCCATTCGCATCCAGTAAATGTATCTCCTCCATTTCTTCTAGATCTTCATCTTCCTCACTGTCCTCGTCTTCATCATAGTCCTCACCATCTTCAGTTTCAGTCTGGTTATCGTCATGGCCATCATCTGTCTCCGCCTCTGTCTCTATTTCCGTCTCCTCAGCGTCATAGTCCAAAATTCTCCCTCCAAGATGCACGTCTGATGCACGAATCTTGTATTCGAGCGCTTTCTTTGCGTCGGCGATAAGCTGATCGACAATTAACTGGCACCCTTTTAACGAAGCGTTCATCTTGGCCGAATTGTCCAACAACTCCTGGTGTTTTGAAAGGTCCAATTTCAACCTCTTTTCATCAGCGCCACTCTCTTTCCCGTCACCTCCCTCTTCCCCGGTCGTATCAGAATCTTCCTCCTCTTCCTCCTCTTCCTCTTCCTCTTCCTCTTCCTCCCCCTCCCCCTCCCCCTCCTCTTCAACATCAAGCTCGCTTCCCTCCTTCACATGATACCCTTCGCTATCCTCTAGACCCGCCTTCGAAGATGTCCGCTTCTTTTTCTTAGAAGGCAGGGCCGGAAGTCTCCCAGAACGTGATAACCGCCGGTATCGTCTAAGCTCAGCTGTTTGCTTCTTCAATTGCCGCTCAAGTGTTTTATTAATTGCTAATAAAGAAGCGTTGGAAATCTCTAAATCAAGAACCTAAAATATAAGTTAGCACTTTGTACAGCAGAGATAAACTATTTTGTACCTTTCTTTCCCTACGAGCTCTTGCTGAAGCCTCCTCCATCGCTGCAATCCTTTCTTTTGCTGACATTACTGGAGCAGTCGAGGCTATGGCCGGAGGAGATGATGACCGCCGGGCATACTTTTCCGCCGGTGTTTCCGGAACTTTAGCAGCTTCCTCCTCCAACAAATCTGCCATATCGATAATCGAGCTAATAGAAAGTGTTCTTCCATGTCTTGCCACTATCCCCTCTAAACTTGTTCGCCGTGAGTGACCTTGGGGTGATGGTTTCTGGAACGGTGAGTGTGGGGTGATGTTTGGATTTGGTGATGCCGCAGGGGATAATGGTTTTGTTGGAGATCCAAATGGAAAATAACTCGCATTCGGTGACCCAGGTATTTGCGGGGAATGCAGAACGGATCCGTTTTCTGAGTTCCTTCCAACTTCAGAACCCCTACCAAATTCCGAAGATCCCCTCCCAAGTTCCGATCTGCCAATTTCCGAACCTCTAGGCTCCAGCACTTCTTCAGTCCCATTTGCGTAAACGAATTTGACATGATTTCGGGCCTCCGGAAATAACGATGGTCCTTGCGACACCATGGATGACGGGCGAGACCGTGCGCCGGCAACAGAACCAGCACGAGATTCTGAACGTCCCAGTATCGGTAGTGACGGGGAAAGGCTAGGGGGTTCACCCAGTATGCCCATTGGAGAAACTCCTGGAGCTCGTGGTGAATGGAGTGGTGGAGTTGGAGACGAGTTTCGAGATGAGGCTTGTACGCTATTTGCAAAGAAGAACTTCCCATGACTAGGCTCATGTCTTAGGGGGGCTGCTTTGGGTGTCGGCTTTATGCTTCGCGCATCGCTTGCGTGGAAGAATCGTGGACTAGGACCAACAGCTCCATACTGCGACTGGCGAGATTCTGATCTATACTGTGACTGGCGAGACTCGGACCTCTCTGACTTTTCCGACCTCACCGAAACTCGGGACCCGGTAGCGCTAGCCGGCCTTTGGATATCTGCCGCGGAAGGGGGCCGGGAAGGGATGTGCAATTGGGATATACTGGAGGAAACAGTGTCCGCCCTAGGTTTCCTGGTTGATCTAGGTGAACGTGTAGTGACATTCGGGTGGAGTGAAGGGTTAGAGACGCTATTGCTTGAGAGGGTGACAGCAGGGCGCTGGGCTACACGAGGGTATGTAGGAGTTGTGGGTGGAGGGAGGGGAGCTTTGGCGGGAGTGGTCTTGTTCGTAGATGGCATAACGGAAGGTCTTCTCCGTAACTTGGGATCAGCTGAAGATGACATTGTTGAGTTGTTCGTAGAGTTGGGGACGGTCGTAGTTGTTGTAGTTGATGTTGTAATTGTCATGACGGGAACTTTCATTTCGTAGATGGCATAGCCGTGATGAGTGTAAGTTGGTATTATAAGAATAGGTGAAGTTGAGGGGGGGCAGTTGTTATTGCTGAGGTTTTAGTGGCTGTAGTGTTATAGCTATTACTATTGCTGTTGTTGTTGTTCTGGTGGTGATGACGAGCTGAGGCAGCTAAGATAGGCAGCAGTCTTGAGGTAGTATGTAGTAAAGTGTATATAGTTGAGTATCTAGCTAGTGATGGTGGCGATGGTGATGGAGACGATGACAATGTTGTTGTGGTGTGATCTTTGTTGTCACGATATTGTCCCCGCGATGATCGTCTAGACAGGTGGAGGAGAAGATGGAGGGAGAAAGGACCAAAGGGGGCCTGTATGCGGATAGGTATGTGGAAAGTGCCCACAATGTCGTCAAGAACAGCAGAACACCCCCCCCCAGACCAAGCTCCCGTGGTCACTCAGCTCCCTTCCAGCAGGAGACTAGCTGCATGCAGGTAACTCTATGCAGAGTGCCCCCCCTCGAGTGGTCTGCTTGAACCCTTCACCCTGTAATACCCCCCCTCCAAATGCCCTATACCGAAGCGAGCTGAAGGACGACGGAGCTGGTTAGAGTCGCTGCGACTGATGCCACAGCGATGGTGTTTTTGTCTCGAGGTTCCCAGCCAGGTATCGCGTTACATGGCAACCACCACATAAAGTGAACTCAACCCCCCCACCCAACTAACTAATGGGTCAGTAATCGCGGGGTAGAGAAACCCCCTCATCATCGGTCACAAGGCACTTCTTAGTCAATTGAGGTGCATTTGCTAAATAAATAAGCAATTGTTCTCGTCCTATTTATCATTTATTTAATGTATCTATTTATTTTTACTTTTTCTCGCCCCCCCTCCGATTATGCGTCTTAGGGAAATTTGCATACATATGCTATATATTACGTACCGCAAAAAACCATAGACTTGGCTAATTTTTGTATGGTATGTAACAGCAGTCCATTCCATAAACGTCAGCTGTTTAAAAATATATTCTCATACCACACTGTGGAGTACGTACTACATGTAGTACTACGAGGGTCATATTAAACACCTACTATGTGGTCAGACGGACTACCTTAGCGAGTTAAACGTATAAACACCTACTAACTGGTCTCCGTTGGTTTTTTGCTTAAGGTGTCTAGCTAAATCTCAAGTTTAAAGGACGCGAAGAATCCTTCCCAACCTACAAGTTATCATGCATCCTTCTTGATGACCAGCAATCCCTCAAAAGCCCGTCGGCGCAGGATCCATTTATCGTTTTCCAGCCGAAAATGATGATATAAGAATGACGATTAATCAACAGAATGATATCGGGAGTATAAAACTATATATGGAAGTCTCCACGGGATCCGTAGGTAGAAAATCATGTAATATCACTCGAGGTATATCGGTTTTACAAGTATGCTAGTATAATATACTAGTGCATACAACCTCAAGCAAAGGAGGCCGGACTTGTGGCAGAAATTCTAGCAATTGTACTGACTGTAGGCCTCGTGCTCACTGACCTTGGTTTCTCGATCTTTCTTGCTGGAGACTGTACATAGGCCGGTGCATGGAACTAGTTCAACAGCGCCAGCCTCTCAATTATAACAGATATCCAAGGTAGTGAAGTTATCATTAGGTTAATTTGAGTATGTGTATTCTTATTTTAAGATCAGATATCACAGTCCTTCCCGATCCCTCTATTATAGTTCATGCAAGGTTATATAGAATTAGCCAAATATTGGTCCCTAGGCACAATTTACCAAGTATGAGCTCTTTTCTACAGTCTGGATATCGTAGCTTATGAGATTCGACCCTCTGTGGCTGTGCTGGGTGCCTTACGTTTTTACGCAATATTCAGCACGAAAAACAAAAAGTTGACGTATCAATACATATATATAGTTACTACTACAGCTATTCAAATTTTTCTTATTTAAGGATAAAAATTTCCAATAAAATTATATTAGATAAGGGGGAAAGCATTGCTTCCAATCAGGCCATAGTTTATAACTGCATGCCACATTTTGTACCCAGAAATCAATAATGATTTGACTTAAAAAAAAAAAAAAAAAAAGCATTGCTTCCAATGCGCTTTGTGCAGAATTAGTTCTCGTTCTTTTGCCAGGTACGTGCTAGCGCTTTGAATTTATATGTACATCGTCGATCACTCGATACGGCATTTCTAAATAAAAAATATCCCGGCAAATTAATCCTACTAGAAGTTATTTTTTCTTTAAGTTTATAGGGGATATTTAATTGGGTAGATGGATACCGGTTCCAAACAGCATTATATATTATATCTAATACTAAGATTGAAAATTAGAGTTACGCACGTTGGGTAGATATGTTAAATTTGTTCAATACTATATTTTAATGCTTTATACACTTTTAATTTTGAGCTTAGACTCGCGCCGGTAATACATGTAATGTGTAAAGTAGCGCGCGGGGGAAAGCGTGGGAAGGCAGAAGCTAAGGACAAAATATAATAAATATATATTTATTGACTAAAACGGTGACTGTGTTATAGATAGATAAAAGTAGATAGTATATGTGTATATAAGAAGCTACAGCCACTGAATAATAAAGGATTGAAAGGTTTATAAAAGATTAGGGGAGGGATACATTGAATTAACTCTTATATTACTGGGTCCCAGCTAGCTAGAGTTCCACAGGGGACTACATGTAGTCGGCCATAATATAACTTCATCCTAGAAGGTAGGGTTTTAGTCAAGTTTGTGATAGGGGACAGTATATAAGGGTCTAAATCTCCACGTGGATTATTAATATGTAGAAGTAACAAAAGCCCCTAAAATACGGAGCACCCGGCCCGAGCACCCCAAGAGGCATATATCACTACAAGTACGAGCCACAAAACTAGAGTGTGATAATTACAAACCATATATAATTTGTAATAAACACAGATCATGATAGTTAGAGGTTTACCAGGTTTTAAATTTCTATAGCCCTTGAACACCCTGTAGTAAAACACCTCCCTCCTTTCTTGCTATTTTTATAGATCGGAGAGCCATATTAATGGGTAATAAAACTCTGATTTCTAATATAGACAGTTCTCTGGCTCTCTAGTTTATTTTAATTCTAGGCTCGTGATTATATACTCTATATGTAGTTACTCAATCTATGGTCGAGTAGTAATTTTATTCCTCTAGCTACAGTGCCGCGACTTAAGTCATGATACGATCGCCTAAACACACCAAAACACACCAAAATAGAGCCTTTTCACACCATTACAGAGTATGCATCTACACTCTAAATCTTACAATCCAAATAAGGGAGATAGATATACCAGTGAAGACCTTATACTCAAAAAAAGAATCCTATCCACCAGATATGGGAGCAGCAGTGTAGACCAGAAATAGGGTAGGTTGCCAACTTAATCAAAAAGCGCCAAGACCCCATACAAATATTGGGTCTTGGCGCTACTTTTGAGATCCACCCCACAAGAACCTCTAGAGTCCACATTATAATTGATAGTTTTTTCATATAAGCCTAAAAAGTACTTTTCTGTATGGTTTTTATTCTATTATATAAAATTAGATAGTAATTCCTTCAATGGTGTGTAGGAAAAAGTGGTTACAATATGGCTGTTTTTAGGCATTTTTGGTGTGGTTTTCCCATTCGTATCATGATATAAGTCGTGGTACTATAGCTACACAGCTAGTATCTGTCGGTGTTATAGAGTAGTGTGCTATTAAGGGGATGCGAGGATCTAGAGATTTGCTCAATCTTACTAATAATCTTACCGTCACAGGACCAAGGCGTATTTAGTAGATTAGACAGTGTTAGTTGAGGAGATTGCCATAATTCAGTACGTGTCTTGAAGTCAAGAAGGGGCGGAATAGGGAGTTAAAATATGGCAAGAATTTATATGTAAAGCTTATAAAGGAGGAATGGAAGAAGAAGAAGAAAGAACAAATTGGCAGGAATGGGGATGGTGGGGATTAAGGGTACCGTGGGAGAGACAGGGTGAAGAAAGAGCGAGAGGAGATGATAAGAGGCAAAAGGCAGATACAAGCATGGAAGATCTAGATGACAAGGGCAATGGGAGGAAGAAGATAGTTATTTTTAGGATAGAGCTATAGGCTGGAGTAGCTGAGGATTACCATAGCCGAGAGCTAGAGGCCTATGTAATTAATGAGGAAAACAATAAAATAAAAATAAAAATAAAAGGTGTCTTGACAACGGTGTTAACAACTAAACTCAAAACCATCTCTTCAAGCGCTACTTTATAAAATTATTTACCTACAAGCGAGGCTATAGAGTCGTAAAAACCTCTGTGATTTTTTCGAATATGAATGAACAAAGTGTTACCTCGACTGACCGTACTATGCCACTATCTAACAAGGGTTAGGGTTAACACAGCTATTTGCCGTTGCTAGAGCCCCAAAAGTGACCTCATCTCATGACACCACTACAAAGCTCCAAGCAGGCACCACTCTCGCACGCATTTTATCTCTTGTTGTAAGGGAAACTAATCTAAAAATATATAAAAATGGGTCAGGGTCAATCTAGCGAAGTCCACAAAGTGACCGCAGGTTAGTTAGACATTTCCGTGTTTTCACATACATACTCTAGCTAACGGGGGCTCACTACCAGAGGAGCTTTCCCTGAAGCTTGCGGAAAAGTTCGTCCAGAGATGCTTTAACGGTGTCGAAATTTACTCGTTCAAAGATAACTTTCGTAGTCTCGCCGATAGTAGTAATTCCGAAGGCGGTTTTCTATATTGGAATGAAGATACGCTGATACGGTTCCTGTCAATCCCGGATTGTCTAGAGGTTGGCTCGGTGATATTTCAATCTGCGTCCTACCTAGGGGCCTTCCCTTTTCCGAGTCTTTCACCTGCTATTCTGAATTTTGAGGCATTAGTGAAGGTTGTAACCATTTATACCGGGAGGTATAAGAAGGTTCTCAAGCGACACCCAGATCCGATTAAGCTCCTATTCCGCTCGCTCGCTGTTTACGATCGTCAAGAGCATACGGAGACCTCATCTTCTACTACAGATACAACAGATAGTGAGGGGAAAAAGATAGATGAGTCCTATGATGATGATGATGATGATGATGATCTATCTCTTGCAGCTTTAGATGCGCTAGATGCAATCGAGGTCTTTGGACAAGCAGAGCGGCCAAATATTAACCGTGCACGTATACCATTAAAAAATCTAAGGAGCCTCGTTATGTTTCTGCTAGTGGCAGCGCCATTAGAGCCGAATCAGCCTATTGCAGTATTCGCAGATAGATTTTCTACACCCGAGGCGCTGCAAGGATTACAGCAGACTGCAGAGTGCGTTGTTAGGTCTTTTATGAGTAGGGATGGGAAGGGTGTTTTATTCAAAGATTTTAAAAAAACCGTAAAGAAATCAATGGTAAGAACACCGGGTGTTAATGATTATCTATTATAGGTCCCTTAGCCAGAATTTTAGTTAATCTTCTGTCTGATTTTTAAGCCATTTATTTTCGATGGATTCTCCCCAGTATTCGAGCACCTCTTGTTTAGTAAAAAAGTCGACATGTCCGCCACGGCCACTAATTCACTAAAGGATATCGAACCACTACTTGCTAACCCTGGAAAAATCATGGATATGGATCTACTCGGCCAGATATCTTTCTTTATTAAAGGCGACCAATTATGGCGGAGGCTTCGGCTTCTATACGCTGGGTCTGAAGCAGGCTTTAGCATGGGCTCGTTTGAGACTAAAGTTGTAAAGTGGACTGCTCCAACGATTTTATTGGTTTCTGGTACACGGATACCAAGAGCCCCAGAAACACACCGCCAGAGAACTTTTTGTGATACTCTGCCACCAAGGAAATACCCGCCTGGTGGGGATATGGATGGACATGTTGTATATGGAATATATCTAGGTTCTCCATGGAGAATTTCTCATAGAGGTTTGCTAGATGATTCTTCTATCCCAATACATCTCTTGAAAGCATCTGATCATATCTCCAGACTGTTTTGGCGACTCCCAAAGCATCCTCTTTCAACTCGAACCGACTCATCATACTTTTCAGGCCTCAACTGCATCAACTGACTACGCTTATTTTAATAAAGACGATGGCATTGGTTTTGGCTCTCCAGTGCAAAAGATGAAATCAAGCCAAAGAAGTCCATATATCAACCTCGGCCCCGTGTCCTTGACTTTTGATCCCTCACTAGAATTCGGCGTATTCCAACATATTGGGAACGGTGGTGCATTTAATACAAGCGATGCCTGTGGCGATGAATGGCAGGATATATTTGAGATCGATGAGATTGAGGTTTGGGGGTGCGGAGGGGATAGTGAAGCGGAGGCGCAGAGGAAAGCTTGGGCATGGGAGGAACGGGAAGCATTACTGAGAAGACAGATTAACTTAGGGAAAGATGTAGAGGCGGATAGAGTAAGTGACCTACTTTCTTCAGGGTTATTTTACGGGATATACTAATAGATTTTACCCGCCGTAGGCATTACTTGAGATGGCAGGGCTGATTGGGCAGAATAGAAGTGGTGGAAGCACATGACGGCTTATAGTGATATTGCAAGTACCTCCCGACTTTACAAGTATTAAACCATAACATTTAATAAAATTCTCGAGAATATATGTTTATAAGTCCAATCTACTTTCACGATCTTGGAGATAGAATTTATAAACCTAGGCACTGATATTTAGGTATATATATCACTACTGCCGACAAAATTAAAATCAAACTCTACTTCACTAAACCCCTGATAGATATACTTGCTGAGGTTCTTTGCCCTCTTAGGGACTTGATATACGCGACCTTAGCGTAAAAAATAGGGTAAATAAAATACTGGAGCGTGAACATACATCTGATATTCTTTTTATTAATTCACCAATCATATATAATGCAGGGGATTGTGAGGAATACTACATGTAGTCTAAGTGAGCCCCCTGGCAATAGTAGCCGGGAGTAGTGAAGCCCTGGTTGCTATGCCTAGAATAGGCGAGTGACACTATGTGATTCAGGCCCATTTCGTGACTGCTTGATGACCTTTACAGTTTTCTTCATCCTAGGGTAACTTTTTACACACTCAGCTGTAGCTGCCGAAGTGACCAAATGTGATATGGGAAATGCGGCTTAAGTGATGTCACCGCACCACAAGAAAAGCATCACGGACCAAAGTTTTTTGCGCCCATTCTACGACACTACTATAACAAACACTAGGGGGCCAAGATAGGAAGGAAAAACTTAGGCCATATATCGCTTTAAATTAACGCCTCGGCCACGATCACTCCTCTCATTTTCTAGAACCAACTCTAAGCCTTTACACCTAACCCACTTGTTATGGGTTTCCACTCCCACCTCCGCTAGGTCATTAGTATCGTTCTCCGGAAAATACAATAGATGAAAAAATGGATGGGATTGCTGAGCAGTGGGTAAACTCTTGTTTGTACAAATTCCCTGATTTCTTCTGTACCTCAATTTACTCCTGCCAGGTATAGAATAGTCAAGGATGAGGTACGAAAAATAGGAGTACCTACAATCTTACCCCCCCCTAACTGGTAGAAATTAACCTATTTGAAATGAATTGGAGTGGTAATACTAAGTTTGAAATCGAACCTACCAGTTAGAGATTGTCGGTAAATACGATCCTCGTCGCCCCCTATATCTGCATTAAGCTAACATGAACATTATATAGTCGAGGAAACGGAGAAAAGGTCTATATATGCTGCCGACGACCGCGCCACAATGCGTGAAGAGCTTTGGAAGCTGGAATGGCTCTTTAGAAATACCATTTCGTCCTCGTCAGCCGAGCAAGGTAATGAGATTAAGAGGAGAGTTGAACGCATCCGAGAATTGAACAAGGCCGATTCTGAGAAATGAGAATGATTGTGGGAGTATAATTTTGTGCCAAGAAATTTGAACATAGGTTGTAAGTGGTATATACTTGCTTCTTGCATCTATATACTTTTATAACAGGCAGAACTCATGCATGAGCCTTATCCGAGACATCTAGATACCTCCAGTAACATAAGAGAAAGAAAAAGAAAAAGAAAAGAAAATTCATCTAAACAAACGCATCATTTGAAGTCATGCAACCGCTTGTCTTTTTTCTATGCCAAAACACCGAGAAGTAATATGAATTTGCCAGACCCACCCCAAATAAATGAGAAATAAAATATGCAGGAAGTTTAGAGCAAGTAAAGAAGGGTAAATACGTAGACAACGCACCGTGACTCCCAAAACCGTGACCCCCATCCCAAGTTTACAAGAGTTACAAAAAATGTGCAGGTATTTGACTGAAAAAAAAGATACCACCCTAAAGAAAAATTCATCTGTACAATCATTGTATATCGCTCTTCAGCGCAATAAAGTAATGGAGAAAAAAAAAGGAACAAGATGCCACCGCAAACCTCCCGCTATGCATTTTGTACAATAAACTTCAGAGATCGTAATACTAAGAAACCAACTCAGTTGGAGTATCGTGTCTAGGGGACTCTGTAGAGCCCCCATTTTCCTGCCGCCGGTAGAAAAGAAGATAGGCTTTCGCCTTAGCCACAACTTCTGGCGCGACTTTGTGCGAGCGGTCATCGTTGAGGCTCCACCACTCATTTTGATATTTGACATAGGCATAATAGTGGCCTGAGCTTGCCCTATACTCCAAATAAGCTTTAGTACCAAGTAGGATTCAGAGAGTTACGTCCTTACCCAGCTCCTTGATGTACAACAACAGCATAAAGGTCATATAATACTTTTAGGGGTTCTCCCCCATCGGTATCATCCATCCAACGCCCCATGTCTAGTCCTCCCAGAGGAAATTTCACATGTGCATCGACTTTCTGCTTACTTCCACGAACTGTGTTTCTCCTCCAGCGAAACCGCTTTAGGTGGATGCATAGTACCTGCGGTAGTTCACCAAACTTGAACGCCTTTGAGAAGCCTGTATCCGAGCCACATGACAGGCACGAGCGACCAGTTCCGTTTGCAGATGATGCAGCAGAGATAGGCGGGGATGGCGAGCCCTCAAGTTCTTCGGCAGAAGAGAATAAGTCTAAGCAATCTTCGATCGTGACTGTCCTTTGGGGCTCAGTTGATTTTGTAGCTGCTTGAAGAAGAGACAGATCAGGAATTACAAGGCTCAAATCCAAGAACGGATCTGGTTTAATAGTATAATCCTCGCAGGACAAACATACAATCTATGTTATTAGTTAATGATGTGTTTACAGGAGATAGGAATTCCCTCCCTAATAGCATGAATGGAAGTGAGAAAAATTATTACCTTGTTCCACAGAATACCACCGAACACTAGTTGAACGATTGTATCTTCTATACGGGCTAGATTTAATTCTCCTGGAGTTGACTCATCAGACCCCTCAACCTTTTCTGTGATGAGTTCGTTCTGCATCCGCTCCAATGCACACTACTTTAGATTCAGTAAAAAGGCCTGAGTATACTACGGAAAGACAGCAAGTACCCTTAAAAACTCTTGAGCATCATGTTGCTCATAACGTTCTTGAAAAAGTGGTAAAACAGCAGCTACAGCTGTTGCAAATGCATGTGGGGAAACAACCGAGGATGATTTAGATATTCGGCGTGGTTTGGATGATAAGAGGGAATCGCATGGAGGCTCGTCATTCCACATAAGCTTCAGCAAACGAGAAAATTCATCACAAAGGTTTCTAAGTAGAAATTAGTAAGATTACTTGGCAGGACAGCGGATAGAAGGCGTACACGTCTGCCGGGACGGTAATTTGTTCCTCTAACTGAGCAGCTCTTCGAGTCCTTGGTCTTGCCAGGTGCATCTGGACCTGAATTGCTGCATCTTCCTTCCCCCCGCCACCCTCTGGGCTTTCCTTGTCTGATGTTTGGGTCTGTCGTTCCAGAAAATAATCACGCAGTGGTTTCGTATGGCTGAGAGCTTGGATTACGGCATTATTGTAGCATGTATTCCCAAGGTTCTTTAGGCCAACCACTTTTGCTCGTTTCGCTGGTGGGAGGTAAGAACTCGCGTCGCTTTTTGAATCATAACTATCATCATCAACCACTGCTCGTCTTTTTCCCTTATTATCTTTTTTTGAGTATGTTTTCCTTAGTAGGCGACGCTTCGGCTTCATCATAACGGTTTCATCCGATTCTATCGGGCCATCGATGAAATTCATACCGAGATTTGGCCTCCCCATAGGCAGCTCATCCCCTGTCGAATCTTCTCTAGGATCTTCGGCAGCAGTAAAGGATTCGGGAGGTGAAAGGGTGTCTGGCTGCCCGATTGGTATTTGGAGGTGGGAAAGGGCAAGGTCATCGATGTTCGTGACAGAGCAGGCAGTTGAAGTACATGCTACTGACGGGGACGGAGACGGCAAGGAGTGTATAGGTTGGGGGAAGAGTGACGTCGTGATCATGGTGTTTGTTTCGATCCTTCTCTTTGCCTCCCCCAACTCCGAAGTCAGCATATTTTATGTTTCAAGGGCTTTTATCCTTTTTTTTCTCTTCTCCTTTCTTTTATTTATTCTTACTTCACTGAATGTTGAATAAAATTGAACAACAAGAAGAAATAAATTAAAAGGAGGATATGTCGAACAGGGCATCAAACATTGAGATTCATTCTATTCTTGTATTCCAGCTGTGGTGGGTACAGTTGTTGTCTTCAAGGCGGCTTTGATGACAACCGACACAAAACGAACGAACGAACAGAGAAGCAGCAGGGTAGCGAAGCCGTTGGCCGTCAAGAAGCTGCCCAGGACTTGACTAGCTGCCTGGCCAGGCGGTGTGCAGATCCCACTCACCGCGGGAAAATAATGCAGGTGGGGGAGGGGGTTATTGAAGGGACGGAAGAGGGAGGCGTGAGAAAAGAAAAGAAAAGAAAGAATTAATGAGTGGGTATACGCAAAAAGCAGCAGAGAAACAAGCACACGCCAGAGAACAACCTAGGAGACGAGGGGGAGGGGTGTATGCTGGCTGCGAGTGTGCGCGAGTGCGAGTGTGATGCGGAAAGGTACCTCCTACCTGCCAGGGAAGAATGAGGCTGCCCGGAGTGAGTGCTGTTGGCACACAACGACCATACAGGAAGACCGGGAAAAAAGGGAGGCGAAAAACCCCACACAGGGTCGACTACATAGAGCTAAGTTTGATCCACAGAACAGGCTACTACTGTTACTAATTTATTTTTACTGAGATCTCGGTAAAGGTTAAGTTGGGCCCCTTGTTGTTCTAAAAAGAACTGTTCTCTGTCCTAGCAGTCGGTAGGTGAATTTAACGTTTTAGCGTAACCATGGGGAAAGTCCGGATCTGTATCTCCGAAAAAGCGGCTCCGCGGGGTGTAACACCTCCGGTACGTTTCCAATTCCTAGGATTCAAATCGCCCTAGACAGATGTATTACTCTTAGTTATACGATATATATAGATATTCTCCAAAGATAAATTTAGTTATATAATATATTCAGGTGTCCTCTAAAGATAAACTTAATAGTGAATGATTAAGTATAAACCCTAACCCTCACTTTTTTAATTATTATCTACTTGTTAGGCTATGCATAAACCAGCCTGCAGTGTAATAATATAAGAATAGATTCTGAAGCTGTGCGTAACTTAGAAAAATGAAGTGAGCGGTTTGTGAAGTCACAACTATTACTGAGGAGATCACTAACAGCAATTTTTGGTCCCGTCCACCAGCAACCTCCTTCATCAATATATATCACTGATCTATATATCCGCTACAAAAAAAAAGATATGAATAGCGAGCAAATTGATCGAAGCTATAAAATTAGCCAATGTCTGCAGAGAAAATCTTAGTAAACTCTCGATATCCCCCATATAATAAAAATACTCTGAATATAAAGATTTACCAGAAATAGCTTATGTACAAAAAACCACAAGTACATGTAGTTAGGTATTAAGTAGTTATTGAAGCGTTACTATATCCTACCTTAATTACCGGAGCGTGTGGGACGAGAATGTGGAAGTGTCTTTTTAGACTGTATGATAGAAGGTGTAAGTATTTTAATCGAACTATGTGGATTAAGTTCATATGGCTGGTGTATAATAGAAATCTTATAGCTGGTAGCTCTACTGGTTCGTTATCAGCTGACAGGAATATTTGTTAGCATAATAAACACTACACTAAATTAATATACATAGGGACCCCCTTACAATGAATTCTCGCATATTGTGGGGTCGCTATGTAGCTCAGCAAAACGTTTTTTTTTTTCAGGATCTTTCAGCTGACATCTCCGGTAGTGCCAAAAAAGACCCCCCTACTAACGCCACAGCAGCGAAAGCTATAATAGCGCCCCGTTTTAATATTAGCCTAGCTAGTGTTTAGTAGTGTTGACTTTGGTGGTTCAGGAGTTGGAGAGGAAGTTGGAGAGGAGTCGGTGGAAGTAGATTTGGGGGCCGGGGGCCTGGGCGTGGGCGTGGGCGTGGGCGTGGGCGTGGGCGTGGGTGCAGGTACGGATCCTGATACAGATGTGGATACAGATATAGAGATGTCTTTAGTCTCAGCTTCGGAATTTTCCATGAGTACTGCAAGAGAATTATCATCATATCTAAGTTTTTGTTTGAATTTGGTAGCACCACCTATTTCACTATTTAGACTTAGTATAGGGAAGCCAAAAAGGAGTAGGGTATTTTACTTTCCACCAACTACGGACCATATCTCCTGTGGAACAACATAACCTTTTGCAGTAGAGGAGTACTCTTTCCTCCAACTCCAGTCACTCAGATCAAAAAGATACACACCACCCTCATCACATTTTATTGGGGAAGCATCAGCGGAAATCTTCCCTCCATAGATCATCACAGCGTGACCTCCAGAAACCAGATTATAGGTGGCATATTCTCTTGCAAGTGGCACTCTGACACCTGACCGTACTGAGAGGCTTCGATCTCAAGCTAGCTGCCATTGAAATGTTGGGATTTTCAGGACATAAATGTCACTGTTAAGTAGACAATCATAGTTTTGACCGACTCCTGGTGTGCCTTTTTTCCACCAAATATATATATTTGATGACTCGGGTTTTCAGGGGCAGAAACGGCATGGCCACAGAATCTTACACGATGAGATGGTACATTACCAGATGTTGTTTGCGAATACCACTTTTCTATCGTATTCTAAGGTCTGTCTTTTCTCTATAAGTCCGCCAAAAATAGTCAGAACTCCTTGTTCTCCATATGGTAAATAAAAGGATCCTGCCGAGTGACGTCTCGGCCATGGTGTTGAACGATTTTTCCAGCTTTCTTCTACCCCATCCCAAACCAAATGACCACTGGTATCGATTCGCCCACAGATGAAGGGATAGTTACCTGAGAATCATATGTCACCATCCCGCCAAACATGTAACCTTTCCGCAAGTGTGCAATATAAGTACTTGCGGCGCCAAAAGTCCGCATAACCCTATCGCCCCCCATTAAAAGGGTCTTCCATACTCTATCTCCTCTATCTGACACAACATAACTCCAAATATCATAGCTGGCAGAATATTTTGTGTAGTTTAGGTATGTTTTATTAATACCCTCAATCACCCCTACTAAGTTTAATTTTCCAGCATCTGCCCACATACTCTCTTCCGCTATTTCTGGGACGTTTTTAGGCATGTTATAGTGCTGTGTATATATAGCTCCATCAGATAGGTTGAAGTCCTGGGTAAGATCAATCATTCGTAAGTAGGCATCTATAAGGGAATCGTATTATATTAGTACGAAGGAAGACCAGTTGAGTACGTAGTAAA
The DNA here is from genome assembly GCA_033030425.1 of Verpa conica. NCBI lineage: Eukaryota > Fungi > Ascomycota > Pezizomycetes > Pezizales > Morchellaceae > Verpa > Verpa conica. Next base: position 1,331,784 of record JAUFSD010000007.1, on the reverse strand, counting down.
TAAAATCGAATTGTATTATACTGACTAGGCGCTGAAATCTGCGAACGATAATTATTTCAAGTATCGTCTAACTCATATGCTCTACAGCGTGGGGAAATGAATCAATTGATACATTGCCCACACAAAATAGAGTGGTAAAGGCACAAAATGATTCATTTTCAAGGGTAGTCTCGTTCTCATCCCCAGGTTTAATTACTACGCAACACCGTAGGGTCTGGTGTACTAGTCCTTCGAGCTTGCCCAGCTCGCATTTCGGATATATTTTGACTCGGGGGCCCTTGGGGTAAATTTGGTACTTAGGTTTGTGTGGAGCCAGCATACAAACCTAAGTACCTATAAAAGCTCCGAGCAAGCTAGGAGGCCCTTGAACTAGCTGAAAAACCCCCAAGAGATCGAGGTCTTTCGGAGGTTTTCGGAATGTTACTTGGTACTTAGGTTACAAAAGACTACGTACGAGCCTCTGCAAAGCCCCCGAGCTTTGCGGAGGTTGTCTGAGGTTTTCGGGGTAGCCCTGAAAGATTTCGGGGATTTACTGCTCCAGACCCTATGGTGATGTAGTAAGCTGTGCCGTAGGTGATTAGTATGAGACTATTCTAAGGGGTGTTTGGTGGTAAAGCATCTTCTGATACATAACCCTGATGCCTTTCCGTGATGCCCTTGTCAAATACACATTTCCTTGATGACTTTCCCAATGATTTTTCCTCTGTTTTTATGCATGATGATGGAGTTTTTCTGCTGTCATGTATAGAAACAGGTATATAGAGTATGTTTAAGGATCACTGATAAGGAGCCAACTCTCAATCAGGTGCAGGGGGTAGCAGGTTCAACCCCTACAGCTGAAGTTACCTTTTTAGAAAATATTTTTTAAGGAATTTTTGTGCCTTTACCAATCCATTTAACCATAGGGAAAAGGCGCAGGAAAGGTATATGGAAGCGTAAATCGGTCAAAAGTTCGTTTACCACCGGCGGTAAATTAAAGCCCACCGGTGATAAATTAAAGTACAAAAATTCTAGATTCCAGCGCTTGTGCATGCTATTTTCACTGAGTCCAGCACCCTGTACTTGAGTCAAAACTAATTTATTGAGGCAGGTGCTTAGAAATTAGTGATAGTGTCTTACCTCTCTAGTGGCTTAGTGACTTTGCCACCTAATTAAATTAACTAGTGCTAGTTAGGAGTGTTTGACTTAAGTACAAGGTGCTGGAATCTAGCGTTTTTGTACTTTAATTTACCACCAGTGGGCTTTAATTTACTGCCGGTGGTAAACAAACTTTTGACCGATTTATGCTTCCATAAAGGTATCATTTTTCCCTAATTACACCTTACCTTAATGCATTAACTAATGCTTTACCCATACAAAAAATTTGCAGGTAAAGATGATGCCTTTCCCTGATGCATTTCCTCATGCTGTAGAGATACCACGTTACCCCCTATAAGGTATAATTTATCGTCGACGATTGTGCTTAAAATAAGTAACGAAGTTGACCCTTAGAACTGTATACTAAAGCTTTGCGCAAAGCCGCCAACTATGTTATAAATTTCTACCTACTTTTTTGAGAAGTCATCCGGCATAGCTTCTCCACGGCAGCGCTCATTTATCCACCATGTTTGCGAAGCGCAGCGTTAGGACGCTCAAGCCACCGCGCTTCAGTGAAGAAGGCTAACAGCGACAAAAATCAGGGAAACATTGTAGTCAGCACCCGGAAACCCATTTCTAAAACTAGCGTTTAAAGAAAATACGAGTCGCGATGTGCCCAAGCAAACCTGTAGGAATATAGGGCTTGAGCCTAGCTAACAGTTTAAAAAAGTATGGCATGGGGTCGATATCCGACTCCTTCAAAAGTTAGCAGCCTAAGCTGTCAAACTGGATGACGGGAATTTGAGACTCAAAGGTTTATTTCAATTCTGACTTTAGATATCCAGTATAGTGAATAGTCTCTGCCGCCGCAAATCTTAGTTGGTCCAAATTCATATTTCTTTGGTAGGATCTGAGAAATAAGGCTGTATGCTCTTCACTCCAAATCTCCTGATGAGTAAGTGAGCACGGGTAGCTGGAGAGACTCCAGGAAGGACATCTCGACGACTCAAGAAAGTAGGGAGTTTATAGAGGGGTAATTACTGCAGCAGTTTTTTCCTTTATTTGCTAGTATAGAAATAATAGACCGGAACCCGGCGCATCCGCGCCCATTACGAAAGTTGGAAAACGTGTCCCTAAACCTCTGTCTCGTACCAGCCTCGCGCAGTCTTTAGACCAATTATAAACCATGGGAAATACATAATAACCCCTGAGCTTCCAGAATCCTTAGATACTTTTCAGTGACATGCAGAGGGCTTCTTATCGTTATCTTAGTTATTTAGGCTTAATTTAGGCGAATACATATTCTCTATGTTTGACTTGTCCTACCCCAATCCAAATGACCCCTTTACAAGATCAACCATTTATAGAACATTAGATGTTTGGGTAGAAGCTGGTAGTAGATGATATAATGAAAGAAAGTAGGCTGCGGGATGGACTCGTTGATTATTAATTTCAAAAATAGAATATATATATCTATCCTAGATCGAGAACTATCACTAAACTTCCAGCTGTTGCACCCTAAGATGTTATTTTATACATATACATGTAGTTTGTCATGAGATTTCATCCTAATAGTATCTAGATCCGAATGAATCAACCCTTCCCTATAAGGGGCGAGTATATATTTCACAAACAATAAATCTGATTCAATATTTTATTATCATTAATACTGCTATATATGTACTCCTAGCTTACATATAGTAAGGCTAGTCTTAACCTTCATTTCTGACAGGTCATAGTTTTTACTGCATACCAGATTTTGTACCCAGAACAATAAAATCACTTGATATAAATAAATAAAAAACCTTCATTTCTAATCATAATCGCTAAATATAAGCCTACATTATTACTAGTGGCAAAGAGTATTTTCCCCATTTCTGAGATCCTGATTTAAGCCTGTGGTAAACTAGGGATTTACGACCTTATAAATTGACAATTGAATATATAGTATCAGGTTGGTCCTTATAAGCTTGCCACTTTTTCATATTGCAAATTTGATATATGAAATCTAAGTCCTATGTCCCCCCATTTTCTGGGGGGAAATGCACTAGTATATACTCGCTACATCAGTGTAGTAAACTACAATTCTGCCTTTTCCGACTCGTAGCCAGAGATTCCCAATAAAGCGGTCTCAAAGACTAATTAATGTTAGTATTAAAGAGATATTTAAATAAGAATAAAGAAGCCTACCCAAGGTGGATTTCGGTGGGATAACAGGCGGCATCCCACGCTCACCATAGGCAAGCTGGTATGGGATGATCAGCTTCCTCTCCTCTCCGATGCACATGTCCAATAGTCCCTCATCCCATCCCTTGATGACTCTGCCCGCACCAAGCTTGAAGCTGAAGGGTTGATTGCGGTCGTAGGAGGCGTCGAACTGTGTGCCATCGGACTCAAGGGTGCCGCGGTAGTGGACCGAGATAGTATCGCCCGACTATAGTATATAGACTTTTAGTTTTCCTTTTCTTTAAAGGGTTTTGGGAGTAAGAACTGAAGTTCTTACCTTTGTCTTTCTATCGCAGTCAACCTCTTTGAGCTTGATGATCTGGAGTTCATCTGCAGCAGCGGTAGCGACAAGCGCGGAAAGGGCAAGTGAAATAACGGATGAGACACGCATCTTGAGAATGATGTAGAGATATCGAAACTCTTAGACCTTGTTTGATTGAGTTGAGGATTTGGCGTCTCTTATTCACTACAGGGGCCGTAGAGGACAGATATGGGCGTGTGGAGCGCCCCCTGAGTCTAGCCGCATTTAGTTAGGTAGAATGCAGGGAAATGCGTAGAGGAGGTCACTATACCAGCCCAGCCCACCTATCAGCAATAGCCGCCTGTGGCACTGTAGCATAGCTGGGGGTTTTATCCAGCTAGACGCGAGTTCCATATACTTGGTTTGGTTTCCAAGAGCTTTTGTTGGGTCATACCAGATTTTTTTTTTTTTTTTTTTTTTTTAATTCATGTGATTTTATTCTTCTGGGTACAAAATCTGGTATGCAGTACGAAACTATGACCTATACGAAACTATGACCTATGGGTCATACCAGATTCTCCACCGGTAATTATATGGTGCGTGCAGTCTTAAATGTACCAATTCCTACAGCATGCCAAATCACTAACCAATAGATATGTGATCTTATATAGTGTCAATAAAGCTCCATATCTTTTTATTGAGCCTGGGTTTCTGATCATTGTGGAATAAAACTTCATTTTTTTGTGTAAAAAGTATAAAATGGGATCGTTCCTAGAAGTGCCTAGTGCATGATGGGTGCTACTCATGGTATAATCAGTAGGAGGTAGATTGGAGGTAAATCCCTATTGGGATCATATATTGACAGTGTTTCGCCCTAATAGACAAAAAGTTGAGCTGATAGAATTTTTTTATTTTTTACATGACACAGATTGTTGAAGTTTGGCTGGAGTTGAGTGTAGCTTGCTGTTCCACACCTAGGCTTAGCTAGTATATTTAACACTGCGCACACCATACATAAATTATTTAATAGTAGTAGAAATGGCCTGGACCATGGGAATCATTGCCTAAGCCTAAAATGAGTTCTCCCATAATTCTACCCGGGACCCTATCAAGGCTAGTAATAACTAGTTTTTTATTACGCTTCCTTGATATGACCCTTCTCGGCTTAATACCTGGGATTCGGCTCTTGAAATTGGCTTACGACTAAATTTTTGTGCAACATACCGCATCGATTTTTAGAATATTTGTTTACTAATGTTGGTTTTTATTACATAGGATGAGTAGAGTATATACTACAAGGTGTTAAGCTATATACTAATATATAGTTGGCTTCTTGCTTTTCGTATGGAAGTGCAAATCGATCAAAACCTAATTTACTGCTAGTAGTAAACTCAAGTACAAAAGCGTTGAATTCCAACGCATGCACGTACTATTTTATTGAGCCCAGAGCTCTGTACTTAGATCATGTACTTTAAACTAGCATTAGTGAACTTGCCCAACTTATTATGTATTTATATGTTCAAGCCTTGAGGCGGCAAATTAACTAGGCCACAAAGCATATCATCGCGATAATATAAGTTGCTTTCCACTAATATCTAAATTAATACTAGCTCCAGTAGATTTATTTGACTCAAGTACAGAATGCTGAAAGTAGCATATATCTACAGGCGCTGAAATCCAGCGCTTTCGTACTTGAATATACTACCAGCGGTAGATTAGGTTTTAACCAGTTTACGCTTCTACACTCTAGAGCTTCCCATCACTTATACATAGGCTTCGTGGAATAGGGTGTGATAAGCGTATAATTATATTCTTAAGTATATAACGGGAGGGTTTAATCTAAGACTCTAGATAACTAGAATGGTTATACATCAAACAAAATTCTATGTACTGCGACATCATGTAAATTTATTTATGCTCTAGGTATTGATGCACATACTAGAACTATAATAATCATTCGTAGATATAACCTTTAAGTTCCGTGCTTAATACCCCCAGGGACTTCAAAAAATATATAAAAATAGACAAAATTTTTACATACTAGCTAGGTAAAATCCATGATTCAGTTAACCCACCTATATAGCTATCCAATCAACGCACGACTTACATCTTACTGAATATAAAGAACTATTGTAACCTCGTTCGACCAACCTGATGACAATCCTAATTGTTGCCATGCAGCTGCAATATCGACTTCAAGCACATTATCACTATGATTACTCTTCGTAACGGTACTAGGTGGAATAACATTTCCTAAGATTGTGATAAGAAGGTTCGAGATATCTCTCGATGCAAGATCGGAAATATAGAACCCTATAGAATTTTTTTACAAAGCGTTAGCATAGACCCCTGATTGAATAGGCTTGAATTACCTAAGATTCCCAGAGCCTTCAAAATAACCGAAATTACAGCACGCCTAGTCTCGGTGTTGATAGACTGGTTAACAATAGCCACTGCACCAGATATTGAGGATATCAATCCAAGAACACCGAAAAAGAATGAGCTCTCAGAGTCGGAACATATGAGTTCATGCACAGGAGTAGCAGTGTAAAATTCCCATGCCCTCTGAGGAAGGGTGGTTGGAATGAGATTTCCTTCGCCTTTGATATGGTTTCCACTTATTCCTCCAGTTCTATGAGATCGGACAACGTATTTTACGTTCAATGCTATTCCTGGAAACTCATCGATTGAAATCAACTCCGAGTTTTCCATTTCTGAAATGTTGAAAATAGCCATAAGAGAGCTCCCACCAATACTACCACAAGAGTTTCCGACTTTCAAAAGTTGGTTATTGTTATAAGCAACAAATGGATCGATAGGAAGAGCTATACGGCTAGGGCGAAGTATAATTGTATGGCCTTGGGGAGATAGAGCGCTCATTTGTTTGATGAGGCCCACATCATGTTGTCCTGGAGTGTCTGTGATGTAGATAGGCCCACCGGAGATGCATCTAGCAGCTGCGTGAAGGCCGCCGTATTCGGGTAGAGAGGATTGGAACATATCCCAGTCAGGTAGGCCGTTTAGATGAGAAGTAAATATATTATTCATGGCGTTAGCAAAGACATGCCACGCATGAGAGCTCGGGATATCTGGGAAGAAATCTACTCCATTATTAGTACCACCGAACACCTCCCAGTATCGAAGTAGCCATACCATCAGAGTTTCTAAATAGAACTCGAGGGCCATTATGTGGTAATAATGCGCGGAAGAGTATGTAAGGGGCATGCGCCATGCCTGGAAGTATCAGCCATCTTCAAAACCCACACCAGAAGTATCAAAGGGTAGCCTACAGTAAATAACTCTCCGCGAGAACCATTTTAGGCTATAGAGTTTAAATGCATCCTGATATGCACGACCTAGGCGTTGGCGGACAGTACCATCATCAAAATCATCGATAGCGGCTTCAACATCACACTTCACGGAGTCTACTCCAGCAGCTACAAGAAACCTTAAAGAAATTAGACAGGCACATTAACCTCAACCCGAAAAGAGCACGTTACTTATAGAAGTCATTGTATATTCGACCCACATCAGATTCATCAACAACACGGACGTCCCAGCCCCCGCGCCATTTCACGGTAGTGCACTTGTAATTGGTATCAATCCATCCTCCTGGAGAAATCCCCTCCCAGTATCCAAGCTAATCATTGATTAATTGGTATTCTCTCAAATATACTAGAAATTTTTTTACTTACCAAGGCATGCCACACCGCGATGTGTTTGATGTTCTTGAAGCGTCTTCTAACCTCTAAAGTTGTGTGTGATAATCCATTGGGGAAATTTGCATTTGCCTCAAACTTATCCCAACGGCGGTCATTATCCTACGGTAGGCATAAGGTCAATTTTCTTTTCGGAAAACGTAAACAAAGGCTCTTTACCAAAGATTGCCAGTTATCGTCAATGATCAGAGTAGAAACTTCACAAATCTATGAGCGTAAATCCCGGAGAATTGCTTGCAAAGATACTAACCATGTATTCCATTATCAGATAGATCCTGAAGGGCAGAGAGAATTCTCTCTTCAGTGAGTTCACGACCCAATCCATTCCAAGTACAATACGCAAGCCCATCATACCTAGTATCATTAAATGGGTACACAAGTATATCTAAATATAACACGTACTTACCAAGTCTCATACCAAGCGGGTAGTGGAGCTAGACTCTCCTCAGATTCTTCCTCCCCTGTACTTTGATCATCTTGCGCAATTGCAAGTGACTTGATCATCTCTCTGGCCTTATAAAACGCGGCATCAACCGTTCTTTGATATTCCAAGCCAGTAGCTACAATCGCTCGGTGATATTCATCAACTACACCGTCATTCCGGGTCTTTAGAATGATTCTCCCATTAGAAGACTGCACATAGGTCACGCAATCGTCGACGCCAGAAATTCCAAGGACAACGACATGCCGGCCATCAGAGCGTAAGTATCCGGCCATAAGAGCATCATGGTCAATCGTAAAATTAGAGGTTCCTTGGCGTGGTCCCATCCATGGAGAACTCAATTTGACCTAATTGGTTTAGCTATTTGTAGTAGGTATGTGCATGAGACGGGACCCCACTAGTGCGTAAAAATTCTCCAATAACAAAGGTGTCCCTAGAACCACACTACCTGTCCCAGGGAGAACAAACCCTGAGATTTCGAATAGATTGACGCCAGAAACTTCACTTGATGTTGTCTTAATTGTGAGAGCGCAATCAGGTTTATCAAAAAGATAGTCGAAGTGTAATATATCACCAAAAACAATAGGGTTCTCTCGGAAAATAAGACGGCCATCAGCGGTTCCTGATTGCTCTTTACTCCATACCCACGGACTATTCTCTTCCGGTTTGAACCTAAGCGTAAACTGTAGCGGCTGAGTTTTTTCACAGCTCAAGTCTAAGGTATACACCACCTGCCTGAGATCAGGCGTCTTTCGAAATCCTAGGACCTATAAAGGCATTAGCAGATCTGTAAATTTCTAGGTCAAAGCACTAAAGCGTACCAGCGAAGGATCATTGTTAGGAGTAAAGTCTGCAGTTTGCCATTCTACACCAGTGCTGTACCAAAGCTGTACAATCCAGTCATAATTTTGATATCGGTTGTCATGGGAAGTTTCTATAAGTGCTAAAAAGTGGATCTTGAGAGGGAGGTCAGTATTAGTTTGAAGGATACAAATATGGAGGTCTAATGAGAATAGATAGCCGTACTGGTTTCTCTCTCTTATGTATGACGGTTGTCTTTCCGAGAGAAGGCGAAAGAATAGCGTTGACATCTGAGAGATTGTCAGTGACAAACAGGAACCCCCGCCATTATTTGTGGGTTGAGCTAGACCCACACATCGCCCAGTAGGCTGAGGGCTATGTTTATATTATAGAATCCCCTGTCTCTCGTGAAAAGGTGGCTTATAGCTAAACGTACGTTTTTGACAGCTCTACGAACTCAGTTGACAAAGGGTCACGCAACTAGGGGAAACACTCCGAAGAACAACTAGTCGAGCTCGAGTAATCGTGGTATGCTAGAACCAAGTGAGGATCAAGCCTAAGTAAGATGTTGTATGTACCAGCGGGTGCCAGGCGTCGATGGCCCGTTTCTAATGTCACGTCCGGGGGTATTTAAGCGGGGAATAAGCGAGATGATAGCCTAGACATTATGCCAAGAAATACATCATGAGACTACATATGCATGCATCGTACCTGGGAAATTCTATTGATGGTAAAGTAGCCGCCGTTATAACAAGTGGGGAAGTCCATGGCAGTTGCGCTGCTGCTCCGGCAAAGCCCTATAATTCTACTTTTGAAGGTTCCTGTCACATACTTTTCTATCACCTTTCTAGCTTAGGAACTTCTATCATAGCTATATATAGCCTGCCTGCCGACACGAGGTGTAACTTCTAATACGGGAGTGAATATAAGTAACGTTTTAACGGTCAGCCTAGTAGTACTCGTGTCAGGGCTAAAGTATTGGGACAGACCAGGCTGTCACGGATCTGAGCGGCCACTTTTTTGCTGACAAAAGGTTCGTTATACCAGCCTGCTTGGCGGGCAGGGTTTTCGATACTAGCCGGGCCCGTGCAATGGCAGTCAAAATGTGGAACCTTTGTCGAGTACCTGTTATGGGCGCGGTTTCCCCTACAACTGCTATGGGTACAGTTACTATGGCACCCAGAGTAAACAAATAAGCTTGCTAATATGGCTTTTAAATAATAATAGGGGGTGGAGAGTAGAGGTAGAGGGGATATCAGCAATACCAGCACAGTTATGGAGCCAATACACCCAGGAATGCGCTTTTTAACTTGGGAAGAAATAAGAGCAGCTATGGAAGATTAGTCAATTGCAGCACATTTCTCTTTTGATATACCATGGAAAGACAGACTACCGATGCCGAGACCGCCGAGATCAAGAGCAAGCTGGAAGTGGAGGAAGAGGAGGTTGTCCATGGCGAGTTTATGCTTCTTTGAATAAGGAAGGTGCTATCAAGATTAAGATCACAATACCACATCATACTTGTATTGGTGGGGCAGAAAGGCAGCGAAATACACAAGCCTGGCTTAGAAGAACTGTTCCCCAACATCTATTTGTTACCAGAGGTACAAAAATCCAAGAAATTACCGAATATATGCTTTTGCGCTATGGTGTACAAGTTAGTCCCCAAGCTGCAAAGTTTACCCGTTCTTTTCTCATCAATCATAGAGTTGAGCATCAGCGAGATCAATTCCGAAAAATACAAGCTTATATAGCTCTACTACATTAAAAAAATCTGTTGAGGAACCGGCCTGGAAAGACTCCTTCGAACCCCCCGGCGCAGCGTGCCAAGCCTCGTGTCCACTCACTTTTGGGAGACACAGTGCATACTGGCCGCTCAGATCCGTGACACCCTGGTTGTCCCAATACTTTAGCCCTAACGTGAGTATACCTTACCTATACCGTGGGTTGGGGTTTCGCCTACACAGGTATCCTTGACAGATTATGTAATACCAATTAAAGTTATCTGGGTCACTACGCGACGCGCTTTCAGGTGCTGTTCCCAGACCCATGGTACTGGATAGAGACAAACAACAAACCACACCCCTACAGTTTTCCATTTACCCTCACTATCTTCAACTCTTGGGATATAAAAATGCCAAAGGCTAATACAGAGAGCAAGACCCCTAGGAAGGGAGACACCTCCCGGTTTACCACTAACAATATTAAAAAAGCACCACCCTCTTCCAGCAAGCAGCGTACCCTGCTATCATTTTTCACTCCAAAATCTGATCCACCTACCCCCCAAAAGCCTCAACTGTCTGATACGGATATTCGAGCGAGTGTAGAGGATGTTACCTCAAAAGAACCCCCCCCTCCAAGCAGCAGCGAGGAAGCTACCAATACTCTTGAGAAGCAAGGTAAGTGTAACCGATTGAGAATTGTAGTTTATTGCTAACTTTATATCATAGCTGGTTTCAATCCCCCTTTAAATAAATCTGTAGAAGTAGTGCTTTCCCCCTCTCACTGTTAATTTCGATTAGTGCTCATATTTAGTAGGCTATTCATGAGCATGATAGCGATAAAGAACTCAGCGACGACGAAGAAGAGCTTCCGAGAAGAGGTAAGAAGCCAAATTTGCTTAGGGGAAGGCTTTTCTAATTTATCTAGGAACAAAACGGGGCCGACGAGCTGTTAAAGACGACTACCAGGAGGATGACTTTGTGGTGGATGATGATGGTATTACCTATACAAAATCCTTTGCCCTCAGCCTCCAAAGATACTAATTAAGTATTTTAGAGAGTGACCCAGAACTTCCTTTAGCGCGAAAACACGCAAAGAAGTTGAAGCAGTCACCGACTGAGCCAGCTCCGAAGATTTTTACAAGCACAACTAAATTTACATTTAACCTGAATAACAGGGACTCTAACTCCACAAAAGTTCCCTTACAGCCAAAGGCTCCTAGAGCTGTAGGGATTTCATCAGCCCTGGCAAAAAAGGAAGAAGTCCGTTATAGATGGTTGGTCGATATCATGGATGCTGATATGAATAAGCGTAAGTTAGATCTACTTAAATCAGTACTAAATCATGGAAACGTTAACACAGACTCAGCCGATCACCCGGACTACGACCCAAGAACCCTCTACATACCTGAAGACGCATGGGATAAGTTTAGCCCATTTGAGAAGCAGTACTGGGAAATAAAGTGTAAGCTTTATGATACTATTGTGTTTTTCAAGAAAGGGAAATTCTTTGAACTATTCGAGGATGATGCTACCGTTGGCCACCAGCAGTTTGATTTGAAGATGACAGAGCGTGTCAACATGACCATGGTTGGGGTCCCAGTGACCTCATTCGACTATTGGGCTTCACAATTCATTGCAAAAGGTTATAAGGTCGCACTTGTTGACCAGAAAGAGACGGCTTTGGGTAAGGAGATGCGTGAAAAGGGAACCAAACCTGGGAAAGATGAGAAAATCATCAAACGTGAACTTGCTTGTGTCTTAACTGGAGGGACCCTTGTAGATGGCTCAATGCTCCAGGATGAAATGGCTACTTACTGTGTTGCCATAAAGGTGCGCAATACTGATGTTCTCTCACCCGTTTTTTATAGGCTAATGGTGCTATTCCCTAAAACAGGAGTCCATCGAAGATGGGAAGCCATACTTCGGTATTTCCTTCGTTGACACCTCGACTGGTGAATTCTCGATCACAGAATTCGAGGACGATTTGGAATTGACTAAATTTGAAACCTTGGTTGCACAAATTCGTCCAAGAGAACTAGTCCTTGAAAAGGTTTGACATAAATACAACCATGGTGGATTAACTGACACTCTCTTCAGGGACTTATCTCTGCTCAAGCCGTACGCATTCTGAAGAGTAATACTCCCTTGACGACCATTTGGAATAAGCTCAAGCCGAACAAAGAATTCTGGGAGGCGGATACAACTATTCGTGAGATCATGAGCAACAATTATTTCCCGAGTAAATTAGATGACGAGATGGAAAAATGGCCTCAAGCTCTCCGCGACTCTAAAGGCAAGGAGCTTTTGATGTCCGCATTTGGCGCGCTATTATGCTACCTACAAAAAGTATGGCACAAATATATCTACCTCTGCTAAGTTGTTCCTAACCTTTTTCAACAGCTCAAAATCGACCAAGAACTCGTTAGCATTGGGAACTTTCGTTGGTACGATCCTATCAGAAAAGCAACATCCCTAGTTCTAGACGGACAAACACTCTTAAATCTTGAGGTATAATCCCTACTATCTTTTACGTCCTAAACTAATAACTAATTGGGTAAAAGATCTTTGCAAATTCATACGATGGGGGTTCCCAAGGAACCTTATTTTCGTTGTTGAATAGATGCATAACCCCTTTTGGGAAACGAATGATTAAACAATGGCTTTGCCATCCGCTTGCCGACGCTAACAAAATTAATGCAAGGCTTGATGCCGTCGATGCTCTGAACGCTGATACCAGTTTTCGAGATTCCTTTGTCTCAAGCTTAAGCAAGATGCCCGACCTTGAGCGGTTGATATCTAGGGTCCATGCTGGAAGTAGTAAAGCTAGTGATTTCCTCCGAGTTCTTGAAGGATTCGAACAAATACGTGACACTATGGAAGAGATCCAGGCATATGGTGAGGGTGAGGGTCTGATTGGCAAATTAATTGCTAGCATGCCTAATTTGAGGGTGTGTTTGGAACCTTGGGAATCGGCTTTTGATCGTGAGAAAGCCAAGTCCGCAGGTGTTCTCGTGCCTGAAAGAGGGGTAGAGCTCGATTTTGATGAATCCCAGGATACTATTGAGCGTATCGTCGGCGATCTAAACATAGTACTCAAGGAATATAGTAACAAACTAGGGTACGTATACTTACGATATCCCGTTTCTATTTTTACTAACCCCCCTTCCAGTTGCAAGGAAATCAAATTTACCGACATTGGTAAAGAGATTTACCTGATCGAGGTACCTACAAAGTACTTGAAAGGAGTTCCTAAGGGTTGGGTCCAAATGTCTGGAACCCAAAAACTTAAACGATTCTATTCACCTGAGGTCAGGAAGCTTGTTCGGTCTTTGCAAGAAGCACAGGAAACCCATAGCCAAATTGTTGAAGGGGTTACTGGCCGCTTTTTTGCGAGATTCGACGCCGACTATGTGAAATGGCTCAGTGCTGTGAAAATTATTGCCAACTTGGATTGTTTGATTAGCCTTGCTAAATCGTCTGCTGATCTCGGCGACACAAGCTGTAGGCCTATTTTTATAGATAGCAAGCGAAGTGTCCTTGATTTTGAGGAACTTCGCCATCCCACTATGATTTCTAGGTATGGTCTTATGTTGGATTCTAGCAGGGGTTTAGCTAATTATATGTGTAGCGTCACAGATTTCATTCCCAATGACATACAAATTGGAGGAGATAATCCTAATATTACACTCTTGACTGGAGCAAATGCAGCTGGAAAATCCACGGTGCTCAGAATGGTACAGACGGGTCTATCTATACTATGTAATAAATGCTAATGACTCCATAGACCTGTGTAGGTGTTATTATGGCTCAAATTGGATGTTATGTTCCTTGCAAATCTGCAAGGTTGACCCCGATAGATCGCATCATGAGTCGCCTCGGGGCCAACGACAATATTTTTGCAGCTCAAAGTACATTCTTTGTCGAGTTGGCGGAGACGAAAAAAATCCTTTCGGAAGCTACGTCACGCTCTTTGGTTATTTTAGATGAGCTCGGACGTGGGACATCGTCATATGATGGTGTTGCTGTCGCACAGGCTGTACTTCATCACGTTGCAGCCCACATCGGCTGTGTTGGATACTTTGCAACGCATTATCATTCACTCGCGTCAGAATTCTCTCACCATCCTGAGATCGAGCCTAGGCGCATGCGGATCCACGTGGATGAAGAGAATAGGAATATCACTTTCTTATACAAGTTAGAGAAAGGTGTTGCCGAGGGGTCCTTTGGAATGGTCAGTTTCATCGTGTTCCACCTATAGATTCACTTAATTGACTTTCCCTCTTTCTTGTTTAGCACTGCGCAGCTATGTGTGGTATTAATAAACGTATTATCGACCGAGCAGAGGAGGCCGCGAAGAACTTTGAGCACACATCGCGCTTGAAGGATAGTCTGGACGCAGCCCGTACTGGAACTTACATTCCCCTGGGACTACAAAGCGATCTGGCTTGGATATTAAGAGGAGGGAGTATTGTTGGTGAGGATGCTATGAAATCAATTGTTAAGGCGATAGAATGCTTGTGATATCAACAGCTGTGGAACTAGTAATCATTTTTTTCTCTTAAATTAGTTTAGTTTTTTAGAGGTTTAATATCAATTCAATGATCTAGAGGCATATAAGGGAATGCCTAGATATGTAGGTAATAAATTGGTGAAATTTCTCTGATTACATCATAACTTTAAGTTGCATAGATGAAAGTACGTAGTGCCTCCACAACATTTCCTCCACAAGATCTCAAAGCATCAGTCGCCCTTGCCTTAGATACCTATCCAAGAGAATAATAAGTGACCTTGACAAACAAACTCATAGATAGGATGAATCTTACCTCCATTTCCTCTACAATGAGAGCCACATCTACAGCATTTACTTTTGTTGAGGTTACAGGTCCAGCTTTGGTAGTATCGGCCTTCGTGACACTAAGATCTTGCATGGCCTTTCCGAGAGCTTCAGCCGACTCGTTGTTGACCGTAGTATCATCTGTTGTACTCTCCATCGCCTCCATCGCCTTAAACCGAGCTGCGTCCTCTGCATTAGAGGGAATAATACGTTCTTCGGGTTCAGCCATTTTTTATATTACTGAAGAGAACTAGGTTATCCAATAATTAATGGCGAGACTTCGTGGGTGTTTGGGGTTCTTGTACGGTTTCGATTTAAGTGCACCTAGTGAAACGTTGGTGATGTTAAGAATTTCCTCATCTGGTAGCGGGGTCGCTGTTAGGTTGGCAGCGGACCTGCATCAGCTAGCCACGCCTCACCTCTTGTGTAAAGCAAACCTTTCACCCTACTAGGCAATCCCAACACCAACATCGTTTCAACCCACTACAGGTCTTATAAGAAAGCAAAATGACCAGCCCCCCCGTGGAACTACCTCTAAGTCAGGCTGCTAAGAGTGCAGCTGCCCTGAGATCTGCCAATCTTGATGTCAGCACTAATAGTGAGCTTCAAAATAACAATAATACTTGGAGCCCATCCTGTAAGTTGGATCAATTAGAACAGATATCAGAAGCCGTTTCTAACAGTTTTTCTTTGTCTAGCCTGGCAGTCAAAGCCGATGAAGCAGAGTGTCATATATAACAATCAAAAGGCTGTTGAGAAGGCCCTCCAGAAGTTGGAATCACTACCCCCGCTTGTCACGCCAACAGAGGTAAATTAGGGTAGATTTCCACTTTATTTCAATAGGCTAAGAGGCTATTTACTAGATTGTAAAGCTACGCAATTCTCTAAAAGAAGTGGCTCTTGGCAAAGCATTTCTTTTGCAAGGGGGTAAATCTTTCATATAATAAGACCCTATACTAGTTACTAAACTCTCTTGTAGGTGATTGTGCCGAGCTATTTGATTACTGCTCAGATGTGAGTTCCTCTATTATCTATTTTATATCTTACGATAGTCTTATACTACCTAGGGACCTATTGATGCAAAGATCAAGCTTCTTTTACAGATGAGTCTAGTCCTGATTTGGGGTTTGTCTATTATACCAAATATACGCTCAATATCTCTAATTTTTTTAGGCGGAAATATACCTGTAGTGCGCATTGCCAGAATGGCTGGCCAATTCGCCAAGTAAGTCAAGTCACTTGTTTGTCATTTATACATTGCTTATATTGGCCATCTGGGGACAGACCAAGATCCAGCATGACCGAGATAGTAGATGCGAAAGAAATACCCTCCTTCCGTGGCGATAATATTAACGGATTTAATCCGGCGGATAGAACCCCTGATCCAGATCGCCTCGTTACGTATGTAAAGAATTCTCTGATTTAAAGGTAGAACACCCCTAATCACTACTGCAGCGCCTACTTCCATTCTGCGGCTACTCTAAACTACGTTCGTGCGCAATTGTCTTCAGGATTCGCTGATCTTCATCGCCCTTTTGAATGGACTCTTAATCACGTCCAAAATGATCAAACTAAACAGGAATATCAGGTAATCGTGAATTCAATCACCGAGACAATAAGATTCATGACCACTATTGGAGCGGATAGAGCACACAGCCTCGGAACAGTCGACTTGTACACTTCTCACGAAGGGCTTCACCTTGAGTATGAGCAGAGCCTGACACGATCCCTCAAAGATCCCCAGGATGGCAAGCGTAAATGGTTTAATACATCTGCTCATTTCATCTGGATTGGAGATCGCACCAGACAGCTTAATGGCTCTCATATTGAGTACTTCCGTGGTATTGAGAATCCTATCGGGATCAAGGTCGGCCCATCGATGAAAAATGAGGAATTAATCGCATTGCTTGACATTGTCAATCCGAATATGGAAATTGGCAAAGTGACTTTGATTACCAGATACGGAAAGGACAAGATCCATGACCTCTTGCCGGGGCATATCAAAGTCGTCCAAAGCTCTGGGCATGTCGTCGTTTGGTAATTCATGTCACCTCTTTATTTTCGAAATTCGGTTGCTAACTACCTCTAGGCAGTGTGACCCCATGCATGGGTATGATGTTCTTGCTCCGAAAAGTATCTTTCTTCCTCCTTTAGTGCTTTTGTACTAATTGGAATGCCTCACTAGGAATACTCGCTCATCGGCTGTGGGGGTAAAAACTCGTCAATTCTCGTCAATTATAGAAGAACTCTCTACAGCCCATATGATCCACAAGGAGCATGGCACCCATCTTGGTGGTGTACATCTTGAATTGACTGGGGTAAGAACATACTTCCCCGCCTCTCCTCCTTCCACCAAATTCAAGATGTTATTGACTATTTTTGTATCTAGGATGCTGTTACCGAATGCGTTGGTGGCTCTGAGGGCCTCACAGATGAAGACCTTTCCCTAAATTATACCACCTATTGTGACCCTAGGCTTAACAATAAACAGGCTCTCGAAGCGGCTTTCCTTATAGCTGGGTGGTATAGAGAACGCCCCTGATACTATGCGGGATTTTATACATTTGGCAAATCTCAATACAATAGTAAGATAGGTTCTAACAGTACGATATATATTCATCTGTTTATATATAATAAATTCATTCACCCATTCATAATACCTAAAATGAAAATGAAATGAAAACGCAAGAAAATCCGGAGAGTATAAGAGGTCTAAGTTTGGCATACACTTAAAGCTACTCTAACTTGACTATATCGAAAACCACCGAAATATTCATGCCCCGATATCTCCTGTATTTATGATTAATTCATTCATTCCCGATATCTCTCGATATACAATTAGTACGGGTGATGGCTCATGAACCTTATCCCCCAGTCAGCTTTTTTTTGTATCGGCTATCCCAAGGTGATGACAACAACGCTTACTGTAACGACCACTGTTAGAACTTAGACCCTGGAGGAATTTTCTACCATACCGATGAAGAGAACCAAGTTTTAGAAATTCGTACTGGGATAAGGTGCATAAGAAATTCCCTCAAAACCGTGTTGGCCATAAATCAATGCTCTACTTGCTGAAAAATAAATAATGGCGCTGGGGTTTACTCTAGGTAGCAACAACACGGCCTAGGTTTACAACTATGTAGTACAACAATCCAAAGCGAATTTAATGCAATATTTCTGTATCTAATGATTAGAAATTCCCTAGACATCTAAAACTGATTATAAATTCTTATTTCTATCGAAATAGGATTTGTTTTAGCTCTGTTAAGTGGCGATTTGGTATGTGGCTGGTTGCACCTCCTACCCAGACGTCACCATCCACTTTTCAGCAAGTAGAGGAACCCACCCTCCAAAAATCTCCCGCTACTACAAGGCTTGTGTTGAGGCTTCTCTGAATGTCACAAAAGACACCGAGCGTTATAAACAGTAGAAGGAATAGTTATAGCACCTCTTCCTGTTTAGGAACAAATGATAGTATTCGGCTAAGCCCCGCGTAGCACCAAGTTAACTACAAAGCAAAGCGTCATACCCCCTCTCATAGCCCCCTTCCGCACGTGCACGTCCGCGAGATTTTGGCCAGTCTGCCTTGGAGAGAAGCCTTCTCCGGTAGGTAACAGAGTGCTATGATTCGACAAGTACATAGGATCTTCCCCATGATCTGGCTTGATACGGAAATGACGGGACACTCAGCAGGGCGGAGACAACCCCGTAGTTTGTACAACACGATCAAGTCTCGTATTAAATAAATGTAAGGCTTTGTTATTTGGTATCTGGAGATCTTTATTGCTTTTTTTCCATGATTTTCTGTCGCTTTGTACGAGTTCTGAGACTTCTCAATTGCACCACCGGCCGAACTTTTATATAAATATCGGGTTCTACAGTAAGTCTAGGGATTTCAGGTTCAATCTTTAAGTCCTGTACAAAATGCATCCAGTCTTCTTGACATTCGTCTTTTCTGCATTCATGTTCTATATAGGAATAGCCTCTGGACAGCAACACCAATGCCGCTGCCTCCCGTCTGATCCATGCTGGCCGAAAGCTGACCAATGGGATGCTTTTAACAGTTCTCTCTCTGGAAAACTTCTGGTAGTTAGGCCTGTTGGTTTTGTATGCCACGATCCGTCTTTTAGCGAAGCGGCCTGTGAGGATGTGAAGGTAAACTATACTTCTTCAAAATGGCGGAGTGACCAACCAGGTATGCTTTTGAAGTGCAACCCAACCCATCAAACAGGCAACTACTCACAGCAAATACTTAGGTGCCCTTGATCAGATAAATTTCGAAGTTACTCCGAACGGAACATGTTATATCGATACCCCACGCCCTGTTACCTGTGGCCAAGGCAACCTACCCGTCTATGCTGTTGCGGCTACCTCCCCCCGGGATATTCAGAAAGGTGTGGATTTTGGGCGTACCCATAATCTTCGACTCGCGATCAAGAATACTGGTCATGACTACCTCGGCCGTTCAACAGCTAGAGGATCTTTACAAATTTGGACTCACAAAATGCATAGTATAGAGTTCTCTGATGACTTCCGCCCTGAAGGATGTGGTGAAAATAAGAAGAGGGAATCAGTAGTCGCAATTGATGCAGGTGTACAACTGAAGGAGCTTTATGTAGCCGCATTAGCGCATGGGAGGACCTTAGTTGCAGGATTTGCAAATACAGTTGGTGCAGCTGGGGGATACATTCAGGGTGGTGGCCATTCCGCATTTGGCCCATGGAAGGGCATGGCTTCAGATAATGCCCTCCAATTTCAAGTTGTCACAGCAGACGTATGTAATTATGTGATGACCTCGGGTACTTAGAGGGAGTTTACGGTGTTTTACTCTTGATTGCTAACCACAGCCTCTTTTCTTACAGGGGTCTTATGTTACAGCAAACGAATACAAAAACTCCGATCTCTTCTGGGCCCTTCGGGGTGGTGGTGGCGGAACTTTTGGTGTCGTGACTAGTGTTACATTACGGACCTTTCCGGATGTTCCTATGGTTATGGCTATTTATAACTTCACAGCACCGGCTGAAGAATACTGGAATTTTATAACAGATTTCCATGCACTACTCCCTTCGATAAGTGATTCTGGTGGTTCAGGATACTACTTCATCGTCACCGATCTCCCGCAGCCAGCTTTTGTCTTTATCAACTTTTTCCTCAACTACACAAACGTTACAGAAATCGATAATATGTATGCCCCCCTGCAGAATTCTCATAATTCAAACACTTCATTGCTGGCATATGAATCTGTACCGATAGATAGTTCGGCCTTTTTGATGAACTCATTTCTTTCTGGCTCGGATATCGTTGCTAGTAACACAGTCCTTGGATCCCGCCTTATCTCACGCAAGTTTCTAGAGTCAGAAACAGGCCCTGATCAGCTTGTAAAAGTACTTCGTACGCTTGCACCTAACCAACGTACAACCTTCCTTGGGCATCTCGTCGCCGGTGGGCAAGTCACTCGGAATGGTTACGGAGGAAAAGCTATCGACTCCGCTCTCAACCCAGCATGGAGGAAAGCCATGATGCACCTTGTCTTTACTCGTGGTTGGGAAAACACCACACCTTTCCCTCAGCGCGAAGAGATTATGAGAAATATGACCGAGGTCGAGATGCCTATCCTTAAAGCCCTTGAACCAGATATGGGCGCTTATATCAACGAAGCGGATAAGAATGAAGAAGGATGGCAACAAGTATTTTGGGGAGACAATTACCCACGACTGCTTAAGATAAAGGCGAAGTGGGATCCTACTGACGTGTTTATGTGCAAGCCGTGTATTGGCAGTGAGAGTTGGGATGAAGAGGGTATTTGTAAGGTCGGTTGATTTTTCTTATCGTATCTCCTTTCCAATAGTTTTGTTTAATCAAATATGTACCCTGTACTACAAGTAGACACAAGAGACCAGGAATGCTTGTAAGTGATCTATAACCCCATAAAGTTCGGAAATTATCACCCTTTAGAGCTCCTCCTCGTAAGCTTATAGAAGTAATGATTATATAACATCACTCGAAAAAAGAAACCTTAGACTTGAAGATGTTATAGATGGAGTATCTCAGCAACTTAGCAGACTTAGGAGAGTCTCTAGAGAAGCACTTTCATACCCCATATATCTATATACCAATTGACAATACCCTAAAAGCCCTAAAGAAACCCTATCCCAAGCCCTCCTTTTTTTTTTTTTTTTTAAGTCAAATCATTATTGATTTCTGGGTACAAAATATGGCATGCAGTTATAAACTATGGCCTGAAAACACCCATCCCCCATCAAACAAAAGAAAAAAGCCAAAAAAAAAGCGTCCCCTTGAGTAAATCAATATTATTATAGTGACTATGGTCTGTTACCAACCACACATCCGCTTCCAGAGCAGATGATAGTATTGCACCCAATATACATAGCCAAAAGGCCAGAAAAGTAAGTAAGCTGAAAGCCCTTACCCCAAAGGGGGTGCCGAAGCAATAACGAGTTGCAGCAGTAAATGTTTCTTGTTTTCAGAGATTCCAGCCGTGGGAGAAGGGGCCTGGGGGGCCTAGAGAGGCTTTGGAGGATCCACATCAGCAAAATTAAAGGTTTCTCTCAAATGCATCAGATGCATCTGAGGCTTAGGATACAGTTGGTGGAATTTGATGATCAGGAGACAGGATATGTCTCAGAAACACTCGGCTAGCTGTCAGAGCTCTCAGGAGAGCCCCAGAGGCTCCCATAGTCGACTCTGGAGGCGTCAGAAGATGTAGGGAACTCTATAGCCGTCTCTAGAAGGGCCTTGCTAGTCATACTTGTAACCGCCCTTGCTGTATTACTTTGTTCTTTGTTTCACTTGTTTTGGATACGGTTATGGCACTAACCACCTTGGGATTTCTTTATTGTTTCTTTGGATCTACTTTACTATGTTTGGGAACCCCGCTGGAAGCGGAGCAATTATTGTACCGGGATGGTACCGGATCGGGATGATTAGTATTTCTTTAGTGTTTTGATCCTGGCATGGATTGGAGATTAGGGTACCAGGATCGGAGGAAAATGACAGAAATAGAGGAATGGTTGTGCCGAGTTATTTTTGATTACTGTTTACTTGTTTTTGGACCGGAGCGTGGAATGCCCCAGCTAGTTTATGTATGTTTTTGTTTTAGTATAAAACCTGCCGTGTCTAGCTAGTTTTGGGTCGGCAGGATTCAGCTACCTAAGTTAGTTATCAATATTGTAACGGGGGCACTCCCAGGGGAGTACTGCCGTACCAAAAAAAACCAACAACCTCCCTTTCTGACGAGAAGCTTCAGCAGCGAGGCTTAGAACCGCTCGTCTACACGGAAGGTCGACAGTCCCTAGGCTAAACAGGAATAAGAATTTAATGGATAGATAACTAAAGACTTTAAAAGGCTCTGCTTCCCAGGGGAAGACAAACGTCTTTAGCAAAGAGTATGAGGGTCTCTGAACAACGGTTGTTCGTTGACTAGCAAGAATGATTGTCCGGGGGGAAGGACGGGTTTAAGCTATGATTTTGATTGCGAGCAGGCTGCCAAGAAGCGGGGGAACAATTCCTCCGCGCTTGGAAATCAACTGAGTCTAGAGCGCCCCTAAGAACTAGCGGGGTCGATAGACTAGCGACTAAAAAGCGTTGGTTACTAAAAGCTCTGTAACTATTGCTAAAATGGTCCGATTTCAAATCCGATTGCACCTATGGATTCGCAGCACTGTCCCCCATATACCCTCCGAGTTTGGTTCGGTTGGACGAATTTTCCTGACGGTTTTGGGGTTATTTTTGGGGTCCAAAACTAGTCTTTGTGTTAGGGAATCAGCAACTCAGGGGGGCCCCCTCTGCGAACGGCGGGTGGCACAGTGGGGCGCCTCGGGGGTGTTAGAAAACACAGAGTCCCCTAGGCAGGGTAACCCACTGGTGATTCCTGCCATTGCTTAGATTCCTTTCCCACGTTCCTAGTCCAACCTGGGGACGTGGCGGAGAGGTAATCTTGATCTATAAGGACCTTAGAGCGAAGCACAAGGCATAGCCCCATATGGTTCGATTCGTGACGCCGCCAGGTTAATTATTTATTTTGCTGGCGGCCCTAACTACGAAGCATAGTTTTTGCTCTCGTTTCATGGCTCTCGGCCTCCCATAAGATTGGCCATCAGCGAAGCTGTTATTATTCCTCCTAGAGGAACAGGAGCTTAACTCTGTTCATGGAGGTAACTGCTTCAGTCTCATTGCACTAGTATCTCCCGTAGCTATAAGCTACAGACGCATCACTCTGGTCTCTGTCGCATACCGACGACGGTGAGCTTCGCTCCGTCCTAGGAGCTCGCCAGCTCGCTTAGGGGTCGGGCTATCATAGTGATGACTTTCCTTAGTATCTATTGACCGGGATGGGATAGCTAATCCTATGCCTCAAGGGAGATCCTTAGGTGTCTCTATGGAGAGGTACTTGAGATTAGTTATGACGATGGTTAGATCATCACAAATATATGCAATTGACCGGCTACCTTTAGTTCATATCAGTATATTAGCCTACCGAGTCTAGTCTAGTTAGTCAATCTCTTTGAGATAGCCACTAGGCTCAGCCTGAAACCTCCCCCTTTCCACAATTTATCCACTAGATTAGTGCCAAGCAGCGCTTGCACTAAACTAGTGTGTGATTGTGTTACAATACTGGTAGTCACGCTGGTAGTCACAGTTTGGAGTCTTCAAAATTTTATTTATTTTACTATGTACATTTTCTAGTCTATATACAAAATACTGCTGCTTTACTCCCCTCCCCACCTACCTGCTTGTGTAACACAATCACACACTAGTTTAGTGCAAGCACTGCTTGGCACTAATCTAGTGGATAAATTGTGGTAGGGGGAGATTTCAGGCTAAGCCTAGTAGCTATCTCAAAGAGATTGACTAACTAGACTGGATTCGGTAAGCTAATATACTGATATGAACTAAAGGTAGCCGGTCAATTGCATATATTGATAACTAACTTAGGTAGCTGAATCCTACCGACCCAAAACTAGCTAGACACGGCAGGTTTTATACTAAAACAAAAACATACATAAACTAGCCGGGGCATTCCATGCTCCAGTCAAAAACAGATAAACAGAAATCAAAAATAATCCGGCACAACCATTCCTCCATTTCTGTCATGTTCCTCCGATCCCGGTACCCTAATCTCCGATCCATGCCAGGATCAAAACACTAAAGAAATACTAATCATCCCGATCCGGTACCATCCCGGTACAACAATTGCTCCGCTTCCGGCGGGGTTCCCAAACATAGTAAAATAGATCCAAAGAAACAATAAAGAAATCCCAAGGTGGTTAGTGCCATAACCGCATCCAAAACAAGTAAAACAAAGAACAAAGTAACACAGCAGGGGCGGTTACAATTCGCTTGGTAGCTCAGAGTCTGCTGGAGCCTTGCTAGAGGTCCTAGGGGGTCCTGCTGCTGCTGTTGCGCTAGGGGTTCTCTGGGGGTTGCGTTGAGGCGTCGGACATGGGGGTTTGTACCTCGACGGGTAGGTTGTTCTCTTGGTGGCCCGGAGGCTGCTGAAGGCTTGCTGAAGGCTGCTGGAGCCTTGCTGGAGGTCCTAGGGGATCTTGCTGCAGCTGTCACGCTAGGAGTTCTCTGGAAGGTCACATTGACGCGTTGGATCTGGAGTGTTTGTACCCATACGCATCAGCAAAGATTTTCAAATTCTTTCCTGAATCTCCTGAGCCTCACGTAGTCTCAGGTAGCTTCCTGAGACTCAAATTCCATCATGTGAACTTTTTTTGAGTTTTCATACGATTGTGTCAGATTCTTTAGGATACACTTTGATATATTAGAATTGTTTAAGGGGGAAAGTAGTTTTTTTTTTTAGGTTTACTGATATGTTGTTTGTTGGTGGCCCAGGGCCACTGTAAAGGGGGCCTTGGCGGGGGAAGTGTGTCTAGGTGACGCGGGCAGAAAACTTGGGCACTTGGGAAAACGGGGAGAGCTTGGACGGCGACAATGGTTCTTCGGTAAAATCCTTAGATATAACAAATCTAAGAAACGGAAATTTCTTTGGTAAAAACTAGAGAACAAGAGATTGCGTAACGAAAGAAGTCCCACCGAGAGGGGGCGAAGCCCCCTTTTATATACCCCCCTGTTTCCCTCCTTGTACAACCCAAACCCCACTTTTGTTATCTTTTCTTATTACAAATGTCGTCGAACATGTTATGTTCGACGTGCAAGTCCCTTTTCTATACTACCCCTATACTAAAACTACTTCCCTCCTAACTCCTCCGTTAAGCGTGCTAACCCCGCTCTGTTTCCTCCTACCGCTTCTAGATTCCCGGGGCTTCCGTTCTACCCGACCCCCAACATCCCCCTACGCCCCGTGCGACGCAATAGCTTAACCGACCCAAAACTGGTTTCTCTCTCGTAATTGCCAAGTTTAAGCCCGCGCCCTGAGACGGTCCGACCTTCTAACAGGAGTGGGGGCAAACGCCACCTTCTTTCGTGAAGGTGGTTGGCCCTCGGAGCTGCCCGCGACAGCCACCAGGAGCAGGCAGGCTGTAACCGCCCCTGCTGTGTTACTTTGTTTTTTTTGTTTTACTTGTTTTGGATACGGTTATGGCACTAACCACCTTGGGATTTCTTTATTGTTTCTTTGGATCTACTTTACTATGTTTGGGAACCCCGCTGGAAGCGGAGCAATTATTGTACCGGGATGGTACCGGATCGGGATGATTAGTATTTCTTTAGTGTTTTGATCCTGGCATGGATCGGAGATTAGGGTACCGGGATCGGAGGAACATGACAGAAATAGAGGAATGGTTGTGCCGAGTTATTTTTGATTACTGTTTACTTGTTTTTGGACCGGAGCGTGGAATGCCCCGGCTAGTTTATGTATGTTTTTGTTTTAGTATAAAACCTGCCGTGTCTAGCTAGTTTTGGGTCGGTAGGATTCAGCTACCTAAGTTAGTTATCAATATATGCAATTGACCGGCTACCTTTAGTTCACATCAGTATATTAGCCTACCGAGTCTAGTCTAGTTAGTCAATCTCTTTGAGGTAGCTACTAGGCTTAGCCTGAAACCTCTCTCTGTAACGGGGGCACTCCCAGGGGAGTACTGCCGTACCAAAAAAACCAACAACCTCCCTTTCTGACGAGAAGCTTCAGCAGCGAGGCTTAGAACCGCTCGTCAACACGGAAGGTCGACAGTCCCTAGGCTAAACAGGAATAAGGATTTTTAAGGGTTGCAAACTAAAGACTTTAAAAGGCTCTGCTTCCCAGGGGAAGACAAACGTCTTTAGTAAAGAGTATGAGGGTCTCTGAACAACGGTTGTTCGTTGACTAGCAAGAATGATTGTCCTGGGGGGAAGGACGGGTTTAAGCTATGATTTTGATTGCGAGCAGGCTGCCAAGAAGCGGGGGAACAATTCCTCCGCGCTTGGAAATCAACTGAGTCTAGAGCGCCCCTAAGAACTAGCGGGGTCGATAGACCAGCGACTAAAAGCGTTGGTTACTAAAAGCTCTGTAACTATTGCTATAATGGTCCGATTTCAAATCCGATTGCACCTATGGATTCGCAGCACTGTCCCCCATATACCTTCCGAGTTTGGTTCGGTTGGACGAATTTTCCTGACGGTTTTGGGGTTATTTTTGGGGTCCAAAAC
The DNA here is from genome assembly GCA_033030425.1 of Verpa conica. NCBI lineage: Eukaryota > Fungi > Ascomycota > Pezizomycetes > Pezizales > Morchellaceae > Verpa > Verpa conica. The sequence continues at coordinate 1,305,107 of JAUFSD010000007.1, read as the reverse complement.
TTGTCTTTTTGTTAGGGAATCAGCAACTCAGGGGGGCCCCCTCTGCAAACGGCGGGTGGCACAGTGGGGCGCCTCGGGGGTGTTAGAAAACACAGAGTCCCCTAGGTAGGGTAACCCACTGGTGGTTCCTGCCGTTGCTTAGATTCCTTTCCCACGTTCCTAGTCCAACCTGGGGACGTGGCGGAGAGGTAATCTTGATCCATAAGGACCTTAGGGCGAAGCACAAGGCATAGCCCCATATGGTTCGATTCGTGACGCCGCCAGGTTAATTATTAATTTTGCTGGCGGCCCTAACTACTAAGCATAGCTTTGCTCTCGTTTCAAGGCTCTCGGCCTCCCATAAGATTGGCCGTCAGCGAAGCTGTCGTTATTCCTCCTAGAGGAACAGGAGCTTAACTCTGTTCATGGAGGTAACTGCTTCAGTCTCATTGCACTAGTATCTCCCGTAGCTATAAGCTACAGACGCATTACTCTGGTCTCTGTCGCATACCGACGACGGTGAGCTTCGCTCCATCCTAGGAGCTCGCCAGCTCGCTTAGGGATCGGGCTATCATAGTAATGACTTTCTTTAGTATCTATTGACCGGAATAGGATAGCTAGTCCTATCCCTCAAGGAAGATCCTTAGGTGTCTCTACGTAGAGAGGTACTTGAGACTAGTCATGACGATGGTTAAATCGTCACACTCTCTACCGCAATTTACCCACTAGATTGGTGCCGAGCAGTGCTTGCACTAAACTAGTCTGTGATTGTGTTACACAAGCAGGCAGGCAAGCTTTGCTGGAAAAGGTTTTCGTAATTCTGAATAGGTTGTTAGCTCTATAATAGATTGTTTCTAGGTGGGGAGAGGTAGAAGGTACGGAGTTACTGCAGGTAGGGGGTTGCTGCAGGTACGCAAGACTGTGGAGACTTAGAGAATTTTGGCAAGGGATATGGTTGTGATGGGTGCAGGCCAGGTAACTGTTTAGGGACTTAGCAAATCTTAGCGAGGTGCAGGTGTTTTTTTGGAAGGAATAACGTCCAAAGCTCCAATAGTTACTATCAGTGCTTTAGAAGCCACTGTCAGGACTTTTAAAGCTCTGTCAGTGTTGCGGGCAGTCCCGAAGATACCGGGGAAACGTATAGAGCGGTCAATTCCAAACTGGACCGGCGCCTGCGGAAGCGGGTTACCTTCAATACTGACCCCACAAGGAGATCGAGTCGATTGCGTGCGTAGTAACACAGCCCGTTTACGAAGGAGTCCCGAAAGGAGTCCTTTAGGCCCACGCCGTCACACGGGACGTTGATGGGATGCCGGATTTTGGGGGTTAAGCTTTTTTAGAGTTTGCGCATATGTCGGAGAAAACGGAATGGGAATAGGACGTCTGAAAGGTCTCAAAGGGGCACTTGTATTTTTAGTATTGGGTTAGTACGGGAAAGTGACTTAGGGGAAGGATATGGCATATCCAAGGGGATTTGTAATTATTGAAGCAGCTTTAGGTAACACGGGTAGAGGAATAAAGCTTGGAGGGTCGGGGTTTTTTGTATATAAAGCGGGGCTTCACCCCGCTTCGTGGAGGACTTTCTTTTGTTACGCAATCTCTTGTTTCCTAAGTTTTTTACTAAGAATTCTATTACTTCCTTGGATCTTTTATATCCAAGGATTTCACCGAAGAATCATTGTCGCCGTCCAAGTTCTCGCCGTCATTTCTTTATTCCGTTGAAAACGCAACCAAAACCCTCGCCGTACCCCGTCACCTAGGTACCCTCCCCAAGCACCGCTGCTACAATTGGACTTGGGGAGCGCTGATGTGGAGAGAGTTTAAGAGGAAAAGCAAAGCGAGAAGAGAAGCAAGGGGAGAAATTAGAGCAGAAGAGATAGAAAATAGAGAACGGGAAGAGGAATGGGGATAGGGTGATATGTGGGAAGAAGCAACAAGTAGCATACAAGGATAGATTGGAGGTGCAGAGGGAGAGCAGAAACAAGGAAATGGGGTTAAATTTTTAGTTTTGTTTTTATTATTTTGTTTTATTATTGTTGGATTTTAGTGCGGGTACCATAACCTCAGGGTTGCATGTACTTAAATGATAAATTCATTCATTCATTCATTCTATTGTTATTACATGTTGTGGAACTATTCATGCTACATCTAGAATTCGCAACAGAGGTTTTTTACCTATTCGAGTGCTACGGACGGTTCAACCACAACCGTAGAAATTATAACCTATGGTAATACGCTTAGAATTATCGCTTATGGCAACCACCTCTTGTAACGCGTTATGGAGGAGCTAGATACTGAGTCTTACGTATAAAATTTGCTTTTTAGCACATAAATTCCATTGTACCCATAAAGGGAAAAAAATTTGCACTAACCGTACTCCTCTGTTCCCTATTTTTTACATCCCTATCATTAATTTACAATAAAGTTTAAGGACAGAGCGAATATGAGATACTAATTAAGTAAAGATAGAAGCATAGGAACCCTTAAGAACCACACCAGTAGCCACACACCTTGAATTCTTCCGTTAGTCAAACTTAGAAAATATACTTTAGGCTTGCTATATGAAACAAACAAACTCAGACATCCAATACCTTACTCACTATTCTGTTTTATTTGGTATGGTCCTCAAAAGCACTGGTTAAAGACTGTAGAATTCTCAAAAAACCCACTCCTAAACTCCTCCGCCAGTCCAACTCCGCAAAAAAAAAAAATCAAACTCTTATCTCTTATTAATACCTTCTCTCTCTCAACACCACTTCGGCCCTTTCCAAAAATTTATTGAAATCAACCACATTTGCCAATAACCCAGTGCCCTCACTTCCGCCCCCCGTCACAGCATTCGAAACCTTTCTTATCAACGCCTCCAATCCTGCCATTCTTTCTCCATCTTCGGGCCGGCGGGCCTTTCCCCGTTCGAGGGTGTGAGTTATGTCTGAGAAGGTTTTTGAAATATTGTTTTGATCCTATTTACCGTAAGTTCATAGCTAGGTAGGGAGGTAGGGAGGAGGCTATACCTCAGCACTTTTGGTGGCCATCTCGTGAACCTTTCTAACATCATCCATTTTCACAGCGACTCTCTCTCTTTGCCTTTTAACCTCTAGCAATTCTATCATAAGCTGGGCCTTCCGTTTCTGTGCCCGCTTCGCCCTTGCGGCAAGAATAATATTACTCTCAACTGCATCCGTCAGCTCCAAAAACCTATAGCTTAACTCCTCCTTAAACACCTCAATGGCCTTTCTTTCATGACTGCTCTTAAATTTTGCCCAGTATTTATCTGCTATTTCGATAGAGACCTGGTTGATTACATCTATTGGATTTACGCCATTTCGATTTGACCCGGGGGGAAGAGTGTACGTGGTGGATTTAGAGAGGCGGTGGACGAGAACGGGGAAGGTGGGAGGGCCGCCCTCGTGGTGGGCGCGGCGACGAGATTTAAGTCTAGCCTGTTTTTGAGGCTGAGTAGAGGCCGTTTTTCGCGATTTTTGGCGGGATGGTGCGTTCAAGTCATCTATTTCTTCGAGATCAGATAAGTCCTGTTGCTCAAGGGTCCCTTCTGTGGGCTCTTCCCCTTCTTCCCACCCTTCCTCTTGCCCATCCTCCCCGCCTTTTTCGACAGAAACATGCGGAGATGCAGGTTTCTTACCGATGGCCTGCTGCTTGTGTTTTGTGTTTGGAATTTCTAGTTCTTTTTCTGTAGATATCCCCTCCTCAGTTCGTAGGATAGACTCGCTCGTATGATCTCCGAGTTCTTCAGGCACTTCCTTCTTCCGGTACTTGAGAATGACCTTCCTGCGCTTATTCCGGTTCTCTGGGCTTTGAACGAGTGTGACTGGGACATCATCCCCAGGCCCTCCTCTCACCTCCTGGGCTATTTGTTGTATCATTGGCTCGACCACTTCTTCTATAGATTGTTCACCCTCCATTTCGATCCCCTCCATTGTCTGTTCGTCGACTCTTCTTTCCATCCCCTTTCCACCTACTTCCTGCTCCTCACCTCCCTCGCCCCCTTCCTCCCCTAGTTTTAATCTTGCTACCTTCTGCCCTTGCTGCTGCACCCCCTCTACCACCTCCCGTACTGCATCAGCCACCCCCACCCCCACCTTCACCCTCTCAGGTCCAGCTATGCCATTCTCCTCACCACCACCCGCCAGTGACCTTGTAGCCAATGGAGCCCCAGGAATTGACTGAATTGAGAACCCCAAATCTGCCACTTTATGTGTTCTACTTCTACTTAGTGACCACATCTCAAACCTCAAACTTAGCAGGTAAAGCTCACCCAGCACCCCTCTGTCTCACAGCGAGCTTCTCTTTCTGCCTCTGATCCACAGCCATATATATTCGTCTTCCTGTCAGCTGTCTACCAATCCTTGCCGCCTCAGGCGTAGTAAGAAATTTATCTGGACTCGGCTGCCTCGTCCTTTTTCCCCGCGCTACAGGTGTAACTACTGCAACCGCTGATGGCCTCGAAGCGGTGGACTGTATAGTTGTGGTTGATATACTGGGAGAAATATTAGGCACTGGCTCATCTGTAATCTGTGACCTCCTGTGGAATGATTTTCTGTGCGCTACATCTAGTTCCTCGGGGGGGGCAATGGTTTCCCCACGCAGTGAAGGAGTAGAGGTTTCCCGGGTTATTAGTTCAGCTACTAAAGAGCCCACCCGAGACAAAGGCGGAACTGATCCCCGTACCGGGAGCTCTAAAGGTGGTGTCGCAGCTTTCCGAGGTGGGGGAGGCGCTGCCGGAGCTACGAAGGAACCCCCAAGGGGCTGGATTGAGAAGCCGGCATTCACAATCTTATGAGTCCTGAGTATTTATTAGAATTTTACAATTACTATTGAAACCACTCAACGAGGGGATTAAAGAGATTGTAGAACTCACCCAGCTCCTCTTTGTCTTGCGAGTCGCTCTTGTTGTCTCTGGGTTTCTAGGTGCCGAGATTTTGTTAGCAGGTTAGAGGAGACAAGTGAGTGATAGGGAGAGACAGAGTAGCTGGGTAGACATACGTGATGAGGCCATTCGTATCGTATCTGTTGGTCAGTAGAGACGGAAGCTGTGACTATTATTGAAACGCGTCTTGCTTTTGGTTCAGGAATGAACGCGTTGCTGGGTGAAGTATATATGCTGACTCAGCAAGCGAGTGATTGATATTGAAAACAATTGAGGATATAGCCATAGCGCAATGCTTGTGTAGCTACCAACCTTGCCAGTCTACTAAAACCTTCCCCTTTATACTTCGCTCAATGAGGTACTAGCCTAAGCTGTTTGCGGACAAAGGCAGATTTACCTACACATCAACTAGTAGGTAACATGCTTCGATCTGCTTCATTTACGTTAAGTTTAATGAAACTCCTCTCCCTCCCCCCAATGCGCAGGAGTATATACTAGCCGAAAAATAAAGTCTGTTTGGTTTGGTACTAAGCAGCACAGTCCACCTTTACAGCTAGGGGTCATTACAGTGGGCGTTAGAACTAAAGAAATAGGAAAGCTTCATAGGATAGTAGTAAGATTTACCTATATGAATGGGGATAACGGGATTTGTTGATGGTATTTCTTTTTGGGCGTAGAATTCATTTCTTGTATGTACCCAACCGAACAGACTTTATTTTCCGGCGAGTATAAAGAATCGTTATAACCCCAAACATTATTTACGAAGAACCAGGAGCAGTACTACCTTACTTTACATAAAAAGAAAAGAAGGGAAAGAAGGGAAAGAAGGAAAGTAGAGATTATCAGGCCCGTCCGCTTCATAAAAGTTTCTCCTTGATTATTAATTTAAGAGAATACACCAACGGCAAGAGAAAGCATCCAAGGAAATTTTCGGGGAGGGGAGGCAGAAAAAAAGGAACATAAAACAGTTTGAGAAATAAACACGCTGACAATCGAGAGAAGGTGGCAATGGAAGGAAGGAAAGTATGAAAAAGGACGGTAAAAGCTCATAAACAACTCCCGAAACCCCAAAACGAGTCCCTCCGAACAACTCCAGGTGATATTAAATACGCCTACACAACAAAAATTTCATCTCATCGACGACCCCTGTCCTCCTCATCACTATCATCAGCTTCGGTTGATTCATCAAGGATAGACATCTCCGGGATTGTGAACCCCGTCAGATCATATTCATCTTCATCTTCCTCATCATCTACCCTCCCTCTTTCTGACTCGTCACCCTTGTCACCAGCCCCAGCTCCAACCCCAACTTCGGCCTCCTCATCTTCAGACCCTTTAGCAAACTCTTCATTGACATCGTAGAGCGCGTATATTTGATCGCACTTGTAGTCCATCTCTACAACGAGCTCGTTCATTTCATTGGTGAGGGTCTTTCTACACTTCTTTCCAATAGTTGGATCAAGATTCATGAACTCGTCTGCTTTTGCTTGGTAATTTCTATAAGAGCTATTAGTACCGTAGACATGGAGGAGCTGAAAAGAGAAAACCTTACAGTTTCAAATGCGCAAACTCATCTTGTAGCTGTCTAACAACCTTTGAAAGTTGTCTCCGAGGAGCCTGCGAAGGTCTCGGAGTTGGTTCTTCTTCATATCCACTAACGACCCTAGTAGGTGCCTTTTTCCTTGAAGCTGGTTCAAGTGATGGAGCGGGAATGGCCATAGAGTTATCAATATCTGCAAGAGGGTTTGCGTTTCGTTGTTCTTCCTCTTTAGTTCGAAGCTTGTTTTCACGGTGGCAGACAGTGCATTGGCTTGGATCATGAGTGGCTAAATGATTAACGACTCTTTGAACACGCTCTGGTAGTGTGTTGAGATCATTGATGGCTGTTTTAGGATCATCAAGTGGAATCTTGGCTGGAACCGGGGGAGGTATAATAGTATGGTCATGATCCTGGGTTGAACCATCTTCACATTTGGCCGTCAGATCCTCAGAGCCAGAATTTTCCTCGGTGCCCTGCCGCATCATTTCATCGCCCATGGCCTCCTCATCTTCGTACTCCTCTTCAACTTCTTCTTCAACTGGGATGTTCATGGTTAGATCTTCGTCATAGTAGTAAACAACCTTCTTGACGAGTCTGGTCTTCTTTGCCGCTTTCTGAAGTTGGACTTGGGGTACGTCATCCTTAGAAGTTTCAGGGCTAGGTGAAACAGCAATAGGCTCCTCGACACCCTTGCTCTCGATCTTGACTGATTTGGCGGGTTTAGACTCGAAAGGCTTTGTGGAAGAGCCACCAGAATCAGAATGGATCAATGATTTCGCAATAGTTGACTTAGATGCCCTTGACTTCGGCCGCCTTGGTTCTTTCGATTTAGCGTTCTCTACAGCTACAACACCAAGAGCAACGGGATTTGCAGCTGCAGCCTTTCTCTTTCTCCTCTCTTCATTGATATCCTTTGCAATCCTCTTGATGTCCTCGGGCTATTTTTCTCTAGTGTCAGTTGGACATGCATAATAATTTGGTGTAACCATCGCGAACATACAGAAATAGACATAACGGTATCATCTGTAAGGATCTGCTGAAGTTGATTTTCCTTCTCAATTTCCTCCTCTCCCGAGGTAGAGCCACTGATAATAGTCTCGTCCTCTGGATTATCGATGGCCACATGCTTCTTTGACCTTTTCTGTAAAAAGATTGCTCGTTTTTTGCACGCCCCCGGCTTAGATGACTGAACAGATGCTTGACTAACTCTCACCGAGTCAATAGGAAGGTCTGGACGAAGCTCCATAAGCTGCTGCTTAATCAAGTTGTCGAGCTTCTTTTGCTGCTCAAGAACACGTTCCTGCTCCCTCCTTTCTTCTGCCTCTTTCTGCTTTCTCACCTGTGCTTCCATCGCGGCCCGCTCTTCCTCCCTTTCAGCTTCTCTCAGTGCCTCCTTCTCTCTAGCACGTTGTTCCCTTCTCTCAACCTTTGCGACTTCCTTCTCTGCCGCTGCTGCCGCTGCTGCGGTGGCAGCATCGCGATTTTCAGCCTCTTTCATTTTGCTTTGTGCCATTACTGCTGCTTCCTTAGCTGCCTTAACTCTGCGTCTTAGACGGTCCTCCCGTTCTTTCCACTCTTCCCGTTCTAGTCCAAGTAGTTTTCCATGCTCGTAGTTTTCCAGCTGCAGTCTCTCGATTTCGTTCTTGAGGTCTTCCATGGAAACTTTGAGGTCCTCGTTATTTGCAATTGCCATTGCTACGGAGTTGACTGCTGAGTTACGCTCCTCTTGCATGTGCCTCAATGCGATTTTAGCAGTCTCAAGGTCACGAGTTGATTTATCAAGCTGAGAATGAAGGCTGTTGATAGTGCCTTCCAGCTCTACGGCACGACAAGGATTATTAGTATACTTGCCTGACTTGTGAAATTAGAAGTGATTGGTTTACGTACTTAGCTTCTCCATTTGAAGCTCCAGCTTAATTTTCTCCTTCATCCTCTCCTGCGAATCACCATCGTCGCTACCCCCAAACGCGCTATCACCGCTCCGTTTTCTCTCAAGACTCTCACTAGCTGCCTTTGACCTTTGCCGTTCTAATTGAATCCAAGTCTCGCTCTTTCGGAGCTCTGCCTCGAGCCTCATACAACGATTTTCGGCCTCTGCTTTGGATCCTTCGAGATCAGCGACTTTGTCCTGGAGAAGTCGCATCGCCATCAACACCGCACGTTCATCATGAGGTACCGGAATAGATTCAATAGCTCTATGGCCCTTGGTGTTACCAAATGGCCCTTTCTTGAGTGACATTCTAGTTGCGTCGCCTGGGTACCCGGAAATGAGTTCCGACAAGTCTGACATCTGGGGGAGAATGAATGATTGCTGTGTGATTCCTATTGTTGTATTATCCGAGTTTTTGGCTGGGTCGAGATCTTTGAGCTGTTGAAGCTTGGTCTTTATATCTGTGGTTGTTGTATTGCCATCGAGACCAAGCTCATGTAGGAATGCATCTGTGGACTTGAAGTTCTGGGGGACCTTTGCCACGGGGTGTTTCCGTGACTTGGCAACAATTGCGGGGAGATCATCGGTGAGATCATTTCCTTTGATCTCTGGCACACGGGCGACACGTTTCCCCCCAGTAGTCGCATTTGCCTGCCGTGATTTTGCCGGACCACTGAAACGAGTGTTTCCAAAGCCACTACGACGCCGGATGGAGATGCTCTCATTGTCAGAACCAGACTCTTCATTGTTGAGTTCGAGACCCCGTTGAATATCAGCAAAGCGTGACCGTGAACCGCCGCTGCTGTTAGATACGAAGTCTGTAATCTTTGTTCCTCCGGCTCTCCCTCTGTTATTCTTAGGGGTTGAAATCTCGATTTGTGACAAATCAAAGTTTATAATACTCCCCAACCTCTGTCCACCCAAAGCTGTTTCAGCCCGTATCTGCCCTTTGCCCTTATTACTGACGACTCTAGATGAGGCTTGAAGAAGTCCCGAGCGATCAGAGTGTGTACTTGAGAGACTTGGCTTTCGCTCTACGGTAGCATTGGATACACTGGAGAAGAGTCTTCGTTCTGATTTTCGAGTGCTCCCGCCAATTGAGAAGGGGTGCTGAGATGAAAATTCGACTAACGGAAGACTGTCGTCTAGTGATCCACCCTTGTTGTTAGTATTGCTATTACTATTACCACCACGGCCAATCTCTATGCTGGCTTCAGCCATCTCGTGTCCAGCCATGGAGAAGTCGGGGAATTGGTCTAGGAGTTGGGTATTGATTGTGGGTGTGTGCTGTAGCATGTCGATTTTGCGTGTCGACATCCCTTGCGCATCGTTCGAGATATCGAAGGAGTCGAGTGTGCCGCTGTCGTCGTTACTATTATGATGGCCGCTACCACGGGAGGATGTGGAAGAGAAAGACCCTGACTGGAAATCGCGCGCGAGCTCACGTCCTAGTCGAAGACGGTCACTGTCAGGGTTGTGAGTGCCGGACATGATTGATGTATGGCTAGTTGAGAGATAGTCTGTGTCGTCAAAATCGGTCATTACGTCTACTGCTACTCGCTGTTTTGTTTTTTGTTTTTGTTGATATTGGTTGTTAACAGGTTATTTAAATAGGTCACGTCAAGAGCTCGCGTTGTATCGTGACCACGAGATGAGTGGGATGATAGGTAATGTTGTTAATTGGGAATAACAGTTTTACTCGGACATTACAGCAAGTGACCGAGAAGTAGTAATTGTCTCTCTTTCTCTCTCCCCGGCGGAAGTGATTAATGCGCGATTAAGCAAATTGTATAGTGAGATAGTGGGATGGTTGATGGAGAGTAGATGACTGGTGTGGTCGAGTAAACTCTATCTATCCGGGGCCTGACAGACAAAGAGCCCGTGTCTTTGTTGTTGTTGTTTGTTTTGGTCATAGAACACTTGGCGGCAAGCATCCACCCCATGTATGCACAACAAATGACTCCCGATGCCAGCACCTAACTTCTTTAAGAAATAAGACGCGGCAACACCAATCCAGAGACCTAGAAAAACACTATAACAATTTATACTAAGATACCGTATTATCTTGTTAAATTTACTGTGGCGTGTAAAAACTCTCAGGCGCCGGAATAGATAAAACTATGAAAATCCCAGGTACTAGGACAAAAAGATGCATTCTTGCGCTAATACAGCTAGACTAAAACTACTTATTTATGATTAATTCATTCAGGATAAAACTGCTATATTTTTTATTTATTTTTTATGGTGACCATTGACCACTACATATAAATAAGTCTCATGCCAACAGCGGGTCAAATTCAAGAGGGTATATTTAATCGTAGAAGAGAAGTGTTCGTCTATTTAACAAAGATATAATAGATACTTGTTTGCTTGATTTCTGACTTTGTGCTAAAGATGGCCATTACTCCTTGAGCAAGTATTACCACGATTGTTAAAAAGTAAATAACAAAGAGAATTTTCTAAGGCCGGGATATAAGCGGTATGGGATCTAATAGAAAACTAACAAGAACAATTACAATTAGATACTGTGATGAAAACCAGGCCCTAACGAATAAAATAAGGGTGAAAATCCGAACACTTCGTCTCGACAAACATTCTTTCCTTCCTCTCCCACTCTTCTCCGGTGACATAAGATACCAAAGAATAAAAAGCCATCACATACTTCATAGAACAAGTCCCCCAGATCGGATATATATCTGCCTTCTGTTTAGATGAAAGAAAGTAGTAAAAAAAGGTACAGATGAAACCTAAGTCATTCTCGAGGTAAAATAAAAATAAAAGTAAGAATAAAAAGAATAAAAATCCCTACCAGGAATATCTCTGATTCCTTCTTGGCTCCAGCAAATCAAATAAAACACCTATGCAACGCTACTTTTAAAAATAGTAAGGGGGATACAAATAGAAGAGAGCGGAAAACAACTCGAGACAAGGGAAGAAATAAAGTCCCATAATTTCCTCTCCATACTCATGTAATAAACTAGTTTAATACATTCAAGTACCTCAAATGTATATAACTGGTTATTACATGCTGATTCCAATTCCCACCACGGCTAATGTTCACTAGACTAGTCCTTTACTAAAGGTACTGATTCTTCGCCATCATCTTTGCTCTCGCTCTCATGGACGAGGGTGGTTGATGAGGCAGTAGTGGTAGGTGATTGCCCCTCATCTTCCTCATCCTCCTCATTAATCCCAGCCTCATCCTGGTTTGCTACGGGCAGTTCAACAATAGGAGCTTGCTCAAGAGTAACCTCTATAGATTCCTCGGGTGTCTCTCCAACTTTTATTTCCTGTGCGATTTCCGCGGTAGGCTCGTTTACTTCGGGGACGATTTCTTTGGTAGTTGTACCGTCTAATTTCTTTTCACCGGTCCTTTGCTTCTGAAGCCTGGCTGTTGATGGGGGCAAAGATGGCTCCCTCCTCCGGCTGGTACTAGTTACGGATGCCGAACGCTTCGATTGTGTACCTGGTTTCTTATCTAAGACCTTACCCGCGCTGGCAGTAGTTGGTCTCATCATACGTGATAAGAAGTCACTTCCCGCACCACTGGGGGCAATGCTTGCGAGAGATCCGACACTAGACCTATTCGTGTTCCTTATCGCAGCTGAGGTTTGCGGTCTCTGGGGTGATCTCTGTTCTTTCCTTCCTGGCCTAGAAGAACCCGTCCCAGAGTTTCCTCGCCGCATTACAACGGAGCCACCAGGTGGTGACCTATTACGGACAGAAGCAGATGAAGGGGGTCTACTACGAGCTGCTGCTGCTTTTTGATCCGCCGCAAGTTTTGCCGCAGATGCTGCGGTGGGTGCGAACGCCGAGCTACGTATAGTAGGAGGCTTGGTGAGTTCACGGGCCGGTTTCGTTATTTCTGTCTTTGGGGCGGTAGATACTTTTGCCTTTGCTGCGGTCGTGGCTGGGCGAGGTTTCGGCGCTGGTGATACCGGTGTTGATGTGACAGTAGTTGTGGAGGTGGATGCACCTGTGCGGGTTTTTGTCGATGCAGCAGCAGCGCTTATAGCAGGTGTAGTGGGTTTTGTTCGAGACGCAGAACTTGAAGCTGATGCAGCACTACGTACTGGGCTCTTGGGGGGGAATGCCGGGGAGGGCAGAGGAGAGGCTATATTAGACTTTGATTGTGGAAGGGTAAGAGTTTTTCCTGACTTATTGGCAGCAGCTGCTTTGGTTGTTTTGTTAGAGGAGAATGTTGATTTCGTTGGAGACCTTGGCGGCGCGGCTTTAACAGCCGCAGGCTTTGTTTTCAAGTCTTCCTTAACAGGTTTCGCCTGCTCCTCATGTTGACTTTCCTGCTCGTTTGGCATGAGTACTGGCTCTGGTGATTTCTCTGTAACTAGTTCCTCCTTCTTAGTGGGGACCCTCTCGAAAGCAGGAAGCAATCCTGCTGGTGTAACAGGGTCTTCTTTTGGCACTGTAGGATGCCCATTTGTGAACCCAAACTCTTTCTTGACACTTGGCTCATCAGATATCGTCATTCGATCAATCGCCTCTGCAGTTTCATCCATCTTATCAATTGCAGCCTGCTCCTTTCCCAAGGCCTCCAAGGCCTCCCCAGATAACTTTTGACCCTCGGGAAAGGATACTGTGGGGCTTGTTACTGAAGGACTAACTGGCACTTTCTGAAGTCCAACCATCCCCCCACTGTTCCCTGTGACAGCAACAAAGGAGGTCCTGACCCTGCCGAGTGGTCTAGGGGCAGGACTCTGATCACGGGAGGCAGGATTGGTAGTAGTCCCATTCCCAGGAGCAGGAGAGCCGGGACCAGATGAAGTCGATTTTTCGAACATTGCGAGTAGACCCTTAACGCCGGCACCACCACGAGGACCCCCAGTGCGGTTCGACTCTGGAGAGGCCATGTTCCTTTTTTTGTGTCTAGAAGATGTCCTAGTTTATACTGACTCCTTAAGTGTTTCCCCTCGCTTTCTAATTCGTCTGTATTGCGGGGGAGGAATATATTGCTTGTTTTGTTCCTCTGGTAGCTGTGTCCGTCTGCAGATATGTTTTATTGGTTCTCGCTGGGAAAGGGGGAAGGGTAGGCAGCTGCAGAGAAGATGCTCCGCCCTGCTGCGAATCTTTGTTTCAATGAGAATAGATAAAATAGATGATGGTAGATGAATAAACAGAGAGATGAATACGTGTTGTGGGTAGGTTATAGAGAGAGAGGAAACGAGGAGAGGGGTTACAATGTTGCTATGGTGGTGTTTTGGTGTTTACAGCGTGCTCCCTCACTGCGAGACGAGAAGGTACAAAGGCTTTTAGGTTTGTGGAGGGAAATAGTGGCAGCAGCTCCACCACCGCCCCACCGCCAGGATTGGGCAATAACTATGGCTGCGACGTTGGTCCGGTAGGGTAGCCTCGAGTTGAAAGTTTCAGGAGTAGTGTAACGTGCGATGAGAAGGAGCAAGAGTAATTAATTAATGAGAAGGTAGACCAAGGTTCTTCGGGGACCAGAAAGTGCTTAGATGACAGCCTTTGGGATAAAGGGGGAAAAGAACAGTATGTGGGAAGACTAGAAGTAGATGGGGGTGTGAGGGAAGGTATCGTGGAGTATAGGAGAAGGTGGAATACGATGAAGCCGAGGGTATGAAAGCCAGGCGGCCAGGACGGGCAATTGACTCTTGGGCGAAAGATTGAGTGAGCACAGCACAGGGTGAGGGAAGCTGCGGGGCTGCAGAGGATTGAAATAACAATAGACACGATGTTTATATTGGTGGGGGAGGAAACACGATTGAATTATAGATGTAGCTCTCTACTAAGGTGAAGAAAGCAGTGATGTGATACTGCTGCTCTGGACTTTCCCACTCCGGGCGTGTGTGGTGAGCTTGCCTCAGCCTTCTAAGTGCATTTAGCATTTGTCTTGACCAGAGTCACTGAGCTCGTGGCGATGCACGATATTTCCGGAGGTGCATGGGCGAGAAGCCACACGCTGGCCGCACCACAGTGGCCAGACCCACGAAAAGGACCAGCTACAGGGGATCGGAAAGGGGCCTCGTAAATTAGATACTCTCGGCTGATGTTTCACTGCCAGCCAGAAAAATAGCCAGCCTGACACAAACAACAATAATGGTGGGCTCGTGTAATATAAACTATAGTCATCTCGCTATAAGAAACTTCGTTATAAGAAAAACATTGCTGTAAGAAATATTTTCCAGGTCAATCCAGATTTTTCTATACCAAATTTACCCTTGTGAGGTGCAACTGTGCATTTAACAATACAGTAAATGTAATTACACCGGTACATGGAGTGCATGTACTCTGCATATGCACATATCTGTCCTTTGAGATAAGATTGGGAACGAAGATGTGCATGGAGGTGGGGTACCGAAAGTACCCATAACAACGCATCCCATGTTCTGGCCACCCCCGCTAGCAACGGGAAGTGCTTGGTATCGCCATGACGTTGAGACAAAGGTCCGTGTAAACATTTACACTGCAAACATCTACTATATCTGGTCGTAATACTCGATCTATTTACTCTGTTTATAATTCTCAATACAGAAAATCTAAATGGCAGTTCCGGGCACTCGGGGCTCTCGTGGGGGGGGACTATCCGCCACTGCTTGTAGAAGCCCAAATCTCAGTATGTTCAATCAGTTCCGTGACGAACTTGATGAACACCATGACCGTCGTGAGCGCGTTATCAAAACCTCACGCGATATTACAGCGCTCAGCAAGAAAATGTACCAAATCCAACTATGAATAATTTTTGGGGAGAAGAGAAAAAGTGAAGGGGCCAAAAAATTAACACCTTTATCACAGGATCTTTACCCTCCAACGGTACTATTCCCTATTCTAATTATTTATCATCCTCGAAATTGCCACGCTGAACCCGCTGAACAATTCCCTGGGTCAGTGCTCGGAAGCCATTGGCTCCACTCCCAGCATCCCTTGATAAAGAGTACCAGACCCGTCACGCCCAGATCCAGGTTCTTTTTTCTTCAATTGCACCTGACCTCCAGGGCCTCAATGGCCACCGATACGCGAGGCAGATCTCGGGTGGTATTCAAGAATACATCGAAGCCCTCTCCTTCCATCATTACCTCCTCACAGGAACTCTCATCCCTCTCCTCTCCGTACAAGACACCATTCGGAATGTCATATTAATTGCACCAGTCGACTACATCCTTGGCGTCTTTGACCTTGTCGGTGAGCTTATGCGATTTGGGATTACAATGATTGCCATGCGTGGTGACATTTGGAAGCTGCTGCAGGATATGAGAGAGTTGAGAATGCAGTTTGAAGCATTGGATACCTCCGTAGGAGGTGGTGGGGGACTATTAGGAAAAGAAGTTGCTAAGAAGATAGGTGTTATGAAAACTTGCGTTGAGAAGGTTGAGACAGCCGTTTGCGGGTTCATAGTTAGAGGAAGTGAGAGACCAGAGGGCTGGGTTCCGGAGCTGACTATAGAGAGAGTACCTAGCGGTAGTAAAGGAGGTGAGGATAATGAGGATGAGAATATGTGATATTTCATGGCGGCATTATCAACAAAGAAAGAATGAGCCGAAAAATTATCTATAACTCGGATTGATTAAAGAGAATACTAGTTCAAATGCTTCGTTTTAGAACTATTAAAAACTATAGCTTGGTGATAAACAGGATTTTTACCCTTATACGATAAGAGTGTAATCGGTTTCAACCCGGCTAATATCCATATATTACAAACTAGCCCTCTCAAAAGGTCTGGGCTGCCATCTTGATCCGGTAGCACGTACAGAAGGCCGAGAAATCTTAATTGGGGGATACACATAAAAGTAGTTGTCAGCCCAGAACTTTGGAAAATCATAATAGAAAATCAAACATAAAGAGGGTAGATAGCAGGTAGACTAGCAGACTAGGAGAGAAGCTGCTATATACTACCACGGGCTCTACGCTTATACTTCGTATACTAACAGGCTATATACTTTAATGACGTATACTACATTGGCCCTACATCATGTTACTAGTAGTAAGAAGCCTACTTGGTGCCCTTAGTCTACCTGCTTTGGATAGCCTGTTTTAATATATCTAGCGCTATGTATTGAATGAGACTTTATCGTCAAGTATTACTGCACATTGGAAAAATAATGTCTAGGTAGTTTATGAGTTTTTAATTTACAATAGCTACTTCTAAGCGATATTTACGCTTTTTGGGGGGTAGAAGGGTTTAAAAACAATGTGAAGGTATTTAATATTTACGGGTTGTGCGTTTCATGATCATATAGTCCTTACGATAAATTGTGATTAAGGTGACGTTAGGCAGAGTCAGATCGATTTTGTTATAGCCTTATTATTTCGGTGAGCGTATATTGAAGACCCACTACATCAATTATATATATATACTATTTTTTTTGTTAGTTATATAATTTTAATTTCCCCCGGGACTCCTCAATGCTTTAGGCGCCTAAAGCCCTTTAGAAAATAATCTCTACCTTATAAAGTGAATGGGTTAATTATAAATACATGAAGCCCTGGACTTCTACCTTATATTCGCTGTTGATAATAAGGGTGAGAAAGGCTTGTCTGCCTCTGCCTCCACCTTATAAAATATTATTCAGACAAACTGATCATCCTGCGTAGAGAAAGCGATTGCCTCATTGCTGTAGATAAACTCGCTGATATCTAATCTCTTCAGCTTACTGATATAACCGATATCTTCCGCCAAGCGCCAGTGTAATGCCACTTCGTCCGATCCAATGATGATTACTTCGATATCGATGAATTTTTCTATTGAATCTGTCAGAAAATAGGGGGAAGGATTGATTTTAGAAATAAATGACTGACGGTCCACGAATTGACTTGCTGCGACTTGTCCCTTTCCCTTCACGATCTTCGCCCCTGGCCACTCTTTATCATGAGCGATACGTGAGACATCATCAAGGTTCTCAATAATAAAAGTATGCTCTCCTCGTGGAACGTTGATGTCCCCCGTGATTTTGATACCTTCCACTCTCTTCGGATTGGGCTGGTGGAAAAGGATAAACTCCCAGCCATGGGCAGAATAATCACCGACCCATAATCCTCTGAACCGGTGCGCTTCGTCGGGAGTATATAAATTGCTATCAAGTGCCGCGAAGGTCTCGACATTTTCTTTCACCAAATTCCGCATGATTCGGTCTGGGGGCATGCTCGGACTGGATCCATCAAACACCATCCACTTCCGAAATCGAAATAATTTCTTTGCAGCATCACGTGCCGATTTTGGCTGATGACCGAGACCCCTGAAAGCGTGTGTTGAAGTGTTTCGTGCGCGCTCTGTGGACGGAATCTTCGTTGGTGGCCAGAGTGACATAGAGGGGTCCTGTCGCTCTATGGGTATTGCGATGGTGCGGGAGAGCGAACATGCTATCGAGCCGCGTTTGTTGTTAGATGGTGGTTGAATTTCAAACTGTGAGTTGGGAGGTGTATTTTTTGTGAGGCTGAAAATTGGCTTCTCCCATAGTTGGACAATGGGCTGTACATCTGATATACGGATAGAGGAATCTAAGGACCACGGTTTAGTGTTTTCGGGGGCCATCTCTGGTCTATTATTTGCCAACAGATTGTAGATCTGGATTGCACCAAACATAGGGTTATAGCGTGCAATAAAGAGACATCCTGTAAATCGGCGGTCGCCGTGCCAGACTTGTCCGTGGAGCCAAAGGTGTTCATGGAGCGCTATGTATAGCTCCCTAAAAGATCCGTAGGGGTCTGGAGAGCTGAGACGTAGTGAGGAAACAAGTTTGGCCCAGAAGGGCTCGGATTTTGCGATTGTGTTGAAACGCTTGGAGAGCTGTAAACAATGTCCTAGACTAGGTCCATCAAGGAGTTCTAGGATGAGGATTAGAATTTCTGAAAAGCGGGGTTAGCATGAAGACATGGGGTTGGGAGTGGATTGAAGCAGACCATTTGGGAAGTCAAGTATATTCCTTGTTCTCATCATGACTTCGTTAATTTCAGTGTCGAATACAAGCTCAAGGGGAACAAAATCTTAAGAAGTCCGAGGGGAGTATGAGGGGAAACTGAAGATATCAGGGATAAAGCCAAGATTACACTACTAGGGGTCTGGGCCGGGGTTACTGAGTTATGACTAGATGTAGGTAGATACGTACCCAGGAGTCCTCGTTGTATATATATAGCGGGGCTGGGTGGTTGGTTACATCTAGTCGATTGGCTTGTCCTAATTGTAATATGTATTTCTCCTTGAACGAATATATATAAATTCTACTTTTACGGATACCCTAAATTCTAGAATGAATAAACTGTCTTATGCAACTCTAAGTCTATTGGAACTTTATTTGCCACTTATACAGTACCAAAAAGAGGAGGTCAGTACGGTGCTCCAGCCGATACGCTAGCGATATGGGAGGAATACGGTATTGGTAGTACAGTAACCTACCTCAAATACTAATTTAATTCGGTATTTGCGACTAAATTCCGTAGTGCTATGGCAGTAAATTCACCCTGTTTTTCATACTGTAGTTACTATAGATGTTAATTGAGATACCACTGGTATTAAATTAGTAACAATTACATGTAAGCGTACTGTTAGTTGGTAGATTCATTAAGAAATAGCCTTTCTAAACGATGTAGGCCCATAATTAATAACGATGAGTTTCTAGGCTTCAGCGTAGTTTTTATTAGTAGCAGAATTTTGTTTTGGTATAGTACCTCTATTGTCTCCTCCGGCATGATTGTACTAGTCAAAATATATACATCCAGTACTCTTAAAATTTGACTCCTACGACTGGGGTTAAGCATAGAGTAATTCATAGAAAAAGAAAAAATGTAACAGGTTTTATCTACATGAGGAAAAGTATGCCCTTGTATCCGATAATACGGTACATCTTGGCTAGGATCCAGGGCGTCATACATGACCCCGCTTCACTAATAGAGTACTCGTAAATCGCTGACGTTTGTGGAATGGACTGCTATTGCATACCATACAAAAATGTGCCAAGTCTATGATTTTGTATGGTATGCAATATCAGCCCGTTCCAAAAACGTCAGCGCTTTACGAGTAAAGGAGGTGCATATAGTAAGTTGCCACGACAACAAAGCTACAGCGCGTTATCACGTGAGTGTATTTATAAGAGTTATGTATCCTTGACCCTTAGGGTTTCGGTTCCTGCATTGACTGATGTTCCTCATCACCTTCAATGCGATTCTGGGTTAGATACAAGGGGCCCGAATCGGGGGATGCTACTAGTTGACTGCATACGATCGTTGTTTTTCTCATCCCTCTATAGCATTTAAGTCGCCGGGGACCGGTAGGAATTATTCCTCCTCACTTGACTAAATCGAGTTTTAAGGTCTCAGTGAGTTCTAAGTGGCTTGCACCTAAGTTTGTGACAAGTGTTGGCACCGTCATCTCCCGCAAATGTGTCGTCAGGGTTTTTTTTGAATCTGTGAGTTTGAGTAGATTGATAGGTCCAAGGGGGAACCCGCAGTAAAGCGATAGGGAAAAAACAAGGAACACGCCAAGCACCCGCACTGCTGGCAACGGCTGACCCCCTTGCAGCGGACTCAAATCCCCCCACCACCCCATTTTGATTTATGTAGTGGCATACGTAGAGTCACTCTAGCAGAACGCGCCCCTCACGTTTCAACTCTAGGCTCTTCATCCTCTACAACTAACTCGATTTTCCTACAGCAAGGCTCCCGGTCTTCCAGCTCATCACTATTGCTACATTCTTGCCTATCTCAAAGAGTAAGGTAGAGGAGGTGGAAGAATGTATGTACTCAACCCTACTCCTACGGATGTATTTAATAGGCATCTTATGCGTCAGGCTGTAGCTGCGATGATCTGGCTGTTTTACGATTAGATCTGGCTGTTGCTGCTGATGCCTTTCTTCCGCGCTTTTAAAGACTCCGAGTATCGCTAACCTTATTTATATATTTCCCTGGAACCATTAGCTAGGCTCAATAAGTACGCTAGATACCAAAAACAGATATTCACTACTGAAAACAAAACCTGTGACACGAGGGAACAAATCCGGACCAGCCCCACACTACCATAACGGGAAGAGGAAGAAGCATTTATCTCGAAAATGCCAGCCTCGTACTCGTACAAGGTGCGAGTTCTCGCCGCTTTGGACGCATATTATAATCCATTAAAATCAAGCCCCATATCTCTACGCTCTATCGGTATGTCCCTCTCTAGCCCGCCCCACTATCCTTTCTCGTGACTGATAGTCCTTTTACTACTAGATTCAAAATATGAGTCTGACTGTAATGCGAATCGTCTGTTCTTGCCATCGACTTGGAGAAAACGCGTTAAGATCGTATGTGTTTATTATCCGAACCGATCCTTGCCTTGTCGCCGTATTCTGTCTAATAGTCGCTTTTTTTCTAGACTCTTGACAAGCTTGTTGCCGAGAATTGGCTTATCGAGAAGAGTGGCAGCTACACACTGGCTCCACGGCTACGGACAATCGTAGCAGATGAAAAAGTTCGTCTCAACGTCAATCAGAGGAATCATGAATGGAGGGTATTTGCCGGTGTAGCTAGGAGGACAGAGATAGCTCCTGTTTCCCATAGCGGAAATGTTGCACCATCATCAACTCCTGCAGGACGAACGAGGGCTCGAACAAGTCTTCCTGCTACCGCTGCTACTCCCATAGGGACTCATGTGCAACGGGACAGGGGCCGAAATTCCTTTTACAGCAAAGTATCAGAGACTGCTTTATCTACACCTGCGACACGAACTAGAAATCAAGCTGTTCTTACTCGTGTTGAGACTACTAGTTCAGCACCTGCTGATGTTATTGCTGTTCGTAAGCAGGCTATTGGAGGCAGGAAGGTCCGTTATTCGGACCCAGGACCAATTCTCTCTGAAGTGACTCCATCTTCCTCGACCCCCGCCATCACTCGGAAACGGGTATCCCTAGGTTCTTCCCAGGGTCTTGTAGTCTCCTCTCGTTCGACTCCAGCTTTTTCTCCGCGTCGTGGTCGTAATCTTATCTTACCTCGAACCAATCGACGTCATACTCTTGCAGTTGCCCCTACACGTCAACAGTTTACTTTTCCAGAACCAATTGAGCCTGTCTCCAGGGAGATCCAATTCTTCCCACTGAAACAGGCTCTTTCAGCTCGCACTCGTCGTGCTCTCCGCCGAAATGCCCTTAGTGAGGAAATGAATGATATCGACGCGGAAAAGCGGGCCAGTCAAAGGAAGAATCGTGAGCTCCTCGCTAAGCTTAGAGCTGAGTTAGCCGAGAGTTCTGAGCGACTCAGAGAGCTGGAGAGAGAACTTGCCGCCGCAAGATTTGCGCCTTCTGCAGAGCCGGAAGAGCTAGCTCAGATCAATGAGGAGCACGAGCACGAGGACGAGCACGAGGACGAAGACTACGATATGGGTTATGTTCCAGATGATAGTCCTGGGCCCCATACTCCTATGACTCCTAATAGGACATCATCATCTTCTGTCGACTATCATAACGACACTAACAACGACGCTATGGGAGTCGAACAGACCTCTTCATCAAATCGTGATCAGAAAGTCAGGGACCTCGAGGCTATGATAGAGGCTTTGCGACAAGACATAGCCCAACGTGCCGAGGAAGAACGACTTCGCGCTCAAGAAGACGAGGTATTTCATGATGCAGAGGAACAAATTATGCACGAAGAGAACTGCGCTCTGGCCGAGAAGATTGAGGAGCTCACAGCACTTAAAGGCAAGGCCGTTTCATTTAACGATGAAATAGAGGAAATACAACAGGAGCTGGATGAGGAATACATCGGGCCCCTTTCTGAAGATCTTGACGGGGTTATAGATACCGAAGAACATCCAAGGCATGCAACCTTCCGTTCCTCTAGCATTGGTAGCGGCGTTGGAACGTCTAGTGAAACGGCTATTGGAATTGACCTTCAGATCGAGAGGATTATGGATCTAGAGACCCAGAATGAAAGACTCCAGCAGACTATTGATACTTTGGGCGAAAAAATCCGATTGATGGAGGGAAACCTGCAGGAGACACAAATGAGCTTGTCCGAGCGTAAGAAGGCCCAAGACAAGTTAAAGAAGGAAAATGAGAAGCTGAGGAGGTTGGAGAAGGAGTTGGAGGAGAAAGTCACGGAATTGGAGGAAATGGAAGGGGAGAGGCTGGAGAATGTTGGGCATATGATAGTACAGACTGATGAGATAGTAGATGTGGGAAAGATTGAGGTGGAGGTGGAGGTGGATAGTTTGACGGAGCAGGTTGCGGAATTGCAGGAGATGATTAAGGTGGTCACACAGGAAAAAAGGGACGCCCAGACCAAGCTTGCTCTCACTGATACAAAAATCATGGCCCTACAGTCAGCTGCGGAAGCTAGTGAAGCTGCACAACTTGTGGCCGAGACCCAAATTCGTGCCTTGATGGTGCAAATTGCCAACCTCCAAGACGCAGTATCCAGGGAGAAAAGAGGAATCGAACATGCTACAAAGGTTGCTCATGCTCAGATTGCAACTTTGCAAGATGCTGCAGAGTCTAGTGAAGCAGCAAAGATTAGTGCCGAAACCCAAATGAAAGCCCTCACGAGCCAGCTCAGAGCCCTAGAAGCTACTACAGCCGGGGAAAAGAAGGAGGCCGAAGCTAAGATCACCAACCTGCAAGCAGCTGTTCAATCTGGAGAAATTGCAAAAAGTGAAGCCCAGACTCAAATCACCCGTCTGATGGACCAAATCTGTCACATCAAAAATGCGGCAGCTAAAGATAGTGGCGAGGCCAACGCCAGAATCACAGATTTACAGGGAGTTATTGAATCCGCAGGAACTACACAGAGCGGGGCTCAGGCCCAAATTAGAAATCTTCAAGATCGGATTAGGAACCTCGAAGAGACCATAAAGACGGAACAGACGAATGCGGATTCTAGAATCATTACAGCAAATATGGAGATTGCCAGATTACAGGCTGCCATTGGGTCTAGCAAGGCCGCAAAGGAGAACGCTGAATCTCAAATCCGCGATCTGAAGATTGAGATATCGGACCTTGAAGCTGGCATATCTACTTCTGTGGAGGAGAGGAATGAAATGCAACAGGAGATCGACATACTCAATCAGCAAGTTAAGAGACTGCAGGAGGAAGTAGAGGAGCTACGTGAAGAGAATGTAGAGTTGAGGGAGGAGCTGAGGGGGAAAAGCAACGACTTTGAGAGGATCACTGGGGGGCTAGAGCAAGAGAAGGCTAGTTTGGAAGAGAGTGTTGAAAGTTTGAAAGAGAAAGTGGAAGAGCTGGAGGATGTAGCTGCAGAGCTAACCAAGGCGAACGCTACCCTGGAAACCGAATACACCAACCTCAATTCCGAACTGACATCTCAGCAGAGGGCTAAAGAGCTTGCCGAGAAAGCTAGCGTACAATTCCAACAGAATATTTCTGAGCTTCGCTCTCATATCGAAGCTCTTGAGAAGGCAGTGGAAATTTCAGGGAAGGAAAAGGAGAGCTTCGAACGCGATATTGCTTCACTTCAAGGCCAGGTTTCATCTCTCGAAAATGATCTTAGACTCTCTGGTGACAAAAGTCGAGATCTTCAGAACAATATCGATGAGCTTCACACCCAGATCGAGTCTTTCAATCAAGCCATCGAGGTTGTCAATCAAAGGAAGGACCAACTTGAGAATACTGTTGTTGAGCTGCGTACCCAAGTTGAGGTGTTGGAGGGGGCAGGCAAGGCTGTGGAGCAACAGAAGGAGGCACTCCAACAGACTGTCGACGGTTTGAATTCCCAGCTTACTCTATTAACTGAAGAATTGGATGCTTCTCGCGCCGAGAACAATCTCTCCAAGAGAAGCATCGAAAACCACAAATCAGAAATCGACAAACTCAGTAAACTTCTCGATGCCGCCAGCCGAGAGAGGGATAGTCTAGGCTATGATATTCATGAACTAGAAGAAAAAGTTGTGTCTCTTGAAGGAGCGTTCAAGGGTAGTAATGAGTTGAATCATGATCTGGAGCACAATATCGAAGCCCTTCGAGCCGAGATTACCATCCTTAAGCAAGCTACCGAGATTGCCGACGAGGAGAAATCCATCATTCAGCAGAAAATTCAACCTTACATTCAAAGTGAGCAATCACTGGATATGGCAGTCGATGAGGTGCTCACAGCACTCGTTATGGCTAAGAATCGCGCCGACGAAGGTGATAGGATTAGGGCTGAACTTTCAAATAAAATCAAGATTTTAGCTCAAGTGGAGAGCGACCCGGAGTCGGTCAACCCCGAAGAAATTATTGAGAAGCTGACAGATCGCTTTAAGGAGGTTTGCGGCCGTGTTGAGAATTTGTATCTTTCTCGTGAGAAATCTCAAGGATCTCCATTCGAAGTGCATGACTTGGAAAATTGTGTTTGGACTGGTTTTAATGAGAGGGCTCTCATAGTGCTTGGGTCATTGGTTGAAGATTTGAAAAAGAATTACGAGGAGGAGAAGGAGCAAGTCAGAATCTATGGTAGCTGTCTTAAGGATGTCATCATGGCTGTTAGTGATGAAGGGCAATTGCTACCCGAGACCGCACAAACTTTGGATCTTGTCAATTGGCGTCTTTCCAGCCTCAGGCAACAAATCAAAGCTGCCGAGGAGAAGGTCGATGAGCTAAACGAAGCTGTCACCCGCAAAGATAACACCATCAGGGGCATGGAGGTGGTTATCGACTCTGCCGGTCAACGCGAAGCCAAGCTTAAAAAGGAAATTATCGACACTAACACGGCTTACAACATGACAACTACCCGCCTCAGCAAGGCTCAAATCGAGATCGAGGAGCTTTCTAAGGTTATCGAAGATAGGGATAGGGATATCAAGGGGCTTGAAGCGACCATCGAGAAGCAGACTGATAAGGAGCGAGAGCTCCTCGAGGCCATCCAACACCAAAAGATTTCCTACAACGTTACTCTCAAAGAACTCGAGCAGCGGAAAGAAGAGGCTATTAGCGGTGTACAAAAACTTCTACATAATGCAGAAGGGGCCAAGGCTAAAGTCGAACACATCTTCAACCAGTCACGTCAAGAGAATGAACTCGTCGTCAAAACGCTTCAAGATGTTCTTGATGCATCTCGAGCCGAGCTTGACAAGACCACAAAGGAACTAGAGGCAAGAAAAATCTTTTACCAACACACTCTTGAAAAGCTGGAGGGTAGCCTTGCCCAGAGTAGGGGTGAGATGGTTGAAGTGTCTCGAAAGCTTGGCGAACAAGCTGAAAAGAGCAACAAAGTCATCTTGGCCCTTGAAGCTAAGTTGAAGTCCTCCTTCGAGGAAGTCAAGCACCAGGCATCGGCCTTGAATAGAGCTGAGGCTCAACGAGACAAAGTTACCAACCAGCTCAATTCTGAGATCGAGAGTAGCCAAAATGCGATTGCCGTTCTAGAACAAAAGGTTCAGGAGATCCTAATGGATACAGAGTTCCAGCAGACAGGTGACCGACAGACCATTGCTTCTCTTAAGCTTGAATTGGAGACCACCAAGAGCATTGCCGAGGAGGAAAAAAAGATGCTGCAAGCAAGTATTCATTCTCAAGCCAAGGATATTAGCCAGCTCAGTAGTCGCATTGGGGAGCTCGAGGAACTTCTCAGGGAGGTAAAGGACTCGGAAAAAGCATTAGATGAGCACCTTAAAGTTACCGAGAGCCAGTCACAGCTATTCCAAGAGGAGGCAAGCAAAGCCCAGGAGGCTCTCATGGAGGAGAAGAGCACTATCCTGCAGGAGCTTGCTGAACTTAAGCGCGAACACGAAGCTATCCAGATAAAGATGGGGCGTGATATTACTACTCTCAAAGATCTTCTCGAGGAAAAGTCGCAGCGTATCCAGGAACTCGAGAACGTTATTTCCATCCTCCAAGACGAAAGGTCAAAACTCCAAGAGACGATCAACGAACTCGACAGAGAGAGGACTGGCCTTGAGGATATGCTGGAGGTTGAACAGATAAAAAGTGCAGAGGCCGTCCAGAATCTGGCTAACGAAGCTACGAAGTTCATGTCAAGGTTTGGGGATGTCAAGAATCAATTTGCGAGGGAGAATAGATTGCGTCAGGTGGAGGGTCCCAAGAATAGGCGTAAGAGGGCTAGAGAGGAGCAAGAGGATGAGGAGAGAAGAGTTAATCGTATGCCACCAACGCCAGCATCATCTATTGTTACTGGACCGAGCGTGGTTGGGGGGCCTAAGAAGCGGGAGAGTAAGCGTAGAAGATACGATAGTGGCATCGGGGTTGATGGGGATGACGAGGAGTTCGAAGGTGTCTCAGCAGTCGGTGTCTGATCTCGGTTCGCCCTATATCTTGTTTTCTTTTCTTCGGGTTATTTTATTTTCACTGTTCTTATCTATCTACGAGCTATACTTGGGAGGGGAGATGATGTTTTTGAAATAACGATACTATGAAAAGCTTTATAGTTATTCTTTGGGTTTTTGTTTCTTTCTGGTCTAAATAGTTAGGGTCTGGTGGGTACAGTATCTGTTTTGGGCTTTCAGTTCTCTATTTTTGTTGGGGTTGGGGTTGGGCTGCTCGTGGTTTTAGAGAGCTGTTCGCGCTATGTGTACATGTACGTCTTTTCAGGCTTGTGAAATGGGATTTGGATACCTTTTTTTCCTTATATTTTCTTCTATTTACGATTTTTATACTATTTGTTTCTGCTATCTTAGTGGGGTTTCATTTGATAGTTTATGGCACTTTTACTTTTACTGTTGCTTTCATCAATGGGATTAAAATATAATTATCGTAGGGTATTGATTTTGATAACCCTATCTAGAAATTTTTTGTAGTGGTTGTACGTTACTCTTAAAGCTCTGGTATCGGTACATAGTTTGGTATTTGATATTTAGTTTTAGGACTGAAGGGAGGGTTTAAATATATAGTATGCAAACAGTACCATATAACAAGGACCCTCCTAGGCCTTCTCTAACTTCCGCCCTTCCTCTCCTACTTTATAGGTTACAATGGTACCGCCGATCATGGGGTAGATCTAGCACTATTTATATCCACCGCAGGAGGTGAATGAGTAAGGACCTTTCGTTTCTCGCCATTGATAACTTCACTAGTTTATTAGCACAAATATATAACCTATATGTAGGTTTTTATATGTAATTTTTATAGCTGGGCAGTACGTACGTCGATTCCAAAGCACAAAACTTGTAACAATTGCAATTGGTAATGCAATAATCACTGTCCTCACCCTATAATAGCGCCCCGCATTAGTATTTAGCTGGTAGCTTTATTCTCATTTAATCCCGCTGCTACATAGCGGTCATACCTTCTTTCGGCTGGCTTGTATTTACTTGGTAACTCCTTAGGTGATAGTGGACGCGGTATTCCGTCTAAATACCGTGGGGGGTTTAAATTCGGTCCCGATGAGGGTACCTTGCGTCGGGGAAGATTTTCAATTTTTTCCATTACACCTATGGGTTCTAGATTGTGGGGAATTCAACTGGGAGGATATTTTGAAGGTTACCCGGATGAAAGATTAACAGTAATAAAACCTGGAAGTTACTCGTAATCTCGGAGCCAGGCACCCGGGGCCGCCACAGACAGGAAGGGGGATGATCAATCAGATAGTAACAGTACTGTACTTTCAATAGCTATGTGTACTTTACCTAGAAAAATAATAGCTGATAATATAGAAAGAGAAGAAATATGCGACTTTGAAAAATAATAGTGAAAAAACCTATTGGGTAATTAGTGTTCGTCACGGGGGATGTAGTAGCCTACTTGTAGTTGTCGAGCGTTTCCGGAATACGGTAGTGGGTTCGGGAAAAGTCTCGGCTAGGTGGAGTGCCAGTAAGAAATAGGTGGTTAAGACCGGTCAAGTGCTTGAGGAAGTGAGTGTAGCGATGGAGGATAGATGGAAGGAATAGGTACTATCGAGCCAGTTAAGAATAACACTGTTGGTTGACCGGCCAAGTGCTTAAGGTAATGAGCGCAGCGATGGAGAATGGAAGGGAGATGGAGGTACCATCGAGTAAGTTAAAGACAACACTACCGACAAATTATGAGCTAACGATAAAATATTGTGGTTTTCAGGTTTCTTTTAAAAAATAAAAACGAGATATCTGCGTATAATTTAGTTTAAATACACATATTATATACAGTTGCGTCCAACAAGTTCTGGCGGTTTTTTAATGCGCAACACTGAACAATCTATTACTCAACAATAAATAAAGCAATTGATAAAGAAATGCAAATGTGATACAGTTCCTCCCAAGAAGTGTTCGTGATCGCTTAGTCAGCACATCGACACATCAAAACCTCGAGGCCTTGGGCTTTGGGGCTTTGGGGCCCCCCAGGCTGCGCCTGGAGGGACCACGCTGTCTATAAGGGAACAGAGCAGTAGTAGAGTTAGCTAGAGGCTTATATTAAAAATTAAAACTATTTCTATAAAATTAAAACTAGGGTAAGCGTTCAGTATACCATGTTTTAAATGAGTTTGTATGCCATATACCATCTTCCCTATGCACTAACTTACCAGTGTTGGTACCATCCACTCACAACAATCACAAATTCACTATGCTTTAGAAGCACCCATATATTCTGTAATTAGATTTTGTAGCGGTGGTGCTTGGGGAGGGTACCTAGGTGACGGGGTACGGCAAGGGCTTTGGTTGCGTTTTCAACGGAGTAAAGAAACGACGGCGAGAACTTGGACGGCAACAATGATTCTTCGGTGAAATCCTTGAATATAAAAGATCCAAGGAAGTAATGGAATTCTTAGTAAAAAAACTTAGGAAACAAGAGATTGCGTAACAAAAGAAAGTCCTCTACGAAGCTGGGTAAAGCCCCGCTTATATACAAAAACCCCGACCCTTCAAGCCTTATTCCTCTACCCACATTACCTAAAGCCGCTTCAATAATTACAAATCCCCTTGGATATGCCATATCCTTCCCCTAAGTCACTTTCCCGTACTAACCCAATACTAAAGATACAAGTGCCCCTTCGGGACTTTTCGGACGTCCTATTCCCATTCCGTTTTCTCCGACATATGCGCAAACCCTAAAAAAGCTTAACCCCCAAAATCCGGCATCCCATCAACTTCCCGTGTGACGGCGTAGGCCTAAAGGACCTCTTTCGGAACTTCTTCGTAAACGGGCTGTGTTACTGCGCACGCAATCGACTCGATCTCCTCGTAGGGGCAGTGTAACCGCCCCTGCTGTGTTACCTTGCTCTTTGTTTTATTTGTTTTGGATGCGGTTATGGCACTAACCACCTCGGGATTTCTTTATTGTTTCTTTGGACCTACTTTACTATGTTTGGGAACCCCGCCGGAAGCGCAGCAATTATTGTACCGGGTTGGTACCGGATCGGGATGATTAGTATATCTTTAGTGTTTTGATCCTGGCATGGATCGGAGATTAGGGTACCGGGATCGGAGGAACATGACAGAAATGGAGGAATGGTTGTGCCGAGTTATTTTTGATTATTGATTATTTGTTTTTGGACCGGAGCATGGTGTGACGATTTAACCATCGTCATGACTAGTCTTGAGTACCTCTCCATATAGAGACACCTAAGGATCTCCCTTGAGGGATAGGACTAGCTATCCTATTCCAGTCAATAGATACTAAGGAAAGACATTACTATGATAGCCCAATCCCTAAGCGAGCTGGCGAGCTCCTAGGACAGAGCGAAGCTCACCGTCGTCGGTATGCGACAGAGACCAGAGTAACGCGTCTGTAGCTTATAGCTACGGGAGATACTAGTGCAATGAGACTGAAGCAGTTGCCTTCATGAACAGAGTTAAGCTCCTGTTCCTCTAGGAGGAATAACAACGGCTTCGCTGATGGTCAACCTTATGGGAGGCCAAAAGCCGTGAGATGAGAGCAAAGCTATGCTTAGTAGTTAGGGCCGCCAGCAAAAATAATTAACCTGGCGGCGTCACGAATCGAACCATACGGGGCTACATATGTGCTTCGCCCTAAGGTCCTTATGGATCAAGATTACCTCTCTGCCACGTCCCCTGGTTGGACTAGGAACGTGGGAAGGAAATCTAAGCAACGGCAGGAATCACCAGTGGGTTACCCTGCCTAGGGGACTCTGTGTTTTCTAACACCCGTGAGGCAATTCACTGTGCCACCCGCCGTTTGCAGAGGGGGCCTCCCTGAGTTGCAGATTCCCTAACAAAAAGACAAGTTTTGGACCCCAAAAATAACCCCAAAGCTGTCAGGAAAATTCGTCCAACCAAACCAAACTCGGAGGGTATATGGGGGACAGTGCTGCGAATCCATAGGTGCAATCGGATTTGAAATCGGACCATTATAGCAAAAGTCACAGAGCTTTTAGTAACCAACGCTTTTTAGTCGCTAGTCTATCGACCCCACTAGTTCTTAGGGGCGCTCTAGACTCAGTTGATTTCCAAGCACGGAGGAATTGTTCCCTGCTTCTTGGCAGCCTGCTCACAATCAAATTCATAGCTTAAACCCGTCCTTCCCCCAGGACAACTATTCTTGCTAGTCAATGAACAACCGTTGTTCAGAGACCCTCATACTCTTCGCTAAATACGTTTGTCTTCCCCTGGGAAGCAGAGCCTTTTAAAGTCTTTAGTTTGCAACCCTTAAAAATCCTTATACCTGTATAGCCTAGGGACTGTCGACCTTCCATGTTGACGAGCGGTTCTAAGCCTCGCTGCTGAAGCTTCTCGTCAAAAAGGGAGGTTGTTGGTTTTTTTTGGTACGGCAGTACTCCCCTGGGAGTGCCCCCGTTACACATGGAATGCCCCGGCTGGCTTTATGTATGTTTTTGTTTTAGTATAAAACTTGCCGTGTCTAGCTAGTTTTGGGTCGGCAGGATTCAGCTACCTAAATTAGTTATCAATATATGCAATTGACCGGCTACCTTTAGTTCACATCAGTATATTAGCCTACCGAGTCTAGTCTAGTTAGTCAATCTCCTTGAGATAGCTGTGAAGAATAGCGGAGTAACAGCTTAGGACGTGAGTCCTAATGGTATAACTCTACAGGTACGATGCACAGAAAGAAGCGTAAAGCCAGTGAATGGGTGGTAGCAACAGAGTAAACTATTACTATAAACAATAGGCAAGCGAGGATTCTGAGCATGTAATACCAAACAAGATAGCGTAGTAGATTGGTGTCTATGTCTAGAGAATTACTATCCCAAAAAGAGGGAGAACGGCCCGCTATTTATACAGAAAAGTCCTTTATCCTCCACCCGAGATAACTATGTAAAAACCAAGGTGAGAACGCCGTTTGACCCTGAAAACCGTAACAAAGTAAAGGTAACCAAAAGAAATGAGTAATACAGTGCTTGTAAGCGAAATGGTGCGTTGAGTAAACATAAATGAGCGCAACAAAATATGACTCATAACAAATGGCGCAATACATGTGGGTAATAAGGTATGCGACCTTCGATTGACATTAGTAGTTATGTAAAAATGTAATAAATGTAAAAATGTATCAAGAAAACAATCAGAACTGTCGTCGTAATGAAATGTAGCAAATGGAGATAAAATGTTATACAATCAAGGAAAGACAGACTGAGAATCTAGAAAAAATAACAATAACAGCAACAATAAGCCAGTCAGTTAAAGCTATTATTGATAAACAACTCCTAGAGTTGCAACATCTACCTCCTCCTGCCCTCAATCAAGCTATTGTTTTTGATCTCCAGCCTGAACAGTACCAACATCAGCAAACTTGAAGGTTTCTCTCAGATGCATCAGATGCATCTGAGGCTTAGGATACAGTTGGTGGAATTCGACGATCAGGAGACAGGATATGTCTCAGAGACACTCAGCTAGCTGTCAGAGCTCTCAGGAGAGCCCCAGAGGCTCCCATAGTCAACTCTGGAGGCATCAGGAAACGTCAGGGGACTCTATAGCCGTCTCTGGGAGGGCCTTGCTAGTCACACTGGTAGTCACGCTGGTAGTCACGGTTCGGAGTCTTCAAAATTTTATTTATTTTACTATGTACATTTTCTAGTCTATATACAAAATACTGCTGCTTTACCCCCCTCCCCACCTGCCCCCTGCCTGCCTGCCTGCCTGCCTGCCTGCCTGCCTGCCTGCCTGCTTGCTTGCTGCCTGCTGTCGTGCTGGGAGTTGTCTGGGGTCACGTTGAGGCGTAGGACACGGGGGTTCATACCGTCACGGGTAGATTGTTTGCTTGGTGGCCCGGAGGCTGCTGGAGGCTTGCTGGAGGTCCTGGGGGGGGTCCTAGAGGGTCTGCTGCTGCTGTCGCGCTGGGGGTTCTCTAGAGGTCACGTCAACGCGTCGGACATCGGGGGGTTCGTACCTCGACGGGTAGGTTATTCGCTTGGTAGCCCGGAGGCTGCTGGAGCCTTGCTGGAGGTTCTAGAGGGTCCTGCTGCTGCTGTCACGCTGGGGGTCCTCTGGGGGTCGCGTCGACGCGTCGGACATGGGGGTTCGTACCTTGACGGGTAGGTTGTTCTCTTGGTGGCCCGGAGGCTGCTGAAGGCTGCTGGAGGCTTGCTGGGGGTCCTGGAGGGGGGTCCTAGGGGTCCTGCTGCTGCTGTTGCGCTGGGGGTCCTCTGGGGTCCTCTGGGGGTCGCGTCGACGCGTCGGACAGAGGGGGTTCGTACCGTGACGGGTAGGTTGTTCGCTTGGTGGCTTGGAGGCTGCTGGAAGCTTGCTGGAGGCTTGCTGGAGGTCCTGAGGGGGGGGGTCCTAGGGGTCTGCTGCCTGCTGCTGCGCTGGATGTCAGCTCGAGGTCCAGTCAACGCGTCAGACAAAGGATGTTCGTACCTGGACAGGTAGGTTGTTCGCTTGGTGGCCCGGAGACTGCTGAAGGCTGCTGGAGCCTTGCTGGAGGTCCTAGGGGGGTCTTGCTGCAGCTGTCACGCTAGGGGTTCTCTGGGGGGTCACATTGACGCGTCGGACATGGAGTGTTTGTACCAGTACGTTGTTTGTTGGTGGCCCAGGGCCACCAGGGGCAGGCAGGCAGGCTTTGCTGGAGGAGGTTCTCGTGATTCTGAATAGGTTGTTAGCTCTATAATAGACTGCTTCTAGGTGGGGGGAGGTAGGAGGTACGGAGTTACTGCAGGTAGGGGGTTGCTGCAGGTACGCGAGACTGTGGGGACTTAGAGGATTTTGGCGAGGGTTGTGATGGGTGCAGGCCGGGTAACTGTTTAGGGACTTAGCAAATCTTAGCGAGGTGCAGGTGTTTTTCGGAAGAAATAACCCCCAAAGCTCTGATAGTTACTATCAGTGCTTTAGGCGCTGCCGTCAAGGCTTTTAGGGCTCCGTCAGACAAAGCTGCAGTAAAAAGTATTTTAGAGTTTTGGGTGCTCCAAGAGACTCTACCGGATACTTCAGGAGACTCCACCAAAGTCTCTGAAGCCTCCCGGGAGGCGTCAGGAGACATCATGAGACTGGAGCTTCTAGAAGTTCTATCAGGACAGTGTGGATGCATCTGATGTACAATTTTCTAAGCCTGTATCCTGACACAGTGCTTGTCCCTCCTGATACAAATTTTAGTTTGCTGATGAAGCCTACAGCAAAATAACCTAAGCTATTACTGGAACCCGCTCTACAAGCCCAAGTGTTAAGCTTTTTATCACTGGTCCTGCTGGTACAGGGAAACTATACCTGTTGTGTGCCCTTCAACAATGGTTCACAAGTCAACACCTCTCATATCTCCTTCTTGCACCCACTGGTATTGCTGCAAACAATATTAATGGTCAAACAATTCATTCTGCATTGCATATTGGTGGGTCTGACGGTGGTGGCTTCAAGACAAGTGTATTTCAGTCACCTGAAAAAACTCAGTCATTACAAAAAGTTAGAGTTATAGTGATCGATGAGGTTTCAATGGTAAACACAGATCTTTTTGAGTTTGTATCCTCTATATTTGCCCGTCTTCACAACAATATTAGACCTTTTGGCAATATCCACGTTATCTGTCTAGGAGATCTCTTGCAGCTTCCACCAGTTACCGGCTTAAAAGTCTTTCACTACAGTCTCTAGAAACTCTTTAGCCCTCTGTTTCTGAAAACCTCTATCCGTCAGAATGAAGACTTGGACTTTTTTCAGCTCCTAAATGATCTCCGCTTTGGTTATATTAGCCCTCATAGCCAACAACTTATCAATCAAAAGATCCAAACCTTTCAAACACGAGATCAAATCTACCTTACTACCCACTTAGTATCTCTCCGCCAAACAGCTACAAGTATTAATAGTCTTTTGCTTGACTCTTTACCGGACAGTCAAAAACATATACAATACGCAATAGACCGTGAAGAAGGAAGTCAGCTAGAAGGAAGTCAGAACTCTCACACATTCAAAATGGGTACTAACTATCCTGCTGAAGTGGTTTGTGTACCGGGTGCTAAAGTCATGTTTCTCAATAACATGATGGCTTTGGGAATATCAAATGGCACTTGTGGTATTATCTTAGAGTTGAGAAATAATGGGTTGCCAACAGTAGCATTCCCTACTATAGAAGGCATACGTGTAAGTACTTCAAATCAATTTATATAAGTATTAAAGCTTGATAGACTTACTTATTAATACGCACTGAAATATAGATGGTAGAAATACAGCTGCACACCGTATATTTCCACTACAACGGCATTGCATATTCACGCACCCAGCTACCAATTCAAAATGCTTTTGCACTTACTATCCATAAAACGCAAGGCTTGTCATTGAATAGAATCTGCTTGACATTAGATGCCACAATCTTTAGTGTTGGTCAAGCCTATAAGGCAATAAGTAGAGCCAGACGGTGGAGGGATATAGCTATTAGCTCATTCAATTCTATAGCTATTAAAGCTGACCAAGAAGCTATTGAAGGGTATAAACTGTTATTTTTTTCGAGATTCTCAGTCTGTCTTTCCTTGTTTGTATAACATTTCATCTCCATTTGCTACATTTCATTACGATGACAGTTCTGATTGTTTTCTTGATACATTTTTACATTTATTACATTTTTACATAACTACTAATGTTTATCGAAAGGTCGCATATCTTATTACTCACATGTATTGCGCCATTTGTTATGAGTCATATTTTGTTGCGCTTATTTATGTTTACTCAACACACCATTTCGCTTACAGGCATTGTATTACTCATTTCTTTTGGTTACCTTTACTTTGTTACGGTTTTCAGGGTTAAACGGCGTTCCCACCTCGGTTTTTACATAGTTATCTCGGTTGGAGGATAAAGGACTTTTCTGTATAAATAGCGGGCCGTTCTCCCTCTTTCTGGGACAATAATTCTCTAGACATAGACAACAATCTACTACGCTATCTTGTTTGGTATTACATGCTTAGAATTCTCGCTTGCCTGTTCTTTATAGTTTACTCTGTTGCTACCACCCATTCACTGGCTTTACGCTTCTTTCTGTGCATCGTACCTGTAGAGTTATACCATTAGGACTTGCGTCCTAAGCTGTTACTCCGCTATTCTTCACATAAACGTCTTGAATCTTTAACACTTATTTAAGTATTAAATGTATCATGTATTGATATAGCTATTATAGTGAAAATGAAACTAATAGTGGCGGTAGAATAGTGGTGGCTCTGGCAGCGTGGTGGCTCTGGCAGCGTGGTGGCTCTGGCAGCGTGGTGGCTCTGGCAGCATGGTGGCTCTGGCAGCATGGTGGTGGCTCTGGCAGCGTGATGGCTCCGGCAGCTTAGTAACTCCAATTGAGTGATAGAAGTGGGAAGTCTGGTAGCGTTGTGAATCTGTTAGCGTTGTGAATCTGTTAGCGTTCTGAATCTGGTAGCGTTGTGAATCTGGTAGCATTGTGAATCTGGGAGCGTTGTGAATCTGGGAGCGTTGTGAATCTGGTAGCGTTGTGAATCTGGTAGCGTTGTGAATCTGGGAGCGTTGTGAATCTGGTAGTTTTGCGGATCTGACAACGTTGTGGATCTGGTAGCGTTGTAGAGCTGGTAGCTTGGTGGTTTGGTTGAATGGTGGTAGTATAGTGAGTTTGGTAGTACGGTAGATCTGGTAGCATGATGAATCTGATAGTATAGCTGCTCCATTAATACAGTTGCTGTGTTAGCTTTATGATTCCGGTAGCTGTAGTAGTAGCAATACTAGGGTTTGTAGTAGTAGTGTTCGTGTTTCTCATGCTGGTATTGTTCTCGTAGTTGTAATAATAGTCATAGCAAAAGTACTTATACCAATAATAGTATCGTGCAAAAAATTGCAATTGCAATTGTTACATAGTAGAGAAAGAAAACAAAAAATATAAAGCAAACAAAACTAACCCTCACACTTCCCTTTAATCAATCCCAACACACTTTGCCTTTCTCTTTTCTCATCTCTCTGTCCCATTCTCCCTACCCTATTCTTTTTTTTCTTTTCCTTCCTTCCTTTTTCCATTCTAAGCTCTCCCGCCTTTTCCCCATATCTCCCTCTTCCAATTTTCTCATTATACCTATCCAGAACAGCAAAAGTACTCTTGTGAGCAAACAAGTCAATACTGTTTCTCACGCCTCCTGTAATATCAGTCACTTTATGAGCAATTATACTTCCCATAAACATAAATCCCTCACCAATAGACAACTGAATTCTCATCTTCAACTGCCATAAAATCAAGTCCCCTCCAGTTAAGCCATCTCCATACGGTACAACTGCATTGTAGTAACTAGGTAGATCCATCCAATCTTGATGGCTAGAAGACACATTACCAGTCTGCCCCCTATTAATACAAACACCATGCCACGCTCCTGCAACTGGCTTCAAAGGCTCACCAGCTTTATTAGTAAACCTCTTCATAAACTTACCAATATTGCCAGTAAGCCTCACATACTGATCTGGAGCAATCATCCTCAGTTCATGAGTCATAGCTTTGAATAAATCATTATTCGTAGCAACCCAATTCCCAGCAGCTGGCTCATCTTTCTCCATCTCTTTACTCTGTCTAATCCTCTTGCTGTAGTCTGCCCAAACAGCATAATGCCTATTGTCATAAACTCCCCGTGCCTCAACTTGTCCTCCACCTCCTTGCTTCCTAGCTGCCTTCACAGGCAACATGGAATCAGATTTCTTCAAAGTCTCTAAAAGATTCTGAGGAATTTTGAACTGATATCCCAAAAGATGCCCTCTCTTATCTTTAATCTCTAAGGTTCCCAAGCTTGAAGGACACCAAGTAAAGCTTTTGATAGCTTTCTCATACTCAGCAATCTCTGGCATAAGTCCTGGTTCTCCTTTAGATCTCTCCAGCAAGACATTATAAGAAATAGGAGACCGTAAAACAGTTTTATCCTTTCTAGTCTCCTGCCACGCAATAAAAATTTTCTCAACCTCAGCTTCTAGAGAGCTTCCTCTAGGCATAGGATATGGAAGACTCTGTCTGGTAAAAGCTCCAGTATCACTATAATACTTAACCCTATTGGAGTTCTCTCTACCGTTGTAGTAGAAGCTATCTGGTACAGTAGAGGAATCAGGAAGAGTGGGTGAACTGTAAGGTGAACCGGAAGGAATAGGTGAACCAGGAGGAATAGATGAACCGGGAGGAATAGGTGAACTGGGAGGAATAGATGAACCGGGAGGAATAGGTGAACTGGGAGGAGTAGGAGAACCAAGAGAGGTAAGAGAACTGAGAGAACTTGGTGAACCAGGAGTAGAATTCATATCTAAAGGATTTCCCGTTAGCCTTTCTCTTTCACTAATAGTTGGTCAGGTTAATATATGGTAGCCCTCCATATAGGGGATTGGTATAACTCCCGCGAGTTTCCCCCCCTCGCTGGGAAGAATGTGTGGCAACCTTCCACCTAGGGGATCAGTATAACTCCCTCGAGCCCCCCCCCTCGCTGGAGAGTGTGTAGCAAGCCCTCTACCTAAGGGATTGGTATAACTCCCGCGAGTTTTTCCCCCCTTGCTGGGAAGAACGTGTGGCAAGCCCTCCACCTAGGCGTTCCGGCACAACTCCCGTGAGCTGCAGAATAGAACTAAAAAACCCGTATCCTCCCAACCAAAATGCTACATATTACCGTTAAACTCCTAATCAACTGTACATGTACAGCTGAAAGCGGTCTATGGAGTTTACCGTTTTATGTAAAGTGAACGTATGGACCAGAGTCCTTACCCCCGCATTCACAGCCGCACTCGCATTCGCACCCGCACCCGCACCGGTACCGGCACCCGCACCCATACCCACACCCACACCCACACCCAAATCCGCACCCGCACTCGCACTCGCACTGTTGAAAACGCACATAAAGAACTAACAGGAAAAACTAACCTTATATTGCTTGTGAAAAGAGGTCGAGAATGTGAACTGGCGGAAACAGGATTGAGAACGGGTCAGGAACCGGATTGAGAACAGAAACTGGATCAAGAACGGGAACAGGTCGAGAACGAGAACGGGAACTGGATCGAGAACGGGAACAGGTCGAGAACGAGAACGAGAACGAGAACGGGAACAGGTCGAGAACGGGAACGGGTCGAGAACAGGATCGAGAACGGGTCGGGAATCGGATGGAGAACGGAAACTGGATCGAGTACGGGAACAGGTTGAGAACGGGCACGGGTCAAGAACAGGATCAAGATAGAGACACCGTCAATTTGTTGTCTGTATATTGTCAGTGCAGGAACAATATATGGGCAATATGGAGTGCTTGCAGACAAGAGTCAGTCTCTAATAAGCAGAAGTTTGCTGTCAGCGCGCGGGAGACAGGCAGTCGCTGTCCAGTCGAGGTCCAGAAGAGGTCTCTGCTGCAGGGGTTCGTTCCTAGGGGGGGGGGTTGCTGCTGAGCGAAGCAGGCGCGCAGTCGAGGTCCAGGTGGGCAGAAGTTCACTCCTAGGGCACGAGAGACAGAGAGTCGCTGTCCGATCGAGGTCCAGGTGGTTAGAGGTTCGCTGTCCGAGCAAGCAGGCAAGCAGGCAGTCGCTGTCCGGTCGAGGTCCAGGTAGTCAGAGGTTCGCTGTCAGAGCAGGTAGGCAAGCAGGCAAGCAGGCAAGCAGGCAAGCAGGCAAGCAGGCAAGCAGGCAAGCAGGCAAGCAGGCAAGCAGGCAAGCAGGCAAGCAGGCAAGCAGGCAAGCAGGCAAGCAGGCAAGCAGGCAAGCAGGCAAGCAGGCAAGCAGGCAGTCGCTGTCTGGTCGAGGTCCAGGCAGTCAGTCGGTGTCGGAGAGACGTCAGAAAAGGCGACGAATGGAGATCCCAATAGGCGGCGAAAAGAGGTCCCAATAGACAGCAAATAGAGGTCCTAATAGGCGGCGAATAGAGGTTCTAATAGGGGGCGAATAGAGGTCCTAATAGGTGGCGAAAAGAGGTCTAAATAGACAGGGAATCGAGGCCAGCAGGGAGGTCGATATGGGGGTCGATATGGAGATCGATATGGAGGTCGATATGGAGGTCAGCGAAGCATGCAAATGACGTCTAAATGGGGGGGTACTCACAAGCAGCAAAAACCAGTCGATATGGCAGTAGATAGATGTTTGTCGGTAGCAATAGGGGGGTAGCAAGCAGGAGAGGTACGCTGACGTCGCCAGTCAACACAAAGGGGTAAGCCGGGTAACCACCAGCCACCCAAGCCACCCAAGCCAC
This sequence comes from Verpa conica, assembly GCA_033030425.1. Taxonomy (NCBI): domain Eukaryota; kingdom Fungi; phylum Ascomycota; class Pezizomycetes; order Pezizales; family Morchellaceae; genus Verpa; species Verpa conica. Next base: position 1,265,376 of record JAUFSD010000007.1, on the reverse strand, counting down.
CCAAGCGCTCCCAGTATCCACCACCCATTGCTAATTGCTTTAAATAATTCAGAGAGCTGGATAACCTTACGGAAGCTGCTGAACAGATTTCTGCTAGACTTTATACTGTTCGGAGAAGAAAAGGGTGAGTTCATACTACTATCAGGATCTGGCTTGATAGTTTTCATTGGGCTGGTAGATGCTGTAAGTGGACTCAGCAGTACTTTGCGTTTTGATTTAGGAGTTTGAAATATAGAAGCCTTGTCTTCCTTAGGAACCAAATCCCGTGAGAAGCTGATGGCCAAAGAAAAAGCATAAGCTGTATTCAACATATAAAGTATTAGTACTGACGGGTATCAATTTAGAGGGTTTACATACCACGATCAATATCAGTTTCATAGATATACATGAAAGCTATATCTAATATTTTTCCCGACTGAAGATAGGTGACCAATTTGGCAAATAATGGAACTTTGGTATCTATGAGAAAGGTAACCGTACACTATACTAGTTAGTATTTCCTTTATTTTACTTAATTCTGGCTTATACTTACAACAACGTTCTCTCTAGCCTCACTGTTATACTGATACATCTGGCCTTGAAAGTGGGAGAGACTTGTATCGGGCATTTTGACCAAATCAGAAAGCATAGTAACAGTGTAGGTGCAGTAGGCATCGTTGGCAATAGATTTATCAATAGAAGTATTATGAAAGAGCTCAGTATTACGGATAAGTGAATACTAAATAGGTATTAACTTCAAAAGCAATTTAGAGAGAAATGGAAAGCTGGATTTGTATGTGCTTACCACGGGAGCCTTTCCAGCAGTGAAAATAACTGTTCCATTGAACAAATACACACGATCAGGATACAGAGCATTCTCAGAGCTTTGAAAGTACTTAATTGCCACCTCATCAAGAATATTCTCACCATCCTCGTGGGATACTTTAGCAGCTTTGAATCCACCAACACCAGTAACAGAGAGAACTCTTCCAATAAAAGTGAAATAAATTGGCATAGTGGAAATATACGTACCAATACTGGATAGAGATACTGAAAAAAGGAAGAATAGAGGTTTCATTGAGAGGGTTAGAAGAATTGAAGATGATGTGGGACAGTAAAGACATCAGGAGTAGACGGGAGATCAGGGAAGTTTAATAGTGGAGAAAACCTTAAAGCATATACTTAAAATAGATAAAACTGTGTCTAATAGTGTCTGCTGTATACGATCCCTAGGTGTAAGTATCTACATCATTACAATCAGTATTTGGTATAGTTTGAACGCCACCAACAACTCATTACGATGTATGATCTCATAGCTACTAAGAAAAGAACTCCATGTTATACTGGCGTTCAAGAAAAACAGGTTTTAGACTATTCATTTGAAATATATGCATGTAATTACTTTATATACGTCATTCATTGTTGTTAGAGGCTCTGATAGGGTTAGGATTATTATCAACTCTTATGTGATTGTATCGGAAGTCTCATTTTGACGGTATGGAATAGGGAGTATAGCTGATAGATGTAGTTTTAGAATGAACGTAAAGTCTACAATTGATAAGGAGTATTAGAAGATTGTAAGTTAGGCTTCTATTCTAATTGTATTGTTTGCTCTTAGTATGTATATATTGAATCAACTGTATAAAAGTAATCGTACCAATATATATAGCAATGCAATAGGTATACCTACTATATAATAGTACGTACCATAGACACAACACAACACACTAAAATTCATTGTGAATCTAAAGAGGAAATAAACTACAAATGGAGCATAGTTTGTGTTTCACAGTACCCACTCATCCACCCACACGATTTTTATTAGGTTTAACAATTGAAATCAGATCCCCTTTACCAACCATGGTATATCCCTTTTCCTTGATTTTTCTCCAAGAAAGTAACGGTCGCTCTAGTTCAGGTACAAATAAAACATCATGAACACAAAAAGAAGAAATAGTCCCATCATTTAACACAGAGTCCATCACCACAGTGCCTTTTCCCTTTATCGCCATGGAAGCCTTTGAAGAGGACTTCACAAATACGGAACATGTCTGGAGAGACTCGAACCATTCTGCGAGGGGGCACATATGAGAGGTTGCTCCAGTTTCAAAATAAAATAGGGGGTTTCTTCTTACCGAGTGAGAGTCTTTCCCCGTTGTAACCAGTGCTTTTTCCGATTTCCCTTTCTTGTTTTTCTTCCTCTCAGCTTGCATTGCCTTCAGCTTGTCACGGGCTTCCCATTTGTGCTGTCTGTCCTTTAGGGGCGCATCTTTACGATATGCATTACACCAGGAGTATGTTTCGACATCAACTTTGGTTGGTGGAGCCGTGGTGACGGGCTTTTTGTAGGTCTTTTGTTTTTGTTTTGCCGCAAAGAGAGCTTGCTGATCAGGGAGGGAGGAAGTGTCTTAATGGCTTAGTTCGAGGGGGCGTTGTTTGACATCCGAGAAAGTGAGGTTGTCTTTTGTAGACAGATTGTCCACAACATTTGAATGGTGCTTAACAATAAAGCCAAGTAGGAAGTCTCGTTTCGCCTTGTCTTGTTCCAGGAATTTTGCAAACAGTACTCGATAGTCGTCTTTGGAGCTTTTGGCCATTTTATAGAGCCTTAGCCACTCGGTTTCAAACGATGAGATAAACTGTGAAATAGGTAGGGAAGGGTCGTAGGTAACTGAAAGATTTGTGAGATTCATGATCTGAGAGATTATGGCATAAGCAGTGTCACAATAGAATTCTGCTCTCAGATAAGTCCACATTTTGTGGGGATGTTCCAGTTCGATTATTTTCTCCAAAAGATCGGTTGAAACAACCTGAATGAAGACCGCTGAGGCTTGGTTGCATAGAGAATCGTATGCTGCTTTCTCTTTTGCGCTTGAACCAGTTGGTGGTTCAGCTCCGTCCACCACGATTTCGTAGACCTTCATTCCTTTCAGGATGATCTTCATCACAGCTGCCCATGTGTTGTAGTTGTGTTGTCCCTCGAGAGGGCGCACATTGTCGAGTTTGATGGTGATAGGTTTGTCCTTGCTGACGCGTTCCGAAAAGGAGAGGTTCTGTAACACAATCACACACTAGTAAAGTGCAAGCACTGCTCAGTACCTTGCTAGTGGGGTAATTGTGGTAGGGGGAGGATTTGGGCTAAGACTAGTAGCTATCTCAAGGAGATTGACTAACTAAACTAGACTCGGTAGGCTAATATACTGATGTGAACTATAGGTAGCCGGTCAATTGCATATATTGATAACTGACTTGAGTAGCTCAATCCTGCCCCCCAAAACTAGCTAGACACGGCAGGTTTTATACTAAAACAAGAAACATAAATAAACTAGCCGGGGCATTCCATGCTCCGGTCCAAAAACAGATAAACAATAATCAAAATAACTCGGCACAACCATTCCTCCATTCCTGTTATGTTCCTCCGATCCCGGTACCCTAATCTCCGATCCATGCCAGGATCAAAATACTAAAGAAATACTAATCATCCCGATCCGGTACTATTCCAGTACAATAATTGCTCCGCTTCCAGCGGGGTTCCCAAACATAGTAAATTAGATCCAAAGAATCAATAAAGAAATCCCAAGGTGGTTAGTGCCATAACCGCATCCAAAACAAGTAAAACAAAAAGTAAAGTAACACAGCAGGGGCAGTTACAGGTTCAGTTCTTCAACTGTCTCCACAATCGGGTTTTGTGTGTCAGAGGCCTCACTGTTGTTTGACATTTCGATGGGGTGATTCAGTGATAGCTCAGGGTATGTGAGAAGGTCTAGTTTGGATAGAGTTGGAGAGGGAGAGCGAGGAGGAGAGGTGACAGCAGAAGACGCCAGTGTTGTTGTGAGATTAGAGTTAGCTGTTGTGTGCAGCCGGGCTCATAACCTGTGAAGAATAGCGGAGTAACAGCTTAGGATGCAAGTCCTAATGGTATAACTCTACAGGTACGATGCACAGAAAGAAGCGTAAAGCCAGTGAATTGGTAGTAGCAACAGAATAAACTATTACTATAAAGAATAGGCAAGCGAGAAGTCTGAGCATGTAATACCAAACAAGATAGCGTAGTAAATTGGTGTCTATGTCTAGAGAATTACTGTCCCAGAAAGAGGGAGAACGGCCTGCTATTTATACAGAAAAGTCCTTTATCCTCCAACCGAGATAACTATGTGAAAACCGAGGTGGGAACGCCGTTTGACCCTGAAAACCGTAACAAAGTAAAGGTAACCAAAAGAAATGAGTAATTCAATGCTTGTAAGCGAAATGGTGTGTTGAGTAAACATAAATGAGCGCAACAAAAATATGACTCATAACAAATAGCACAATACATGTGAGTAATAAGGTATGCGACCTTCGATAAACATTAGTAGTTATGTAAAAATGTAATAAATGTAAAAATGTATCAAGAAAACAATCAAAACTGTCGTCGTAATGAAATGTAGCAAATGGAGATGAAATGTTATACAATCAAGGAAAGACAGACTGAGAATCTTGAAAAAATAACAAAGGCCTCTCCTCAGCCAACTGCCAAAAACTCGCTCTTCTTGGCATACGACCAATGCTTACCTATGGGGCAACCCTTTTTACTCCCACATCCTCCCTAAAAACCATGGAAACCTTTTGGAATTCAGTCCTAAGGTGGGTCACAGGTTGCTTCAGATCAATCAATCTTCGAGTGCTATGGGCAGAGGCCCGCTCTCCCCCACTTATTCTATATTTGCATTACCTTAAAATAAGACACGGCATCCGTGTCTCCCTCGCTCACCCTTTGAACAATCCGGTTACAGGGAGGTTCCATCCTTCGTTTCCCACCATTTCCCCTGATAGAGTATACTCTCACTCTGAGCTACTCAAAGGCCTTCCAAATCCCCCAAAGAAATAGAATTCAACCGCTAAAACAGGTGTAAATCACCTCCCAATCGAATTCTTAGTGTTGTAGGCACCTGATAAGAGGAGTATCTCTGGGAACCATGAAGACCACTTGTTTGACTATCTAGGTAACTAAATCCCTTGTTCGTTTCTTGAGAAACGCGATAGGGGTTTGGGGAGAAGCGCGTGTGAATATTATTGCTGGCGGCTATCTCCTGCAGGGCGCCCCACTGTGCCACCCACTGGGTGCTGGGGGGGCCCCTCAGAGTTGCTGTAAACGCATAGTAAAAACACAAGCTTTGGACCCCAAAAATAACCCCTGGAGCGTCAGGATAACTCGTCCGTCCGAACCAAATCCGGAGGGTATATGAGAGGGCATGATTTGGAGCTGACTGGTGAAAGAATCAAGGAAATCAGATAAGAACTGACAGAGTTGTGCCCTCCGCCAGTCGGAGCATGTTTCTTGACAAACTGTGACGATTTAACCATCGTCATGACTAGTTTTAAGTACCTCTCCATATAGAGACACCTAAGGATCTCCCTTGAGGAATAGGACTAGCTATCTTATTCCGGTCAATAGATACCAAGGAAAGTCATTACTATGATAGCCCGATCCCTAAGCGAGCTGGCGAGCTCCTAGGACGGAGTGAAGCTCACCGTCGTCGGTATGCGACAGAGACCAGAGTAACGCGTCTGTAGCTTATAGCTACGGGAGATACTAGTGCAATGAGACTGAAGCAGTTGCCTCCATGAACAAAGTTAAGCTCCTGTTCCTCTAGGAGGAATAACAACGGCTTCGCTGATGGTCAACCTTATGGGAGGCCGAGAGCCGTGAGACGAGAGCAAAAGCTATGCTTAGTAGTTAGGGCCGCCAGCAAAAATAATAAATTAACCTGACGGCGTCACGAATCGAACCATATGGGGCTACGCCTTGTGCTTCGCCCTAAGGTCCTTATGGATCAAGATTACCTCTCCGCCACGCCCCCAGGTTGGACTAGGAACGTGGGAAGGGAATCTAAGCAACGGCAGGAATCACCAGTGGGTTACCCTGTTATTTTTTCGAGATTCTCAGTCTGTCTTTCCTTGTTTGTATAACATTTTATCTCCATTTGCTACATTTCATTACGATGACAGTTCTGATTCTTTTCTTGATACATTTTTACATTTATTACATTTTTACATAACTACTAATGTTTATCGAAAGGTCGCATACCTTATTACTCACATGTATTGCGCCATTTGTTATGAGTCATATTTTGTTGCGCTCATTTATGTTTACTCAACACACCATTTCACTTACAAGCATTGTATTACACATTTCTTTTGGTTACCTTTACTTTGTTACGGTTTTCAGGGTCAAACGGCGTTCCCACCTTGGTTTTCACATAGTTATCTCGGTTGGAGGATAAAGGACTTTTCTGTATAAATAGCGGGCCGTTCTCCCTCTTTCTGGGACTATAATTCTCTAGACATAGACACCAATCTACTACGCTATCTTGTTTGGTATTACATGCTCAGAATCCTCGCTTGCCTGTTCTTTATAGTAATAGTTTATTCTGTTGCTACTACCAATTCACTGGCATTACGCTTCTTTCTGTGCATCGTACCTGTAGAGTTATACCATTAGGACTTGCGTCCTAAGCTGTTACTCCGCTATTCTTCACATACCCTACCTAGGGGACTCTGTGTTTTTTCTAACACCCGCGAGGCGCCTCACTGTGCCACCCGCCGTTTGCAGAGGGGGCCCCCCTGAGTTGCAGATTCCCTAACAAAAAGACAAGTTTTGGACCCCAAAAATAACCCCAAAACCGTCAGGAAAATTCGTCCAACCAAACCAAACTCGGAGGGTATATGGGGGACAGTGCTGCGAATCCATAGGTGCAATCGGATTTGAAATCGGACCATTATAGCAAAAGTTACAGAGCTTTTAGTAACCAACGCTTTTTAGTCGCTAGTCTATCGACCCCGCTAGTTCTTAGGGGCGCTCTAGACTCAGTTGATTTCCAAGCACGGAGGAATTGTTCCCCGCTTCTTGGCAGCCTGCTCGCAATCAAAACTCATAGCTTAAACCCGTCCTTCCCCCAAGGACAAGAATTCTTACTAGTCAACGAACAACTGTTGTTCAGAGACCCTCATACGCTTAGCTAAAGACGTTTGTCTTCCCCTGGGAAGCAGAGCCTTTTAAAGTCTTTAGTTATCGACCCATTAAATCCTTATTCCTGTTTTGCCCAGGGACTGTCGACCTTCCGTGTTGACGAGCGGTTCTAAGCCTCGCTGCTGAAGCTTCTCGTCAGGAAGGAAGGTTGTTGGTTTTTTTTGGTACGGCAGTACTCCCCTGGGAGTGCCCCCGTTACACAAACTAACGGTATGAAGGAAGGCCCCACTTCCCAGTACTGCTTGCTGATTAGTACCAAAGAGCTTTGGTGACTCTCTGCCACGAGGGAACATGCAAGGACAGAACAGATACGGTGGTTAGTACACTTATCGGCCCGTCCGCAGAGTACAGATTGGTTCACTAACAGCTTTACGTGATTGCATTACTCTAGTACACCTTTGGGCTTGACTAGAATAGACAATAGGACCGGGACATAGTGCTTGGACTGGTCGGGATTTGTATAAGTATGGGGGGAAGGTGTTTGTATTGGTGTTTTGACTGTGTTGTAAGATTTGTATTGTATGGCGTGATTGCTTGGCAGGTTTTCAGGGTCTTCGGGGGTTCCCAGGCGTTTATATTAGGATTTAGAATAAATCCGCGAGCCAAAACCGCGGTATATAAAATAGTCGGCAGATTTGTCTCTTTACCAAAACATCAACTGGAAGAACGAGTCTTATCAATATATTTGAATCTATCAAACTACCTTAAAAACTCTATTTACAAACATTTTGCTTGTGACTTTCGGAACTTCAACTGAACAACTTTCCGCTCTATCTAACCAACTCTAGTGAGTCTTGACGATATCGTAGTTCGTAACTCTCTTGTGCGATTTAAGGGAACAACTACTACCGTTGACTGAGGAGACCTTGGTAGTTGGTATCTTATACCTTCGGACTGAACTCTAAGCTTGACGGGACGTAGCCTGGATAATTGTATAGGCCAGTCTTACACTTAGAGTCCATCATAAAACCCTTGCTCGATCTACAACTCCCTCCCGACATGCTTGGCACCGTTGCCAAGTTCCAAGTTCTTCATAACTGGAAAATTCTTTTTCCTCCCCCAGAGTACTACACATTTCCAGTCGATACATCCCTACCCTTATTTATGCGACTTCACAAGTTCCAATCTACCCGGATTCACCAAATGAGAGCCGGAAAAAGCTATTTTAACGGCCAGAAATCCTGGCTCAATATTAACTCTACCGATAAGTGCCCGAGATGTCTTTCGCATCCCGAAACGTTCGAACAGGTCATTCTACACTGTCCTGAGCTAGCGACGCAGCGCAACACACTCTTTCCAAATGTTGAGTCACTCAGCGAAATTTGGGAAAACGAAGCTCTTACCCTCTTGCTCGGAAACTTTATTATTTCCAACAAAAGAAATTTTCCCAAAAAAGGACTGGTTTCCCCAGTCCCCTCATTCTCCTCTATTTCGACATTTACCACCGTCTCAGACAGCTCAATCACAAACAGTGACAGCTAGCATCAAATCCCACAGTAAAGTGTGGGAACTGGCAATTAAGCCATGAAAAAGCAGGACATTCAAGCGTTATTGACGGAATTTGGTACTGTTTCTTTTGTAATTTTATATTTATTATTTGCAAGATTTGTTTAAGGCGGACATGGTTTATTTTTAGGAAGGGGAAGGGTAATTTTTAGGTCATAGTTTTGTACTACATACCAGATTTTGTACCCAGAACAATAAAATCACTTGATATAAAAAAAAAAAAAAAAGGAGCGAAGATGACATAGCTTTGGCAATAGCTCTATGTGATATCAGTAGAGCTCGTGGAAGTATAGCAGTTACTCGACATGGATGGGGAGTAGTAACTCCCGATGACTCCGATCAGGTCATTCAAGCGCAGCTAGTAGGGGTGGAGGAAAGTGATACTGGTGCAGGTAGCAGCAAGGACATAGTGGGAGGTAGGTAAAATACATGTAGGAGGAGGAGGAGGAGAAGGACTGTAACCGCCCCTGCTGTGTTACTTTGTTCTTTGTTTTACTTGTTTTGGATGCGGTTATGGCACTAACCACCTTGGGATTTCTTTATTGTTTCTTTGGATCTACTTTACAATGTTTGGGAACCCCGCCGGAAGCGGAGCAATTATTGTACCGGGATGGTACCGGATCGGGATGATTAGTATTTCTTTAGTGTTTTGATCCTGGCATGGATCGGAGATTAGGGTACCAGGATCGGAGGAACATGACAGAAATAGAGGAATGGTTGTGCCGAGTTATTTTTGATTACTGTTTACTTGTTTTTGGACCGGAGCGTGGAATGCCCTGGCTAGTTTATGTATGTTTTTGTTTTAGTATAAAACCTGCCGTGTCTAGCTAGTTTTGGGTCGGCAGGATCCAGCTACCTAAGTTAGTTATCAATATATGCAATTGACCGGCTACTTTTAGTTCATATCAGTATATTAGCCTACCGAGTCTAGTCTAGTTAGTCAATCTCTTTGAGATAGCTACTAGGCTTAGCCTGAAACCTCCCCCTACCACAATTATCCACTAGATTAGTGCCGAGCAGTGCTTGCACTAAACTAGTGTGTGATTGTGTTACAAGTACTGAGAATAACTGGTAGAGCTTTGGTGATTGCTTTAGGGATAATTTGTAAAGCTAAGAGGAATGAGGGGTTAAGACTTCTTATCGATAGTATTTAATATAATATTTTTACCATATAAAGCAATTGCGAAAGCTGCCAGAGCCATCGGGAGAGCTTTAGCAATTCCTGACACAAATGTGAAGAGTATGAGGCATAGAGGAGCCTCAGAAGGTAGTATAAAAAGTTTCAAGAGAGCCCATGTGTAAAAGTACACAAGCCCTTGCTCTAGTGGGGACAGCAGGTGATGTCTAAAGAGCTGGGACACTAAGGGCACATGGACTAGAAGACTGGGAAGACTGGAACTAGAGTAGGTACTTGGTAGTAAATACAAGTTGAAGGATAGAGAGCTAAGACTAAGAACTGGGGAAATGGCTCGATACTTATAGTATGGCCGAAACATGAAAGGGAAGGGGCTGACACGCGTAGCGTGTCAGACTACATGAAACGAGAACATGATACGTGATATGAAACTAAGGAGATCCTGATGACGTGGCAGGCCACGTCATCCCATACATGAAACATAAATGAGACTAGACATGAAACTGATATGAAACGGGCAAGGCTGACTGGTGGTCGAGTGACAATTTGTGACCGAGTGAGAACTGATGATTTGTTGTTCTTGACACCATGATAGCGCCCAAGTTAGACTTGCAAAGTCAGAAGGGCTTCGGAGATATTAGGATTTAGCGCAGCTTATATCACAACATGTCCTGATAGCTCCAAATATTTTGGTCAGACTCTTCAGAGCTCTCCTGAGAGCTCTGACAGCTAGCCGAGCGTCTCTGAGACAGATCCCGTGTCCTGATCGTTGATTTCCACCAACTGCATCCCAAGCCTCAGATGCATCAGATGTGTCAGAGAGAAACCTTCAAGTTTGCTGATGCATGCAGGCAGGCAGACAGGCAGGCAGGCTGGGGGAGGGGGCAAAGCAGCAGTATTTTGTATATAGACTAGAAAATGTACATAGTAAAATAAATAAAATTTTAAAGACTCCAAACCGTGACTGTTAGCATGACTACCAGCGTGACTAGCAAAGCCCCCCCAGAGACTGCTATAGAATCTCCTGACGCTTCCAGAGGTGATTATGGGAGCCTCCAGAGCTCTTCTGAGAGCTCTGACAGCTAGCCAAACATCTCTGGGACAAACCCTGTCTCCTGATCGTCGAATTCTACCAACTGTATCCTGTGAATCAGAGGCATCAGGTGCATCAGAGAGAAACATTCAAGTATGCTGATGATTGTTGTACCGCTGCTTGGCAGACTGCTCGCAAACAAAAACATAGCTTAAACCCGTCCTCCCCCCAGGACAGAACCATTCTTGCTAGTCAATGGACAACTGTTGTTCAGAAACCCTTACATACCCTACTAAAAATGTTTGTCTTCCGTTGGGAGCGGAGCCTTTTAAAGTCTCTAGTTATCTCTATCTAAAACCTTATTCCTGTATTTGATCAGAGGACTGTTGACCTTCCGTGTTGACAAGCGGTTCTAAGCCTCGCTGCTGAAGCTTCTCGTCAGAAAGAGATATTGTGGTTTTTTGTCGTACGGCAGTACTTCCAGGGAACGTCCCTTGGAAGTGCCCCCGTTACAGTAACACAGCAGGGGCAGTTACAGCCCAACTCTGTCAGTTCTTATTCAATTTCCTCAATTTTTTTATCAATCAGCTCTAAATTATGACTTTTCATCTATCATCCCGCTTTGGTTCGGATGGACAAATTTTCCTGATGCGCAGGAGTTAATTTTGGGGTCAAAAGCTTGTGTTTTTACTATGTGTCTACAGCAACTCAGTGGGGCACTCAGCGGTAGATAGCCGCCAGCAAGTTTATCTGTACGTGCTTCTCCCCATATCCCCGACACATCAAAGAAGCGGAAAGAGCAATGAATTTACAATAGTCAAACAAGTAGTCTTCTTCAGGTTCCCAGAATAACTCCTCTTATCAGGTGCCTACAACACTGCGATCCCAGTCCGACGCTCCAGCAACTTCTAACCGCCCACCATAAGGGTAATAATATGTTGGGACCTGATGCCGCCGTCAGGTTATCCGGGTCATTCACTAGCCGACAAAAATTATCGCTAGAGACTGTCTAGTCGAGAAGTGAAAACTTCCGTCCTCTGAGTTTTCGTTGTCCCTCTGTACTGAAGAATATCCCATCTCAATACAGTTCAAATAGAACATATCAGTAATTACAATTCACAAAATGTATTGATTCCAGTTATAAGCAATATTGATATATCCAGTCCTCCCGGCCACCAATAAAATAGAATACCTCGAACACTAGCTTCCCAAGAAGAAAAAGTAGGGGCGGGTATCAAAAAAGAATCACCTAGCATATTCCCTGCTACTACCACACCTACTGCATCTACCTGTCTTTTAGGCAAGGACTCGATCCAACTTATACGCTTAACTTACTCCAATACCAAATGTTCCCTGCGCCATCGCCGTCCCCTCAGAAGTTCTCCCCCCCATGCTCCTTGCTCTCTCCCTAATCCTCCGTCCCTCCATCAAACCTCTCAGCCCTCTCTTTTGTAATCCAATGACGCTACTAACTCCTCCTCTCCACGCCTCAGCATTCTCTGAATTTTCACTATTTACTGTCATCATGTCCACGTTCTTCCGTGGGGCTGCAAGCCCTCCATATATTGCAGCGCCACCACCAGCCGCCATAGCCGCAGCGTTGAAAACAGCTGCAGCGTTCTTCCCGTCAAGCACCTGGTGTAAACGCTCCACCACTGCCTCTAGAAGACCTTCAACACGATAAGGTCGTGCAATTTGTAGCAGTGAGCATAAGATCTGAGGACTGCTCTGGGGATGACTAGGGGCAGGTAAGGTGGATGTGTATAGGAAGTGTACAAGTGTCAAGAGAGTTTGTTGTGTATGTGGGAGGTATAAAGTCCTTGGACGGTCTAATGGATTAAACTGTGCAGTGGTAGGGGGTTGGAGGTCTTTAACAATGGGCTGTTGATTGATCGACATAGACATATGTACTCTACTTTGGTTTGCGCCTCCAGGAGAAGGTGGAAGCTCCTTGTTTGACGCATTTAGTAATTCCAGAAAGTACGGTCCCCAGCGACGGGCTATGATTCTGGAATTTACGGGAATCCGCTCGCCATTGATAGCAAGCAATTCCATGTCTGCCATTTCACGCATCCCAAAGACCACGCGGCCAAGCTCCTGGGCAGGAGTGGAAAAGGAACGTTGGAGTGCAGGGTGGGAGTGTAATCGGGGGTTTTCGTAAAGCCCGAATGCTTCTAGTTCAACCATGCAAACATGTGTAAAGTTAATGCGACGGTGATTGTAGTCTTCCACTAGGGAGCGGTTCTTGTTTCCCAAGATCAGGAACGAGTTCCGCTTACTCCATAGAATACCTCTATTCCACGAACCCTGTGCGAATACCTGACCAGCATCGATACGTGACCATATCAATGTCTTAAGGTTCAAGGCCCAGAGAGCGTATTCTTGTTTGCTGCTCGTCAAGTAGGTTCCGCTCACAACAAAGTGATCATCCAAAACCCCTCCATTTGGAAAACGCAGACCTGGAGGCGAGAACTGGCCGTTCATAGGTTTCTCAGTCAGGCTTCCATCAGGTAATCGGATTTGAAGCTCCAACTTTACGTCTAAGAAATTGTAATTCGAGTATACAAGCATAGCATTCGTCTCAGTTGGTATAGGTGGTGCAGAATTGCCATTAACAGTAGACAGTGACAGATCCCCTTCAGCTTGTACACCATTGGGACCAGTTCTGCCAGGGCCCATGCCGGCACCAATCATAGATGTCGTCAACCCTCTCCCTAACGGTGCAACGACTGACCTGTAGGCTCCACAAGACCTGTCGAGGGCTCGAGTCGATACCCACTTCAATGACCGTAGATTAAAGACATTGATCTCTTCAATATAGTGATTCGCAGAATCTTGGCCGCCAACAACCACCATCTCCGCACCCCCAAGTCCGTCTAATCCTAGCCCGCCAACAACTGGAGCTGCCGCACTATTCGTTGATGTAAATGTAGCACATGTAGGGAGTACAGTTGCGCAATGAGCATATCGGCCTTCAGGTGGATCCTGCGCTGGTATAAAAGTCCATGTGTGTGTTTGTATGTCGAAGATATGGATATCGCTCATAACCATGACCTCGTTCTGATTATCTGCACCAGGCAATGCAGAACCACCCCCAGGAGCGTTCATGGTCATACCTACGCCACCACCCTGTTGACTGGTAGCCGGTGACATGCCACCGAAGCAAACAAGCTTCGTATCCCCCAGTGCGCACATGCTATGAAAATATCTAGGTCTTGGAATATCACCCTTGGTATCCAGGCGAACCCAGACCCTAGTTATTAGATCAAGTGCATACATATGGCATGTTAGCTGTGGTGTGGTCCGGGAGAGCAACCGTCCGCCGAAGGCATAAAGAGTATCGCCGATAACAGTAGTAGAAGATCCTACGAGCGGAGGAGGCTCCCTGCCGCTGGTTTTTAAAATAGTTGAAACAAGTGAAGAGAAGTTTTGCGAGGTCTGCGGTTGCGCGGTAGTGGGGGTGGCCGAGCGGGGAGTGTTACCGCTTGAAGGGGGTTGTGGGGTGGCCATGGTGATTGCAGTGGAAGGATGGAGATGTGGGGAGAGTGCTGAAGTATTGATGCCTAGGGTTATATAAAGAAACCCATAGCCTGAGTAGGGTATTTGTGTGTTTCTGAGTGCCTATGAGAAGTGGGAGAAACGGTGTCGACTCGATGCGCATCCAGGGGTGCTTGTTCGGTAAAGTACAGAGATATTACTATGCCGTAGTCCGGCAGAAAATGCTGCCACCTCCCAAAGCGGCGGTAAAACAAGTTGTATATATCAGGAAGTGGCAAATAAGTCAGGGGCAGATAGTCCGTGGCCTATTAAAATCGCGGTCGTTTAGTGACGGGACACGAGGCTTGGCGCGCCTCGACACAACCCACAAAGGGAGAGAAAAATGACAACCCTTAATGAAGAAAACTATATACATAGGAATTGAAATAATAGACTAATAGAATAATACTCAAAGTATATTTACCATTTTGTATGGCCTCATGGCACTTCATAACAGTAGTAATCCTTCTGGGCATAGAACCTATAAAATAATACAGTTACATCCTCTCCATATTATTCTATAGCTCTTGAGAAAAAGATCTAAATTCTACTTTATGGCTAGAGAACTTTCCGAAATCTCTTATTGCCAGTTTAAGGGTTCTTTTAAAATGTGCTCAAATGTTGTAGGTGCAAATCTTTGGGCAAGCTCCTTTTGATAAGAGTTTATCAAGTTTCAAGGGGCACGGCATGGGAGCAGCATAACCACAGGATACAACTAACTTAATGGCAAGGTAACTATTCGTTACAAGCAAAATACCAAGAGTTTGTGAAGAATTTGTAGTGGGTTCAGCAATTGCGTAACGATATAGTAGTGGAGGCAGCGAGAAGAGAAAAACTTCTATTGATTCTAACTGAAGAGAAGAAGAAGAAAAAGAAGAATTTATTTCCTATTTAGGCCCGAGGCCCACTAAGTAAGTCTCTGAGAAGACCGCCAACTAACTCCACTAAAACTAACTAAACAGTACTGGGTACCGGCCAAAGAATGTACATGTATCTATGAACTAAACGCATGAAGGAACATACCAAAGAAAGAACACATAGAACTAACTAAGCGACACCAAAGAAAGAACATGTAGACCAAACAATAAACAACCTCGTTCTTCTAAGAGCATCTTTCAATCTGGCGTTTCATGTCGATGGGCTTGAATCCCGGGGAGTGTATCGGGTCCTGAGTGAGGTTCACTAACATCGCGGTGCAAGTGATGAACAGCTCCTTACGGACAGGAGCTCCCATTTCCCGGCGTCGTAACTCTTTCCCTAGCCAAAGCTAGACACAGACAATCCTCTGGCAGAGAGGTAAGGAGAGCGTAGGATGTGAAGCAAAGTTGAGTTTCCACTATGTGGAACCAAAGTAGAGGAGGTAGGGACTGTTGTCAGTCGACATACCGTTAATAGTAAGGGAGTGGATGACCGTATAAGGACCAGATGTCAACCACTTCTTCATCAGCAAAAGTTAGATTTTGTCTCTGGAGCTCTCGGGGGGTCCCTGGGACTGGTGGGACAGCTGAGACACTACCCGATCCCGAGATCCTGCTCGGTATCCCGGGGGACCTAGGTGGGTGTCGCGGTTGTCGAAGACTAGGCGTATATGGGTCCAGGACGTCTGCAGGCTCTTAGGGACTGCAGGAGGGAGTCTCGATATTCTCGTATGTCTCGCTGTCGCGGCTTTTGCAATCGAAATTATTGGGTCGATGTATTCTATTTATTACATGTACAAAAAGCTTTTGCTTTTGCCTGCTGCCTACCTGCTGCGTCTACCTGCTGCTTTTCTTCGTTCGCCAGGAGTCACCGTTCCTAGTCATACCATAGTCAGACAATGGCGGACGAAGGCTGTTCGTACCGTGACAGGTGGGTTGTTTGCTTTATATGGGGGGGTCTGCTGACTTGCTGGTGCCCTGCTCCTGCTACTCGTGGGTCTGCTTAAGTCCTGTCAGCGCGTCAGTCACAGTCAGACCACAGCCAGACAAAGGGTGTTCGTACCATGACGGTAAGGCTTTTCGCTGGAGGGGGGTTTGCTGGAGGGGGGTTCGCTGGAGGGGGTTCGCTGGAGGGGGGGTTCGCTGCTTTGCTGGAGGAGGTTGCTGCTATGTGTCGTCAGTATTGAGGTGTTGTGGAGGAGAGCAGGGACTTAGAGGTTTTTGGCGAGGCTAGGGCCGAGATAGCAGGCCGGGTAACTAGGTTCAGGAGTCGCCGGATCACTGCAGACAGTCCGGGACCATTGGGACACAGAAGCAGGGACACGCGAGGCAAGACCCGAGACTCTCAGGTATACCAGGTACGCCCTGGGCCTGTAGTGTGTGTCCCTGGGCCTTAAAACTTTTGCTGATGTTGATTGAGATACTTTTTCCGGTCAGAGAAAGTGTTGTCGTATAATAGAGGACCTGGAGAATCATGTCTGCCTGGTCCGGTAAAATAAAGTGTTGTTGAGAAGGGATGCCCGCTTGATGGTAATGGTGGGAAATGGTCCTTAGTTAAGGGGTTTCCAATTTTGTCGTGAGTGCCTAAGGGCAACGAATAGAGACTCATCCAAATCAAGTGAGATAGAGAGGGTTTCTGAAAGACTTTGATAGAGGTTCCAGAGCTAGGCTTACAGAGACTGGCAGTGTGAAGTCCAGAGTTAATAGGAGCTGGTGGACGCAACTTTCCCGAGGGGGCACCAAAAAGAAGGTAAGGTTCGACAAAGAGGAACCAGCACACCCAAAGGTTTGCGGTATTCCCATGCTCAACGTCATCAGTATATACAAAATTGTATCCTGACAGACAAGCACTCTGTCAGGATACAAGCTTACTAATTTGTACGTCAGGTGTATCCATACTCTCCTGACAGAGATACTAGGTATTGCAGCCTCTTGATGTCTCTTGACGTCTCCTAGGAGGCTCCAGAGACTCTGGTGGAGTCTCTTGAAGTATCCAGTAGAGTTTTCTGAAGCACCCAAAACTCTACGGTACTTTTTACTGTAGCTTTGTCTGACGGAGCCCTGAAAGCCCTGACGGCAGCTTCTAAAGCATTGATAGTAACTATTGGAGCTTTAGTGTCAAGAACGACAAATCATCAGTTCTCACTCAGTCACAAATTGTCACTCGACCACCAATCAGCCTTGCCCGTTTCACATCAGTTTCATGTCTAGTCTTATTTATGTTTCATGTATGGGATCTCCTTAGTTTCATATCACGTATCATGTTCTTGTTTCATGTAGTCTGACACGCTACACGTGTCAGCCCCTTCCCTTTCATGTTTCGGCCATACTATAAGTATCGAGCCATTTCCCCAGTTCTTAGTCTTAGCTCTCTATCCTTCAACTTGTATTTACTACCAAGTACCTACTCTAGTTCCAGTCTCCCCAGTCTTGTAGTCCATGTGCCCTTAGTGTCCCAGCTCTTTAGACATCACCTGCTGTCCCCACTAGAGCAAGGGCTTGTGTACTTTTACAACCACAATCTTTGCGCCGATATTCAGAGGTACATGTTTAGCCAAGGGTCACAGAAAAAGTTGAGAAGCTTAGGATAGCCATATTAAAGATTCTCAACTTTTTATAAGCTATCCAAGCCAGTGGTTGTTGTGGAATAAAATATTAGTTTTGGGTGTGAAAACAGCTATTTGGAACCATTCTCTATTATACCTAGTACAGGATCATATATACTGAGGCAGAAATTCTCTAATATTATACACTAAAGGACCTTTTCATATATTAAAAATACTCAGGTACTTCTATGTCAATAGATATTGTATCTGGGGGACTTTATTTTGAGATATACAAATATTTTTATTTTGGGAGGGAAGTAGCCAGTGTAATTGGTACATTCAGGCATACTTGGGTGTACCTCGGCATGGTAGGGGCGTTCCAAGCCAGGGTTTCATTGGCCCACCTTTAAGCCCATGCGCACCATATTCATATATCTATTACATGTATTCATTTTCATGGTGGGGCTACATGGCGAGGCAGAGAGAGGGGGATCTGAGTTTGAGACATGTCTAAGACCGGTCCCCCTGGAGACCGTTCGTTTCCCTCGACTGTACTTGCCAATTCTAAATAGTTTTGTAGAAACTGTAACAAATCCTCACCATCCGCCGTACTACCGAAGTCACTTAGGCACCCTCCGAGCCCCGCCCTTACAGCTTAGTAGTAGTGTTGTAGTTAACTCTTACAGTTGGTAGCTAACCCCTACTATAGGTACTAAAAACTCTACTGTTACCGGTACTGAAACAACTCTTAAGAATGTAGCGGCCATGTATATCAGTTACACTGGGCGCCTCACGCAGTTGCTGTAAAAACACATGTTCTGGGCCCTAAGGATACCTCTTAGAGCGTCAGGAGAATCCGTCCGTCCCTATTAATTACATTAATGGCTTTATTGTAACCCTGCCTCGCACACTAGCTGCTACTATTGCTACATATGGAGGGAATTAATTTGAAGCGTAATACATGTATTGGACTTGTTTGCCTAGGGTCTCCGATGGTTATCTTTCCCTGTCTCGCTCTTTTAGTCACTTTCTACGTTTTCATGAGGCACTTTTCTCACAAATAATTCTATCATTATTGTTCTCTGCCATACTTGGATCCACCGGCTTGAGCCATTGCCTAACCCAACTACCGCAACCCGAAAACGTCTGACGAGAACGAGTGGTACCAATTACAGATTGCGCTGTCTTTAGATCCTGTTTTAAATGTCTATGTAGTCTCAATAATTAACTGCTTTTGATTCTCTGGACGTTGCCATCCTCGCTGGCGATAACTAGAGTAGAAATTGGAAATGATTTATTCCATAAATCATGAGAGTAGGAACATGATTAGCTAGGCCTATGGTGGAGCTGTAGAGGGCTACCCAACAATCTTCCTCTTTTCTTGCCTTTTTATATATCTACATCATGCCTTCCCTTCCCCATCCTATTTCCTCGTGCCTATCCTTCTTCAAATGGTACGGCTTTAAATCCTCATCGCTGGCCATGCTCGGGCTGCCCACCAAAAGATCTGCACCTCTAGCACTCTTTGGGAATGCTATGACATCTCTGACTGAGTCAGTTCCTTGTAGTATAGCAATAAGTCTATCGAAGCCCAATGCGATACCTGCGTGCGGTGGGCAGCCGCTGTTCAAGACATCTAAAAGATGATTGAACTGATGAATACGCGATGGGTTAACCTTGAGTACTCCTTCAAGTATGTATCTTTGTAATGCCGCGTCGTGGATTCTGCGGCTGCCACCACCAAGCTCCACCCCATTCACCACAATATCATAGTGCTCCCCCCTCACTTTTTCTGGCGCTGAAGGGAGCATGGCTATGTCTTTCGGGTGTGGTGCTGTGAATGGATGGTGAGTCGATGAAAGCCCCGCAGTTCCTTGTTGCCCGGGCTCTGAATCCGAACTAGGCGAGAAGAGTGGAAAGTCTATTATCCAGACGAATTCGGGCCTCTCGGGTGTCTTGAGGAGATTCAAACCTCGAGCTTTGCTAATCAGAGCAGTTCGAATAAGACCAAGTTTTGTGTTCCCACCCTAGTTTCTAGCGATGAGCGCTTATTCAGACTCAAAATTCAATAATAATTCACTTACCGACCAATAACCCTTTCTAGATTTTATTACCACAATGCTACCTGGAATTGCCCAGATTTCTTTATTAATTTCTGCCATCTTTGCTTCGCCGATTTTGGCTTGTAGCAAGTCTGGGTCGTGAAGAGCTGACCGGTCGCCGACAATATAGGATAGGAAACTTTCCTCGCCTTCACCTCTAAATTCTTCTTTAAAAGCTTCATGAAGTTGCTGGACTTGTTCTGGAGAAGCTGATCTATCGCATGTGAAAGACAGGACCTCTATATGTTCATCTTTGCTTTTTACGAGGTGAGGAAGAATGCTAGAAATCTCATTTATCTGTATGAACATTGATCAGCGAGTGTAGCTTCAAGTTGGAAATTTGGCAAAGGCTCACCTTTGGCTTAGGGAACCGAAGGTCTGGCTTATCACTTCCATAGAATTTCATCGCATACCACCAGGTCATTCTCTGGAACTCTTCTCCCAGCTCTATATTAAGCGCCTCCCTCCAGATTCTGTTCAGAAGTTTCTCAACTACACTCATTACATCATTTCCTGTTGCAAAAGACATTTCTAGGTCTAATTGCGTGAATTCCGGCTGCCTATCTGCCCGCAAATCCTCGTCTCTAAAACACCTTGCGAGCTGAAAATAACGAGCCACACCACTTCCCATTAGGATTTGCTTATATTGTTGTGGCGATTGAGGTAGGGCGTAACACATCCCGCCCCCATTTTCTTTATTCCTGGTTGGAACCAGAAACTCCCGAGCACCCTCCGGAGTGGATTTGAAAAGCAGTGGTGTCTCCACTTCAAGAAAATCAGTCTTTTCGAGCTGATCCCGGCAAATTGAGGCAACCTTTGCTCGGAGACGAATTGCCGAGAATAGAAAAGAGTTTGTCCGTAGTTGAAGATGGCGTTGCTCTGGTGGAAAGACAGTACCTTGAGTATATATTAAATCTTCCGAAACGGAATTAAGCATTATCAGGCTGTCTATATGAATTTCGAGAAATGTTGAGGCGTTTTCTGAGACCGTTTCAACAGGACGGCGTGAGGCGAACTCTCGCTTTATAAAGGCTTTTGAGGAGCCCCCTCTGTGTTCTATTTCGTCTTTATGCCTCCGAGTGGACTCTCTTTTGACAATCTTGCCGCTGATGGAGACAGGAGTAAATGGTGCAAGTGATAGTAGAATTTCTTGTGCTCTTTCTTGATCTGGTGTAGGGTCTGTAAATAAATTTGAAACAACCTGAATCTGGATACTAGGACCTGAATGGAAGTCGAAAAAGTTTGCAAACGTGAGTTTCTTATTAATTATTCTTGGGGTAGTGAGGAACCCGTGCATGGTGACCTCATGTCCGACATCATTCTCTTTGAGATCTTTCATTCGGTGAGTTGCTGGAGGGAATATGACTGGTAAAAACGTTAACTTCATGCTTTCAGAGAACCAGACCATTCTGGGGAAGGGCTAAGTCACACTTCGAAGCTACACCTTTGAGCTCAGGTGGCAGTTCTGTAGGCCAAGAGGCATGCGGGTTCTGTTTAGTCGATTATTATGAGAATAAGAACATGAATTATAGATTAATACTAGGTGTGGTTTTACAAACCGTTGGGCTCTTCCGAGTTATCGCCATTCTCTTCACTCCCTCAGGCATCTTTATAGAATCATCTGCTATTCCTCGTAACTCCTCTGGGTCATTGATCTCCCTCTCAATATCTCTTCTAGTGTCTGAAAGCAATGTCCTGTAATTTTTCAAGAAATCTGCGTCCGCCTGCTTCGCGCCAGATGAGACCAATGGGTCAAATGGGTCATCGTTTTCGGCCTCAGCAGCTCTCTTTAGCCGAGATTTTGCGCCAGATAAGAACAGCTTAGCATCTAGGTTGACTATGGTGTTGGCGATGGTTATAATAGGACGGCTCCGTTGACCTCCCTCAGGATTCGTAACACTAGGACTGGGCTCCGCCTGTTGCTCACTGGGCGGTACCTTCACTTCTGAAGCACTTTCCCCCTCGACCCCTGCCCCGGAGATTGATTCCTTTGAAGAGATGGACCTGAACTGCGCTGAAAATACAAAACTCTGGGCTGAGGGCCTGGCTGTATATCTAGAGCATGAAGATCGTAGCAAGGAGCCACTGGGCAAGAATGAAATTGACTGGCAAAATCCAGAAATCAAGATCTGTATGCGGCAACGAGGGCAGATGCGCGACAAGGAGGCCTGTGCCGACATTTCTTCGGTTCAATTGAGATGTTTGAAAGAGACTTTCAAATACTGTAAACGCACGGTGATATAATGATGTTCCACCCTAACCTACCCAATATCGTAACTACTCGGCTTGGCCCTGCAAAGATTTCGCCGCTGGCAGCCGGGTAAGTGCTTCATACAATGGATGACTCAGCACTTTCATCCTAACTTATAAAACGCCCACCTTCCCACACTGTCTTTCTTCCGTATCCTTCCAAGTTCAATAAGTAAGACGCTCCACCTCATTCCTCCTTTGAATTTTTTTTACTTTTAATACTAACTAGTTACTAGATGATGAAAGCCTAGCGTGCACTCTATGATTTGGTTTCCCATCTTTTCTCGGGGGTACTCTCCGCCTGTTCGTCACCGACGGGCTGGCTCAAGGGTTCTTCGAAAGGAGTTTTGGTGTTAACCGTGAAATAGGCGTTCGAGCACACACACCTTGTTACAAGATCGGACGCTTTAAATGGCATCTCTGAAATAAGTCTTGGAGGATATGTTTATTTTTATTTTCATGATAGCCGTCGCAATCCCAGTTATTTTAAATAGAAAAATCCAATTTATACCTGTATTGAATACTTTCATTATTTTCCGAGACGCTAAAAAGTTTGTTGTTTCTGTTTCCTCCGCTGGTAAGATCGCAGACTAGGTGGAGTCTTAGGCGAGAACATCCTTTGACTCAGTATATCTTTTGCGATAGAATAAACGCGCAGTTATGAGACACAGGCCAATGCGGGAGTTCCAGCATTGGCCTGCTTCACAGTAGTTGGTATATATTAGTACAACTGCTTTGGGTTTTGACTCGCTGAAAACTCTGCAAAGAGATCAGGAGTACTGCCACATCGTCATACTTTATTTACCCTCATCGCTTTGTATTTAGAACCGCAGCTTATGCAGAAGCCGTGATCCACTTATTCGCTTCCGTCCCCAGCCACACCCATGCATGGGTCAACGGCCAGCCAGCCAGCCAACCACTCTAGATCAATCAATCTCCAAAGACTCCCCTTAGCCAACGTAGCATCTGTCCCGCTTCAACCTCACGTCTTCTCCTGCAGCAGTAATAGCAGAGCCCCCTCTTTTTTTGCCCCCTCCCTGTGGTGCTCCCTATCAATAATTCCCGTTTACCTCCGCTCTATATGCCAAAATAATTGATCCGGTGGTGTAATCTCCCATTATAACTCAACCTTGACATCTTTTGGCAGCCACTCTCTTGCGCTGTGAAGTGAGTGAAACCAACCGCCCCCCAACAATCCCTTACCATAAGGAAAAATAATCCTACAATCGAACAAAGGCCTTTAACCCCCCCTCGCTTCCACCGCCCCCACCCCCCCCCCCCAATCAACTACCAACGAGGCAACTGTCACAGAGACTCTGCGAGGTCTGCAGAGAGCGACAAAGGCCGATACTTCACATACTAATATCTATCGCACTAGTCTTCTCCATACACTACATGAGTTTGCATAACGCTGGCCAGTAAGTGATTAAGTTCAGTCGGTGCAGGTATTTCGTCATTCTCGGCACCTTTCCCCGCCCGCTTTAATACGTCGTCTAGAATTCCCGCCTGGTAGTCCTGCTCTCAACAGCGGCATCAAAACGCCAAGCCAGGTCAGTAAATTAAGAATTCAGCACACCTGGATCTACGTAGGGAGGACTAGCTAGAAAATTCAGCAATACTAGTGGCTAAAGACCGAGTTCTGCTGGAGCATAACCAAGGTGGGGAGAATCTACTACTTGGGACGTTGACGTAAGGACGTCGAAGATTTCGGGAGTGGAAAGATGGCTACCTCCTTTGAGAAATCAGTGAAGGCATGTCTGTTCCTTCGATTTGCGACGCGGAGTTTACGGCGGCAGAAAGGTGGAAGGTGGAAAGATTGGATGAGCTGAAAAATGGGGGTGGTTTTGGTGCTGACTTGTGAATAGGGAGCGACTAAGGTTAAGCTTGCGGCCCCAAAATCTAAATATGTCGAACATATCCTTATTGCGACTCATGCCGGCGAAGCCGGTATTGCTGAAGTCTTTCGGGCACTGAACAACCGAGTTAAGGATCAAACATGGACGGTCAGCTCTATCATAACCAATTTAAACAAGCCCTATCTAACACGGCATTCTGGTATGATTAGATTGTCTTCAAATCTCTCATTATTGTTCATCTCATGATACGTGAGGGGGAGCGCGAGGTAACCCTCCGCTACCTCCGTAAGCATCCACGGCTCATCACTGTTAGTCATTACTCTGATGGTGTGTACAACTTTTTTTATTATCACCTCGCATCTTGTATAGGGTGTCTTATGGCATACTAAGATATATAGCTGACTTTTAATTTACTATAGCCCAGGAACAAGGAAGAAACATCAGACATTACTCACAATACCTCCTTGAAAGAGCGAGAACATACGGTGACGTAAGAACAGACTACGTTAGGAGCGGTGAAGGAAGGTTAAGAAAGTTAAGTATAGAGAAGGGACTCCTCCGAGAGGTTGAGTGTGTACAAACGCAGATAAGGGCGTTGTTGAAGTGTACAGTATGAATACCATCTTTCTCGGCCTTATAGTCTTAATATTCCGGAATAAAGCAGCTTTGCTGATTTGCATGCTTAGTTTCTGGAAACAGATGTTGATAACGAGATTTCATTGCTGGCGTTCAGGCTGCTCGTGATGGACCTTTTGGTTTTGTTCCATGTCGTGAATGAAGGAGTGATAAATGTCTTAGGTTTGCATTTCTATGCCCTTTGAGTACGAAGGAGGCTAATTATTTATAACCTTGCGCTTGCAGAACACTACTTTGAAATGTCTCGTTACGATGCGGAGCGTGGCTTAGAAATCTACAAGACCTTTACCAAGCAGACTGCTGATGTTGTTGAGTATCTGCAGCAAGCAAGATCAGTAGAAACAGCAACTCGCCTACAGATCCCTAATCTCAAACATGCGCCTACTAGTCTTACATCGTCACTAGAGGAATATCTGCATGACCCTGAATTTGACTCCAATAGAAGAAATTATCTCGCCACTCAAGAGGCGAAGAGGACTGGAAAACCCATTCCTACTTCTGTCAAGCCGGGCTCACCACCCCCTGGCCAGCAGTCAAAAACTGCCGCTGCCCAAAGATTTCCTAGCCCTACACCCGCTACCTCTATGCCGGAACCGGCCCAACCAAGGGCTGTTGCTCCAGATCTTATTGATTTCTTTGAATCTATTGAGTCGGAGCAAACCCCTATGTTCGGAAACCAACAGGAGTTATCCCAGGTCCCTCAGATCCAGGCCCAATACACTCAACAACCTGATACCATTTTCACCACAGGGCAACCGCCATTTATTACACAGCACCAATTTTCGACCCAAACAGGACCAGCATATCCAATTGCGTACCAGCCGCAGAACCCTTACTCACAGGCTCAACAAGTCCCTGTCCCAATTATACAAACAAACCATTTACCACCCCAGCAATCTAATCAAGTGCAGCCAAATTTCACGGGTGCTGGCTTCGGTGGCTATACTCCCTCAGATCAAACTGCAGTGTCTCCCCCTCCAATCCCGACTGTTCCGCAACAGTTTCCCCAGACTTTGCAACAACCTCCAACATTCTCTCCCTCTCAAGGAATTTCCCCGGCACTCAGCCTTTCCACAGGCCAGACAGATACTAATCCGTTCCGTCAATCTATGATGATGACTGGATCAGTTACTTCAAATCAATCTCTCAGTTCATACGCCACTTCCCCACCAATTCAGAAATCTACGAATCCCTTTGCGAGAGCAGCATCTCAGTCTTCGCCTACCAATTTGACGGCTACAGCTCCTGTCTTCCCCATCTCTACACAATCTACATCTTCCTACAATGTACAATCCACTCAACAATCCATACCCCTATCCCAACAGCCAACTGTTCGCTCACTTCCGACTGGCACCAATCCATTTGCTCGTAATCTCGCTACCAGTCCAAACCCAACTGGTTCTTCGGCTGCTTCCGCGGCACTGTCGGTTCCTTCCACAACCGGCGGCACTAATCCATTTAGACAGTCTATGATGGCGCAACAGCAACAACATCAACAGCAAGCTCAGATGAACGGTAATTTTTCCGGGCAAACTGGAAGCATGGGTGGATGGGAGAATTTGGAGACCATCCCAATCTTCCCCCGGACCAATAACTCTGGTCAAACGACAAATAGCGGAACAGAATGGTCTGGAAACTAACCTTTTGAGTTGGAGCTTTATTTCAAACCATTGAGTACAGCTCGGGAGAAATCTATGGCCTTTTGTTTACCACCGATGTAGGAGATTTGACTGGCTAGGTCCATTCTTTTTCGCCAATGAAACTGTACTACCGCTCGGTTTTAACATACCATTACTTTTCCTGAGCTTTTGGATGTCTGCTATGTCGAGGTGTTGTCGTTCATTTCTCCCCAATCTGGGGATTTTTCTTAACCCTCCCTCTACAATTTTGCATTTCAACGTACATTTGTTGATACTCCGGGGTTTTTTTTCCCTTTATTACTTCATTGGTAATGCTTTAATGCCTCTTCCTTCCTTTCAAAGTTCCCCGACACCATTTCTTACTCATGGCTTACGATGCTCTCGACGACGGATTTGGTGGTGGGTATCTATATTTACTGTTCATTTCCATGCCAACTATCATCTATCTCTTGGACTTTTATTTTTGTGCTTTCAATACCTTTTTTTCCTTGCACTCTCCTATTTTGTGTCTATGTCGGGTTCTACTTTCTGGAAAAGATAAAGTAGGATGACCACAATTGAAATCTGTCAAATGTAGATAGTTAATTCATCGAAAGTCGAGTTTCTTACAGTTACACAGGTAGGATTTTGTGATGTGTCTTAATATCGGAAACTTTGAATGTGGGGCTAGGGGAGGTCACTCCTAAGTTATAGATGACCTAAAGAATGTTAGGTGAGCCTTACAACCAAAGACCAATTTTACCACTACCTAACAGGGTTATAAAGTTCCCAACCGTCTACAGATAACACTTCGCCCTTCCTAAGAAGTCTCCTAAGACAGTGGGTTAATTCCATCGAGTGATATGCCATGATACGATGACTCCCTATACTTGGTTCATTAATTATCAGTATCTATCAACCTCAACAAATAAAAAAGGAACATCTGCAAGGATCGGATACTATGAAAAATGTTTTGTCTATGCTATGTTCCTAATAGATATTCTAGTATTTTTTCTTAATATACAGCGAATGACTCCGCACTAATGGTGTGCCTTGAACTACCTTCAAGCCGAATAGACCTGGCCGCCCCGCTCAAACACCTCTAAGCCGGTATGGAACCAGTACCTACGGTAGAAGTAGGTCCCTTGACCCCTCTTAGCTTTTGCTCAAACTTCTCAAACTCGCGTATAGCTACCTCCTCTTCTTGGTCCAGGATCTGGGTTACCCCTTGAACCTCCTCGATCTGGTGTTTATTAGTCTTTTCTGAAGAAAAAATTATTTAGAATAGGAGGTAAGAAACAAGGTCTGCTAACATAGTGTTTAAGCATAGACTCAATCCCATTTTTCAATGTTACAGTTGAAGAATCGCATGTCCTACAGGCCCCCCGAAGCTTCAACATAACATAGCCATTTTCAAACCCTCTATACTCGATATCAC
This sequence comes from Verpa conica, assembly GCA_033030425.1. Classification (NCBI taxonomy): domain Eukaryota; kingdom Fungi; phylum Ascomycota; class Pezizomycetes; order Pezizales; family Morchellaceae; genus Verpa; species Verpa conica. The sequence continues at coordinate 1,237,813 of JAUFSD010000007.1, read as the reverse complement.
CGCCATCTATCCATCAGTTAACTTGTCTACTGTTTCAATATTTTGTTACATATCGAAGGAAATAGCGAATGAAGGCCAAACCTTCTTGAATGGATGGTCTGATCCTTGTATCCAACAACTCCTTAATCATAGCCACAACCTCACTATCCCCCTCCTTCGCCATCGTATCTTCTGCCTGGGTAGTCCCTTCAGTAACCACTAGGCTCCCCGAATTCAAATTCTCCGTAATTAGTGAGAAAACCTCTGGCTTCAAGAACGCCCAGTTCGCATCATCAGTCTTCGTAACTGTGATGAAGTCTGGACCGTAGAAAACAGCACGCACTCCGTCGACCGCAAAGAGTTTCCGTGCTAAGGGTGAGTTGTACGTGTCGCGGCCATCAAGATATTCCATTGACGATGCACCAGCTGGGAGAACGGGTGTGCCAGGGACGAATTTGAGTGCATCAGGGTTAGTTGTAGGTTCGGTTTGAATAAAAATTGTGCGCGTAGAGTCCCATAGCGGGGGTGTGATGGGGTACCATGAAGTGGAGGTAAGGAATGTGTAGGCTTGCGGTAGTACGAGCTGTCTGAGGGGAGTATATAGGCGCCGGGTGGGGGAGTTACCGGTGCGGAAGAGCCGTAGTGCTGAGGGTATTGTTCTAGAGGCCATCGAAGTGATTAAATTATCTCCTTGGTGGTCGATACTCTAAAGTACTTTGGAGATTTGATTTCTAACAATCCAAAAAGCAGGGTTCCGCGATTTGTGGCGCCATGACGTTACATATAGCCACATGTGGCTATATGTGTTATACGCAGTTCTTGTATAAATGTTTATGTGCAGAGGAACCCGGAATGCCTCCCTATGGTAATAATTGAGTATTAGTAAAAGCATCCCATTACTACCTATAGTACTAGTATACGGCCTCTGCCTCTTTGGCTATACCTTCATAATGTCATACTCACGCCATGCAGCAGTAATACTTTGACTCCGCGGACCCTATAAATATCTATTACTGAAGAATGTAGAACCAGTTGTGAATTAGGAACTGTAAGTCGCTGATTTACTGTGATGACAAGAGAACTTCTGGATAGAACTTCAAATCTCTTTGATGTTCGCGAATTATGTTCGCGAAAGTTCTCTAAACTCCCTTCTCTCTATAACCTATTAGGTAAATTATGAGGTAAGGTTGACTATAATCTATAGGCAATAAGTATTCCCATGACCTACCATCTATTTATAGTGAAATACCGAACAGACCCTCGTGATAGATACTTGTACATAATTATAGTCTCATGGAACTACCCCAAGTAAGGTATGTAAGTACGTTACCTATAGGAAAGTTTCTGACTGTCTGCCTTAGATCATAATATTGGAAGGAATAGGGTCGAAGCGTATACGGAAGAATAAAAGGAATAAATTAGTATAAACCCCGCAGCTGAAGGCCAAAAGTCAAACTCCAGACTCGATTACTATTTGTCCATTTCTAGCCAAGACTGTCTTAATGAATAACAGTAATACTACATAGCAAGGGCTGCTATCCTATGTTTCAAGGGTATAATGGCGAGAGAGAAAAGCTCAAGTAACCAGAGGACTATTTGGGAGGGTCTAGAAGGAAAAAAGAACCTTTATAACGATAAACCCTCTTTAAAAAAAACTATCTACTGTAAAGTACAAACTAGACATCCTAAAAACAAGAATCTAACACTAAACCCAAGTCAAAAAAAAGAAAAAGAAAGAAAGAGATAGCTTTATACCTGCTCAATGATAAGGTCCACTGGGTAGGATATTTAGTCTCGCTAAAGCTTGCAAGAAAGGGATTTAAAAGTAAAACAAAACATCATAGTTACTTCCGAATATGTAGCTCAATCTGCAGAGATCGGAGCAAACCTGCGCAATGGACTCCCGATCTTAGGTGCGAATTGCATGCTCTTTCTTCGCGCCATCATCAAATTATGCATCAACACGGGGTTGATCTCGCCCCCAAGCTCCTGCCTAATTTCTGTCTGAGGGAAGAGTTTTTTCCTTGGTGGGAGTTTTGGTGTCTTGAGATTGATAGGAAAATTGTTTGTGTTATCAGAAGTGGAACCTCCAGGAGTCATGTTAAGAACTTTTGGCTCCATAGATTTACGGCGCTAGGAATAGTTAGTAATGGCCTAACCTAAAGATCACAAGAAACGTTATGACACTTACTCTATGACCACCTCGTGGAACATGATCTAGGTCTACGGGATAATCGCCCTCATCGACCCATGACTGTTCATCCTCGCATGATGTTACCCACGCAACACCAACACAGAGCACGATACCCTTGCTATCTTTGACCTTCTGAAGCGTCCTAGGACTTCCATCTTTGAAGACAACATGGGTAATCCCAACCTTGCGCTCCCCTTCTCCAGGGGCACCAGTTGAGTTAGGGTTCCAGTTCCAATTTTTAATAACCTTTGCACCAAGTCCTCGAAGCGCCTCCACAAAGGCCGCACTCGCATCCGCACCCTCTGATGTGTACACATCTACAAATACAACTGCACCAGCAAGCACACCTGCTGGGCGAATAACGTTACATCTCCTTACAGAGCTCTGAGCGATTGACTTATTCGTAAGAACCGAATTCTCCCCGTCTTCATCTTCGTCTTCGCTCATCATGTCGTCGATAGAGTGGATCTTGACTGGAACTGTTATTTTCCGTGAAGGACTCTCAACAACCCCAATAAAATTGTTAGGTGCATCAAGGGTCAACAAGAATGGGTCGATAGGAATGAGAGCTTCTAGCTTCTTAGAGAATGAGACCTCTGATTGCTTAAATATAGGGTCTTGGGGAAACAAAGTTTTCCTTTCGGGTAGTAGCATATCCATTCCTGTAAAAGGACTTCCGGTATGTCGAGACTTAGAAGATTCATCATCATCGTTATCGTTCTCTAGGCTAAAGAAGCCATAATTACCCCCTCTCTCTGATGGGCTTTTGTACTTTGTTGGCGAGAGTGCAATTTGGTTCATCAAAGCTTCGGTTTCCTCTAAATCCTCCATATCAATATCTCCATCAGTGTCCATGTCATCTTCAACTAGCATCTCCATTTTAGCTCTAACAGTGCTATCGTTTATTGGTGAAATATTAGGGCCCGGAGGTGCCATCGAAAGAGTAGATTCTTTAGGCTCATCCGCCACCAGTACGATATTACCCAATCCAAAGGTTTTATTTGCCTGGCCAGCAGAAATTTGCCTAACTTGCGCGGAACTCTCGACGCACTTCTTGGGAATCCGTACTGGTGATCGGCCAAGCATGTAACTGTCTATATCCATACCCAATTCATCCTCAGACTCATCGGTCTTGGAAAAATTCGATACCTTCGCCCTCTTTGGAGGACTCCTAACACCGGGCTTTGATAGATCTGGAACATCCATTTTCAAAGTGACCTTTGAATCAAGATTGCAATTGTTCTTGACTGGGCTTCTAAAATTTAGGATGGCAGATGCGGGTGGGCGCCTGGCTGGTGAGGCAAGTGACGACTTTGGTGCGCTGCTCGAAGGCTCAGCGTCCGATTTCGAAAAGGGTGCATTTGCCGTAGCTGGCTTGAAAGGAGACATAGGAGGTCGTCTTGCAGGAGATGTGAGTAGTGAAGCAGATAAATCGAGGGGTTTCTTAAGGTCCGTCGCTCTGGTAGCCCCCGGAAGCCCTCGAGCAGGTGAAGATAATCCGACGGCACGTTTAGGTTTAGCCGCTAATTTAGGTTGGAGACTTGACAGCTCGTCTTCCATTTCTGAGTCGTTATTCACTCTCAGGCTATAGGGTGCTCGCCGAGCTTTCGAGGGTGACAAGGCAGGTAGTGGATCAAACACTGAAGAGACATTCATGTTTGTAGCAGGGAGCCGTAGTTTAGTTGATGGGACACGAAGTGGCTTTACCGACAATGCACCCATTGAAGACATAAGTTCATCTGTATCATCACTTCTTTGGTGTGTTGTAGAGTCATCTCGTCTCGGGGGTATAAGATTTTCCTTATCGTCATTAAACGACACTTTCTTCGATGCCTTCAAAGTCGCAATGTTGGATGTTTTCGTAATCACGGTCGTCTTCTTTGCAGCTCCTCCACTGTTTCTAGCAGATTTGCGCTTTGGTGCAACCTTGACTCCTACAGTTCCCTCTGTTGCTCTCGTAGAAGCGGTCCTTTTTGTTGCCCTCGTTACTCGTGATGGAGGAGCTGTGTCTGTAGATGCTGATGGCGACGGGTCCGTGTCAGTATCAGTAACAGCAATAGCTTTACGTTTTTCGGCTGTTTTCTGACCTCTCCATTGGCATGGAAGTTTATCCTCGAGGGTGTTATCTCCGGCTTTTGCGCGAGCACGAGTGAGGTATCTGCGAGTTTGGGGTTCTGCCATTCGGAATGAGTGAATATAGGCAGGAGGCTAGCCTTGAGATGAGGAATGCTAAGGGAGAGGGGAGGGCGTGATTAGCTTAAGCGAAATGGTGGCTCAATGATAGGACCGGGACTGCTATAGGTAGGATGGACTGAAGGTATGAAGGGATAGGAGGAGAGGAAGGGGAGGACAAGAGAGCCAAGGTGGGTTCTCAGGGGGGAAGAGCGCGCTGGACATTTGGCTTTGTTTAGCCATCCCGTGTTGGTAACCATGGCAACATCGTAAGGTATACATACAGAATAGAGGGTACGGTTACCCGGTTATATAATCTCCAGTATGCTGATAAAGGTATTGATATCGATATCGATATACCTAGAGAGCCCCCCCCTCTCTCTCGGGTCTCGACTTCACGCTTCTCCAGTATTAGCTATTGTTCACTTCCAAGTCCTGTTCCAATTGCCTGTCATTCGAAAATCTCCAGATTTGGAAATACATCATGCTTTGACTTCAAGAGCTCCCCAACCCCCGCCTCAGTTTGCGTAACAGTCCTTGCTCACAAAACAGGTATCTAACTTCTACACAGCTCTAACACCGTCAAAATATGTGCAGTTCTTTTCCGGATCCCCCTTGGCTGAAGCTACATCCTCAAATCTCCCGGACAACCCAAGCTTTTCCGCTGCCGAAGTAATTTCGTCGGCCGTTAAGCTACGCCGATCGTTTCCCCCTTCATGTTTGATCATCGTTGCCAGAAACCCCCGTTGGTTCTTTAGGATTGCGATCTCTGCCTCAAGGACCCTTATCCGCTGCTCGATGCTGGGGGATAGCCTCCTAGGGGATTGTTTGGCGAGAGATGCGATTGTATCTCGTTGGTAATTAGGCATTGGATGCGGGTGCGGGTGTGGGTGTGGGTGTGGGTAATCATCCTTGTAGTCTCGTGTAAACCGCCGGCCATGTGTAGACAGCCTAGATGGAGTTGATACTTGTCCAGAGAAACCGGACATTCGACGTGAAGCAGCTGAAATGCGTGGAGGTGTTGAAGCCGACCGATAATACTCCATTGGAAGTGAGAGAGTGTGTGGGCAGTATGGAAGAAACCCGGGAGTAGACTGAAAACAGTGAATGTAGCCAGAGATTAAAGTTGTCTACTTCTCTAGAAGTGCTATACTTTGCGAAAGCATGCCGTCACAAGTCGGAAAAGGTTTGCAATCTGAAAAGGCCAATGGGATGGCTAGAGAGGAGCCAACCCTTCCACCATAGCAGCTCAAATACTATTGTGCACGAGCCTGTTTCAGTTGATCGCCAACCGCCGGCTGGAACCGTCCTCAAGATCTTTCTTTTTTTACATTCCTATGGGCCTGTCCACATGTGTACTGATACAACCTTGGCGAATAAGGGAAGGTCGGCTTTCCAACCTGAGTGATTCTGTGTGATCCAATTGGATAAAGTCTTTGTGGGGTAGAGGGTAGAGCACCAACGAGTCGTACACCGGGAAATAGGGGAGAGTCCCTTTATTACAGGGTGGCTTCCATACATGTAGTGTTGGATACTTATTTCCCGGCCGCAGGTTTCACCAATAAATAGAACAAATTACATGTAGTATACTATAGCGAATAGACTATTGGCGTACTTTCTTTGGATATATCCAAACAATAAGCCCGCCCTCTCACTTCTTACCAACTTTATGACCTTAATCTACTTTCAACTAAATTATTGGGACACAAGGAAGGGATACAGTGACCGCACAGATCCGTGACCCCAGGTAAGCCCCACTAATAACCCTACCCGTGCACTTTGGCTACTCCGTGAGCATCGGCAAGCTTCGGACCGACCACCCGGTCCTGTGGGGGTTCATGCTGATCGAATTACCCGGGCGAAAAGCTTGTATATGAAGGATTAGACATTATGAAGAATGGCATGAATCCGAGTTTTTTCTTTCTTTCATTGTAGCCTTAGTCTACGAGATATTTACATATATGCATATTCCAAGAGCTAACAAGAAGAGAAAATACAAGGCGAAAAAAACAATGGAAAAACCCAACCTCGTATTCTAATCAGTCCTCGTTTCAGCCCTACAGACAGTTTCATCTTATATCACCATGATAACCTAATAAAAAGATCCATTAAACTAGATCATGTACACAGCCGTGCAAGCCGCTCTAGCTTCTGTAACAGTGATCATATCAAAGTTGATCGAATACTGTGTAGCTTATAGTTTCAATAGAGACATATTTATTACCAATGGGTGTTCCTGGTGCTTTAATAGTAACGGTAATAGCTGGTGAGGTAACAGTAACAGTTTTAAACCGAGTGTTTGGATCGACCAGTTTCATAGAGGTTAATTACTATCACAGGCGTTGGAGTTACTGTCTATTTAGTTGGGCTCAGTTTATGCACAAACAATAGCTGGGGGGGCATTATAAGCTAGACAGTTACGGTCTCAGCGCTAGTAAAATACTTACGCCGGAAGCACCAACGGTCGCCTTTGTAGATTCTAAGGCACCAACCTACGGTTATGTTATTAGTCCCTGCACGTAAATTTAAAGACGAAATTATGAGCTTGGTGGCTATCGCTGTAATTTCCATAGCTGTAGCTCTTGTGCTCGTTACCTGGGTCGCTGATCTGCCAACAGAAGCGGTGACCGTGACCTCGGCAGTTCTCGTTACAGGAAGAATAGCCTCACCCACCGAGACTCCTATCCCTTAAACCGCCACACACAACCGTTCAAGACTGGTCTTTCAATAATATACCGCAACCACAACACCTCTAGATATTACATAAATTATGCTAGAAAATTTAGACTACATAACCTAAACCATTATCATTATAAATTCAATGGGTTATATAGCTAGTGGTTGGGTAGCAAGGCTGGAAAATCGGGGGTTGTGGCAAAGACCGGTCCCGCTCAGGACCATTGACGGTCTAAGGGATAGTAGCTATTATGAATTCTGAATTTATTGTCTGTATTACGTTATATTTAGTATATATAGATATGCGGGTTAAGGCTTCAACGGCTTACAGCTGCAGCTACAGTGACCGTAACCTATACAAGTGATTTCTCTGTACGTTCTTGTGATAGGAATAAATGTCTCACTAGCTGAGACCCCTCTAGTGTCAATGACCCAGGAGTAAGAGTCTGCGTAATATTATCAGCTCCAATGATTCAAGTAATATATGAGGGACGTTAAAACATATGATCGCAGTAACAGTAGCTATTAGGTTAATATTTATAAAGGTACTACTCAATGCCTCCAAAGCCACTGTCACGGGTTCTGGCGTGATAGCCTATAGGTCAAACTAGACCTAATTTTCATACAATCTTTATAGAGTTATTTAAAATACGACACCAGTAACAGTAAAAGTAGCTTCAACAATTGCTGCATGTATGAGTAGCTTTCATAGTTCTATTGGTTATTGTATCGTTTTTGAGTTTCCGAAACGAGGAATAAGCCTCGGCGAGTATCTAAACCGGCCCGAAGGCTGCGGTATAATTGAACTAGTCGAGATCGACGAGCTAGGGTGAGTCATAAAAGTAGCGTTGAGTAAGTGTCTAGAGGTAATAACTGTATAGCCACACCAAAAACAGTCTTCGTAACGTAACTGCTGCAAAAACTAAGGTCCTAGAAATTATCGTGTCGCCAATTAATGTGTTAGTTATAATAGGCACTATGGTGCTAATTATTCTAGCGTTTTCTCTTAGGAAAGAGATGGGCCCTGAAGGGCTCTCTAACAGGCCTAATGGCGTAGTGCATCGGATCGCAGATCAGTCAGTCAGGATTAATGATCCATACACCGTCGTTTCAAAAGTCCCAGGTATAAATGCACTGGTTATAATACTGACTTCTGAGATGATCGTGGCAATAGCACTAAAGAATTTACTGGCTGTAGTACTACCCTCCGAGATCCTTGTCGTGATAATAGGATCAAGTTTGCTGGTTGGTGCTTCATTTGAAATAATGATAGTTGTAATAGCTTCGATTAATGTACTAGTCAAAGTGCTATCATGTAGTATAATTATCGTTTCGATAGCCCCAAGGTATGTACTTGTGATATTAATATTATTTGAGATAATTGTCACCGTAAAACCCCTATTTAGGGTGGATCTTGATTCTGAAGGGTTTTTGGTGTGATTTTGGTCAGGTGGTTGCTTTCCGACTATGTTTGAATTAGTGGCTCAGAGAGGATCATACAAATAGTACCGATCAACTTACTAGATATAGATCTCGTTCTAGCTGAATCTGTAGTATAGTGGTATTACTCTCGATCTCACTTATGAGAGGAATAGTTTGTGGTTATACGAATAATCGAAGAGTCAGAAATAGTTGTGTCTTCAACGAGTGTACCGCGTACTAGTTACATGACGATCGAAAGACGAGGTTATAGCCTTAGTACTAGCTGGATAGTCGGTCTCTATGGTGATTGCAATAGGTGCTGTGGTAGTAATAGTAACCTCAGTACGTGACCTTAGAACAGATATTAACAGTAGTAAGTACCCTTGAAAGCGGCTAATATAAAGGAAGTCTAATAGGTGGTTCAAAATTCCTAGTCCCTGTTCCCGTATGGAAATTAGTAAAGTTAGTAGTAGTTCCAATGTTTTGTCCCCTGGGCACTATTCCCTTTTAAGCTCTGAATATGCTTATATCTATTAAAAAACTAGTAGGCCTATATACATACATATTTATATATGCAATAGGAAAATTTACTAGATTCATCTTGGGGTGCGTTTTGAAAATCTACTTGGATCTTAAACCTCTAGCTATATAGCTAAAAACACTCCCTCGCCCTCCAAAAACTATAAGACGATATCTAATGAGTAATGGTCCGCCACTAGCTAGTGGCGAATACAAGTCTAATGTTACTACAGTTATTATTAATTATAGATAGGATGTTATATATATATATATATATAGAAGCGTGAACCTGTTGGAATCTCAACTTATTGTATAAACCAGTGGTAATTTTAAGTATAAATATACTAGAAATAGATATAAATTTATAAGGCATATATATAGCATACTTTACTTAAGCCAAAAGATATCTTTGGAGAGATAGGAGGGGTAGCAATATCATATTGTTAGTTGCCACAGCGACTCGAAACCCCCGACGTACCCAACATTGTTTGACCAGCTAGAAACGTAAACGCTCACCCAACTTGACTTGGAATGACTCAAAGTGCGGCTTATGTCTCTAGTTCCATCTTAGATGGAGTTGAAATTTTGAATAATAGATTTATAACTGTCGTGGCTATTCATTTCTTAGCTAGGTTATTACGTTTCCATGTACCTCTTCAGCTCTGGGGTTTTGGGTCGCTGTGGCAACTAACAATATATATTCCGTTATAGTACCTAACTAGGGGCCCTAAGCTATACTACAAGTAGATTCTATGCATTGGGGTTATTCAAATATACACTGTTTTCCAGTATTTATAAACTGAAGTTTATGATCAGTGAGAAATTGAGTTCTGATAGATTTGATGTTTCATAAGATAGGCTTAGAATATAATATATTATTACTAGCGTACACACAGTATGAATTAGAAATTTTGTCTTTATATTGTATTATATATATCTGGCTAGAAAATGATATCACTGCTAAGGTCTAATTAAAAGGAGGTGACTCGCTATAAATCTCGGTACCTTGTATATCGATCACTCATGAATTAGCGCCATGTAAGAATACTACTGGGGACTGAGATGCTAATATCCCCTTGCCCGTTAATAAACGATGCGCTGTATATTATTATCCATAGCTTACATATAAGCTCTTGGTCGTAAAATACATCCCATTAGATAAGGTCACCAGTCTCGGTGGTCAATCGGTAATATTGTTGGGTATTTACTTATAGCGGGTGGTATATTCGGTACATGTATTCATAATATTGCGCTGAAGGGTTGAACCTAATAACCCCCCCCCCAGCGTATACCAGCATACAAGCACCTTAGGACCTATAGGGACTATGAGCTGTATTCTTACAGCCGGCTTTGGCCCCCACGGAAAAATGGCAGCTTCACCGAGTCATGGGATAGTGCCCTATCAATAGGCGCACTAGATTAGGCAGAGAATATATATGTTCTGGCCCATTGGGGGGACGTGCCCGTTGGGGGGACGTCCCCTTAGCGGGCAATCTGTTAGGTGTCCTACCCGTTGGAGGGACACCCATGGGCGGGCCAACAAAGTATAGCCTAATTAATACAGGTACACTCAAAAGAATAAGAATAATAGATAGAAAATATGAATCTATTTTGAACTATATTTGAGATTTTTTTTGATTTTATACTATGCTTTATTAAACTTGTAGGAGGCTGGAAGCTTTGTTCTGAGTGTTTTTTTTGTAGCCAGGGTTTTTTGTACGTTGTTGCCCATTAGGGAACGTAGACTGGGCCATATAGGGGACATCCCCCGATAGGCACGTCCCAGAACATATATATACATGTAAGCTTCCTAATATTTGATTATCTTCAATTAAATGTACCCACTTTCGATTAAGCGAATAGCTACCTCTAGATTCTAAAAAATAAAAGAGGATTATTATTTAGGCGCAATACATTTCTACACTCGTAGCGCCTATGTACGTACCCTTATGATTCACTTAAGGTCAAAAGTCTCAGTCTCAGTCTCAGTCTCAGTATTATCTCCACTAACTTCTCAGCCTCCAACCCAGAAAATTCAAAGCTGGAGGTCCACACAATTGGCTATGGTAAAACTCTTATACGCCTAGAAACTTCCAATATATAGCACGGCCAGTATTTTATCCTACACATTGGATCTCCGTCAAGACAATTAACGCTCTATTCTTTTACCAGGGAATTCTAGCATCTGAGAAGTCAAATTTGTGATTGGTACAATAAACACGACTATAGGTGAATTAATAGATGCTTCGGGATACTCCCTCGTGAATTTTCATAGTATCCGTCCGAAATCGAGGTCCTGGGTACTAGCCTCAAGCCAGCTTGCGTGGACATTGTGGGTGGGTTGTTGGTCGCTATGTAATGAGATTAGCGTAGACCCTGTATTATTATGTCATGATGTCTGTTGTAGCTCCTTCATTCTTTACCCTCACTCTCCCTAGCTATGTAGCTAGCTAGCCTGAGACCGATGCCTACAAATATATGGTCATAGTTTGTCACTCGATCATCTAATCGTTACTACACGCTTTGTTTAGCGGGAGGGTCTATAGGGGCCAGGAACAGGGGTCTTGGAATCTAATGGGCAAGGGTTGCATGAAATGAGAGGCGTAAACGCGCGTTTCCTTCAGGGCCCGTCGCACGCTGCCAAGGGAACTTCTAATCCCATCATAGGGCTAATTACCTCTGGATGCGTAAATCTCGGAATGCTCCAACCGCCTATGACACTCCAAGATACCTGCATGTAGCCAGGCTATTCTCCTTTCGGACTATATTTTATTCGGCCGTTTCGGATTGATACAAGTGATGCGCATGCACTTTTGATCGACGACCAAGAGCGGAATGTGTATGAAACTCTCCTAGTGAAACCGCGTAACCTACATAAGCTTTCAAGAAACGCTGGACAGAGATCGGCAAGAAAAACGGTTCAAAAGTCAGGTCCGGAACCTGCTGCCTCCACTCCGTCTCCGGGGTTGGTAGATAAAGGAAAGGAGTTCCAGGGGAAGGAGGAGTGGCTTCTAGCTTCAAAAATACCTCATCCCTCTCTTTCTCCTCCTTTCTGTCCTCTTTTCTGAAGTTTGTGGTTCGCTGTTGAGCAAACTTTCTGTTCGTCCTTTCGCTACATTGTACATTTTGTAGTCTTTTTGTTTCTTTTTGTTTCTCTTATTTATTTCCTCGCGCCTAGCCCGCGATGGGTGCTAGTAACGATCAAACCTCGGAGTTACCCACAACGAGTATTGAGGTGTCAGCGCTTCCTACACAAAGTAGAATCCACCCAGCTGTCTACGTAGTGTGGGTTCATTCCAATCCTCTGGTGTAACAATAGTGGTTTCTAACATCATGTGGCTTGTGGCAGTGTATGGATCTCGCTGAGTTCTGCTGTTATCCTATTCAATAAATGGATCCTTGATCCAAAGACCACTAACTTTCGTAAGTTGCTCCTACAGTGGTACTCCAAATCTTACTTGAGAAAGTATTTTCTAACCTGATCTGGGCCTCTAGAATTTCGTACGACTCTATAGCTATCCTCCGGTTATCTGGCCTGCGCATAAACTAACTTTAAGATAGCTATCTTTCTCACGACATGGCATCTTATATTCTCATCTATTGCAACACAAGTGCTAGCGAGAACAAGCACCCTGCTCGATGGCCGTAAAACTGTCAAGATGACTGGGAAGGTCTATCTCAGGGCTATCGTTCCTATCGGGTTATTCTTCAGTTTGAGTTTAGTCTGTGGGAATAAGGCTTATTTGTACTTGAGCGTATCATTCATTCAGATGTTAAAGGTACTTGGTATTTCCTATATTTTCGTGGTATCACTGAAGCTAATGAGTTCTGAATATTAGGCAACAACTCCTGTCGCAGTTCTTCTCTCAGGCTGGGGTTTGGCAGTTGAGAAACCAAACCTCCGGACCTTGAGAAATGTCTCATTCATCGTTTTCGGTGTTGTAATTGCCTCTTACGGGGAGATCCTATTCGTTCCTACAGGTTTCGTCTATCAGGTTTGCGGCATTATATTCGAAGCGATCAGACTTGTAATGGTCCAGCGCTTGCTCTCCTCCACCCAGTACAAAATGGACCCCTTAGTCTCACTCTACTACTTCGCGCCTATTTGTGCCGCTATGAATTTTATAATGTTCCTGATATTCGAGAGTCCTACCTTGACCATAGCCGACCTCACTCGTGTCGGCCCAGTAGTGTTTATCTTGAATGCACTGGTTGCGTTCTGTTTAAACGTATCAGTCGTATTTTTGGTAATCTCAATACCTTAGATCATATATGTCTCAGATACTAATGTAATATAGATTGGGAAAACCTCATCCCTCGTGCTTACGCTCTGTGGTGTTCTCAAAGATATTATTCTTGTGTGCGCATCTATTCTTATCTGGGGAACCCCCGTTACAGCAATTCAGTTATCCGGTTATTGCCTTGCATTGGCTGGTCTTGTGTACTTCAAATTGGGAGCTGAGAAGGTTCGAGAGCACTGCTCTCAGCTACGAGGGACTGGTTCTAGCCTTAGGAATCTGGTACCGAGGAAGATTGTCGCAGGTGCAGGGATCACGTTCGTGTTGTTGACAGTTGGGAGGCTGTATAGCGGAATGACTGTGAGCGAAACAGTCAAGACCATCCACGGTTCAATGCCCGTTTATTTCGAAAATACCGATCCTAGCGCGACCATATTTATTCCAAAACGGAAATTTGATATTGTCATCAGCATGTATAGGGAGAACCAAACGACGATGGCTCAGCAAATCCAAGAAATCAAAAACCTCGCGCCACTCCAGGGTCTCGACCCAAATGTTATCATATACGTCAAAGACCAAGAAGCAGACCTAGACTCAATAAAAAAGAAAATTGGGGCAGACGTTGTGAAAATAATCCCAAATAGAGGCCGCGAAGGGGGAACCTATCTTTTCCATATTATTAACGAGTGGGACAACTTTGCAGCCCACACTTTATTCCTCCAAGGCGACATGCACCTCTTTCAGAAATTCAAAAATAGGATCACCGACTACTTCGTCCCAACAACTGGTGCGCTCTCTCTCGGTTTTGGTCAAAGCTCCTGTGAATGTAGTGAATGCAAAGATTCCTGGGGTGGCGAAGACAGCTGGTTCCGGGTTCCTGAAGTCTGGTCTGCAGTTCATGGTGAACTCTGCCCTAACTCTGGGATCCTTGTATCTTACGGCGGGCAGATGATCGTTTCGGCGGGCCGTATTCGATCTACTAAGAAGCATGTCTATGAACATGTTCAGATGCTTCTGGAAAGTGATAATGAGCACTGGATTCATGCAGACTCAAAAAAGGATAGATTCAACGATAGACCTGATAATCCATACTTTGGACACACTCTGGAGCGGAGCTGGATGATCCTCTTTCAGTGCTCTGACCCTAAGCTGTCAATTACTTGCCCTACGCTCGATACAAAGAGAAATCCAGATGATCCAGATGACAAGTGTCAGTGTATTGATTAGTTAGGCGGTTCCAAAAACGGGATTATACGGCGTTCAGGTTTCTTGTTTCTTGTTTCTCTAGTTATTAGATGTTTTCTTTTAAAACCCCCTTAGTACGTACATGTAAATATATTGGACTTCAGCTTATATTGCCATGTTTTAGTAAAGCATGAGATAGTGGGCTTTAGACTATCTTGGGATGGCTTTTTATTATTAGATCAGCTCTTTGTATTTTTGTGAGCTTTTTTTTTTAACATTTTATGTATCGTGTGATATGACTTGACGAGAGTAACTATTGCCTCTTTTATCCATTTCTTTTCCTTTTAAGCAGTAAGCAAGCACACGACTGGTCTTAAATTATATCCCTCTTAAATATATTATTGCCCCGCCCATCCGGTCGTTATGCTAACAAAGCGTCCGTGGACATAAATCTTGAGTCTACCTCTTACCCACCTATCAACTCTTAAAGTCACCCTGACTCTCCCATTCTAGCTCTTCATAATATGGTGAAAAGCTCAGCCATCCAACCTCTGGTGATCCCATTTCATGCTTCGTAAACTCTCGCTCCGCCTCCCCAATAATTCTAACCCTTGACTCTTCAGGTATTTTCCCGGTCTGGTTTCTCCCCACAGCACTATCAAACAGAAGCTGTGCCCGGCAACAAATCTCGAAACTCAAAAACCACCATGCGGCCTCATCAATACTCGACTGCCCAACTGCGAGTGCTCCATGGTTTTCTAGTACTGCTATTTTCTTAATTTCATTACTCTCACAAAGGAGTCTAGCGATTCGAGTTCCTTCATCTCGACCTTGAATGAGCCCGCCGAAGGGAATAAGGACGTGCGAGTTATGGAATATGCAACTGTCTTGGTTTATCATATCGAGCGAGCGGCCAAGAGCACTGAATGCCTTAGAGTACGGGCCATGAACATGCACAATTCCGGTGATTAAAGGGTTTGATTCATGAAGTGCCGAATGAACCGACACCGCAGACGCATCTCTAAAAGTGTTATTCAACGTTTGCTTTGGTGCACAAACATGAGCTCAATGACTCACACTGGCCGGTCGCCCTCTACCACCTCTCCCGCATGATTAACAAGCACTAGATCTGAAGCTTTCATTCGTGAAAATGATTTTGTCCACGGATTCACCCTTTTACCATTAATCCTAAACTAAATACAATTAAGGGTTCTACATACCAGAAACAATCTGATTTCACTGTATCCCTTATGCTACAGTGTCCGGCAATACCTTCACCGTATCCATGCTTTGCCAATACCCGAAAAACAGCAGCCAGATGTTCTTTCCGATACAATCTTTCTTCGGTAGGAGTCTCAAAGGTTGGGGGGACGGGGCGCGTGCGGCCTGATGCTAGTTTATAGAATGGGGAGGTGATAATATTGGATGTTGTGGGAAATGAGTAGCCTTGAGCACCGACACCTTTGAAGGAAGATAAAGCGCGGATAAAGGTTCGAGAGCGAAACATTCTTAAGTCAAGATATGGATAGTAGTGTGCTTAGCAGTACTAGGCTTGGGGATATTGATTGCCCAACCCTTGTTTTACACCAGACAACCTTTATGTAATCAGGGTTAGGTTTATGCACATATATTCTTGGAGTTGAATACAAATTACATCTGGCTATTAAGATAAAATAATAATCTCTACACGTATATTCATATAAAGATCCTACAATCACCAATAAGAACAGTAATATTAGGCTCTTACTAAGCCGCGCGCCAGAAAAGCTTGCCCCTTCTCTCAGTAAGCTAATAGTCAGGGTAGATATATTTATGTAATACGTGCAAGTTGCATATATATATATAACTAACAAATGAACTAACAAGAAAAAACTACAGTTTCAGATGGATGGTATGATAGTATTAGAATATATTCCTAGCCGCTAATGCAGGAAAAATCTAGTCCCACTCCTGGTGGCCGATTCCCTTACGTGATATCCTTTACAAGGCTTAGAAAATGTACAACCAGAATTAGCAGAATCAGGCTAAAATCTAGATAAGGCATATGTATATGTAACTATGGGCCGAACTGGGCATTGAAGAGATCCTTGTACAAGCATATAGTGAGATAGTACCGGTAGCTAGTATCAACAACTACATGTAGATCAGATATTGAAGCGCAAGTCAGCTAAAACTTAATCTTACTGCCAGTGGCTAATTCAAGTTTAGAACTGCTGGAAATTAGAACCTATACCCTCAGTCCTAAATCTTTAATTTGCCTCTGGTAGTAAATTAATCTTTGACCGATTTACGTATTCATACTAAAGCACCGATAAACCGATAATGTGTCTCCTGTACCGCTGATTAATTCATTAATCATAATACATGAAGCTCTAAGACTATAATCACACCAAACGGTAAAAAAAAATACAAATGCAAATGCAAAAGAAAGCCTCACTCGACTGCTGATATCACCCAGATCTAGCCTGTCTCATCCTAAGTGTAACTATAAAATTAAAAAGAGTAAACAAAAACCGTTTCTTCAACTTTCAGCTACTCATATTTTTCCTCGTAGAGTCCTCCTGCTTAATGTTTCTATCCTTTTGTTCTTCGGCATCGTTATATATAGTCCTTTTATAACTTTGCTCTTGATTCCTAATATAATAAATTAGCTGTAGCTCGATTTACATCTCGAAAGGCCCTAACACGCCTGCAGCTGGGTAAGTAATTATTTGTCAGATTTTTATAGAAAAAGCGCACGAGAGTATGATGAATCTTCTCATCCGTTCTCTTATCTTCTGAGCCATGTATGTGGACACGAAAAAATTCGAGATTAAATAATGCCGAGCTAGAAGTTAAACCCCGAGAGATAATCTAGCCACTTAGATTATATTTATTTCCTGAAAGAGAGAGGTAATATTCTATTGGCTGCTGAAGTGCATGAATCGAAGCCTAGGTATTTAACTCCTAGAGTATTTCCTTTCCATTCGATATATCCGGGTGGTGCATCAACCATTTTTTAATGTGCATGGGGTGCAGGAAATGATGTACATTCCCAAACACAATAACAATTCCCAACAACCGCATGATCAATTGATATGACAGAATTTTACAAGATCAATTACCATGTGCGGACCTTGAACCTGCCAAGAAAGCTGTAGTATCCTTATAATTACTTAATATACTAGCACTTTATTATAGTGAATTGTGCCCCTGGCCGGCCTAGTGCTAGCTAGCTAGTTTTCACTTAGTGGTATTTTTCACAAAGAAAGATCAGATACCACATTCTATATTTCAATAGAAGAAATCTACCATCGAATCTATGATTATTTTGAATGTTGTGTTGTGACAAAATGCAGGTGTTTAGGTGCTAAGTTGCGAGGTCGAAATGTGAATCATTTTCCAGCACCATGTACATAGGCTATCAGTATATGTAAGTGTACATATAGAAAATCTAGCTAGGCCAAAGATGAGACAATTGTATTGCCTCGAAGCTCCTTCTACAATACTAGTATGATAATTCGTGGAAATTACAGCTGTCGAGACATATTCGATAAGTCAACTTATTTTAGGCCTAGGACCCTATCAATCTACCTAGTCAGCTTCACAGTATTATATTTATGTTAATTTCTTATCGTTAATATTGTCATATAGCTGGGTAGCCACAGCTTTCCCGTAATCTTAGGAAATAGCCATGCATGTAGTACCAATAACTCAACCAATCAGACGCCATTTCCAAGTCTAGCTAGGGTGAGGAGAGTAAAAAGAATGAATGCTTATAAATTGCCTTACCGTACATATAGACGACTACGGTAAGCTTGTATCTCATTCCCGTTACTGTAGCGAACTACGGGCACCGGAGGAGCCCCCGGGGTTGCTCCGTGGGTCTTAGCGTGATCCCCACAGCCATGGCCAGCAGCGGTCCGGCAATTGTCCCTGAGAAACATTGAAAGCCCCTGTAGCTACACCACCACTGCCGCAAGTGGACAAAACCTTAGATTTCCGCCCCTTCTGGCTGCCTCGGAGGGCTTCTTCTAGATTAGTTTCCCTACCCCGCTTCCCTATGATCTCGGGCCTTTTTCCCATGGGGCGAGATGTGGAGAAAGAGGGTGTTACTATAACACTTACCCTTGGCAAACAAACCGTGTGTGGCTTATGCATAACTATGTGATTTTATCTGGTTGAATATATATATATATATATTGATTGATTGATTGTGTCCTACTTTCCGTCAACTTCTTCTCTTTGATTTTTGTCCTAGGCAACCTCTACATAACGAACAGTAATTAGATCTCGTTTGAAGCCGGCGAATATTATAATAGATCAACATGGACACTCAGCCCGAAGTCAGTGAAACGTTGAACGCTAGGCCTATCAAAGCCAGTATTGTTGAGAGTATCGATGTTACTGACAACACGCTCAAACAAGTTCCCCACGGTTTGGCTGGAAAGAAGACTGAGTACACTTTTTGGACGGCATGGATGTATATTTTCGACTGGTATCCGGTTCACTACCCGCCGGAAGAACGCCGCCTCTTAAGGAAGCTTGATGCGTGCATGCTAACGTTTTGTTCTTTCTTGTGTAAGTTATAGCACTTGGATGCCGACCACGGTCCACTGATATTCTATACTAGTCTTTTTAAAATACCTCGATTCATCTAATATCATCAACGCATATAATTCTGGAATGAAGGAAGACCTCCACTTGAAAGCCAATGAGTATTTAAACTTTGCATATATATATCAGCACGATCTACAGCTTGCTAATGTAAAACTATAGATACTCATTCTTTCATACATTTTACACCATGGGTTATCTTATTTTCCAAGTCCCAGCATTGATGACTCTTTCTCGACCAAAAATCTCTCGCTGGTTTGTGCCTTCATGTGAGCTTGCGTGGGGTATTGTTACTGTAAGCCTACGCCCAACAGAAACCAGATTTTTAGAATTCTTCTAACATCTTCCGAAGTTTTGTCAAAGCCGTGTGAACAATGCTCAACAGATCTATGGAACTCGGTTTCTTCTGGGAGCTCTGGAAAGCCCTTCATTTTCGGGAACAAACTTTATCTTAGGGTATGTTGATTTTTAGCATCTTAATTTTGGCCTCCGTTCAAGGCTAATCCGAATATATCTAGATCATGGTACCGTAGTGACGAGCTCTTTAAGCGGGTCGGTGTTTGGTATGTCTCGAATAATTTAGGACAAATGTTTTCCGGATTTCTTCAGGGGGCAGCTTACAAAGGCCTTAGTGGAGTTGGAGGCATGCCAGGATGGAGATGGTATATTAAAAGTCTACCGAGTCTAAGAAGGCTAAAGTATTAATTGATCTATAGGCTCTTTATCATCGATGGAATAATTACTGTCCCCATAGCCATAGCGGGCTTTTGGCTATACCCCGGTCTCCCAACTTCCGGGAAACCTTGGTTTTTTACCCCACGAGAATATGAGTTGGCTATCAGCCGTATGGAGAGAGAAGGAGTCGCCCCTAGTGCAAAGATTAGCAAGAAGATGATTAAGAGGGTACTTACGACATGGCATTTCTGGCTAGTTGTTCCCGCATACATTTTGTAGGTCCGTCTTAAAAATACTCTCAAGATAAATATCTGATGATTTGGCTTAGTTTTTTGAGCTCTTCATATCCGAATGGTCAGATGGGCCTCTGGCTCAAGGATATGACCAACAAACATGGAACGTACTCAGTACCCCAGATAAACTATATCCCTACCGGGGCCGCAGCAGTCTCGGTTGTTTCTGCAATTATCTGCAGCTCTTTGTGCATGCTCTATCCAATTTGGGCTATCTTTAGTATTGTCCAAGGGATCACGCTCTTTGGATTAGTCTCACTTCTAGTTTGGGATATTCCATATGATCATAAGTGTATGTTCCTCATCTATTACAGAATATAATTTCTGGTATTGTACTAATTAAATAATTATAGTCGTCTCTTACTACCTGCTTGGCTTTACAGCTGCAGTCAGCCCAATTCTCTTCTCATGGGTCAACGTAATCTTGAAAGATGACGCAGAGGCACGGGCCCTCACAATCGGATGCATGATGACCCTGGCATGGGCAATATATGCCTGGATCCCACTGGTAGCTTTCCCAGCTATAGAAGCACCTAAATGGCGAAAGGGATATATTCTTGCAGTGACCTTTTCAATCTTGACATGGGCACTGATGATGCTGGGGCAATATTTGCACCATCGTGCCCAGAAGAAGATAAATCAACAGCACATCACAGATGATGAGAAGCCGGATGTCGAGTACCGAGAGGATAAAATAGCCGAAAAAATCTGATTAAGAGGTGAGGTGTCTAGCCTTTATCCATGTTTCTGCCGGGAATGCCGATTTATTCTTGCTTTTGTACTTTATACGGTAAATCAATCAAATAATCAATTATATCAAATTTTAAGCTCGTAGTGTTTGGCGCGTATGCTTTACTACGCTCCTAAACTAACAGCTGTATATACGTATTCTGACGACGAATTAGACCTCTAAAGGCCTACAAACCTCTGGTCATGGTTCCTGGGCCTATCAAATATGTTTTACCAATACAATACCATATCTATAAAAATATCTAGCTAGTATTAGCTAAGTACTACGTTTATATCATCTATTATGAATTTCATGTATTTATAATTAATTCATGCATCTATTTTAAGTATTCATAGGCCATCACTCGGTCACTCCTCCATTGCTTGAAATTGACCTTGCAACCTTTTAAACCTGAATATTCTTAAGCTAGAATCGAGAAATAGGAAATTTTATAAGTACCACTTACTAAGAAAATCATTTTATACACTATAAAATTAACTATAAGCTACATAGGATAAATGTAGTGTAGAGCTGATAGTATTTATACGCAAATAACCGCTTCGGGCTATACCCCTATCAATACTTATCGCGCTAGTTGGACTAGCCTTCCGGCGCTTAGGCTCTTGCTTAATACAATTCACTAATTATCACTCGTAAGATCGATTGACTTTATTGGAGATACCCAACTATGCCGTGGATTTCTATACAGTTTATTTTGAAGCGTTTACTTTGGGCTTCATTCATTTCGTTTGATAAAATAGAAAAGCTGCTAGTGTAGCGAACGTATATGTTTTCCTTTGACCTAAACTCCTTCCAAACCCAAATAAAAAAATATAATGATAGCCAGTAATCGACTTTGTTAATTCATCAAGAATATACCTCAGTTGCATTCACTATCAGAGACCCTCACGCTTCTCGGAACCGTAGTTTTGATCCCGATGCACAATCACCGACAACCTCGCAGCCATTGTAAGGTCTTGGTCGCATGTTCGAGGAAAGTCTCTGCATCTTCAAGTTTGCCCGACTCCAGTAGCAGGGCTGCCGATCGTACGCTTTCCCTCACACTTTCTTCAATAGGAATAAGATCTGAGACTGGCGGAAGGGATATGTAGTTTTCTGATCGAATAGGTTGCATACTCCCTAGTGCTAATACAGAGTTCTGGGTGTCAGAGAAGCCCGTATGATCTGAGCCTACGCTTAATTCACCAAAACCATTTGCCGCGGTCATTTGCCCGGTGTGAACAATGCTTTCCACAGGACTCGAGCTCGAATGTCTTGGTATATGGTGGCTGGTATGTGGTATTTTGAATCCCCTCGACGTACCGAGTGGTGGTTCAACAGGAACCCCCATACCCTCTAAACTTATACCTGCGTTTCGCTATCCTTGGTATAAGCCCGAGATCATTAAAATAGGATGTAAGGCTCCTTGCAAGAGGAGTTTTACCGGGGTCTTCTTGAACCATTTCCACTCTTTAAATTTCTGTTTGTACGCTCGTTCGCTTTTTAAAACTCAGTTTTCTGTCCAAACTGAATAGTTTCATGGGATTGGGGTGGGTGGGGGTTGTTTCTCTTCATACCTGGCATGAAAATTATGCTCTTCGCGCATGACTACTTGCATTTGGGATAACTTCATTCCGCGTACCATATATCTTGACAGAATTGTCAGTTCCCACTGAAAACCCCGCCTATTAAATCACATAGAGAGGGGAGCATTACAGCTCGTGCATCCGTGACCTCTCGCGTTCCCAAGCTTTGGTCATAATGGATAATATCGGTGTCCGTGATAAACCTGTGGTGTTGGTCAGATAGAGTTTCGCTCTGGTTTCTCTAGAATACTGGACGAAGGCTGAGGTTTGCCGTTGTTATAAGTTCTTGGAAAGACATGAACGCAATCTTCAGCCTCGCCTTATGATCAACCTGCAAAAAGGTCAGTTAACCATGTAAAGTGTGGTTGTACAAGGCTTCTGGACTGACTGCCAAACTATTGGCTGTGGGACGCGCCTGACCGTACGCCATGGCCACGTACTCTCTAGTTTCTCCACTTCAAGTGTTTCTCCTCGAGAATTTTAACCAATGAATTTAATATGTGCATAGATTACAGCTGTTAACCGTTTTGCAAAAAGCAAGCTTTAGGCCTCGCCTCCACAAAGGGAAATGGTCTAACTCAGCTGAGGCACAAAGCAAGGCTTCTAAAAAAAGTGCAGTTACTGCATAGCAGCCAGTAAATAGTAGATTATCTGAGATCCATCGTTTAATTAGCTACATCCACAGTTAGGTCTTCATAAGCAGCCTAGATATTGAACTTTATTTTTCTGCATGTTTCAATCTGCAAGGCTGGAAGGATGGACGGAGCAGATCCCTACCAGGAGCTAAAAGGGTTTGCACCTTTTTGGTATTCATGACATTGTTTTAAGAACCCAATCTTTACGAGATGAAGGGCGATGAGTAAATAGATCGATGCAATGGAATGGGAGACAGAAATAACGGCTTCGATAATGACAGGTTCCTGGTAGGTTTAGTATGCACTGCTATCTGCACGCGCGGGCGCGGTTACTATGTTCAGCCGTAGGTGTGGACTCGAGGGCCTTCGGCTGTGTTTTCCTGGTTTCATGGAGCTTGCCGTGTTAACTTTAGCACTGCCCTGGCCCAATAAATCTACATCTCAATTCAATCCTTGTCTAGGAATTCCATCGCGCCCACAAAGGCTGTACTTGAGTGAAGGCTAGCGAAGCAAGTAGAACCAACTTATATGGAAATATTGGCAACGTGTTCACAACTGGCATTTACTCCTAAACAAACAATACAGTTGATGTCATCATCACTCAGTTCTCATAATTTTGGTGATATACTCTACTCAGTTTCCTAGTACGATTGCCAATCGTTGAAAGGAACAATAGTTGACGAGTGATAATCCGTGATCTAGAAATGGACTAGGCTGTAGGTGCAGTAGTTAGGACCAATAAAATAAGTCCAGGCTTAAGTCCCCACCGGAAGTCAAGAGTGAGATTTACCGAGAGAGTCTCAGAAAACACAGACTTTCCCAGAGTTTCTAGCGTTATGTATTTCGTGTTCAGTAGTTTGATATGTGCTCTGGTAGGCGGCCTCGCACCTTCTAGTTCTTGGGAGAATCACCTCATAGAAAAGGCTGTAGAGCTGCCAGCGCACAATCGGCATACATAACCTATACTAGTCAAGGATAGAAGATAGGCTTCTAATGCTTTCCTGTGGTAGAACACTTCATCTTTAGTCCTTCACAAATGGTAGGTTCAACCGCTAAGCGAGCTGAAAACTCGAAAGGTTTCTGAGAAAAAACTTAATGAAAGTAGCCCCGAGAAATCCTATAAATATTGACTCTGGGGCCCCCACAATCTATATGCTTCCTTAACATAGCCTCACTCAACTGTGTTGAGAAGATTTATGTAGTTGACACTATTCTTGCAACCCCACAAGCATCAAATCGGCGCCTCATCGTACTGAAGCCCTTTTAGGGTTAGGGTATAAACTAGCTGTGAGGATCACTGAATAGCGTTGCGTCTCGTTCTTGATCTAGGCATGTTTCTTTTTCGGACTATGGGAAAGATGAATTTATTTAGTAGGGTACAGTATAATAAACGCAGTATCCTATTATTGTAAGTCATTTTTCCGCATATATAATTCCTAAAGACGCAAGCATTTAAACGTAATACTATGAAAATGAGGAATGGGGTGACGTCAAAGTATGTACATTTTTAAACCCCGTTTTATCAACTAATAAGGCTGGGGCTCCTGACAGTTGATGGTAGTATTGTACCTTAATTTACCGAAAAAGAAATTTTCTTTGTCCATTTCTCACCAGGGGTTTGGAGCAGGGACCACCTCATCGCTGTAAGGAAATTTCCTGGTTTGCTGTCCGCCCTGATAAGTGCTTAAATCAGGAAACATCACAGACTAAAATTACATCAGCCATGAGTCAACGAGAGAACCAAAAGTAATGGTGTGATAGAGAACGTACTAAGTCAGCCACCAAGCAGGTGGGCGCGGATC
Organism: Verpa conica; assembly: GCA_033030425.1. Lineage (NCBI taxonomy): Eukaryota > Fungi > Ascomycota > Pezizomycetes > Pezizales > Morchellaceae > Verpa > Verpa conica. Next base: position 1,213,111 of record JAUFSD010000007.1, on the reverse strand, counting down.
CAGTTTCTTGGATAACGGTTGTTCCAGACTCGAAATTTATCTCTACTTGCTGAGAGGTGAATCGAGATGGGTCTCCGAGGAGATAGTTGTGAGGGGAAATAAAAACGCTGGATTGTGCGGTTGTGAACACCGTGTTTGGAAGATCGCCTAGAAGAATGAAGGGTTCCGTCAGATTTCTCGTATCCTAACAAACGGCAGTTTTTTTAGAATAAAATAAAAATAAAACCCTACCGGTATGTGGGACATGGTGCATCCCCAGGTTGAACCAAACAACACTGTTTTTTAAAAGCTATTCGTCAGGGATCTTAGCCTTCAGGTAGAGTTAGGGCTAGTCACATGTCTTCTTGAGTCAATGATTCGCTATCGAAGAATTTGCCAAAGTTCACGATTGGATCAGAAGGGTTCATTGCATTTGCTGCAGCTGCAGAACGGGGTTCGGTGTCCTTCTGTTTTGTTACATAGAGATGGTGCGTTCCGAACTCTGCGGAGTTGAGTAGATTCGATGAGTTTTCGATAGTAAGATGGATCGGAGTCCCAGAGCCTATAAGAGAATATTATGTCAGTGGTTTTTCCTTAGTGGTTGCCAAGTTTTTTCTTTTGGTGGTTCTTACCTGGGAGAATTCTGTAACCAGGATATTCTCCGTAGAGGTTAGGCTCATCGGTATTCACAACAACAAACATTCCAGCACCATTCATTGGCCAGTTTATTTTACCATCATCCTCATTCTCTACAAAGGTCCGTTCGATATGCATAGTATTACGAGGGGTTGATGACCATACGTAACTTACACTAGATGTCAGTCTAAAAAGTAATTATAATGCCAAGGGAACTGGCTTACTCCACCGTGCCGCTGACGATAGCGACTTTTTCAAACGTGTTTTTCAGTCCAAGAATATCGATATCAGCCTTAAAATTCAACACATGATCGTGCATAGAACCTGACAAGGAATCATGAATCTTATAGCCGTAGCCCTTGTTGTTGGAATAGAATGCTGACTGGATATATCCAGACGCTCTAACCTTCACCTCAATGGTCCCATCAAGGTAGAAGTTGTAGTCAAAATTATAATCATAGTTCCCAATTGTTGAGATAAAACGTAGCGTAAAGATTGTATTCTTTGTTACAGAAACATAACTGAAGGAGGTGTGGCGTTGAAGGGGGTATCCTGCATCTTGTTCAAAGAGGCATATACTATTCTTATGAGTAGTAGTATAGCCAGCTTCATGGATTGAGGAGTTTAAGAAAGCCGCATATGCTGGACAGTCGTAGCCGGGTAAGAGTTCAAATACGTACGGACCAAACCCATAGTAAGTATCTAGGTATGCCGTCCCACTTTGCACGGGGTCGTTACCGGCATAGTGGGCAATAGCTTCCTGGAGTCCAAGCTCGTATATGATTCGCTTGCCTTTGTACTTTATATTATAGAGAGTTACCCCGAGGTCTCGACTAAAGCCAATGTAGAACGAGAAATCCATCCATTGGACATAATTCTCATCCTCATCCACGCCGAACCTTTGGCCGTCAGGTTGAATCGATATTGGAGGAGACTTTTCGTCCAGTGGGATTCCTTCTCCTGATTTCTTTGTTGCTGTCCAATCCCCGTCAACTTGTTTCGTAAGCTTGTTAAACCCAGGTGATTCCCAAGCTGTACGGAAATCTTCAATCCCATTATACATTATATCATCGTAAAGAACATGGAGCAGCTTCCATTCCCCAGGGTCACGGCCAGTGATATCTGGTTATCATGTGTAAGTTATGTTGAGACTACTGCCAAGCCCTAGAGTGAAGGAGGAGATAATTTACCAAGTTTGAAATAAAGACCTTGAGGCAGGAGGGTTCCACCATCATACCCGCCCGTTGGAAGCCCCCAATATTGCACCCACGAGATAATCCTCTCGTCTTCTTTCCAAAGGGGATCAATCCCCCAAATTGTAGATGTATTTGCATCCTATATATAGAGCCAATACCAATTAGAGCGAATAAGTAGTTGAGAAATGCGCTTGTAGAAAGTAAAATACCGTTCCAAGAAGATCTAAGGTGATATCGGAAATTTCATCCGCGATAGAGGTTATCCATTCATACCGCGTATCATCATCCGCAGCATAGTTAGGAGTTTTTCCATTGCCTTTGTTATATATGAAGTTGAGCGGGGCAATAGTAGTCTCTTCTGAGACAGGGATAGGACCAGCCTTGACGTTTTAGGCACTGTTAGCACACCACCACAGAGGTCTCGAGTAAGCACCCCCGAAGAAAAATTATAGAATATACTTACAAAATATTCCTCAAAGTACGGTTCATCTGTTGCGCCATAAGAAATAATGATACGAGCATATCGTTCGGGAGCAGGGCCACAATCTTCCAAATAAGACAAAACATCTGTTTTATTCGGAGTCAAGAGTTCTGTAACGCCAACGTAATTATCCCAGGATGTTGCGTTCTCATACGCTGTCAAGTTCAATCCATGGGCTGGATCATGGAGCCACTCGAGAAGCCCAACAGTCTCTTCTTTTGACAAGGGGCTCCAAGGGTTTGGTTTCGGTGCCTTCACCGTGGGTTCGATTGGAGTAGTACAATTACTCAATTTTCTCCGTGTAAGAGGGCTGTGTGTATTGAAGCGACTAGAGTTAGGAACTGAAGACACAGTAAAGTCGCACAAGACTGCGGCGAGGCCAAAAATCCTTGCGAGACGAAGCATGATACTAGAAACTATGGAGCCCTTTGATGAATCTACTTAGGAATATATATCCTAGACCTCTCTTTATACTCGCTATCAGTGCCTATATATGTAGACAATCAATATATTTTATTGATACCCGAAGGTCACTACTCTCCACAGAAGCATACAGGGCATAAAGCGGCCCGTAAAACTCCGTGCGTGCAGTTTTGTCTGGTGAACCAAAGTCCCTATCAGTCAAGCCCGCCGATAGTCATGCTGGTCAAGTTCGGTCCAGGAATTATGGGTCTTCTATATAACCCTGTATGAAGAATCCACTTTGCTTTGTTTAATTTACTAATTATATATATTATATGCTACATACGTACCATCCTGCCATGATACATACATACACGTATGTATAAAGGTAGAACATCCCTACATGTAGCTAAGATAAGTAGATAAAAGGAGTGCTGATCACGTAAATCCTTAGACAAACGTATATACCCTATCTCATAGCATTTATAGCAATAGATGTATTACAAAAGTCTAATTACCTAAGTGCACCGTGGGTTAACCCACACTTTGTATATTATATGTAGTATCGACTACGATAGCCGTTATCAGCAACCAGGTTTCGTCCACTTAAAGGCCCCACCCCCATAGTCTATATCAATAGTTTACTCTTCAAGCAATCTCGGTTACGTCTGCCCCAGGCTTAGATAAAGGTTAGCCGCAACTCGATAGGGTAGGTACCCCCAAGATTTGAGTATCCATGTCTGAGGGGATAAGATAAAGCTTCACAAGGAAATTACTAAACAAATTAACCGCACATGAGAAACGAGTATAGTAGTGGGTCCACAGCGCCAATTTTCTATGTCTTTGAGGTAAGGTACTACCTTATACGTTTCTCTGTCTATCTCCCTAAAACAGAATTCGGTTCCTTCCCGCTGTACCCGGTTTGCTTTATAACGAATATCAAGTGTGGGCCGTGTATGACGCGGCCGTGTGCCGGTTCCAGTTACCGATATATCCCGGTGCAACGTCAAGTTAACGTACGCTCTCCCTGGAAAATTGACAACTATAGTACATCTACAGCCGCGCACATCTATTATATCAAGTTCGTTAAGAATTGCAATACCTCGAGCTTGCTACATATACCCGGCCCTGAAGTGAATTTCTATACCTGTATACACATGTCTCTTATCTTTATGTTCTTGTCTAGCTATCGGGTTGAAATGGTGCCAAGACTTTTCTAACGCGGCTGTATATGTGTACGTCTTAACTTGCAATATGTAGTACGTACTCCACTTCAACCATGAATTCTATCCAGTCCCACTTTCAGATAGGTTAAAGATATGGTCCATCTAGAACTATTTCAATTCTTATAGGTGATAGGCAAGAATTCATTAGTGCGACTACGTAGTGAAATTAAAGTTGAGTCACTTAATAAGGTATAGCGAGTGCGGTGAAGCAAAAACAATATATTGTAGCACCAAAACCATCATATATAGAGTACGACATTAGAAAGATCCTAATCCCTCTGTTTGGATTTAGCTTTAATTTGCCGATTCTCACGCATTCGGTTCTTCCCACAGGGGTACTACCATCCATGATCGCTTGTAACAGTAGATAATAAATACATGCGGTCTGACGCCCAGATATTAGCGCTGAGAAACACCGAGCTACCATAGAAGACCAAGCTCTTTGCTTATTGATAGATATCTAGCGCTCCTGTTATAGCTGCCATAATTACACCTCATCTTACGTCACCACTGTCTAGCCTATCACTAAATAGTTCAAGGGCTATTGATTTCAACTCGATAAACGGGCAGTCTTTTAATGGCCTTGTTAATAACTAAAGCCGATTCCTTGCCGTTGCAAATAAAAGCTTGCCAGATGGCCTATACGTATAGATGTAGGGTTTCTGAGACCTCGATGGCGAGCCATACATGCATGGCCTAAGCATTTGTAGGCCCAAATCTTAGAGCACTACATGTAGATACATAAGTATCTCACCGAGTGACACGATATGACCACTGACCAGCTAGCAGTCTCAAAGTTAATGTCTCTGCTAGTAGCGGGAGGCCTAGGTGTTTCCGGACATATCGCACGTAGTCCTTTACAGTGGAAAAAAATTCCCCTCATTCGCAACTGGACCAGAATAATATCTCATGCAAGGCTCCCGACTATCTTGACGGTTTTTGCAGAAACACATAGACATCGAGTTTTTCCCGATATCCACGAGCCTGTGCTTTTTCTGGATAGCGCGAGATATTTGATACCCTCCGAAAAGTAGCCATATCGAAGTCCCCACGTACGAGGTAAAGAGTAAACTTGAATTTCATGTAGTGACAATCCTAACCCTCGGCGACACGTCAACAAGGCCAAACAGTATCGCCCAAGAGATAAAGATACAATATTTATATACTAATCGTAGTTTGTTGTACGATGCTACTTTATTGCTCCTCTGGCACGGTTCGTAAACCCGGCAGTATGGATAAACTACGATTACATGCCACATTTGTCTAACGAGTGATGGGCTATGAACCAGCCTCGTTCAAGCACTCTTGAAGAATTTGATGTTTTAATACTAAGCTCACGTGTATTTAAAACTCAGGCTAACGTGCATAACACAGTTCAGATAACAGCTGATAGATGGTTCGCATTGCGCACTGGAAATATGCCCGCCTCGCGAATAGGCACTTTCGCCTACCACAGTTATAAAAACTTAATCACATCGACTCCATGTGCAATTTCATTGATGCCCACTTTTTTGTTTCCCAGGCTACGCACAGAGGCAACGAGATCACTATAAAGATCCTTCCTTCCTCCATTCCATTCAACTGGATATTCCCTAGGTATGACAGTTATGTTCCCGATAACAAAAAAACGGCACCTATTGTATGATATCAAGGCCGGTCGGGTCCAGTCACCTTCGATGCTCTGCCTCATATTTCTGTTCATGGTGTTCCGATTATTGCCACCGTATCAAATTGGCTCGTGGCACAAACCTACTTTAATCTTCATTGGTAGAAACTGACTCATGACATTTAAAAAGCTCGCCCTAAAAGTCCTTCATCTCACCCTCGCTTCAGTAATAAATGATACGATTGAACTCCAGGGAACAGCCTTGTTTTCTCATGCACGTGCCTTGCGGGTACGTCATGCAGACGAAGTCAACCATAAGGTTCGATTTTGTGCATGTCTTAATAAAGCCTTCTTGATACGAGTATCTAGCCATTGGTAGCGATCGCCTTGAAGGTAAAACGCTCCTTAACCTCTCCCCTACTGGGAAATCGGGAGCTTGGCAAGAGCCAATCAAAGAAATGTCTTAGCGGGCTAGCTATCATTGGTTATGTTTTTGCGGTCAAATTCCCGATATCTCGGGCACTAGCACCTGTGGTTGAATGCAGTGAAGTTTACTCGTAGTCGTCAAGCGTTTCCGGAATACGGTCGTGGGGTCGGGAAAAGTCTCGGCTGCATAGGTACCAGTAAGAAGTGGGTGGTTGAGGCCGGTCAAGTGCTTAGGGCAATGAGTGTAGCGATGGAGGATGGAAGGGAAGAACAGGTACCATCGGGCCAGTTGAAGGTCAACGCTGTTTGTAGATCATGAGGTAGCGAAAGACTATCGGACTTTTCAAGTTTCTAAAAAAATATAAACAAGATATTTGCGTATTATTTAGTTTAAATACTCATACTGTCGACCTTTTTTAGAGAGTCAAACCTAAATCTCCTCGAGAAAATTCCTCCTAGAAAAATCTTACAATGCCTAGTCAAGCAACCATTCGCAGCCGCACTACACACATAGGCAAGCGAGGTCAGATTGTTGGCCTTGCCTCCCTTACAGGAGATCGCCGCCTTCCTCTCAGAGAAATCTCTATAGCTTCTAGTGTTCCTATTTCTACCTGTTCAGATATTATTAGACTTTCAGCCTCACGCTGTAACAGCGCCGAGACCGGCAATCCAGATCCTTGTGCAGATGAAAATCTTAAGCCTCACTCAAACTGTAAAAAAGGCAGTCAACAGATCCTATCTGAGAGCCAGAAAAAAGATCTGATTCAGCTGGCATTATGCGATGCTACCCATTGCCGCAAATCCCTAACCGAGCTAGTTGCCGAGTCTTCTTTACCAATTAGTATTAGTACCATGCACAGAGTGTTGGTGGCTGATGGTATACATCGGCGCTTACCCACAACAAAACCGTTTCTCACTGCTAAAAATAAACAAGCTCGTTTATTATTTGCACAGACCTACCTCTATTTCGATTTTACCAAAGCTTTGTTTCAGGATGAAGTTCTTTTTGAGTCTAGTTCTTTACGTTCCAATCATGCAAAAGGAGTTCTGCGCCGAGCTGGAGAAGAGCACAGACCCCAAAATGTGAATCGGAAATTCTATAAAGGAAAAGCCGCAATGTTTTGGGCAGGGATAATGCATGGATATTCGGGTGCCGAGCTTCCCTACCACTTCTTTACTAGTCCAATTGAGACTAAAGCCCAAAGCGATGCATCTGTTTCACTCCTGCAAGCCGAGCAAGACTGGGATTTAGAAGATTATGAGTATTTCACGGCGCGTGGAGAGCCTCATACTAAGCCCTTTCCTATAGTTAAAACACGGGGTAAAAACCGCAAGGGTGGCATTGACTGGTTCATATATAGGGAACGTATTTTGCGCCCTAAAGTCTTTCCTTTCCTTTATGGGCAAATGCAGTCTCGGCAACAGCTTCTTTTCTTTTGTGAGGATAATGCCCCCTCTCATACCCATCAGTATAATAAAGCTGAAATACTTAACAATGGCTTTCAAAAAATTGCGCTGCCCCCTTCCTCTCCTGATATCAATGTTATTGAACAGGTATGGAATCATATTAAAAAGAGAGTGAAAGAAAGAATTGAGTGGGGTTTCACAGATGCAAAAATTAAAGAAATTGTCATTGAGGAGTGGCTTGCTCTTCCTACTGATTATATCAATGAACTTACTTCATCATTGCCTCGCAGACTTGCTGCTATTATTGCTGCTGGTGGGGGAAACGAATTTGAAGGTTAAGCCTGACCCGCTGTGTCAATTTTCTCGGCGGTGCTCTCGGCGGTACTCTCAGCAGTACTGTTAGTGTTTTTCTCAGAGATTTTTCATTAATATTTTATTTCTCTTTCTTCCTCTATTCTGCTACATGCTGTTTCAATTTCTTGGCGGTTATCTCGGCGGTTTTCTTTGGCACTCTCTCTCTGCTCGCAATCTGCCTCTCTGTCTCCACTTACTTTTTTTAATTTTCTTAAGTACCAATTTTATTATCTATAATAAATTTATTATTCGCTGCCAGTCCCACACCTGATCTGCCTTGCCTGACCCCGCTACCGTATTCCGGAAACGCTTGACAACTACAAGTAGTGCTTTTGTGACGATAAGTGCAAGGCTACGACAGTGTCTGAGAAATTAGGCTTGCAGCCTACACATACATATTACTATCTTTGATTCATATCACATGCCCCAGGGCTGAGAATTCCTGGACGGATAGCCATTCAATCAGTACTTGTAGAGCTAAAATTAGGTATAACCTATGAAAAAGTCTCCACGCAGTAATATCATATAAATAGCTATGTTAACAGGAATTGAATAAAGCAACCAGGTTATCAAACATATAGTAATAATTGACTCATTGGTTTTTGAATTTATAGTAAATATGCAGGTAACATAGATCTAAAGATATACATCCAACAGTCTAGCCGTGGATCTACATCCTAAGTTTATTCCACTCGGCACTTAGATCTTGCTGCAGATCTCACAAACTCATACTTGGTAATTGCGGGGTTGGAGCTACATAGAGGTATTATTGATAGATGCACGGGTGCTTCCGATATCAGCTTGTTGAGGGTAGGGCATTCATTCTAAGCCCAAGCTAAGAACCGGATAATTAGGAGTAGCGACCCAAGAATAAGGCCTGGGCTAGGTCACACGAGTGCTGGCCCATGAAGCTAGATACTCGGGGTACACGTGGGTACTAAGATGTATTGTTAGGGCTCTCAATTAAAAGAAAAATACCCTGGGAGAGCATCTATAGTACCGTCGTGCCCTAAGGATCTAAGCGGGTAGGGCACTTCTTCGTGAAGCAATGAGGCATTCGATCCTGATATAAGGAAACGCATGTACTCTTAAGTGCCAAAAGAAAAAAGGAGCTATAAGAAATCAATTATGCCAGTCAAACTTTCTAATTGGAATATACCGGAGGGAAATTCCTCTGCACAGAGATTAAAGCACCACAACTTAGGTTTGATTTTCCCTCCTTCTATTACTAGGAATTTCCTTAGGGTTAGGGTCCACCCCCCACCAAGCCGCGGTTATGTCAAATCTGCCCTTTACGTCACAGAACATCCCCAACAGAACTTGCGGCTCCACTCCCGGACCCTGGACCCCGAGAAACCTCCCATATGTTTTTATGCCAATCTCGAACTCTTACTCACCACCGTCTCTTCTCTTTTAGACTATCATCATCAATCCGTTCACTCGCACTATTCAAGATGTCTAATGTCATAGAGACAGATCCAAGTCCCATCCTAACACTCTCTAGTGGACACTCCCACCCTCTTTTTCTCTACGGCACTGCCTGGAAAGCAGACGAAACTACCTCCCTCGTCGCTACAGCTCTCTCCTCTGGCTTCAGTGGTGTTGATACTGCATGTCAACCGAAGCATTACCAGGAAGACCTTGTCGGTCAGGGCATCGCTAATCACCTTCAGGAGAACCCTACGATGGAACGTTCAAGTCTCTATATTCAGACTAAATATACCCCCCCTAGCGGCCAGGATTTGATGAACATCCCATACGATGCGTCGGCGCCGCTCAGTACACAAGTTAAGCAATCTGTCGAGACCTCACTAAAAAATCTTCGTGTGGATTATATCGACTCGCTGCTGCTACATTCGCCACTGCAGACACTCGAAGACACGATCAAAGCTTGGAAGAGTCTCGAGCCATTTGTCCCTGAAAAAATCCGGCACCTTGGGGTTTCGAATTGCTCTCTCCCCATTCTTTCAGCGCTTTACAACAGTCCTGCCATCAGTATCAAGCCATCTATTGTACAAAACCGATTCCACGAGGCGACAGGGTACGATACCCAGGTTCTGGGATTTTGTAAAGAACACGGACTCGTGTATCAAAGCTTCTGGACATTGACGGCGAACCCCAACTTGCTGAAATCGAGATTAATCAGCGGTTTCGCTGAGGAGAGAGGCTGGACCAAGGAGCAGGCGTTGTATGCGCTTGTTCTATCACTTGGCAGGGGGTGGGAGAACGGTGGTGGAATATCAGTGATGAATGGAACTAAGAATAAGGAGAGAATGAAGGGTGATTTGAAAGTCCTAGAAGGGCTAGGAGACATTCCGGATGGAATCATGACCCAGTTTGTCAAATTGCTGGGGGAGCAGTAAATCTTTACTACTGCTCGCGATTTCTCTTAGTTTTGCCTACATGTACTAATCTTGGTTTCCTTCTTTTCCTGTAGTACATACAGTACACAATGTTTTATTCCTCTGCGAGTGCATGTAGTATAGCATAAATTGTTTCATGAGTAAGAAGCACTGCATACAGGATTTCTAGCATTCAAGGAAGTTTCCAAGACGAGTCCTTGTTTTTTGCCTGTGCCCAGCGCCGTCCTGTTTCAACGAACGGACGAGCGACACGGCAGTCCCCAAGTACCAGCCGCCCTGCATGCATAGCCGAGGAGCCGCATGCAGGCCAAACGGGAACGATTTAAGCAGCCAACGCAGCGCAACCTAGCCCCATTCTCAACCCCACACAGTACGCTGTCACTCTGGGGTCTGGTGTAATAAAACCCTCGGCTTGGGAGCTTCTTGGACATCAAGGGTACATATACTCTATCTAGGCCCTCAACACATAGGTAAGTACTAAAACTCCCCCCTCCCCCTGAGTGTGCGCTTCTGCGTTTTGCCTCTGGAAATACATGTAAGTACCAAGTGCCCTTCGAATTATTATTCCTCCTGAGAGTAGATCTGGAAAATCCATGACCCAACTTGGAACGTGCATTACACCAACCCCCTTAAGAGTGGACAGAAGCCACAAATGCCAGATTGGCTCGGCCCTCGTTATTGCGACTGACGGGGCACGATAATCAATCTCAATCTTTTGGCGATGTTAACTGTCCGTTATCTACAGACCTTTCCTCTCAGCCTCAAGAGATACAGTCTCCAACGCTTAATACTACTGGGTCCAAGAGGCTCTAGGTGTTATGCCCGTAAGAGAGTCGCTACAATGTACCGCGCGGTTTACAAAGGTCGCTTAACAGGAATCTTCAGTAGCATGTAAAAAAAATATCCAAGCTATCAAACATTAGTTTCAAGCCAGCTAGCTGACTTGACGAGTAAAACTTTAGAGAAGAATCACGGAAATATATTGAAGACTTTCCTGATGCCATACACAAATCCTTCAGCAACAAAAGAGCAGCAGCTAGATGGCTACAAGAGTGTAAGGAATACGAGGTTAGGATGGAGAATATACGATTACGAGAGCTTTATCCAGATGATGATGAGGAGGAGGAGGTGGAGGAGGTGGTGGAGGTGGAGGTAGAGGTGGATAAGAAATTAGTTGATATCACGTTCCTACCGGATAAAGCCTTGAGGGATGGTGTGGGAGCTTTACAGGGGGCTACAAGGCTAGAGAGCAAGGGCCGACTAGAGCGGGAATATGATTTCGACCTGCTACCGCTACCGTTACCGCCACCATCGACTAAACTCTCGGAAGAGCAAAATCACATCCTAGATCTTGTAATAAGGGGGTGTAACGTCTTCTTTAGTGGCCCAGCCGGGTCAGGAAAATCATTGATCCTTGACCATATAAAATATCACCTTAATCAAAAGGGAGTTTCATACGCCGTCACTGCATCCACGGGGATTGCAGCATCTTTGATAGGTGGGCGGACAGTACATTCATGGAGTGGACTAGGGAAGGGCGAGAAGAGTGTTAATGAGTATGTATCCTTTGCGAGAAATAATGCGTTTAAGGACAAGAGACACCGGAGTGTCTGGCAAGAGACAAGAGTGTTAATTATAGATGAAGTTTCTATGGTAGGTCTCGGGATATTGGTGTGGAAGAGGGTCTATTTAACTAATAGCTGAGTTTTTAGCTGTCTCCAGATCTTTTTGAGAAACTAGATAAGGTTGCGAGGGCCAGCCTATTCCCTAGTGATAGCCTAGATAATGTTCCGCCTTTTGGTATGTATTCTAAACCTGGTCTCACGGGAAACTATAAAAACTTACCACTGGCAAGCTTAGGCAATATACAGCTCGTCATTTGCGGTGACTTTTTCCAACTCCCGCCAGTCGATATCGAGAGCAACAAAACCTGCTACAAGTGCGGTAATTTACAGATAAGCTCCGCCTGTAGTAACAGTACTAACTGTCATAGGCGAACCTGTTATTCCCACTGATGACCGGGTATACCTTCCTGAAGATCACCGTCGTATTTCGGGTGAAATTTCCCACCTGAAACATATCCATGAAATGGGAGTAAAATCGACTCGATGGACTGTCTGTACGCGGCTAGTAAAAGGTGTGAGATGTGACCATCTATGGAATGATAGTTTGAAATATTGCTTCCAAACACAAACATGGTCACAGATAGGATTTCGCTTTGCACTTCTGACGAAAGTGTATCGGCAAACTGATAAATCTTGGATTGATATGCTTTCTATGATCAAGATTGGGAAGACCACAAATGAGATTCTAGATTTTTTAGAGTCTTGTAGGAAGCCTTTAAAACAACTAAAGAGTGGTATCAAACCAACTAGGCTATATTCTTATCGTAAAGACGTCGAGCGAGAGAACAAAGAGGAGTTCGATAAACTACCTTCGCAAATGCACGAATTCCGTGCCATTGACAAAGGGAAACTGATCAGCATGAACCATCTGAGTACCCGGGATTTTGCTGAGGATGAACTGGAAGCGCACTGTAAGATATCTACTCCACGCCGATTCCTTCAGCCCTTTCACTCTGTCAACTACTCACACTTCTGGGGGAAAGATTACTTTCGCAACCTCCCGGTACCAAAGGTTCTCACGCTCAAATGCAAAGCACAAGTAATGCTTCTCTCAAATATCGACCCAAGTTCCGGGCTTGTTAATGGCTCCCGTGGCATCGTCGTCGGATTCGTTTTCCTCACTCGCGAAAAATTCCTCGAAGCCACATGCCAACCAGGATGTACTGTAGATGGTAACCCCCATAAAAAGATATTATTAGGCTACTTCGATCAGAACAGTTTCGATGGGAAAGTGCGTGTGCCATTAGTCCACTTCAATCAAAAAGACATCCGTCGCCCTATCGTACCTGTTTGTTGGAACGACAGTCTCTCACAGTGGTACAATCCAATACAGAAGAACACTTTGCTCGTTAGCCGAGTACAGATCCCGCTTGGGTTGGCATGGGCGACAACTATCCATAAGAGCCAGGG